>OY776284.1:13886605-15086605 GCA_963675345.1 Trididemnum clinides | reverse complement strand
CCGCTAAGGCGCTAAAAGCAATAGTAACAAGTTCGAATCTCAGTCAAATTGATGTCATGTAAAAAAAAGGTAATTTTCATACTGGTACCACCGTACCAGTAAAAAACAGTAATAACATTTACAACTGCAATAGCCTCGCTATCATAAAAACAACACAAAAACGAAGATTTATTAAAACGCAGTTATTTCAAAAAAACAAGCATTTCAAAATGTTCATCGCTAAGCCCAGATCGTTTTGGTTTAAGCACATCCTTTCCAAGGGAAAACAGGCGTTCCACTGCTGCACTGGAAGGTATAGCTGTGTTGTACTTAACAAACAACTCCCTTAGCGTCGTGCTAGATAGCAACATAGCAATTCCTTTGCTTTGGGACTCGTGCTTCTCTTTCAAAAAAACGTCTAACAGCTTCTCACTGCTGTTGCATTGTCGTGGCTTCTCCGCCAACGCTCCACCAAAATCCAGTGTACTATCAATCGCTATCAATCCAGTGCACAGTCATGCCAAGATAAGACCTGTGAAACAACAGTTAAAACTCATCAGTGAAAAATAGATGATAGATTGATTTGAATTAATTTTCGTAACACATCTCAAAGATAAAACAAACAAAATACACATTGACGTTCAATTTGAAATACAAATATATCATTTGGTGGTGGTTCTTTCACGGGCCGTTGATAAGGCCTACTAATGTAAGACTATACGTGATATCAATAATACTGCTATCTTGAAATTAATGTATGAAGTGGGTAGAGTTTCTTTTAGCTTCCTCTAATTCTCCCTTAAACGCTACTGTTTATTGTTTTAGTGCTTTATTTTATAAATTACTACAGAAAATAATTGCCACTGCAGTAGTTAACGAGTTGTAGCCTTATCCGAACACAACGTCATAAACTAATAGCCACGAAGTAAATTTGAGCAAAAATTTACCAAAGTTGGTTTGGGTTCACAAAGATTGTTCTTGTTCTGGCTGTAACTCTAATATAACATTTGCGCCATAAAACACACGTGGGTTTTATGCGGCGTTGCCTCGTGGTTCGAACCAAGAAAGTCCAATGAACTGTAGGTTGCAAAAGGAGATTACAATTCTATTGTTCGGTTTAAATCACAATGCTATCGTATCAGAGCTGTCTGTGATTTAATCCCTCAAACCAATAATACTGCACTGGCTAATCTCTAAAATCAATAATACTTTACTATCTGCTTCCGAAAATCATTACCCCTAAAATACTATCTAAGTACAGTAGTATTGATATTAGAGATTAGATAACGGACAGCTTTTATACAAGAAGAAAATCATACGAATGAAGCTGTTGGAAAATCACAACAGTCCTTCTTGCATTATGTTCAAACAAAAGGCAGTTAATAGATAGTAAATAGAATCACCACCGCAGAGGATTTTTTAGCATTATAACTGGGTGGGCAATTGCCTACCTAGTGAAGTTATTTTTGAAGTATTTAATGGGCAACATTCATAAATTGTTTGATAAATCAAAATAAACTTATTTTTCAAGTGAATTTATGAAATGAAACATTTTTCGGGCAACATTGACCTTATTTCAGTGCCCAAAAATTAGCCATCTGTTCTGAACCGCTCACGTCAAAATCATCGATAAATCGACCACAATGTATTGGTAGTCAGAATTCATAAAATTGGGACCTTTTTTATACTTTTTTGTCTCATCATAAAATTGCCTACAGGTGAAATTGAAAAATGCTTTGCAACACTGCATGCAATTTGACTTTTAAATTCACATAATCATGAATTGCTGATAATGACAATTACGTGCATTTATGATTTAACCAAAAGGAAATTTTCATTTTTGCGTTACCTGTTTCTGCATGACCATGCATCTGCTGAGGTGGCCACTGCAACAGCATCTTTCAGCGCAAGCTTTAATTGATCCTTTTTTTTGTAAACCTTGGAAAAAATACTTTTAAAATAGGTTTATAGCAAGCATCACAGAATATTTAATATACCAAAGGGTAAAAACAATCAAATTTCATCGAATTGGTATCATTGGCTAAACTTTTATCTTTAACATGCATTGTTCTATGTTATTTTATAACCTTCCACACTCTTTAAGAAACAACCCCACGTTACACAATGAGTGTCAGGTAAATGTAAGTTTTTAACCAAAAGGTATGAGCATTTAAACGATGCAGCAATAAAAGCATACTTATTATAAATCCTTCGTGTTAAGGCTTTTCTTGAAATGTCTTTCGCAGATGGGGCACAATACTTTATCAAATCCCTAAAACTTTCAGATTCTACCACATCAAGCGGAATCATATTAACAACAAAGTGGTCCAGTAACCGAAAACAGGACTGGAGTAAACAAACCACACACACAGCCCATAAAAATAAAACATTTAGGCAGTGACTATTTTGACATCGCTGTCATTTTACTCTTGGAAACTACTACGGTATGCTGCTGAATGCCTGTGATTGTCGAATTGTATGACGTACCAAAAACGTAACTTTTAATTGTTTGTGACTGGTTAATGTTTAAGACTTTTTGAAAAAAAAGTGATCTTTGTGTACACTCTTCTTACAATTTTAATATCTAACAATAACGTTTATAGCCAACTCTCTAACCCAGTGGTTCTCAAACGGTGTGCCCGGGCGCACTGGTGCGCCCCAGAGGTTGTCTAGGTGTGCCCAGCAGCATTCCTAAAAAAGTATCCTAATATGAAAAATAAAAAGAATAGTTACCATATTAGATCAATTTTCTTATCTGCTCCTTCCGTTTAACAGCATTATTACGATAATTTCAGGCACGGTCGCAGACATTCGGTAAAACTTGTATTTCTATTGTTGCTCACAATAGCAATTGTCTATGTGTGTTTTTTACTGTTGGAGTAGATTCAGAATGTAATTGTAAAGCAGAAAGAAATTGCTAGTTGCTGATTTAGTGTTCATAGAAAAGGTGGTAGAGGTGTTAATAGTAGTGCACTGTAGGCAGTCATTAATGAAGTATTGTTGTAAATAAACGTGATGTGGATTTTATCAGTTAAGAATAATTTTCGTTGATGTAAATATCTTTTTTTTTTTAGAAAAATTTACTCTTACATATGGATAAGTTTCTTAAGAGAAAACGTGACATTGATGAAGTTGACGCCGAAAGTGACCAAAATTTAAGCGTAAAAAAATGTACTAGTAAGAAAGCAAAACCACGACCGACTCGTAAATACGATGATAGCTATCTAAGTTTTGGGTTTTCCTGGATCGGAAGTCATGATAATCCTTTGCCTGTATGTTTAGTTTGCGGAATGAAGATGGCCAATGAATCAATGGTCCCTAGTAAACTTGCTAAACATTTTAAAAATAAACACTCTAATCTACAAGATAAACCCACAAGCTATTTTCAGAGAATGTCTGAGCAACAACAAAAAACAGCAAGTTCCTTTAAGAGTATAGTGACTGTTTCTGATAAAGCTCAAATTGCTTCTTACCAAGTCTCTGAACTGATTGCTCAAAATATGAAAGCTCATACTTTAGGTGAGTCAATTATTTTGCCTGCTTGCAAAAAGATTGTCAGTACGATGTTAGGAAACGAAGCAGCATTAAAAATAAGCAAGATACCTCTGTCCGACGACACTGTTCGCAGGCGTATTCTGGAAATGTCTTCTGATATTGAGAAAAATGTAAGTGGTAATAAACTCCAGTCTTCAGATTTTGCTCTGCAAGTTGATGAGTCTACGGACATTACCAACCAGGCACAACTCATAACATTCGTTCGTTTTATTAACGAAAACGAAATAGCAAACCAGTTTCTTTTTTGCAAAGAATTAAGTGTGACTACTAAAGGTGAGGACGTTTTTAACATTCTGAATGACTACCTTGATAAGTGGCAGTTATCGTGGAAATCGTGTGTAGGCATTTGCACAGATGGAGCACCTTCTATGGTAGGTTGTATCAAGGGACTTGTATCTTTTATAAAGAAGAAAAACGAGAATGTTATTGGAACTCACTGCTTTCTGCATAGAGAGGCCTTGATGTCAAAAACCTTAGGAGAGAATTTAAGAGAGGTCTTAGATGAAGTTGTTAAGATGGTAAACTTTATAAAAGTAAGACCTGCAAAATCGCGGCTATTTGAAAAAATCTGTACCAATATGGATTCTCAACACAAACGATTACTTTTACATACCGATGTGAGGTGGCTCTCATGAGGCAAAGTGCTTACTCGTGTACACGAGTTACGACAAGAACTTCTTGCATTTTTTGAAGCAATGAAGCAATCACATTTTTGTGACCTCCTGCAGTGTAAATTTTGGATTGCTAAATTACAATATTTGGCAGATATTTTTTAGCATCTCAATATTTTGAACACCAGTATGCAAGGGAAAGGGGAAAACGTTCTTACATCCACTGACAAGATAAAAGCGTTTCAGAAAAAAATACACATTTGGAAAAGTACAGCGATTAAAGGTAGTTTAGAAATGTTCCCATTGGTAACTAATACTTGCAAAACTGAAATCCTTCCACTTGTAGTTGAACATTTATCAACTTTAGAAGAAAAAATGAATTTTTACTTTCCATCACTTAATACTGCGCAATATGACTGGATAAGAAATCCTTTTTTAGAAAGTACCTCTGAATATAGTTTAACACTGACAGAAGAAGAAGAACTTGCAGCTGTGTCCACAGATCGTGGATTGATGATGAAATACAAAGAGTTGTCTCTTGAAGCTTTTTGGATTTCTATCAGAAAAGAACATGTCGCGATATCTAAAAAAGCACTGACTGTTTTATTGCAATTTTCAACGTCATATTTATGTGAACTTGGCTTTTCTACCCTCGCCACAATTAAATGTAAAAAGAGAGGAACTCTGCAATGCATCGATGAGGAAATGAGAGTTTGCCTCTCAAACATAAGACCGAACATTGAGAAAATCGTACAGGCTCATCAAGCACGTTTCCCATTAACAAAAAGATATTTTCGTTATTTTTAAGTGGTATGTATTTGACTTAATTATGACATTCTGGTACATTTTTATACAAAGTGTGCCCAGAATTATTTGTAGTATCGTAAGTGCGCCCAGACTGTAAAAAGTTTGAGAACCACTGCTCTAACCAATACAATACAGCGACGCTGAGTCATTTGTGTCAAATATGCTTATTTAAAAATAGAAAATCGTCAACGGGAAAATAGGTTTCAAGGGTAAAATGCTATCAACGTCAAAACAGCCACTTCCAAATATTTAAAGAGTAAATGACCAAAAAACGAAAAAAGTATCTAAACTATGTATTTGTCCAACAGTAATTTCCATTTACCTTGTCTTCGTATTTGTTTTGAGAAAAACTTCCCAGAGCAAAGAAATGACCTAAACGGAGTTGCTTTTGCCGCGGGCCAGCCATTTTTGTTTGGGCAAGAAACTTTTCACATGCTTTATGTGACTTCTGTGTCAACGACTTCGCATTTTTTAAATGCTCAAGAAAAGCAGCATAAGAGCTTGCATGAGCACTCTTGTAATGCCCCTTTAGATTGTTGTAAGAGCGACGATTTACTGATAGTGTTTTGGTAATTGGAAAGCATGCCAAACATTGGTAGATCACATTTTTGTCCATTTTTTTCTCCAATGAATTTGAAGTACTTTTGTAGATGAGGTCAGGGATCAACAGTATTTTGTCTTTCTTCTTTCTCTTCCGCCGTTATAGAAACAAATCTTTCATCGTCAGAAGAAGAATGTATTTCAACAGCACGATTATCATTAGCCATTTTATTGAAATACTCGGTTTTGTTTTTCTAGCTAGATAATGTAAGCAGATAATTAGGTTAGTCTCACCGAAAAAATGATAACATGACATTTTTACTTGCAGCTAAAAATGGAAGACTTGCAGTAGTTAACTCGGGGAATTTGTTTGATTGTCATACTATATACAATTTGTTAGTTTGCTGCTAGTTTTTAAACAAGATAAAACTGACTATTTTGAAGCACACCATTTATTCTGTATCTGCAGTTCCGCTCGATGTTATACTGGTAGTGATTAAGCACTACGTACTGACAAGCACACAAAAACCGCACCAAAAATGTAAAATAAATTTTTAAACTAAGTCCAGTATCTCAGTGTTATTTTATGCCTACGCTACTCTACATTTTATGTAATACTTTTAGTCTGAGGTTACTTTCGAAGTACAACGACTGGCAAAAAAAATAACCTCAGCCCGCTGTTACCAACTTCCTACTGAAACAAACTTCAAAAATGAAAGGATTGCTGCGCGGCTCTAAACTTTAAACGCATGTTGAGGGCTCAGAAAGCACTAGAGCGAAACATTCTGCCCACGTGAAACGATATATTTTTATTTCAACAAGGGACTAATTTAGCGCTAGCCGCAACAAATTTTTGAAAAACTAGCGCATCTTCCGCTAGCGCTATTTTCCAAAAAAGTTAACGCTCGCTACTGATGCCGCTAGTTCACGATAGCAATGGCGGCGCTAAAGCGAACGCTAACGCAGCATTAGCGGCGCTAATAGCGGCCGCTAATTTTAGCGCCGCTAGTGCCCACCTCTGCCAATCAAGCAGAAGTCACAAATAAAAGTCTAGATGTTCAAACATTCATCCTGATCTATTGTTCCTGGTTAATACTCGATTTTCGAAATATAACTACAACTATTTTCTTTCAAACAGTGATATCACGTGTTACATCACACTTGGCTGAGAAGAATAAACTTTTCCCAGTCCTGTAGAAGAAAACAAACATTTTGTAGCTTTTGCATATCTCTTTTTTTCTTATATCCAAAAATATTTATGCTATAAAACGCCATACGGTCTGTAACGTACATTCTCTTTAACTCCTGCGAAACTACTGGGCGTGAAAACATCAAATTTAGCTTGATGGATCACCACCCAGGAGTGAGTGTCATAGGGGGAGGCTGGTGACATTTATTATGACATCATAAGAAGACATAATTGTTTTAATCTCGCATTTATTGACAAAGTAAATCGTTTTTACTCAAAAGAAACCAGGCCCCGACTTATCAACTTACAAAATATTTCATTTCTTTGGGGTCCCTAATAATGTCAGTTATCTCTTGATGGCACAATTTGTTCCTTGTGTTTTCTCAAAAAATATCGATTGCAGAAATACGATTAAACGCTTTTTCGGAAGATATTGGCAAGGTAGTTTCGTTAAAATAAACTCTATCGCAATAAAAGCAGATTTAAAGATGCAACAACAGATTCTTTTTTAAGCATTTTAAGCTTTCTAAGCATGCTTTTCTTTTTTTTTTGCAGGCTTTAAACTGTTCTATTATGGTAGAATGCTATCTAGTGCAATCAACACAGTCTTTTGCTAACAAAGGTTATTATCTCATGATTTTTTTCAAAAACTTCAAAAGTTTAACTAAGTTTTTTCTAGCTTACATGAAAACTAATTTGTGATCTCATTTCTCAATTGATTTTCAAAACTGTTTAATAATTTGTAGGTTAAGCAAAGGCGATTTCGATAAAATATGACAAGTACCTTGCTATTTGTTTTTATACAAAACATATTGAAATTTAGCATCTGAAGAGTATAGTCCTACTTCTCACTATCTACAAAAAGTGCTGAGCTAAGTAAAAATACGTAAGTTCAATATATAAAGGTTATGATAAGGCATTAACATTTCGCTTTGTTTAAAAGCTTAGGTAATTGGCTTTCAGTAGAATGTACAATAATTCTAATTACTTAGTTTATAATGGCTGGTCAAAGCTTGATTGTCATACATCATTTTTTATTTTTAATTGACAAATTTTTTACTACACCTAAAAAATGTAAAATTTTAATGTAAGTTAGTTTTTTGGCACATTTTCACTGTTTTCACTCGCAAGCATGGTTCTTTGGCATCATCAATTAAAATTTTCAAAACGATTCAGCAACATGTAAACTTGAAGTCGCTGAAAATTTCAAAATGTAGTCTACTCCAAGCAAAATAAGTGGTAACTCCCCAATAAAAAGCAAAAGGGTAAAAATGGCGCTATTGTATGATTTGCCACAAAACATTAGTGACAGCTATGCATCATCCAAATGTTAAAGCCGTTTTCTTTGTAATTGATGTAAACCGATGTATCAGGCTGATTTAAATTTTTTAACCTTGTCCTTTCTGATGGGGTCTCGGTTATTGTAATTACTTGACTGTAAGTACATCACATCGTGTCAGTTTGCTCTTTGCCTGGCTCCTCGTATTATACGACCAAGCAACATGCCCACCATAAGAGACTATAGGTCTTACAAATAGGGAGACAATTACAAAAAAATCATAAGAAGTGATCCTTATATTTGACAGGATATTCCTGAAAATACATATTAATCACTTTGGATCCTCCCTCTCCCATGTGCAATTATGCTTCCATGCTATTCTTAAAATAAGCAAATAAAACTTTTTGAAATCTTTGGCTGTTCTAATTGTGAGCAAGTGCAGTTCTAAGTACTAAACAGGGTCAGCAAGATCTAATCAAGATCTCGAGAAACTTTAGAAAAAATTGCCCGACTCGATAAATTTGGCAGACATGTAGTGGCTATATGCAACCCCTATATATTTTAAATCCATTGTGTTTCAAAAAACAATAGTTTAGCTTGGGAACGCGATTTCGCTATGTCAAAAAACATTATTATTTAGTATTGCTTTCACAACAATTATTGAGTGAAGCCGGCTTGGCCGGTTGAATCGATGTTGTAGTTAACCTGTATGTTAATGATGGGGACTTATCGGGTGACGCCGACAGAGTTAGCTACTGAAATATATATTGCAGTTGGGAGACAAATCTACATGAAAGGCAATCATGATATTTCGACTCGAAAAAAAGTTGAGTCTAATTGGTGGTAGAAGTGAAGGCCAAGACAGGGGGAGGATGTAAGGCAAAGGGCCTGCCTATTTGTCGTCCTAGTCTATTAAATGTAGCAGGGCTTGTCAACGCCTAATAATTTAATCCAAAATTCATTTGTTACAAGATCTTAAAATTTTTGAAAATAATAAACATTTATAAACACACAGACTGCATGCGTAGTTGGCTATAGCTTATTTTGCTGGCTGGTGTAGTACGTACTTGTAAATACGGGAATTGGAAGTGTGTTTGTAGTAGTATTTCGGTTTGTGTGTTCCTACTTTATTCGTTAACTCATAAGTAACACATGGGATGCTTTTGTACTTACTTATTCTAAGGTGTTTCAAAGACGCATCAGTAGAGATGTCAACTTCAGTCGGAATTGGACTGACTACAAACAAGGCTTCGGTGACCTGAATGGGGATTTTTGGCTGGGTGAGTTGTCGCTATCACGTCGTTAACGTGACTGAGTGTAAGTTCGTATTGGGACAATGATTGTGAGTTGGATCCTCGCAAAAAGTTGGTAAAAAGTTTATGCAAAATAACCTCTACGTTACTAAGCCATTCTAGCATTGGTGACTTAAATAATTCCATTAACTGAGTTTATTGTGGTTGTGTTGAGTTGTGGCTCAATCGTAACTTCCTTCCTCAGGTAACAGAAGTAGAGAGTAAACAGAAAGATGTCACGAAATAAAAAAAGAAAAACTGCAATGTGACCAACAATGAGCCAAAAGCTTTAGATAAAGCATAGCTCGAATTTTCGACATATTGGTTTTTAACCAGCTTCATGAAAGTAAAAGTTTTGTAAACACTCTGTGAAGTCGAATCACTTGTGAATGTGTAGCGGATGATGCCGGCGCATTGCGTCTAGCATACTGCTGGAACAACAGTGATGTCATCTTGTTTAACATTGTTGTTGAAGCCGAAGAGCCTACGACCACCGTTGTCTGGTGGCCATATACTTCTCCTTTTTTGCACTTAATTCCACCATTCCACCATTCTGGCACTTAATTCCAATTGCCGTAATTCGTTTTTGTTTAAATATCTCGTATTTATTGTTAACTAAGACATTTCAACTATTTATTTTCGATTTTTATTTGTGAAACTAATAATATGCGGTGTTGCATAAATGGTACGTTGGCGGTAAAGAGTATAAAAAGCACATCAATAGCAATATCGTGATATGTAAAGATAATGGTGAAAAAACACAGCAATCGGGAAAGAAAACTTAGAAAAATCAAGCATAGTGTAATCAGGGGCGTATTTTGTAGGAATAAAGGGTGCCGACCCCCCCCCCCCCTAAACAGTATGACAGTAGCTACAACTGTCGGAAAAAAGGTGTTCGCCAGTAATAGAAGAGAAAAATGAGCAAAAATCTCGGTTTCCACAAGTTGATTTCTAAAAATAGGCATCAACTTTACAAAATGCTTTGGTTCCTAAAATTTGTTTTTAAATACGTCACTGAAAGTAATTGATGTAAGATGTTGTGAACAAAGCAATTAAATGTTTGTGTGGTATAATTGGGTACAATGTTGATGAAGGGATACTTTGCAAGTTGTGCGCTGAAAACGAGTTTGCTTATTATATTGGTGGCAACGAAGACGTTTCTGATTTGGAAATTTCTGCAAAAAGTGTTGCTCTGTTAGTTCAGATAGACGACTTGCAGCAACAAAAAGACCTTATGGCTACAAGGCTGCCTGCTTGGTAGCCATGTAGCAATAGGATCGTAACCTTTGGATTTACTTGCTCTCATGAAGTTGACGCTCACTTTGCGCCGAAATTTCAGCAACGACAAAGATTCAGTGGAGTGCACTAGTTTCCACGTTCCACCCACCATAGTATTCACGTATTTACAATGCTGAGATCAATATAGTTTGAAAAAATAGGCCACCACCATTTTTCCCTCTTATACCAATTTTGTAATTGGCAACCATATAGTTTGCAAGATCTATCCCACCCATGTAGTTGTTATATTGTTTGATAACGTTGGGCTGTTTTATTTGAACATGTTTTCTCTCTTTTCGATTATATCAGATTACAGTAGCGCTTGGCTTAGCACCCAAAAAGTTTGAACTTACTTTAACAGCCTTGTATATTGTTCCATCTTGCAATACAAATTTTTCTTTTGCTTCAAATTTTTCTTCAAACCATTCCCTTTCTCTACAGTCGTGGCCAAAAGTGTAGGACCACCCTTTCAAATTCTGATGAAAACACCATAACACTTATTCATTCGCTGATAAAGAAAGATATTGGCTTGATAAAGAAAGATATTGGCATATTACGGTAAATTAACAATTCCTAGACGCACAAATCAATAGTTCAATTAAAAGTTTTCAAAAAAGTCAATATGTTGTTGGACCACCCTTGGCTTTGATTACAGCCTCCAAACGTCTTGGCATGCTCTCCACCAGATTTCAGCAATATGCCGGTGATATATCACGCACCCACACTTCTTTTATGGCTTGTTCCAACATCTTAGCATTAGTTGGTTGCCTTTCGGAAACTTTGTTTTTCAAAATGGTCCAAAGATTCTCAATCGGATTCAGATCTGGGCTGTTTCCAGGCCAGTCCAAGATGTTGATTTTTTGGGCCTTCAGGAATTGGATGACGATTTCGGCATGATGGCATGGAGCACCATCCTGCATAAATACACTGCATTTATGAACAGCCATATGCAATTCCAACTTGTTTTTCAATAAATCTAGGTATTTTTGACCATTCATGGTCGTTCCAGGTGGCAAAAAAAAGAGTCCAGCCGTTCCATTTATTGACATTCCCCCCCAAATCATGACACTGGGGGGGTGTTTCATGGTTTGAATGGTATATCTTTCACTGAATCTTTTTCCTAATGGTCTCTGAACGTAGCGCTTTCAATTGGTGAACTGCTGCACGGTAGATTCGTCGGAAAACAGCACTTGTTGCCACTGCTGAATCGTCCATTTCACGTGTTTCTTGGCAAACGCCAAACGCTTGCTTTTCATAGCCTGCGTTAGCCTCGGTTTATGCGCAGGTTTATGAGCTTTTAGGTCAAAATCATCAACCAAACGCCGACTTACGGTTCTTCGACTAATGTCGGTACCTTTTGCAAGCAGTGATGATCGAATCTTGCTTGCAGAACTCATTGGAGAACGAACTGCTATTCTCCGAATGGCATGGTCATCTCTTGGGGTGGTTTTTCGAGGTCTACCTGATTTTTTAGCTGTTGTATAAGTTCCTGTATTCCAAAATTTTGCCATTGCGTTGTGAACAGCAGTCTTGCTTTTTTACATTTTTTGACTAATCAATCGTTCTGAATGACCTTCTTTATGCAGAGCCACAATTTGAGCCCGCTCAACTTCCGAAAGTGGCACATTTTTACCCATTTTCTTCAATTTTACCTCTATAACAATTTGACAATTATCAAAAAATTTTACTGAAATAAACTCTAAAACACAAAAAAACTATTAATAATGTTTGAGTAATATCTTGATTGACTAATAAAAGTGACTGCAAGAAACTGGCAAATGAATATATCAAGCCATAGTTAAAAAATTAAAAAAATCCACTTTTTTACTAGGTGGTCCTACACTTTTGGCCACGACTGTACTTTTATCTGTCTGTTTTGATTGAAGAGGACAGCTTCTCGTTTGGTTTTCTCGCATCGTTCCGCATGCACAAATTCTAACGTCGTTAGACGGCACAGCAAAAATCAAACGAAGTAAAAAATTGTAAAAAATACATGGTAGGGCAGCCGTTGTTAACTACTTGTTGCATGTGAGTAACAACTTTACTTCCTTGGCTCAGAGAAAAATCGGTCATATGATCAGCTTTAGATTTGCCAGAGTAAATGTAAAATGTGTACACATAGCCGTCGGAAGACGCTTATGCCTTGCGGCCGAATCGTACAGGCTTCCTCTGAATAAACATTTTTGCCGAGTGCCTTCTTCTATACAGGATCATTTGCTCATCAATCGACAAATTAATTTTTAATATATCAAACTGCAGATATATTTTTTAAGCAAATTCGTGTAAGGCCTGACTTTGAACAATTTATTATCTATTTTGAGATAGTGTTATCGCTCAAATGTATGTTTCTTTTTATTTTTTTATATCTTTGACGAGTAAGTGCGTCATGAACGACAGAAGTACTGCAGTCGGGATCCAAAGACAGGTACATTTCTTCCTGAGGTAGTTTATGGTTCCCACTGAACATAAGTACGCCAAGAAATGACTTTATTTCAGATAAACAGCAAGTAAATCTGTGCCGATTATTTTGCCTAGCATAGAGAATGCTTACGTTAATTAATAGTGCCAGAAAAAGATAAAATTCATTGTCAAAAAAATTTTTTGCATAGCTCTGTTGGAAACATTTCACTGAGTTCAACTTGTAGTTGCTCTGTACTGTTGCATTTTTTATTGGTTGGAAAAGAAGAAAAGGTTGGACCATTACTGCTCCACGTCGTACCATTATATTTTTCACATCTTTTTTTGCTGTATTTTTTTGCTGCAGACACAGTCTCGGGAGAACTGTAATGCAGTTCAATTTCACCTGGTGCATCAGGAAGATTAGCTCCACCTTTGGTCAAATTTTTTCTTCCAAATCTTCTTTCTTACTAACTATAGCAACTTCTAGAAGAACTAAGACAATATCCAGGGGCTAATTGCTATCATATTCTATTTCTTTTAGCTTTGCTAATGCATCCTGTATTGTTAGATCAACTTCTCTCGGCATTCTCGCTAGTGAATTCACTAAATATAATAAAATATCAAGCTTATTTACATAGAAATCATCTACCCTTATTTGTGATTTTTTTTTTTTCGTAAATATATTCCTATGACCTTGTTGATATATAAGTGCTATTGTTTACATAATTATTTGGCTGCTTACAACAAAAGCAAACTGCTACTTAATTGAGAAGTGATAAACTGTTGCACGCTGAGATTTCAAAACCATTTTCGCCAACAAAAGCGTTTAGCACCTCCCTCAGTGACTTTACACCCGCAGTTCTAATCGGAAACCCTAGTAGTTTTCGTCCAGACGCATTCGCTTGAAGTATTTGCCACGCACGAGAAACAGATTGCTATTATTGTTTTTTCGGTTTCTGTCAACGCTGCTTATATGGTACACCAATGTTTTATGCAACAAAAACATCTGTGTGTTTGATGTTTTCAAAAAGTTTTATTATGACAACTTAAAATAAACTTTTCTAATACTAACGTAAAAAGTGGTGCAATTATCAGGCAATGTAACAAGCGAAAAAAGTGATATAAAAATACCACCAACAAATTTCAAACAAAATCCCTTACATAAACACGACATTTAAAATACAATTTCGAATTGCTAAATAAACTTATGTGCATTCGTAACCAAACAAGAGGTCAATAAAGATTATATCAAAACAATAACTTGAATAATTCACAAAACAGCTTGTGTGTGAGAGCCGCAAGATGGTGTACAATATAAGCAACGTTTGCAGTTAATGGGTTAAACCAGCAATTGGATAAAAACACAACCACATTCGCTTTATCGGCCCAAGTTTAATTGAACCACTAACCTCAAAATTTTACCCGCTTGTTCCAATCATGCTTTGTTTAGGTGGATCATACCACTTCTATCGTTTCCTTGTTATTTTTTGCCTTTTCTTTCTTATCATAATCTTAATATGGGATACGATGCATTAATAAAACAAGTATGCGATCTACTAGGTTATTGCTAAGCCATCTTAAAGTATAGGCTAGAAAACAACAAATGCTTCGATACGTTTTCAGATCTAAGGATAGAAATAATAGTCATAGTAACGTCTAAACCTTCGAAATGTTTTTTGTGCTTGTAACGGAGGATCGCTCAGGTAGTCTTTTCAAAGCGTCTCTCCAAGTTTTATAATCACTTGCCACATTTCCCACTGGTTGATATCAAGGTGAAACAGTTTTACATTACTACATCTCGGAAACGTAGTGCAGGTGGTCCTAGTGAGCTCTCCATACAGAATATTTTTTAGATGTCTACAATCAGGAAGCCTGTGGACACGTATAAGCGACCTTAAGCATCACAGAATCAAGTACCGTCTATATAAAATAAACAAAAATACAGCAACAAATAATCTACTGTACAATAAAGAAATGAAGTTTTGTATTGCCTTGGTTATGCTGATAATACCAGTTACAACTGCTTTAATCATTATTACAAACAATGAAGAAATACTGAAACTTTTGAACATTTCTATTCCCTTTTATGGCTCTACTACCAAATAAAATCCTTGTATCTTGTTCTTGAAGTGATTCAACTAAGCTGGATCAAATACATTTACAAACATCCGGAAATGAACAGCACTGACAACGTTGTCACCTCAATGTCTTCACAAACATTATTGAAGTAGATGATTTTTTCATTGTCCGTTTGATGCAGAAGCTGTAATGAAATTTTTCAGCGGCTGCATTGAAAAAATCGACGAAAACAAATATTCAACAAAATCTGATAGACGAGGAATTGAGCTGAAAAATTCAGAATTTCTCTTACATTGTACCCATAATTATACTTCAGATATTTGTGGGTCTATCCTTTACAGCAGAGGCGCTCAAAATTTTATGGTTTGATCCGTTGCAACGGACACCAAAAGAGCTTTTTTTCTGAGGTTCAACTGGCCTAAATTATAGGGTTACCATATCGCAGGTTCAATTTATGAGTTTTGAAAAAATTAAGGGATTGTTGGTTCACAATTTCATCATTTTGCTATCGTGTATCTTATAGCAACTGCTTCGCATTTTTTTAAAATTAAGAAATTTCAAAATTGTAACTTCAACCACCTGAAACTAAGTCTACAAATGATACAAAAGTATATTATGATTTAAAATTATGAAAACATGAGTAATTTGCTTTAGGTTTCTGACATTTCGTTTTTGCAACAATATACGACAAAAGGAAAATGAATTGCGAAAATTGTTTTGTAAATTACTTTTAAAATAATAAAAGATTTTAATGATGGCAAATGGAGTGGTGCTTTTGACAATTATATGCTTATCACATATGTTTATTTACAGTAAGTTTATCTTTATTTGTAAAGGAAGCAATAACTTCTTGTTTATCTCTAAATTAGCTACTCATTGTGTTTTACATCATTCATGTTACTTTCCTCCTGATCGCCTTTATATGACATAATATCAACAATTATAATAATGATTGTCTTTTAATATTTAAGGTCTTGACAAGATTCACTATCTCACCAAAGGCCAAGGATGCAAGCTGCGAGTTGATATATGGAGAAGAGGAGAGGTCCACTCATATGCTATTTACAGGTACCTGCTTACAATGAATATCCTACGCTTTATTTAATGACATGTACTGGGTCCCACTGGAAGCCTCGCGCCTTCAGCACTCTCTTGGTAGTTTTGTTTCTGTTGTTGTTGTTGTTTACCCGACCCCTTCCGAGGAATGAGAGCATGGCGGAATACCATGGAGCCCCAGAAGCTGGGAAACTCCCCAGGGTCTGGACAAGAGGTCGTAAAGAGATAGAGAGTCGCCAAAGAGTGAGCGGTGCAAAGAGTCCGTAGCTGGATAGTGCAGAATGAGATGAGAGATGTCCTGGGACGAGTGTTTGCAGACACCGCAGGAAGGATTTTCAGTTCTGCCAATCCTGAAGAGATAAGAACTTAACTGTAGGCTGTATCCGTTGCAGCGTAGACGAGAGAGGACACAGCGAGCATGACGAGGGAGCACAAGTCCCTCAGTGGAAATCGAGGGAACCTGTGTGTCGGAGAATTTAGATGAGACAGTACGCCTCCAGTCCGAGATAAGACGAGAGTGGATATGAGAGTTAAGAGGAAAGAGACTACAAGGGATTGCGGAGGGCACAAGTAGCGCACCCCGTCTGGCTAGCTCATCAGCCGCGTCGTTTCCCAGTGAAATTGAGTATCTGGAGACAGTAGCTCCTCCCCTGACATATCTTTTGCTCTCTCCTCTCTTGACCTTTCTTGCTCCTGGGAGGTGCTTCAGGACCTAATCATATACCAATTCTTCTATCTGTCTCTCCCTCTCTCTTAGGTCTTTCTTCCTAACGAGTGTCCTCCTTCTTTCAATTTTCAAAAAGCTCGCTGGGATGACTTTGCCTCTTACTTTGACTCACACAGTCCTTCTGCAGAAGAATACCCGTCTCACCTTCTTTCCTCTGCTGCTACTCTCTTCACTTCTCTGGTACTGAATGCGACCAAATCTTCCATTTTTTTGCGCACATCAAACGCCATCCTAAAGCCTGGTGGTCAGCTGAAGTGAAAGAAGTGGTTAGTGAAAGACGCAAGGCTTTTGCTGCTGCTCACAGGAGTAATGAAAGTTGCCAGGCTTACATCTTCGCTTCCTGACGTTTTTCGCCAAGGCTGAGGCATAGCAGGCGACTTGCTCATTTCTCTTGCCCAAATCTAATCCTAAATCTGTATACTCTCTTCTTCGCTCTGTTTCTTGCTCTCCTTCCTCATCTTTCTTCTCTCCTAATTTCCCCAACTGTTCCTCTCCCAAGGAGTCGGCTTCGATCTTCGCCAATTACCTAAGATCCCACTTTTTTGTTTCCCAACCAAAGGCCCTGCGTAGCAGAGCCAAAGGCTAGCTTTCCGAGCTCCGCCGAGCCACGTGCCTTGAGGATTCTCACTCGTACTTCTGCTTACTCTCCTTCACTGCTGAATATCTTGCGGCTGCCTTCAACTTTCTTGTCCACTGCCACTGTTCTAAACAAAGTTTCCTATTCCCTGCTAAAGCATCTTTCTCGCTTTGGCATGGATTTTCTTCTTCATATTTTCAATTTTTCCTGGATTTCGCATTCCTTTTCTTCCATCTGGAAAACAGCTTCCATTATTCCCATCAATAAGATGGAAAAGCTTCTCGACCCTCCTGCTTCCTTCCGGCCTATCTCTCTCAGATATTGTGTATCAAAGCTTTTTAAACGCATCATTCTATCCCGTCTACTCTTATTTCTGGAATCTAATTCCATTCTCTCTCCCCGCCAGGCCGGTTTCCACCCTGGACAATCTACACTTGATCAAATCCTTTATCTTTCTCTGTCCCCATCTCGAATGGGTTTAACAAATTCAGGGCGGGCTCTCGGTCAATCCTTTCTACTATCGATTTCTCTAAAGCTTTTGACTCTGTCTGGCATCTCTCCCTTTTCCACAAACTCATTTCGGCTGGCCTCCCTCCTTGCTTTGCTCATTGCTTGCAATCTTTCCTCTCTGATAGGCGCGCTTGCGTGGTTATTTAGAATCACAAAAGTCGTTCCTTTCGAGTCGGTCGAGGTGTTCCGCAAGGACCCGTTCTTGGCTCTGTACTTTTCTTGCTTTTCATCAATGATCTTTCTGCTTCTCTGCCTTCTTCCGTCAGCTGCTCTCTTTACGCTGACGATCTGGCCATTTGGTCCTCCTCCCCCTCGGTCCCCACTGCGGTGGAGGGTACACAAGGAGCTCTGTTTCGATTGGAGCGCTAGTCTGAGTACTGGTGTCTTCCTCTCAATCTGAGCAAATGTGAGACCTCCTTCTTTTCAGTGGATCCTCACCAAGCTAACCTTCAGCCCAATCTCCATCTACTCAACTCCCGCCTCCGTTTTAATCCCACTCCAACTTTTCTCAGGGTCACCTTCGACCGCACTCTTTCCTTTTCTAAACATGTATCTTCGCTGAAGGCCAAGTTTTTTCCACATCCCAAGGCCTTACGCTGTATCTCTGCTTCCTCAAGGGACCCCTCAAAGGAGTCCCTCTCTGTTCTGTATAAAGCTTTTCTTCGGTACCTTATCACTAGGGCAATTTTTTTATGACCTAATTTTTCCTAAAATATGACTTAATATTTCCTAAAATATGACTTTAAATATGACCTAATTTTTTCTGTCTGGTTCTTAAAAACTGCAGCCGAGTCGGAGTATTGAACTCATTATCATTTATTTCGAACAGTTGAACCGCGTAATCAAGTACGAATGGACATTGTCTTTGTCAAAATTGCGTCCAGGACATAGCATTTTTTTCAGTATAGAGAAAGAGCGTTCCACAGAAGCCGAAGTTGGGTGTGCTCTTTGAAGCAGCGCTACCTCAGCAGGAGAATGATCTGGTAGATGTGCACCACTACCGGCGGCAATTTTAAGGAAGTCGCTACCTCTAGCTAGACGACTTTGAACATAATTTTTTATCTCACATGGGTCGTCACCAAAGTGGAGATTTTGAATGGCTTCCAAAGCAGCAACAATTGTATTCGATGAATTGGTAATTCCCTTGATTAGGATGGCAATATCTCGGTATTTACCATAGATTTGCCTTATTTCGACGAAAACTGCAGGTTCTGCTATGGCTTCCTTTGCCCGCTCAACCAGTTTTCCACCATCTTCAAAATTGTCAACAATGTTTTTGATAATTTGGAAGTTTTCTGCGTAGTAGAAAGATGCCTCCAGCCACGTGGCCTAACGAGTCAAAACAGGTTGTGGTGGTGCCAGCAAACCAGCTGCGGTGAACAAAGCATGTCGGTCTTTGTTTTTTATGGTTGCTGCTTTTATAGACGATATCAAATTGTCTGCAGCTTTAAAATGTGCACGTATATGCTCAGCACAATTATGCAGCAAATGTGCGATGCAAGTAACATGGAGCAGGCGTGGATACAGGATTTTTAATGTTTCAGCTGCTTTTATCATGTACCTTGTGGCATCACTGAGTAGCAGCAAAAACTTCTCACGAGCAATATTCATGTTCTTGAGGGTGTCGTCAACAATTGTACAAATATTGGAGCTATTGGAGTTGCCATTTAATGGTTTGCAGTTGACTAAGTATGTTTTTTCAGGTTCCTCCATCAGCCCTGCTAAAATATTGACATACTTTTGACCAGATACCTCAGCCTCATCTACGACCAAAAACAATGCTTTTGCAGCAAACAATTCCTTAAGGCGTTCAGTTTCTTTAGCAGCCAATTCCTTAACATGGCTTCGACATGCTGATTCAGAAGGGCAATGCTTCCCCAACTCTGAGTTTAATAGCTTTTTAATACTGGCATGCTGAAGCTTATAAAGTGGGATGTCAGCCTCTAAGAATGCCGTTACAACCTTTTTTGTAAAATCCCGTTGGCAAATGGGGACAAAAGACTGTTTGTTTAAGGTCTTTTTTGCCGGTGCAATTTTCTTTTGGTGTTTTGCCGATTTTCGATGTTGTTCCACGTGAAAGCGCTTGTCACATCTGACGATGGTGGCACAAAGCTGACAATAAAGATCATTCTGGGGATTGCAAGAAAACTCCTGGGGATATTGCTTTACATACCTTTTTGTTTTTACTACTTTTGATTCTGCAGTTTTTCCCATACTGTTTGCTAAAACTTGCTGTTAAGGAACACTTGCTAATTCATACGCTTGCTAAATAAGCTAAAATGCGTTAAGGAACACGCACGAGTTAAAATAATTTTCTTTTGCTTGTGGTTATGACGACATAATTTATTTTTTAACTTGTGACTTCTAGCCTAGCGCTTTTACGAGTTTCAAAAGCATTACGACTATTTCGACAGTTGATGGTGTTGTAGCAAATAAGCAATATCTGTGCTTGAGACTAAAATTACAACTTGCAAACTAGTGTAGCTGATTCGTTAGAACTTATACAAGGAAATAAATTAATTAATTCAATATTTTTGAGCAAGATAACTATGGCGTCACAGAGTCATAACAATAATGGAGATAGCAAAGCTTTGCAATCGTTGTTAATCTAACGTTCTGTCTTTGCACCATGAATATCCTACTGAATACGGGAGCAATAACTAAATTTATGACTTTTATGACCGAAAATATTTTTTATGACTTATGGTGTAAAATATGACTTTAATATGACTTTTTAACTCCGTTATCAAACATCGTACGAAAGTTTTGATTGAATTTTTGGGTATTTTATAAAAAACAGACCTTCTAAAAAAATATAACTTTAATGACAAAAAATTGCCCTACTTATCACATATGCTTTACTCGAATGGTTTCCTTTCTTAAGCATTACCAATATTATCAAATTGGAACGCCTCCACCGAGCGGTTAGTCGCGCCATCACCGGCTGCCTCTCATTATCCCCTATCCCACTTCTTCTCTTTGATGCTTCTTTGCCTCCCCTACGAGTCACCCTGACTCATTTGACTCTTTTACCTTATGAGCGGGCTCTTCGTCTACCAACCTCCTTTCCATTTCAGGTTTAGCCAGACTAGGAGTGAAACCAAGACTCTGCAGATGGTCTTGGAAATCTTTTGCATCCACTTACCCGTTTCTTCTTTCTTTTGCTTCCTTAAGGGAGGCTATTCTTGCTTGCCTTCCCTCTCCTTCTTGGAACCTGCATCCTTCACTGTGGAGTCCACCCTTTCCTCTTCATGCTCCCGTTCTGATCGCTTCTCTTTCGCCAAGGTACGGCTCTCGCCCACCTTGACTCTCTCGCCCCTCATGGTCTGGTGTTCTGGACTGACGGCTCTGTTCCTTTTCTTTTTGGCAAAGGCGACTCCGGCGTACTTGCCAACTGCTCTCTCTCTGTGGCACTGAGGTCACGCTTTCCTTCTCAGCAGGCCCAGTATGTTCAAGTTTCTCTGATGAAACCTGCGCCATTCTGCGCGCTCCTTGCTGGTCTGGGCAGCACCAACAAATCTGCCACTTCTCTTCTTTTCTTCTCCTATCTGACTCTCGTTTTGTTCTCGCCACTCTGTGCTCTCCTCCATCTTTTCTTTTACCTTAAATTATGTGGCCGATCTGGATGGAACTGTCTTCTCTCTCCTTCTGTTCTATCAGGCTACAATAGGTCACCAGAAACTCGTTTCTCCCAAGGAACGACGCGGCTGATGAACTGACCAGACGGGGTGCGCTACTTGCGCCCTCCGCAATCCCTCGTGGTCTCTCTCCTTTTATCTCTCGTATCCACTTTTTTCTCTTCTTGGACTGGAGGCGTACTGTCTCATCTAAATTCTCCGACACACAGGTTTCCTCGATTGCCACAGAGGAACTTCTGCTCTCTAGTCATGCTCGCTATGTTCTCTCTCGTCTACGCTGCAACGGATACAGCCTACAGTTAAGTTCTTATCTCTTCAGGATTGGCAGAATCGAGAATCCTTTCTGCAGCGCCTGCGGACACTCGTCCCAGGACATCTCTCATCTCATTCTGCACTATCCAGCTACAGACTCTTTGCACCGCTCACTCTTTGGCGACTCTCTGTCTCTTTACGACCTCTTGTCCAGGCCTTGGAGAGTTTCCCAGCTTCTGGGGCTCCATGGTATTCCGCCATGCTCTCATTCCTCGGAAGGGGTCGTACAATAACAACAACAACAACACGGCTATCCATTCTACTTGATTTATTCTTAACGCTTTGTTCTTAGCATGACATATCTCTTTCTTTATTCAACTTAAAAATCAAAATCAACTTAGGGTCATACATGGCCCTCCTTTTTATATTTGAAATAAAAAAAACAATACTTAATAATAAAGCGATTTGTCAACTGGTATAGTCAGACCGCTTAATGTGTTTTATGTAGTATCCTCTCTTAGATTAAACACGATTGGAAGATATTCACAGTCTTTTGACGTGAAAGAACTATGTACATCTAGTTTTATTCATTCTCAATCGCAAAATGAAACGGGCACGCAGCAGCGTCATGACAATAACTACACTTTCGCTACCAAGTAACTTGTCAAAAGAAATATCCGCGAGGTGGCAGAGCGAAAAACTGTCATAACTAATCATAATAAAATATGCCAAGTTTGTTTGTAAATCATTGCTCACTCGATTACTTCTACATCAGTTGTTATACAGGGTGTCTCAAAAGTAAGTATACACTTTAAAATTTGAATAACAATCTAATGGCTTGTTCAAATTTGTCAAAAGTTTACAAAAATATTCTATGAACTACTAGAAACAGATTACCGTCCTAATATCTCGTTGAATTTATTTATTGACAGAATGTTAGACCTCAACGTGGAAACCACCAATTTCGAGACATTTCAGCCACCTTTTGACGCATTCTTGCCAGATACCCTGCAATAAATCTTTTGTAACTAGTCCACATGATGCTCTAATGTTTTGTTCCAACTCTAAAAGGTTTTGAGGCCGTGTGGAGTAAAGTTGACAAAAAATGCTTCGGTTGAAAAACTGTTACTTTCAGCAAGATGGAGCTCCTGCACATTACACCAGGAAAGTCAGAGATTACTTAAATCAGTTTTTTCTCGGTAGATGGATTGGGTGCAGAGGTCCTCTAGAATGGGCCGCTCGTTCACCTGACTTAACCCCATGCGACTTTTTTCTTTGGGGTTTCCTTAAGAGCAAAGTTTACTCCACATGGTCTCAAAACCTTTTAGAGTTGGAACAAAACATTAGAGCATCATGTGGACTAGTTACAAAAGATTTATTGCAAAGTGTCAAGCAAGAATGCATCCAAAGGTGGCTGAAATCTCCCGAAATTGGTGGCTCCCACGTTGAGGTCTAACATTCTGTCAATAAATAAATTCAACGAGATATTAGGACGGTAATCTGTTTCTAGTAGTTCATAGAATATTTTTGTAAACTTTTGACAAATTTGAATAAGCCATTAGATTGTTATTCAAATTTTAAAGTGTATACTTACTTTTGAGACACCCTGTATATTATTGAAATTTTTTGAGAATTTCCAATATAATAAAAAAAATTTTTTAAATGCAGATTTTATGCTAATTACTCCCCCTCATAGGCGTTGAGTTGTCTTCGAAATTAGAGCACCCTTATTTCAAAGATAACTCCAGATCTTATTTTTCTATTAATTTTTTAGAAGTGATCGCTAGATGATACTAAGCAATGAAGCTTTTTAGGTAAATCAGCCAATACTTATCTAAAAGCCTAGTCTTTCTACCATTTGCAACTTTCTGAGGCCCATGAGCTTAATGTAAACCGTTGCTAAATTTTGTTAGTTAGATTCAGACCTAAAATATGGTCCATTATTATTTGCTAGAAACTAGCCTAAACCATGCAGCTTTATGTATTTTTGAAAAGAAAATTTCTTCAAGATTCAAAAGATAATGTTTTGTTATATCTTCTGACAAAATTTCAAGCTAAATTATACAAGTTTACTTGTTAACACTCTCAAATTTCTTAGGGGTTTCAAAACACACACCAAAAAATTTATCAGGCGAGTAAATAAAGTACATTTCGTATATAAAAAGTATGATAAGTTGCTAAATACGTAGGAAATTTTACCAAGAATCAGGGCACAAATTTTATATCTTCCAAAGCATGGCCTTTTACAAACCTTATGAAAATCGATTAAGAAATGAAGTTACAAATCCATTTTCTAGTAAACTGATTTTGTAAGAACGGCAGGAAAAAATTTGGGAAAAACCCTAAAACAAAAGATCATCATGTGATGACCATGGGAGCAAAAGAGTTAACCTGTTAACGGTCTCCGCTTACTCGAGCGGCGCCATTCACAGTGTGACCAGTTTACTAAACAATGCACTTTGTCTCAGCAACTGCACTAAATAATGCTCTAAGTAACGGCACTAAATAAAGCACTTTGTCTTAGCAACTGCTTTAGATGGCTGCCAGACATATGCTTTACTACTAGATATCATATAATGTCACGGGCAATGCCAAATAAACTAAAAATCAGTGTGTCATCATATGATGCGGCGCAGCTGTGGTACATTTACACGTTGACATCATATGATGTCAGTCGCCGGTAGAATACAACACGTGCAGACATCATATGATGTCAATACCCATTAACAGGTTAAGCGACACTAAGCAACACCAACACGGTGAAGTAAAATGGCAACTTGGGTTGATGCCTTTTCCTTATGTAATTCTGGTGGCTCGTAGTACCTACCGAACAGCATTTCTTACCTATTCCAGGTATTGGCAAAGTTCTTTGTATCAAACTTCACCAGTGTGGGAGATTGCAATGACCTCATTTCATATGCGAGATAGATTACACTTATTGAGCAACTTAAAAAAATTAGGCTCATGGTCAATTCACGGTGCTTTCGCTAGATGAGTCCACCATTCTTTGCTAGTTGGCAGCCTTTTGACAGACAAGACATATTGAAAAGTTTGGAACCACTGCTTTAGTTAATCATGCTGCTGAGTGTTCATAATTTTAGAATCGGACTTCTATCTTATTTCCATAATCAGGCTGACTATTACACGTCTATAAACATTACACGGCGAAATCTATCGATCAAATCTACTATGATGCGAAGAAATTTGTTCTAAAATTGCTTACAGGGTCATTGGAAAACAACAATAGTTTTGATTTGACAACGAGAATTGGCGACGTCCAAAACATACTAATTTTTTGTTAACGTATTCACAACTACCCAGTGGGTAAAACCGGCACGGCTGGCTAAGCCAATATTCTTAACCCTGGCATTACTGCTGGGGCCCTGCGAGCCACGCTGGCACAGACGGCTGGTTTTCTGTGAAATCTTTCAATTATTTTTGTTAAATATGTTATGTATGACGGTAATGTACTAAATTTATTATTTCATCAATATATCATATCACCTCATTATATACTTACTAATACCATATGCCGATAGATAATAATAAAATTCATACAAAGATGAGTAATATCGATTAAAATCATCTTATACTTTTTTTACTTGGTGCTACGACTATCTTTTTTCAAAACCCCGCTGAAATGGTTTTGATTTTTTAATGCCCCAATCAGGGGTACTCAACTGGCGAATTGCAGCCCGAATTGAGATCTCTAGGCTGTTGGGACTGGATCTCAAGGTTGAGAATGAGCTACCATAGGTGCAGCTAAGGGGGCTAAAAAGCCATCTCTCTGGTTTCAAATGTCGTTGACATGTTCTCAGTGCTGTTATTTTTAAACAAAATAGCAAATTTTTCGTGCAAATTGAAAATTTTTAACATTGACAAAAGGCATCTTTCAAAAAAGATAAATAAATAACGTAATCAGCATGTAAAACAAGAAACGCTTGTTATTTTGAAATTTCCTAGTGTTTGGTGCAAAGACATTGACCAAAATTTGTGCAAAACCTTCTCAGATTCTCTGCCCTGCCATATCGAAAATTTCATCAAAAACAATAGTTACCACATTAGATGTTAGTAATGATGACCTAATACTGAAAGTGTACGAAGAATGATAAAATTTGTTAAAGTTTCTACACTACAAAGATGAAAATAAAATTAGTCAGGATTTTACACTTTTTTTCAAAGAGTTTCTAAATCTTTTTGCTGCCACTGTATATTAAGAGGTTGTTTGTTCAACGCCTGCAAAGTTATGCAAGCTTGTGTACTGGCGAAAACACTTCACAACTTTGCTGCCTAATAATGACAATGCTTGTTGTAATAAACCACGGTGTTACTAATATAGGCAATTTCCAAGCGATTGAATGCATTTTGTAGACCTGAAAATACTATAACTGTTTTAAGCAACTACTTGGAAAGTTTTTACTGACTGCTCAATATGTCAGAAAAGTTGAACAATCGTTTTATCCAGCTCTTTTCTACAGGCAGCAGTTAGAATTGCAATCAATTGTCTCAGTCCATGATATAGAATCGCTTCGCTTTTAGCAATATACCGGTGCTATGCAGAAGCCGTTCTCTGTTACAACCTATTTTTGGTTGAATCAAACCATGGACTTCTAAATAGTAGAATCTGGACTGGAAACAACAAATTTGACGTGACCAACATGAGGCCGACGTAAAATTAACTCGCTTATTTACATGAAGCGTAAATTTTTAAAAGGTTGTTGTTTTTTGAACATTGGGCAGTTTTACTACTTGAAATTTAATTCTGTGCAGGAACCATGTTCAAATCCTAGACTGGTCTATTCCTATAGGCTAGCGATAGATTTATCTATTTTCTTTATGCAAACAAGAAATGGAAGCATGTAGGCAGAAAATTTTGTAATGCTTTGACCAATAACAAATTCGGGCAACACAAAAAATCGCAAATATAGCAGCAAATAAATTATGAACCATTAAGCTACAAAAATACCTTTGAATTAACTATGACATAAACCCAGCTTAAGTGTTTAAAATGAACACCTTTCAAAACTATCGATATTGTACAACTACATCTGGCTTGCTTAAAATGCAAGACCTAGCACTTAATTTTTTCCAGTTATCTTATTAATTTTTCGGAAAACTCTGCTTGAGTCCTCTGTGCGCATACTACGCCTGAGATTTTTAGCCATGCAGTAAAAAAAACGTGCAGATATGCCCTCAAACAAGTTATATCCTTTACTGCACATTGTTGGAACAAACCAAGGAGATACTACCCCGCTTTCAAAAAACGCATTATTTACAATTTCTTTAAATACACTTCGCTGGTCAACGCTGCTCAAAAACCGTTTTTTAAAAGCTTTTCAACAGAGAGTTCGGCAAATGCCCCCCAGCAAAGCATGCCAACATCAAACATTTCTTTTGTAGGCTCGGAGAGTCCACCACGATTGATATCGTTAAAAAAGTTTATGGCATTTACTGGAACGTTTTGCTCTGCTTCAGGTGCCAAGTACTCAACACTAGCAATGGTAATTTCTTTACAAGAGTCGCATCTATTGCTTTTTGCTAGTGATCTACAGCAATAACCTGTCACGTAAAAAGTCACAGAGACATCATTTTCAGTTGGCATGATATTGAAAGACATGTCAGCATAAAGAGATTCTGCTCTGAAAATGACTTTTTGAATGGCAGTCCTTTCTTCTCTTGCTTTTGCTGCATCTTGAATTTCTTTGGAGGAAATTTGTGAATACTTCAACAAGGAAAGAGTTTGAAGTTTTCGATCACTTTCATATAGCTGTCTCATCGATATAAAATAATTGGCCCCGCTTAACTGACGGAAGTGGCAAAATCGTCCCTCGATGGTATCCGAATGGGTATGTCCAAGCAATACATACTTGAATTCACACTGATTCATTAAGTACTTTGACAATCCAGTGATTGATTGTCCATGGCACTGATTGTCCATTATGATAAATCCTAATTTCAAGATCTGTGCTGATAGATATTGTTGACTGAACAGATAGCGGGTGTTCTTCAGAAAACAGAATCAAATTGGCTTCTGACTTTGTCTGGTGTAAGACAAAGCCATGCGACTGCATGCCATCAGCTATTTTTGCGATTAGCCCAGCTAAATTTTCAATTTTATCATCTTTCAAAAATTGCTCCAACTGCATTTCCAATCTTGATGCATCATTTTCACGTTGTGATGATGCCAAAGACAGACCAGATCTAGGCGGTACATCTCCACATGCATAGTATGAAGGAACATCCTTAAAAATTGAAGGAAAAACATTGCCTTTAAGACATTTCTTCACTAGCAAGGCACTTGATCGATTTTTTCTCCGCCTAATTTGTTGATCATTTGATTCTTTTACAAAATCTTCAGGTTTGAAGTGAAGTGAATACAACCTTGAATACTTAGTTGGCATAAAATCTTTTCTTGCAATACGTTTAAGCCAACCTTGAAGCAGCTGTTTATCATGTGGGGGAAACAAATGAAAAGTAACATCAGGGTCTTTGTTTTCACCAGTATACCCTGATCTGCAGTTAATAGCACAACACTTGTTGACCATATCAAATAGGTTTTACACTAATACCAAAAATAATAACTAAAATACCAACTAATAATATTAAAAAGGAGGTGTGATGTACATGCAGAGTCAAGTCAGCAAAATATTTACACTGCAAATTAAAATAGCCAACAATCAGAGAACTATATCTGAGGCTCTATTAACTAGGAGGTAATTGCGCATATACGACTCAAGTCAGCAAAGTATCTACACTGCAATTTAAAACAGCGAAGTCAGAGTACTAGATCTCAAGTTATCAAATTTTAAGTAGTGAATGGATGTAATTTAGAATAAGCTGCACTCTTCTAATTGGAAACACCATTAAAATCGCAATTTATACGACTTCACACCAAAACGGTATACTTAGAAAAAAAGTTATGGTTTGATTTAGGGTGAGGTTTAGAGGTAAAGTTTAAATTCAATCTAACCCCCCCCCCCTTACCCCCAACAAATTAAGCACTGAATGTAGGCAGTGTTTCCAATTGAAAACGCTCAGCTTATTCAATATTAGACCCATAGTAAACTACATAGATCAAATTTGCTTTACAACACTATGCATAATTTGACCCAGGTACATTTAGCCTTGCCATAAATCCATTAGGCCTTTTACATGCAGTAGCAAAAAGCTGCCCTACTAACCAAATCAGCAAAATTTTAGCTTGGCTTTGCTGGCAGCATCTTAGTGCGACTGCAATTGCACCCAATCTTGTAAGAGTACATTTCAGAATTTTTAAACCTGCAGTGCATTTACACCTAATGGGGCTCATAAGCAAATAAACTCTACAGCATAATGGCTCAAATCTTTAATCTTCAATCTATTGGTCTATTTTCCAAAAAATCCTATGCCTTCGTAGAATAGTAACTGTATGACAGCAGTCACTAATTTGACTCGCCTGGCATAAACCAACCTTATTTACCTGCCACTATGTAGGCTACGGTATGATTGTGTACCGTAGCCTACTGCAGTACAGTAGGGCGACTGAGGCGGCTATAGCCTGTCAGTAGACAATATAGTACAAATTATGGTAATCTGTTTCACTTTAGCGCCAGCACAAACACATTCCCAGCATCAATACAGTTTTAACATGTAAATACTTTGCTTTATCTACAGGTGTCAAAGCGCTGTCTTGCCATTCTTTAATCACTGATTATCTATTTTACTTGAGTGCCACCACCAAAACATTACCCAGCATCAATACATTCATAACATCTACGAACTACACTTTGTCTACAGGTCTCTGTCTATGCAGTGTAATGCAACTTTTTAATCAACTGAACAACACTCATTCGAAACTTTCTTTTTCCAACTAATTAAGGCAGCAGTCACGCCGCGTGATACAGGCCTCATCTTGGTTGCTCGCGCAAGCAGTTTTAGCGGCGTTTCCAGTCCAGGTGTTACTATTTAGAAGTCCATGATCAAACTTTCATTACCAAGTTAAAAAACTTGACCGACACGATAGCGTAGTAGTTAGAGCGTCCGCTTCGCAGTCTGTAGACCTAGGATTCATTCCGCTTGTTGAGTCATACCAAAAGACTCTAAAAAATAGTATCTATAGCTTCCCTGCTTGGCACTCGGAATTTATGGGATGTCGTGGAGAACAAGCCGGCAAATTCGCTTGTTGTGTCCTTGAGCATGGCACTTAACGGGATGCCCCACCGTTATGTGGAAGACAAGTGATCCGCAAATAGCAACTCCCAAGCGAGAGCGGACTTACCGTCCAAAATATAACGATACATTGCTTTCTCGTGAATGGAGGATAAATATGGCAAAAAAAATATAATACAGAACATTTTTTTCTGTCAAATAGAATTAAGCAGTTTGTTGAACAGTCTAAACTCAAGACTGGTTCCAAATAGGAATATCATGTTTTACCTTGCTTATTTGATTTTATAGAATGGGGTCGAGACAGTGTCACTGTTTGCAGTTCGCTCAAAGTACATTGTTGGTTTATTGTAACTTTAACCCTTTCGTATCAGAACTGAAATCTCACTTTTTTCATTCTTATGCATATTTTCAACAAAGAGGAAAATTTACAAATTTGCAACTAAAATTAGTTTTTTCAATTCTTGGTGACATGGGAGTAATAGGGATAGTTTTGAATGCATGTTGCCCCAGATTTAAGGGGGCAGTCTCCCAAAAAATTTAGTCTGCAAAGCAATCGTTATACAAGCACATATTGTCGTGCATTGTCTTAAAGATCTTCTTCATCATCAGAACTCATTTCGTCTGAATCCCAATCATCTAATAAAATACTGTACAAAACCTCCTTTACATTCGTCTCCTTTCTCATTTTGTCTCCTCTAAAACCGTTCTTTCATTGAACAAGTCACTACCAAGGCCACAAATAATTCAAAGTATTCAAACAAGCCTGCAAATAAAGTTTTTGCATTGTTATGTCAAATACGGTTCTTTATCGCTCCCTAGCGGTAATGTGATTTTGTCAACGCATGTTTAAAAAAGTTATATGCCCGATCGGCACTACAATATTACCTGCAAAACAAAAAATGGTTTTCCTCCCAAACCAAAGATATTTCTGGCTTCTCTGCCACCGGCCGTGTCACGTCAAACTTTTTCACTAGACTCATAATCGCCGGATAGGTGGATGACTCGGGCTGAAATTGCTTTCGAAATTTTTGTTGGACAATTGTCACGAATTCGACTTTCCAACCGGCACGATGGAGTAGTGGTTAGAACGTCCGCCTCGTAGTCGGTGAACCTGGGGTTCATTCCTTAGTCGAGTCATACCAAAAGACTTTAAAAAGTGGTATCCACAGCTTCCCTGCTTGGCGCTCAGCAAATAAAAGGGATGGTGTAGAGAACAAGCCGGTGAGCTTGCCTGTTGTGTCCTTGGGCAAGGCACTCAGCGGGACGCCTCCACCTTTATATGGCAGACAGGGGGCCTACCCGTACTTCACCGGATTACAATTGTGAAGTTGCTAACCCAGCATGTCGTAAAAGGCGACTCTTGGGCACCCACCAGTGGCAGTTTGCTTTGTTGGTGGTGGGGCTACCAGTCACTGAAGACTGATTCAAAATGGGCTGTTATCTTCCCCTAGCCTAATTTCAATTAGGTTGACGGCATGAAGCTGAATTGCTGTTCATGCCGTACCTGAATCCCGAGGAAGAGGAGGGGTACCCACAAACAATTCGACTTTCCAGAACCAATTCAAAACTGTCATTTTTTGCTCTATTGTTGATCTGGGTATTGATGTATCTGATAAGTATATCTAATACATATCTAAAAATAAACAATATATCTGAAAAATAAATGGAAATGAAATAAAATTTAAAGTAAATTTAAACTAAAATGCAAATGTAAGTAAACACAATGACATCTATACCGCATTTTTTACAATTAGGATAACGGAAAATAAACTTTTAAATTATTTTTATTCTACTGTTAATAGATTAGAATTGATTGTTGCTCACTTTTTTGGGTGAGCAGGCCAGTTACTACGGAAGGGGGCTCAGTTGGATTTGCCACTCTGCAAATCTTTGATTCCATATTTGCCTTATGACAGAATTACATTAAAAAATATGCAGTCAAAATATTTTTCGTAATTTGATTCGTAAACTTTTAATTTACTTTTGCATTTATGTAATTTTTCAAGTCGAACAAAACATATTAATCTTATATCGACTGTACATTTAAATTACAATGGAACAAAAAACTTACTTTAAGCGAAGCGTGCAATGAATTCGAGCAGAAAATGTAATGCAAGTTTAAAAGCAGCTCGTGTAAGAGACTGATGTGACTGCAGCTTTACTGATTGCTTTGCTCTGCTTATTAATTTAAAAAACAATGTGACGTGTTTGCTGTTTACATAGATTAGTTCAAACCAAACGATTGAAAACATCATTTAAACATGCGAAAGATGGTTTATTTTTATTGTTGCTCGATTAATTATCATAAATAAGACCTAGGTTGCATTTTAAGAAGACAAGGAGCTTTGCAACTTTTTTGTTTAAGGCAGCTTTTTATTAGCGTTTGATTGAAGAAATTAGAGTCAAAGATGGTCAATAAGAAAATTAAAATGAAAGTTTAGGTGTGTTACTAGAGTTTAGGGTAATTAGTTGGCATGCTGATTTAAATTGAGCTTAATTCAACTTTTAGCGTTAATTTTTCAAATTTATTTAATTAAGGTTGTATTTGAATATGAGCACCTGACAAAGCGGTACTTGAAACCTGAGAAAGCTTGTCTTTATTAATTAATGTACTTTTTAGCCTTAAAAGTGCCACTGTGAGCTGGTGTCAGATTTATTGTACAATGTGAAAAACTAACGCGGCTAACCATTCTATTTAATTAATTTTTGCTTCATCTTTAGCATAAAATATCTCTTTCTTTATTTAATTTAAAAATCCAAACAAACTTGGGGCCTCACACGGTCCTCCTTTTCATGCTTGAAATAAAAAAAAACCAATACTCAAAAATTGAAGTGATTAGCCTGCTTGTAGAGTCAGATCGCTTAATAGTTTTATTTATTATTCTCTCTTTGATTAAAGACGATTGGATAATGTTCACACTTTATTGATTTAAAAAACTATATAGATCTAGTTTTATTGATTTTCAATCGTTGTTATGCTTTATTATGCTATCTGGCTTTGCTCAAAGAATTATGCTTATCTAGTTTTACTCATTCTCAATCACAAAATGAAACGCACCCACAGCAGCGTCATGACGATAACCACTCCTTCCCCATTAAGTAGTCAAAAAATATGTCCGCGAGGTGGCAGAGCGAAACACTGTCATGATCAATCATCATAAAATACGCCAAGTTTGTTTGTAAATCATCACTCATCTGCTTACTTCTACATCAATTGTCATATATCGTTGAAGTCGCTATTTCTTGAGAATTTTAAGTATAATAAAAAAATTGTTTTTGAATATGCAAATTTCATGCTAATTACTCCCCCGCATAGATGTTGGGCTGTCTACGAAATTAGAGTATTCTTACCTCAAGGATAGCTACTGATCTTATTTTTCTACCAATTTTGTAGAAGTGGTCAGTAGATGATGCTAAGGAACAAAGCTTTCATGCTGTATCAGTCAAAACTTACCCTTTAAGGATCATAAGATTTTAATTGATAAAATTTGAAACAATTCCATAATTGTTGGTAACAAAGGGAAAATAATATATTTTAGAAAAGTGGTTATTACATCATAATCGCATAACAATTAACAATCGTGGGACATATATGTCCCAGTATCCGTCAAAGGGCTAAAAGTCTAGATTTTCTACAATTTGCAACTTTCTGAAGCTCATAGACTCAATGCTGATCGGAACTAAATTTTGTTGGCTAGATTTAGACCTAAAATATGATCAGTCATTTTCTGCTGGAGGTTAGCCTAAACTACGTAACCTTATGTAATTTTGAAAAGTAAATTTTGTCGAGATTCAGAAAATATCAAGTTTAAATAGAATATTTTGTCACTAAACATGAAGGAGCTGCTTTTTTACACCCCTCCCATTTGCTGTGAAATAAGAGGGATATTGCAAATTTTGATTTAGGGAAGCCAAAACTCTGCTAGCTTTTAAACTTATATTTTAGCTTCTATCTCCTAGTAAACTTGATACAAAACAACAATTTTAGTGATGAATTGTTTGCACTATATTTTATCCTTTCAAAAGGTGCAGTTTTTTTAAAAATTATAATTTAGTGAAGGTTAGTCGATAGATTTTGGGGGTTTTTGAACTAATATGATGTTAGGTACCCACTTTCGATTAGTAAAAATCATACCACTTGGCCTAAACTATTTAAAGTCAGATATTGCTGGAAAGCAAATTTCCTAAGCCTTTAAATGAAATCAATATTTAGCAATATATCATATTTTTTATAGACCAAATCTATTCTATTTTTTACCTTTTAAATTTTTTGTAGATGTTTTGAGGCTGTAAGCAATTTGAAAATGTTAATAAACAAATTTTTTTAATATAACTTGAAATTTTGTCAGAAGGTAAAACAAAAAGGTAGTTTTCGAACAATGTTAATGGCAAAGACTGTAATTTCCGGTTGAGCATAAAAATCTCAATTTGATTTCACGGTAGTTGGCTTTTGCTTGAGTCTGCTGATCAATTGGCAATTTTTGTCGTCTGCAACTGGGTACTTGGTCTTTTTAATCCTTTTTGGAATAAAAAATTGAGGGCACAAAGTTTATATCTTCCGATGTGGCAGGACCTAAGCACGATCGTTTGAAAACTTTTTGAAAATCGGTTGAGAAATGAAGTCACAAATTCATTTTTTTGTAAACTAGTTTTGTAACTATGGCAGAGAAAATTTTGAGGGAAATCCTAAAACAAAAGATCATCATTTGATGGTCGTGGGAGCAAAAGAGTTAACTCTTTCGCGCCCGCGTGAAAAGCGAAAAAAATGCCCTTAAGGTGGCAGTGCAAAAAAATGTCATAATTTGCATCAATCAATCATAATTATATACCACAAGTTTGTTTGTAAATTATTACTCATCTGTTTACTTTTACATCAAGTGTTATATATTATTAAAATCTTCATTTCTTGAAGATTTCAAATATAAAAAAAATTCTTTTGAATATACAAATTTTATCAAAGTAGTACCCTTACCTCAAAGATCATTGCAGATTCTAAATGTGTGTGTGTGTGGTGCAGTGGCAACATGGGTTTTCGCTGATATCTCAGAATGGTTGGATTAATTCTAGCACTAACATTTCATTATTTGCAGTTTATATTTTGGATGTGGCAGTTTACTCGCTCAATCCGGTTATTTTGTCATAAATAACCTGTATTGATCAACAAAGAGCAATTGCTCATACATATGATTTTAAAATGGTATTTTTTGCAAAATAACTGGATATTTTTATCCAATGATTGCTTTTTTAAAAACGAATCTGCTAAATCAGTGATTTTTAAACTTGGCTGTATGAGATATGTTTAAAAGTTCACGTAACCTTTTGCTTTATATACCGAAGTGAGATATTTGATCCATTTTCATTGATGACTAGTCTTAATACGCTGGCACATCTTCGCATAATTGAAAAGAAAAAATAATTTGAAGAAAACCTCATCTCGAAAATCGCTAACTGCTTTCTATTGTTGCCACCCTAGCTGCAATAAGGTTGAACCATGATTATTTGTGATGCTATTGATGCACCATTGACTATTCAATAGGATTACTTGCTTGAACAATGAACTTTATTACAGTATTAAGCAATGAAAAATTTACTGTATCAAATGAAATTGCATTCTGATTTGTATTTGTTTCACGAATTGAATTTTTAGGCGCCCACAAAACCCTTCGAGGTTTTCAAGGGATCCATAGGTTTTTTATTTTGAGAAGCGTTGCATTAAATTATTAACCAAGAGACCGCTTTTTTTCCTATAATGAATTCACTGCAGAAAATTTAACTTTGCATAAACAGCACGCAATAAATATGGGAAAAGTTAATATTTGCCAGAAGTGAATTTTAATCAAATGAAAAGTTTGTAGAGATCATTTTTGAAATTCAGCTCTACTGCTTGGCCAAAAGTTGTACTTGTCATTTAAGGCATATGAAAGTTTAAAAAATGCATCAAGACCTTGTAAAGGATTGTTGGAAAACCGCTCAAGTAATGCAAGATTAATGTAAAGCCTAGTGCTTTTGATCAGGGGTTTGAAAGCTAAACTTACTCGGTTCTCTGTATGCTTATTTTAACACAGTTTTTACGCAACCAAACGAAAACAAATAAAACGCATGTTGGAGATCAGATTTTAAACGGACAGTAAGTACTGCATTATTTGCAAAAAGCAAACGATTAAGTCAATTGTTTGATGGCATTGTTTTTCAATACACTTTTTATCTACTTTTCCAGTCATTATGATTTATAATTCAAACATCGTTTCAATAGAGTGAGTCATGTTGGATCAAATTCTAGGACAGAGACAAAAAAAGCAACGGAGCTTTTGAAAACTTGGATCATTTATTGACTTTGACATTGATCTTCAGTAATTAAAAACAACGCTTCGACTCTTACTTCGTAACAATCATCACTCATGTCGCATATATATCGTTTGTCGTAAAAGGCAGAATATTGCAGCAGAAGCATTGTGACAAAATCATGAACTGCTATAAAAGTTTTTGGATTCAAATGAGATTTAGCAAAATGAAGAATCGAATCACGACTCCCTTCATTGAAGTCAAAAGTAGCGATGAATAATCTCACGCTGATATTATTTCATAATTTTTAAAGTTACTGCTTCAGAAAAGAACGTTTTATCATTACCAGTATTGGTTGGAATACGTTTCCACTTTTAATTTGTAGCGTCTACAGTTTAATTATTTCTTGCTACGTTATAACGATGGATTAATGTACTGGCGCTGTTTTGTATTGATTAGAGCGTATACGTTCATTTTGCTGTTGATAGATTTGGATTGATTTCCTTGTCGAGTCATACCATATATTTTGAAAGTGATGTTCACTAAACGTAGCATTTTGCAGATATTTTTCAAAATTAACAACGGATAATCTTGTTTGTTTACTGTCACCTACATATTATTTCAAGAAATACCCAGCAGTAAAACTTTACTATCATTTTTTATGTTTTATATAGGTTTACCACAGAGTATCATTGTGTGACATATGGATTTAGTGCTCTCCTCCCGACCAATTACTAATAACTGTGTGGCCAAATAGCGACGCATAGTGTCGCTTCAGTTATCGTCATGACGCTGCTGCGTGTGCGTTTCATTTTTCAATTGAGAATGAGTAAAGGTAGATGTACATAGTTCTTTAAAATCAACATACTGTAAATACCTTCCAATCGTGTTCATCTTAAGAGAGGACAACAGATAAAACGTGATGTCGCACAGGACATCCGAATAAGACTGTCCACTGGCAAAGAACGGTGGACTTAATAGCGAAAGCACCTTGAATTTATCAAAAGCCTAATTTTGTTTAAGTTGCTCAATAAGTGTAATCTATCTCGAATACGGAATAGGGGTCATTGCAACCACCCACACTGATGAATTTTAATACAAAGAACCTTGCTGATAGCTGGAGCAGGTGGGAAATACTGTTCCATACGAACTATGAGACACCAGAATACATATGAAAAAGGCGTCAACCCAAGTTGCCATCTTACTTCACGGTGCTGATGAAGGTGCTCGCATTGACAAGTTGCACTTTTCACAGGTGGGCCATGATGAAAAAGAAAATATCAAAACTGTCTTGGGCAAATTCAGATCCTTATGTGAGCCGAAAAAAATATCCTCTATGATTCTCATGTGTTCTTACAAAGAAGGCAACTTTCTGATAAATATTTGACAAAGTCTTGAGAACTAAAGCAAAAAAATGAGATCTCGGAAAACTAGAAGATCGTTTCATATGTATGGAAGTAGTTTTTGGAAATCAAGATCAATTAGTATAAAACAAGCTTCTACTGATCCCAGAATTACACTGGAAAAAGCAATCAAACTGCAAACTGAATTGCTTACGCTCATTCATAAAAGTCATTTTGGCAGTGAAATGTGCAAGGCGCATGCACGTGAATTGCTGTATTGGCCACGAATGCCACACGACGTTAAATCGTTAGCAAGTGCAAGTAACGTTTGCCATAAGTTCCAAAATGAGCACCAACGAGAGCCATTATTTTCGCACGAAATACCAAATGCTTGCTTGTATAAAGTTGGTGTTGACATTATGACTTTTTTTAATTTGGCTTTTGCTGATCATTTTTTCTGACTTTCCTGAAATGATTGTTTTGCCAGACAAAACCGCAATGCCTGTCGTCGAATATTTAAAATGTGTTTCTTCCCGATTTGGTATTTCTAATGAGGTAATATTCGATAACATGCCATTTTAAAGCCAATATTTTTTAATGTTTACTCACAAGTGGGGTTTTAAAACTATAACATCTAGTCCATATTACCACCAAGGCAACGGCCAAGTTGAACGTACTATTCAAACACTTAAACATGTTTTCGAAAAAGCTTACTGTGAAAACAAAGACCTCTATTTATCATTGCTTGAGTTTCGCAATACTTCTGTATCTGGTTTACCGTACTCTCCAGCTCCTATATTAATGAGTAAGTGATTGCCCAGCAAATTTCCTTGTGCTGGCAAGTTGCTTGAACCTTGTGTTGTTGATGTTACTGATTTTCTATGTGCCGTACAGTCTCACCAGCAGTATTATTATAATTGAGACACCAAGAAGTTATCTGCTCTCAAAAAAGGGGAGAAAAAGTATTGCAAACAGCTTAATTGCAAAGATCAAGCTGTTATTGCAGACCGTGATGCTAACTCTCGTTCATATGTAGTGCAAAGCCAACACGGTTTAGTTCTGCGAAACAGACGCCGTCTATTCAGAGCTAACCCTACTGCTAATTTCAACGGTAATGCTCAATGTGTTGATGATGCCAATTACTATGCGACTGTTGTATGTGATAATTCTCGAAGCTGTGCTCGTGCAGCTACGCCTCATATTAGAACATCGTATTTTGGCTGCCGTATTATCCATCCTCGAAGATTTGACGATTACGTTTGATTCAAGCATGTTTCGTGCTTGCTTTGTTAAAAGCGGAATGTGACGTATGGACTTAGTGTTCCCCTCCCGACCAATTACTGATAACTGAGTAGTGAAATAGCGACGCATGGTAGTGTCGCTTAAAGCGATTAACCAACTTGTAGAGTCAGACCGCTTAATGTGTTTTATCTGTTATTCTTTTTTAGATTAAACACGATTGGAAGGTACTATAGTTTATTGATGTGAAAAAACTATGTGCATCTAGCTTTACTCATTCTTAATTGCAAAACGAAACGAAACGTGCACACAGCAGCGTCATGACAATAGGTACTCTTTCGCTACCAAGTAACTTGTCAAAAAAATCTCGGCAAGATGGCAGAGCTAAAAACTGTCAAAATAAATCATAATTAATCAAAATAAACTACCTCAAGTTTGTTTGCAAATCATTACTTATTTGTTTACTTCTACATCAATTGTTATATATCACTGAAGTCGTTATTTCTTGATGATTTCAAAAATGATAAAAAAAATTCTTTAAATGCAGATTTTATGCTAATTACTCCTCTTCATAGGCGTTGGGCTGTCCTCGAAATTGAGCACCCTTGCTTCAAAGATAACTCCAGATTTTATTTTTCTATCAATTTTTTAGAAGTGATCGCTAGATAATACTAAGCAATAAAACTTAATAGGTATATCAGCTAATGCTTATCTAAAAGCCTGGATTTTCTACAATTTGCAACTTTCTGAGACCCATGGGCTTAATGTTGACCGTTGCCAAATTTTTTAGTTAGATTTAGACCTAAAATATGATCCATTATTATCTACTAGAAACTAGCCTAAACCATGCAACCTTATGTATTTTTGAAAAGAAAATTTTATTAAGATTCAAAAGATAATGTTTTGTTATATCTTCTGACAAAGTTCCAAGCTAAATTATTAAAATTTATTTGTTGACATTCTCAAATTACTAAGGGGTCTCAAAACACACCCCAAAAAATTTATTAGGCTAGTAAATAAAGTAGATTTCGTATATAAAATATGTGATATGTTGCTAAATACTGGTTTCATGTGAAAGCGTAGGAAATTTTACTAAGAATCAGGGCACAAATTTCACATCTTGCAAAGCATGACCTTTTACAAAATTTATGAAAATCGATTAAGAAATAAAGTCACAAATCCATTATTTAGTAAACTGAATTTGTAAGTACGGCAGGAAAACAAATTGAGAAAAACCCTAAAACAAAAGGTCATCATATGATGATCGTGGGAGCAAACAAGTTAAGCAACACCAACACCGTGAAGTAAGATGGCAACTTGGGTTGACGCCTTTTTCATATGTAATTCTGAAGTCTCGTAGTACGGATGGAACAGTATTTCCCACCTGCTCCAGCTATCAGCAAGGTTCTTTGTATTAAAATTCATCAGTGTGGGTGGTTGCAATGACCCCTATTCCGTATTCGAGATAGATTACACTTATTGAACAACTTTTTAAAAAATTAGGCCACCGTTCTTTGCCAGTGGACAGTCTTATTCGGATGTCCTGTGCGACATCACGTTTTATCTGTTGTCCTCTCTTAAGATGAACACGATTGGAAGGTATTTACAGTATGTTGATTTTAAAGAACTATGTACATCTACCTTTACTCATTCTCAATTGAAAAATGAAACGCACACGCAGCAGCGTCATGACGATAACTGAAGCGACACTATGCGTAACCGGCGCGATGGTGCAGTGGTTAGAGCGTCCACATTGTAGTCGGTAGACCTGGGGTTCATTCCTAAGTCGAGTCATACCAAAAGACTTTAAAAAATGGTATTCACAGCTTCCCTGCTTGGCGCTCAGCATAAAAAGGGATAGTGTGGAGAACAAGCCGGCAAGCTTGCTTGTTCTGTCCTTGGGCAAGGCACTTAACGGGATGCCTCCACCTTTATGTGGCAGACAGGTGGCCCTCCCGTACTTCACCGGATTACAATTGTGAAGTTGCTAACCCAGCATGTCAGACGACTCTTGGGTACCCACCAATGGCAGTCCGCCTTGTTGGTGGTGGGGCTACTAGTCACTCATGATTGGTTCGAAATGGGCTGCCATCTTTCCTCTAGTCTAATATCAATTAGGTTGACGGCATGAACCTGAATTACCGTTCATGCCGTACCTCCATCCCACGGAAGAGGAGAGGTAAACACAAACAAACAAACAACACTATGCGTCGCTATTTGGCCACACAGTTATTAGCAATTGGTCGGGAGGAGAGCACTAAATCCATATGTCACACAATGATACTCTGTGGTAAACCTATATAAAACATAAAAAATGATAGTAAAGTTTTACTGCTGGGTATTTCTTGAAATAATATGTAGGTGACAGTAAACAAACAAGATTATCCGTTGTTAATTTTGAAAAATATCTGCAAAATGCTACGTTTAGTGAACATCACTTTCAAAATATATGGTATGACTCGACAAGGAAATCAACCCATACGCTCTAATCCAGTAGTTTCCTACCAGGGGTCCGTGAAAAGCTTGCTGGGGGTCCGCGAATGAATTGGAATTTGACAAAATTAATCAACAATATTCAATAAATTTCATGTTAATGTAGGCACTAGGCAGCAACTTGTACGTACGAAAATAGTGTAGCGCAGTAAGCTAAATTGTTTCCGTATTTGGCTAAAGATTTTGTAATCACTAATGAGCATCTTTTTTACTGATTGTGACGTTTAACCAAACTCAGAGATTGAAATTACGCGTTGAACCGCTTTATGATGTCACCATTTCTACCAGTTCTATGCCAAGCATTAATAGCAGATCGGCATTAGCAGTTCAGACACAGCATAACTTGTAGAAAATTGACACAGCATAACTTTTAGCAAAAGAACAGGTTGCAATGGCGACGAAAAAACGAAAGTATAATGAAGAATACATATCATATGGATTTAACGTTAAGTTGGATCGCGATGGTACAGAAAAACCTCAATGCTTCCTTTGTGGAAAAGTTCTAGCCAATAGCAGCATGAAGCCAGTAAAACTAAAGGAACACCAAAACGCTAATCATCCGGGCAACATTTCCGACAGCCGCAATACATCTTTGCAAAAGAAGGCAAGATTTGAAGTAAGTGGGACTTTAGATAAGTATGGTTTTATTCCAACTGAAAAGCCTTTGCTTGTAGCAAGTTACAAAATTGCGAATCGGATTGCCAAGAAAAAGAAGCCGCACAGTATTGCCGAAACACTAATAAAACCCTGTGCTCTGGAAATGACTGAAATAGTTTGTGGCTCAGATCAGAAAAGAAAACTTAAGATATACCAATGTCAAATAATGTTGTTAAATCAAGAATAGATAATATTTCAGAAAATATTCTCAAACAAGTGACGGAAGAATTGGCAACTTCTCCTTTCCATTTACCTTGCTGCTTGATGAAAGCACTGATGTTTCTTACTGCAGTCAGCTGGTGTGTTATGTGCGTTATGTTAATGGCAATGAAATCAAAGAAGAATTTTTGTTTTGCGAACCTCTTTAACTGCAAAGGCTAGCGATGTATTTCAAAAAGTAAGCAACTTTTTTGTCAAGCAAAATTTTGACTGAAAGAGAAAATAGGCTCAATTTGTACGGATGGAGCACCAGCAATGCTCGGAAACAAATCTGGGTCTGCCGCTTTAGTCAAAAAAGAAGCTCCTAATGTAACCGTTACTCATTGCATGTTGCATAGGCATGCCTTAGCAGCAAAAACTTTACTGTTAACTCTCAAAGATGTTCTATCATATTGTGTGAAAATGGTTAATTTTGTAAAAAGCTGATCCATTATTCATCGTCTCTTCAAAGCTCTCTGCAGAGAACTTGGGTCAGATCACGAGATGCTTTTGTATCATTCAGAAGTGCGTTGGTTGTCTAGAGCCGAAATTTTGAAACAATTACAGGAGCTAAAGCAAGAGGTCTCATTATTTCTGAAAAATAAAAACAGTCTGCTAGCTGAAAAAATAGAGTCTGAATTATTTTTGTAAGGCCTGTTCTACTTGGCAAATATTTTCAGTCATATTAACAACGTTAATCGTGCTATGCAGGGACCAGGTGTGACAATTAAGGATGCAGCTGAAAAACTGAACGCGTTCTTGCTCAAGTTGTCTCTTGGGAAATGTAGATTGGAAGTAGGTTATTATGCTAACTTTCCATTGTTAGAAGATCTTATTTTGAAGAATGAAACTCGGAAAGAAAGTGGCCTTTTTATTTCTATGAGAAAGGAATTTTGTTCACACTTGGATACTCTACAAATTTTCTTCGAAGGCTATTTTAATTTAAGTAGCTTGAAGAATGAAGTATGGATTCAAAATCCTTTTCTTATTGACTTAAACAGTATTGATGACGAAGATCCAGAGACGTAGCAGCCGCCCCCCAAACCACCCAATTGCGGGGGGCCCAGGCCAACTTTGGGGGCCCAAGTTAGTCTGAAATTGCTTTTTGGCTACGTGACTATTTTCAGTTCAGCAGACTTGTTTACAACCGATTTAAACTGTAGGAAGAAATTGGCTTGTGACATCATAAGTGAATGCAACGTCATTTTATCTCGCAGAATCTAGAATATTTCGATTGATTTTCTGGTAGAATCTTGAATATTCGATTGACGTAACAATGCCGTTGTTACGCAACAATCATAGAATGGTCTGGAATTCTGTTTGGCTATAAATACCGGGACAATATATATACACTGCAGAGTGCAGATAAAGTATTTTATTGACTTTGTATAGAATGAAACGTTCAAAAAGTGGTGCTCAAAAGAGAAAAGAAGCAGCCACTGCTCGAGATGCTGTAGCGAAATTGCCCAAGATGACAGATTTTTTCAAGATTACTGAGCAGAGTAGACCTGGCACTAGTACCGAGAGGGATGAAGAAAACTATAGTGTACAAGAAAAAGAAGACTATGACGATCAGCATCAAAGTGATTGTGAATTTCCAGAAAATGTAAGTTGTGATTTACCTGCCAATACGCAACCTTCAATATCAAAAATATCTGAATCTCAATTTACCCCTATCCCTGATGACCCATGTAAATGGTCTGAAAGTATTTCTGATGCTCAACGATGTGATATAGTAAAGCGTGGACCACATCAACTAATAATGAATTTTCCATATAATAACACAACTCCAAGGCGACGTTTTTCCTCCAACCATTATAAACGTGTGTTACCTAATGGTGAAAGTGTTTCACGGTCGTGGCTAGTTTATTCTGGGGAATCAGATCAAGTTTTTTGCTTTTGTTGTAAGCTATTTGGAAAAACACTAAGCCCCTTTTGTAGTGGTATAAATACATGGGAGGGTTTTTCGAAAAAACTGAAAGACCATGAAAACGGCATTTCCCACCAACAATGCTGCAGTCAATGGATGTTGCTAGTTGAAGGGATAAGAAATTCATCCACTATCGACAAACGCGAGATGAATATTTTTTTCAATGAAAGACGTTTTTGGAGAAATGTTTCAGAGAGACTTATCGACATTGCCTTGTTTCTATCGGAAAGGAATCTTGCTTTTAGAGGATCTGAAGAAGTCTTAGGATCTCCTCACAATGGAAATTTTCTGGGTATATTTGAGCTTTTGGCAAGAAGAGATCCGATCCTAAAAGAGCTTCAAGACAGAATCAAGAATAAAAACACTAAAGATCACTATTTGAGTCCTACCATACAAAATGAACTAATTGAATTGCTAGCGACAGAAGTTGAAAAAGAAAATTTACAGCAATTGAAATTGGCAAAATATTTTTCTATAATTTTGGACTGCACTCCAGATATGTCACATCATGAACAAATGTCTGTCATTCTCCGTTATGTACTATGTAATGAAGAAGCTGCTGTTGTTAAAGAAACATTTTTTGGCTACTTGAGAATAAGTGACAGTACTGGGAAAGGCTTGTTGGACGCTTTCTTAGAAAAAGCGACCGAACTGCAACTCGAACGTCTATGACAGACAGTAGACTATCTTCATTAGCCATGTTGTCAATCGAAAATGACTGCACCCGATCTCTTGATTATGACAATGTCATAACAGCATTTGCGAACAAAAAGGTTCGCTCCAGACTATTTAAATGATACTGTGTTTTTATAACTTTTTCATGTTTTTCAGTGTCATTGCTTTCGTTTCGCAGTGTCTGCATAAATGTCCTACTGAACTCTGGCATCGGTGCCGAATTTTTTATGACTTGCACCTTCGGTATCGGCATGCTTTATTCTGACATTAGCTTGTTTACTTATGTACAAATTGTGGTGTATTTTCTTAATGCAGCTTTTCAATTTTACACCTCTAAAGTGATATGACCTGTGCGCAGGGGCTCTTGCGCTTACTTTGGGGGGTGCCCGAAGTTGGAGTGCTACGGGACTGCGAAGATCCCAACAAAGATGACCTTATTGATTTGAGAGCAAGCAAACTTTTAGAGATTGAATTTAATGCCACCACTCTAAAAAATTTTTGGTGCTCTCAACAACATTCCTATCAATCTCTGGCAAAGCAAGCAATTAGCACTCTGATTCCATTTGCTACTACCTACAGCTCCGAGGCTGCATTTTCGGCTCTAGTTACTACAAAAACGAAACAGAGAAATCGTTTGGACGTTCAACATGATATGCGCGTAGTTTATTATCAAAGACCCACCCACAGTTCAGTGTTTTGGTGCAAAAAAGACAACAACAGGCTTCTCACTAAATTGCATCAGTCCACCTGTATTCGTTTGAAGTTACTTTTATGATGGTTCTTGAATGTAAGTAAAATGTTATGATTGAGCAGTTTGTAATTTAATTCTACGTACAATATTGCATTTAAAGTTCGCTAGCATTTGTAAAAGTAAGCGTAGTTTACCAAATTATTTGTTTAGGGTCGGTTTCAAAAATGTAGGGGTCCGTAAGCTTGATAATTATTTGAAAGGGGTCCATGACTAAAAAAAGGTTGAGAACCACTGCTCTAATCAATACACAACAGCGCCAGTACATAAAGGATTTATTATTGATCCATCGTTATAACGTAGCAAGAAACAATTAAACTGTAGACGGTACAAATTAAAAGTGGAAACGTATTCCAACCTATACTGCTAATGATAAAACGTTCTTTTCTGAAGCAGCAACTTTAAAAATTATGAAATAATATCAGCGTGGGATTATTCGTTGCTACTTTTGACTTTAGTGAAAGAAGTCGTGACTCGACTCTTGATTTGGCTAAATCTCATTTGAATCCGAAGAAGTTTTAGCAATTAATGATTTTGTCACAATGCTTCTGCTGCGATATTCTGCCTTTTACGACAGACAATAGACATGTTACGAAGTGAGAGTCGGAGCGTTGTTTTTAATTACGGCAAAATGATAAGAACGATGATGGCAAAAGAAGTTGGCAAAAGCACAGAAAATCTAAGTCAATAAATGATCAAAGTTTTCGAAAACTTCACTGCTTGTAAGGGCACTGTCCCAGAATTTGATTCAACATGACTCACTCTATTGAAACAATGTTTGAATTATAAATGATAATGTCTGGATAAGTAGATAAAAAGTGCCTTGAAAAATAATCCCATCAAACATTAGTTCTTGCAAATAGCGTAGTATTTGCAGCTCGTTTGAAATCTGACCTCCAACATGCATTTTATTTGTTTTCGTCTGGTTGTGTGAAAACTGGGATAGAAGTAAGCATAGAGAAAACCGAGCATATCATCATTCAAAACCGGGTCAGGCAAATCTACAGGTTTGGCAGAAACTTTAATGCAGTTAGGAAAGTTCTTGGCATTATTTTTGTAGGTGATTTTAGGCGGAACAAAGAATTGAATTTTTCAACTGGCATAGCAAGTACAATAGTCCAACGCGCCAGTTTCTACTTTCATTTTTCATAAAACGAGAGCTGTTTACAGAAAACATGACAATTTTTAAGTCGGTTTTTCATTGATTTTTTAACCTATGGTCACAAATCGTAAATAATCACCAAAATAATGCAATCTCGAGAGCAAGCTGCCGATATCGGTTTCATAAGAAAAACTGATGGGATATTACGAATGTATAAACATTTGTTGCATCAAAATTTCAAAATCTCTTAATCAAGCGGCTACCTGCTTGTATTGAGAAATCTCAGCCGCGTTGTGTTGGTCGTCAATGAAATTCTCATTCGCGAAAATCTGTCGGTCAATCAAAATTAAAAAGATCTGTCGTCAAAATCTGGCCAAGTTAACTACGTAGAAGAATTACGTACTCAACTTAGCTTGGTCAAGACTATACATTGAACCAGTTAAGTTAGTGGAAGTTCTGAAGCTAGAAAAAGGCAGATTTATGGAAAACATCTACAGCTGATGACCTTGCGAGCTTCCTAAGAGAAGCAACTAGTTAAGCATATATGTGTAGTGTAGAGTCTGCCATTCGGTTACAAATGCCCTCGGCAAATAATAACTTTTCCCATTTTTACTACGTGCTGTTTATGCGAAGCGAAATTTTCTGGAGCAATTTTATTATAGGAAAAAATGAAAAGCGGTCTCCCAGTTGAAAATTGAACGCAATACTTTTAAAAAAAAACAAAACTATAAACCCCTTGAAGGACTCGGAGGTTTATTGTAAGTTCCTAAGTTGTTTCATTACTGAATACCGTAATAAAGTTCACTGTTCAGGCAAGTAATTCTAATTGAAGAGTAAATGGTGCATCAATAGCCTTACTACATTATAAATATTTATTGTCCATTTATTCCGGCTGGGACTACAACAATAAAATGCAGTTAGCGAATTTCGAGATGAGATTTTCTTGAAATTATTTTTGCTTTCCAATTAAGCGAAGATGTATCGGTGTATTAAGATTAGTTATTAATGCAAATGGATGAAACATCTTACTTCTGTTTAATAAACAAAAATATATGGTAACTCTTAAATAATCTCACCCAGCCAAGTTTGAAAAACGCTGATTGAGCAGATTCGTTTCTAAATAAGCAATCATTCGATGAAAATATCCAGTTATTTTGCAAAAAATACTTTTTTTAAAATCATATGTATGAGCAATTGTTCTTTGTTGATCAACACAGATTATTTATGACAAAATAACCAGATTGAGCGAGTAAACTGCCACATCCAAAATGTAAACTGCAAATAATCAAATGTTAGTACCAAAATTAATTGTTGTAAGTGCACCACACAAAGATTGAGAAACTTTGATACAGTTTGACCACAAAAAGACTCTTGGTGTTGATTTTAGTGATTTTTACGTCGAAGATGAAAGCGACAACTACAGACTTCAAGTAAGCGGATACAACGGCACAGCTGGAGACAACCTAAACTATCACAATGGCATGCAGTTTACTACAGCAGATCGTGATAATGACAAGCATCCTAGGTAAGAAATAATGTTGAGCTGTTTTCAAGTCTATCATTGAAACTTTTATAATAATACTTTTAAAATTTAAATCTTTGAAGCTTATTTGGTGAATAAATCTGACAATATTTTGTCACTGATATTACTGTTGAACAAAACTATACACGAGGAGCTCATATGACTGCAATGTAGTGTATTGCTTGATATTGCTTCCGAGAAATCAACTACTTGTTAGAATCCACCAATCGGAGGAATTCATAAGGACGTGATGTTTCCTCTTTTATGATTTCATAGAAGCGACATTGTTACACAAAACGCTAGATTGTTTGAGCGGGGTCACTGCGGGGTCATTATAAAACGATGTTTACCCACGAAACCACCCTTACAAAAAAAAATCCCGGTAAAATCCAGGTAAAATGTAGGGTATTATGGCCGATTCCCGGTCGATCCAAGTTTATACCAGTAATTGTATAATTACCGAAAATTACCGGTAACTTTGAATTACCAGTACAAACTTGGATTTTACGGCGATTGATGCCTGTAATTTTATATTTACCGGAAAATACAAGGATTTTATTGATATTTGATTGTAAAACATCAGGGAAAACTTGATATTTTCGGTAAAAACTTAGATTTTATCGAGACTGAAATGGATGATGTAAAATATTCCAGGCAATACCAGGATTTTATGGGGATGTAGTTGCAGTCCATTCCGGTATAAATTATACAATTAATGGTATAAACTTGAATTTTACCACGAATTGGCCATAATACCTTACATTTTACCTGGATTTACATGGATTTTACCGGGATTTTTTTTGTAAGGGCACTTAACTACGTTGCAGAGCAAAATATTTTGCCCAAAATACTTTGTAGTTGACTGAAATGTAAATTCCAATATTTTGCAGCGTTAATTGTGCGGCTTATCATGGAGGAGGAGGATGGTGGTATAATTATTGTCTCTACGCAGATTTAAACCAACCAGGAGCGATTTATTGGCGAGACACTACACGGAATCCAAAACATAACGCTGTAAAATCGCTGATGAAAGTTCGTTGTGACTAGCTTGCATACTGTAGTGCTTGCTTGCATTCATCCTTATGGCGATGTTGTGTAAATAAAATACGTACCACAAACATATCTGTTGTTGTGGTGAATGTTCCAGAACATTCCAAGGCAGCTGAGAGAAAAGCAAATAATTTGTGATGTGTTGTTGACAAAACAGCATTTTTGAGATCATCTGGGTTTTTAACAAATTGTTTTGGGAAAAAAACTAGGATGAAGCCTAAATTATATTTTCAATATTTAATTGGTAGGCAGCGTCTCCATAAAGCTATACTTTAAAAAAATTCTCAACATGTGTCCGTTGATAGTACTCTACTACTATTTTATTTTTTTAAATCATTCCAAATTGTTCTGTCTTTTCGTGTCGCTGTCTGTAACGTTATAATGTAAACAGCAGTTGGCACATCTTCGATTATTATCCACTGTCGATTTGAAAGCAAATGTAAGTAATCTAACTTATTTAGATTTAGATCATTTAATTAGGCCTTTAATTACAAAAAGTTCGCAAGGAGTGAGCCCACAATTTTACTGCTCATTTCTGTATATAAGCTACATATCAATCATTTGGCATCCTCCCACAATTTTCAATTTGTGTTCACGACTTCCCATTTATACTCGTGTGCTCTTAACAAAATAAACGTATAAAAGTGAGGAATTTATCGTCTGTTTCAGTAGTGAGCAAACCAAGCCATAAATTGCGCATACGCTGGAAACAGAGGGCACAAATTTGTAGCCACAATCTTTACAGACACTCGGGGAAAACAAACATCAATACTCCTGCATGAAACTGCGCTGCACGCAAGAAAACTTTTGCCATTTTGCTTAAAAATACCTTGGTGGTTCTAACGAGGTCAGGGATAAACATTTAAAACAAAATGTGGCTTCTATTAGCGCCTTTCGCTATGCTTGAGCGGGGACAGAGCACGTAAGATGTTGCAGGAACTTGAGGACAGTAATATAAATATGAAAAAAAGCGTACCATGTAGTGAACAGACCTACCGCTTCATATCATATTTTTGTAACAACGGCAACCCCTTTGGCGCTACCCTCTTACTTGAATTTCCGGCCCTGCACTCATTTAAAGAAGCAATAGAAGAATCACAACGAAGAAAATATAGCGGAGATGAGCAACTCAACACAATGCTTTTGATTCAATTTCCATTTCAAAAACGGTAGTTTTGATTTGACAACGAGAATCGGCTACAGCCAAAACACATTAACTTTTTATTGATATTTTTTTCAACTATCCAATGGATGAAACCGGCACAGCTGGCTGAACCGATATTCTTAACCTTGACGTTACTGCTGGGGTCCTACCAGCCACGCTGGCAAAGACGGCTGGTTTTCTGTGAAATCTTTCAATTATGTTTATTTTTATTAAATATTTTACGTATGACAATAAAGTACGCAATTTATCATTTCACCAATATATCGTACTACTTTACTGCATACTACAGTATATACTGGTAGATGGTAATAAGATGTGGTAAATTTATTCGAAAATCAGTAATATTTGTAAAAATTATCTTCTATTTTCTTCTTCTAGTCTTAACACTTTATTTTGTGCTAAGACTATTTTTTCAGTCTATCTACCACCATCTTTTCTTGAAACCCCACTGCATCGTTTTTGATTTTTTAATGCCCCAGATCAGACTACTTAACCAGATTCTTACCAATGTTATACTATGGGAACATGCTATCGATCGTGTGTTTCTTTCTTAAATAACAAATTTTTGTAGCATTAAAAGCAAAACTATAACAAGAAAACATCTTTTTTTTTATTTCCAATAGTTTTTGGTGCGGTTATTTGCATCGTTTGGGAAATTTTCAAGGCGAAGAATGCCAATAACTTAGCGTTAATGACGTGATCAGTTTCCAAGGCAATTGCACGCTTGGTAACATTTTTGAAAGTTAGCGATGGTATTTTATTAAAAAGCACACATTTCTTGACATGACATATTTGTTGCTGTTTGCAATTTGCTTGTTAGTTGCAAGATATGAAGCAGTTTTTTTCAATGTTCCCTTAAAACCTTGGCGATTTTGGTCATCACATATTTTATTGAGGATGAAAATATAACTTTAGCGTATTAGGCTCAATTGGAGCAGTTAGTGGTATTTATATGTATACCTTGTGACAGGAAATATTGAACTGCAGCTCTATTGGTTACTTGTACAGTAGTTGTAGCTTAGTTTATGTTCTAAGCTTAGGCTGTTATGGAATTAAGGTAGATATGTCATCAGATGTCAATAGACAATTTGTTCATAGCTACCGGAATATTTGACTGCAGATCCAAAATGCCTAAAAAAACGAGTAAAATAATAAAGTTTTGAAATTAAACCATTCAAAAGTGTATTGTTAAATGTTTTTACGATCGAAAAGCATTTCTTTGAGCTTCTCAAGCTATTTTGAACTTTATCTGTAGTTGATAATGAAGTAGTTATTCAATCTAGAGTTCGATTTTATCATTTGTTACTTTGAACTGACATGCATCCAATTGCTGCCTTGCAACTTTATTTGAAGCATTTAGCTATAAAAACTTAATTGCTATTGCTTTATGCTTATCGGTTCAGTTAAAACAGAGGTTCTCCAACTTTATTTTCTCATTTACCCCTTGGCAAAATTCAAAAGTAAAATTTACCTCCCTAATTTTTTTTTATGTTTTTTCTTCTTCAAATACCTATTGCAGTAGGTAAATATGTGAATTTTTTGCTAACAAAATTTACCCCAAACGCAGGTCAAATATACCCCCAGGAGGTAAATTTACCCTCGGTTGAGAACCCCTGAGTTGAAGGTACTATCATATTTGGCTATTTTGATTTTATTCATTGCGGTGAGAAATATGGACTCAAAATCTTTTTATAAGTCTTCATACAGACGTGTAACTCATGCTACTACTATGTCAGAAGTGAGAAATCTAGTAGAAACAATAGAAAGTCCAAGAAGTGCAGTTCTACTTGCGCCTGCTGGTGTTGATGAATGTGATCAAGCAAGTGATAATGAAAAAGTTCCTTAAGACTTTGAAACAGCTTTTGAACCTGCTGGTGAGCTCAAAGTGAAAGAACATATAGATGATATAGAGGAAGAACATATAGATGATATAGAGGAAGATCAAATAGGTTTTCTGACCGAGAGAACCAAAAGAAGAAAGCGAGCTTCAAGTAAAAGTATGTGACGGGACTAAAAGCATGTCTGCAAATACAAGTTTTTACCTCGATGCATCTAGTTTGTGATTTTAAATAAAAAAAAAACAGTTTACAAATCTGTTCTTTATTTTTGAGTTTTTTTGCTGCAACCCACCAAAGTTCCCATATAGGAACATAGGTGGGTTTCAAACTCCATTTTAGCTAGAAAGATGATTTTTTATATATTAAATCAATGGTTCAGTTTAGTTTCATACAACGCAATTGAATAAAAATAGACGACTGAAACATGTACTGGTAAGAAAAAAATTAACTGGCAAACCAAGGCCCGAATTGAGACCTTTTGACTTTGAGACTGCACCTCAAGCTTTACGATTAGTTACTATAGGTGCAGTTTTGGGGGCTAAAAATCGATCTCTCTACTGATAAATGTTGTTGACATGTTCTCAGCGCTATTATTTTAGACAAAATAGGAAATTTTTTTATGTACAAATTGAACATTCTTAACATTGACAAACGGCATCTTTCAAAAATATAAATAAACCACGTGATCAGCATGTAAAACAAAAAACACTTTTAACGGGAAATTTTTCATTGTTTGAGGCGAAGATACTGACCAAAATTTGTGCAAAACCTTCTCAGACTCTATGCCCTGCCATATCGAAAATGTCATCAAAAACGATGGTTACCACACTAAATGTTAGTAACGATGAATTACTAATTTGAAAATAAAATTATGTCAGCATTTTACACTTTTTCAAAAAGTTTTTAAACTTTTTGCTTTTACTGTATGTTAAGAGACTATATGTTCAAAGCCTGCAAAGTTATGCAAGCTTGTGTACTGGCGAAAACACTTCACAACTTTGCTGCCTAATAACGGCAATGTTTGTTGTAACAAAGCAATATGTTGGCAATACAGGCAATTTCCAAGCGATTGTATGCATTTTGTAGAACTGAAAATATTATAACTGTCTTAAGCAACTAATTGGAAAGTTTTTGCTGACTGCTTACTTTGACGGTAATGTTGAACTATGGTTTCATTAGCTCTTTTTGGAAGCAGCAGTTAGAATGGCAATCAATGGTCTCAGACCATGACATAGGATCGCTTTGCTATTAGCAATATACCAGTGCCTTACTGAAGCCATTCTCTGTTGCAACATATTTTTAATTAAATCGAACTTTCATCAACAAGCGAGCTTTTTATATTTTGCATAACATTTTTCTGTCAAACAGAATCAATAAATTAGTGGAATAGTCTATACTCAAGACTGAATCAGATACGTATCACATGCTTTTACTTGCTTCTTTGACTTTGTAGAATGGGGTCGAAACAGTGTCACTGTTTGCAGTTCACTCAAAGTGCATCGTCGGCCCCTTGCATTTTTAACCATTTCGCACCAGAATTGAAATTTTATTTTTTCCATATTTTTGCATATTTTTAACAGAGGGAAATAACAATAGTTAGCAAATCAAGCCATAAATTACGCATATGCTGGAAACTAGGCACAAATTTGTAGCCACAATCTTTACAGACACTCGGGGAAAACAAACATCAATACTCCTGCATGAAACTGCGCTGCACGCAAGAAAACTTTTGCCATTTTGCTTAAAAATACCTTGGTAGTTCTAACGAGGTCAGGGATAAACATTTAAAACAAAATGTGGCTTCTATTAGCGCCTTTCGCTACGCTTGAGCGGGGAACAGTGCACGTAAGATGTAGCAGGAACTTGAGGACAGTAATATAAATATGAAAAAAAGCGCACCATGTAGTGAACAGACCTACCGCTTTATATCATATTTTTGTAACAACGGCAACCCCTTTGGCGCTACCCTCTTACTTGAATTTCCGGCCCTGCACTCATTTAAAGAAGCAATAGAAGAATCACAACGAAGAAAATATAGCGGAGATGAGCAACTCAACACAATGCTTTTGATTCAATTCCCATTTCAAAAACGGTAGTTTTGATTTGACAACGAGAATCGGCTACAACCAAAACATACCAATTTTTATTAATATTTTTACAACTACCCAAGGATGAAACCGGCACATCTGGCTGAACCGATATGCTTAGCCCTTTAGGGTTTTGTAAATAATTGTTTCAAATGAATAGAAATTACAGTAAAGAACAATTATTTGCTATGTGCATCGCTAGCCTCTTGCATTACTATAAATGTAAGACCTTGTGACCACTAGGCTGTGACAGCACTATTGTTCTAGCAGTTGCTAGACTTAGTGCACCTGCGACAACCGCCACTCATTCACGAGTGATACGGCTTCGCAGAGTACTGACAGACCTTCCACCAAGTGGATCTAGTATAGATCCCCCAAGTGTGGCGGTCTAAGCTATGCTTTATTAAAAGCCTCTAGCTTCATGTCGGTCACCAACTGCACTGAAGAGACCTGATAGGTCGAAACAGTGTCACTGCCTGCAGTTTTGCTATGTGCATCGCTAGCCTCTTGCATTACTAAACAATTATTTAATTATTGAAACAATTATTTACAAAACCCTAAATCCGATTAACTCCTAGCAGGCAATTGTTTTTCTTTTTTTTTTTATTATCGAATTCTTTGTTAGCAGTGACCAGACAATTACGAAGAGCGTAAAATGAAGCTTTACTGTTTTTTATCAGAACTATTTCAAGTTACTTTATGTTTTTTGTGTTTTCGTTCAACGAAAGTTTTAATGCTGTAAATATTTGTGTATAGATCCTGATGAGGGCAAAATGTAGCGCCGAAAACGTTTGATTGGTTTAAATATATTGTATTATTATGTTCAACGGTGTATTGCTAGTAGCAATAATAGCAACTTGGATACTAAAAGTCACCTCTCTACCGAAATTGTATTCTTTATTTTTATTAAATATTTTACGTATGATGGTAAAGTACTGAATTTATTGTTTTACCAATATACGAGCTCGTATCATATTACCTCACTGCATACTATATACTGGTAGATGGTAATAAAATATGGTAAATTTATACGAAAATCAGTAATATTCGTTAAAATTATCTTCTATTTTCTTCTTCTAGTCTTAACGCTTTTCTTTGTGCTAAGACTATTTTTTCCAGTCTATCTACGACTATCTTTTCTGGAAACCCCACTGCATCGTTTTTGATTTTTTAATGCCCCAGATCAGGATTACTCAACTGGCAAACCAAGGCCCAAATAGAGACCTTTTGACCCTGATACTGCACCTCAAGCTTCATGATCAGTTACTGTAGGTGCAGCTTCGGGAGCTAAAAATCGATCTCTCTATTGATAAATGTCGTTGACATGTTCTAAGCGCTATTATTTTTAGACAAAATAGGAAATTTTTTTATGTACAAATTGAACATTCTTAACATTGACAAACGGCATCTTTCAAAAATATAAATAAACAACATCATCAGCATGTAAAACAAAAAACACTTTTGTCTGGAAATTTTTCATTGTTTGAGGCGAAGATACTGACCAAAATTTGTGCAAAACCTTCTCAGACTCTATGCCCTGCCATATCGAAAATGTCATTAAAAACGATGGTTATTACACCAAATGTTAGTAACGATGAATTACTAATTTGAAAATAAAATTATGTCAGCATTTTACACTTTTTCAAAAAGTTTTTAAACTTTTTGCTTTTACTGTATGTTAAGAGACTATATGGCACGGTGGTGTAGTGGTTAGAGCGTCCGCTTCGCAGTCGGTAGACTAGGGGTTCATTCCCTTGTCGAGTCATGCCGAAAGACTTTAAAAAATGGTATCCACAGCTTCCCTGCTTGGCGCTCGGCATTTATGGGAGGTTGTGGAGAACAAGCCGGCAAGTTCGCTTGTTGTGTTCTTGGGCAAGGCACTTAACGGGACGCCTCCGCCTTTATGTGGAAGACAGGTGGTCCAGACACCTCAAAAAATGGCAACTCCCAAGCGAGTGCGGACGTCCCATCCAAAATATAGCGATACAATTCGCTTTCTCGTGAATGGAGGATAAATATGAACAAATACAAAAAAAAATGTTCAATGCCTGCAAAGTTATGCAAGCTTGTGTACTGGCGAAAACACTTCACAACTTTGCTGCCTAACAATGGCGATCTTTCTTGTAATAAAGCAATATGTTGGCAGTACAGGCAATTTCCAAGCGATTGTATGCATTTTGTAGAACTGAAAATACTATTAACTGTCTCAAGCAACTATCTATAAAGTTTTTGCTGACTGCTTACTTTGTCAGGAAAGTTGAACTATCGTTTGATCCAGCTCTTTTTGGAAGCAGCAGTTAGAATGGCAATCAATTGTCTCAGGCCATGCTATAGGATCGCTTTGCTATTAGCAATATACCGGTGCTTTGCTGAAGCCATTCTCTGTTTCAACCTATTTTTGGTTGAATCGAACTTTCATCAGCAAGCGAGCTTTTTATATTTTGCATAACATTTTTCTGTCAAATAGAATCAATAAATTAGTGGAATAGTCTATACTCAAGACTGGTTCCAAATACGTATCACATGCTTTTACTTGCTTCTTTGACTTTGTAGAATGGGGTCGAAACAGTATCACTGTTTGCACTTCGCTCAAAATGCATCGTTGGTCCCTTGCATTTTTAATCATTTCGCACCAGAATTGAAAGTTTATTTTTTGCATATTTCTAACAAAGAGAAAAATTTACTAAAATATCCTAGCTAAAAATTTTTTTTCAATTCTTGGTGACATGGATGTATTAGGAATAGTTTTGAATGCATGTTGCCCCATATTTAGGAGGCAGTCTCCCAAAACATTTAGTATGCAAAGCAGTTGTTATATAAACACATATACTCTGTAATGCATTTTCTTCAAGATCTTCATCATCAAAACTCATTTCGTCTTGAATCCTAATCATGCATCAAGTTACTGGAAAGGCCTCATTTACATTGATCTTTTATCTGTTTTTGTTTTCCCTGAAACCGTTCTTTTATTCAACAAGTCACTGCCAAGATCACAAATAACTCAAACAAGTCTGTAAATGAAGTTTGTGCATTGTACTGTCAAATAGGTCCTTTATCGCTCTCTAGCGGTAATGCAATTCTATCAACGCACGTTTAAAAAAGTTACATGTTCAATTGCCACTGCAACAGCATTCGGGAGTGAAAGTGTTTAGAAGCAATTAAATTCATATAAATCCTGTGGAAATTAAACTCGAACAATGTGATATACTGATCGTTTGTATGTCCTGCAACATGGTTGATTATAAACACATCTTCATCAGCTTCAGTTGCGAAACCTTTTTTCACCTGAGTTTATTGTCACAAGGTAAACCGATGTTGAATAGTATTCTCATCGCAAGGAAATAATTTCGAAATGCAGCGCATATTTTATTCACAAAAATTTAGTTCAAGTTTCAAACTGGAATTTTTTTTAATTCGTGTGGAAGCATAAAGTTTTATAATAAAACCAATAAATATAATATTTAATAGCCAATAGGTAACGGTTCAAGGTGGTAGCACCTGCAAAATATTAGGCTTTGTCGGTTTGATGTTTTTGACCAAACAAGCTACGACATTCAACAACTTCAACCAAACAAGTTATGCGTCTATGACATTCAATAAGTTTCAATCAATAACTTAGAATTTCTTGCATATACAAGATGAAAACAGGCGTATTTTCAGCAAGGGAGATTCTCAACAGAGGTACACCAGCTCTAAATTTTGTTCTATCCAATTTTTACTATGATTTTGTTCGATGAGCTAATCACACTTATTTGTACTTACCGTATGTACATGTCTATAAGTCGATGTGTACTTTAAGACCAAACTTGCGCCATTTACCTGTGTATCAGTCGACTGCAAATTCCAGGCGCAATCACTATGTTTAGACCATTGTGGCGTTGTCATGCAGGCCTACCGTGTTTGCCTACAGCAACACACCGTAACAACGTAAAAGCATGTATGGCACAAGCTATAGCCTAAACTTGGCATTAATAAACATTTTAATAATGGGGTTTTCTTTTCACACTACATAAGACTTTTCATCAACATCTTGTTAAACATTGTCTATGTAATAGTCGACCCCAAAAATATTACCTCAAAATTGTCTCCCAAAAATTTGACTTATACAAAAGTATATACGGTAATCAAAATTATTTGATTTTTAGATATTTTTTTTTGAAAATCTGATCGAGTTCTTATGAGGCAGGTTCAGTTGTGAGCAAGTCCAGTTCTTACGTACGCCTCTTCTGGAAACAGGGGAAGCAAGACGCAGCCAGGTTCTCAAAAAACTTGGGAGACATTTAGCGGCTATGAGTATCTGCCTGTTTTCTCATCGACTTGATAGTAGACCAAGAATGGGCTACGTCAAAAACACATTAACTTCATTTTATTGTTCTCACAGCTATCAATTGGATGAAGCCGGCGTAGCCGTCTGATCCTATATTGTTAGTCTCGACATTAATGATGGAGACCCTGCAATTGTAATTACTTAACTATGAGTGCTTTACTTCGGATTAATATCTTCTTCCCAAGCTGCGGACTCGAAATCTTCTCAACTTTGTTATTTTTACATGTGAGTAACATTTGGGTTGTTTCTTTGACGTTAAACAAAATTTAAAGTTTATTATTTTATTTAGGAGGTTCCTGGTAAGTCGATGTTTTATGGTTTTTTAATGCTTTAACTCGGCGCTAAGAGCGACATCAAGGAATATTCAAGTTGAGAATAATCGGACGCTAGTAAAACAAACTCCAAAAACAGTATAAGCTTGGTAGATAACTGCATATTTTCAAAGAAAATGTTTTGTTGATCAATTTTTGCTACGGCACTCATCATTAATGATCCGTGTCGAGTGAAAACAGCAATGAACACAGTTTTATTTTCACAGATAGTTTTTGCTTTATCTTTGTTGTTGGATGCATTGCCAATCATTATTACCAATTTTGCGATAGCTTTTTCAATGTTGTCATGAAACACAGAACGATTACATAAATAACACGCAGAAACATCAAACTCATCGTCAGAGACAACGGGATGCACCATAATGTCACTTTTATTGATAGAGTTGTTGAACCCAAAAGCACTTTTTTATCTCAGCTTCGGCAAGATTTCTTGCATCATACGAGGCTAAATGCGTAACAAAAATGTTTCACTTTTAGATTCTGCGCTACACGAACTATTGTTTATCGCCAACAATCACTTTGATTGTATCAAACCAATATTTATTTCAATAAAATAAAATTTAAATAACATTCTAATACGTTATTTGCTGTAAGACGCATTTAAAAGTGCATGCTAATAATAAAGGTCCAGGTGATATATTAAAGCAATCTGAACGCACCTAAACATTAAAAAAACTTCAAAAGTCTCGTAAATGTCAAAGATAGCTTTTACTCCATATACGAAAAGGCAGGATTTTTATCAAAGAATTGCGTTTTGCATATATCTAGTTTTCAGAGCATTTTAGAAAGAAAGTTTAGCCTAAAGCAGAGGAAAGTTGTGCTTTTGCATCTTCAGAGGCTAAAACCACCTTTTCAGCTCCTCTTGTTCTTGAGATATTGCCAAATTAACAATTTGTTCCTCATGCAGCTGATGTGTACCACCACTAGAGTGTGCACCAACCAAAACTTGGTTTCAATATCATTTACTCCATGTCTGTGAAATGTAAACACAACTTTTTAAAATTCATAACTTTTGTTTTCTCGCAGCAATCTAATGTGCACTAAGCGAGCTTAAACTTGGCTCATTCTTCAGCTGCTTTATATGTATAGTTGGTGGATATCAAAAGTTTTGTTTTATCTAAAAGAGAGGCGATGTCCTTGGTATAGTAACATACACACAGTGAATAAGCACAACCAAGTCTGCGAAGCGGGAAAAGTAGAAGTAAAATTTAGCTTTTTTCCAATTTTTCACACTTATTCCTTATCAAATTCTGCACAGCGCCAAAAAATAGAGATAATATCGCGATATTAACAATGAGATGATATTGCGATATTAGCGATCAGTTTTCACCTTTTGACGACGATCTTCAACGACCCGCTTGAAAAATATGTAAAGTCGCCAATAGCTTTCAAAAAATTGTCGACGAAAATCTTCAATTTTAACTTCAGAATACTTGAGTTTAGTGGCAAGAGACGTGGTACCGATTCCATAAGTCATTGCTACAAAAAATATCATTTTGAAAAATTAAGATTGAACAATAAGCGAAACTTCGATGTGACAAAAGTCAAACTTCATTGGAGCTAGAACAACTACATGGAACGGGTCTATGGAGACACATGTAAAGTTTTGTTAAAACAGAATTTCTTTCATCACATTAAGCTTGTTGAATGCAAAGTGGTAATTGTTCGATCTCCTTGTTGCGCTCTTTTCTCCACCATTTTATTTCTTTGATCCTTCACAAACAACTGGTGACTCACCATATACGATTTTTTTTGCAAATTGTCGTTCTTTATCTGTGACTGATTTGGGACTACCAACTTTATCATAAAACGTGGCTGCAAACTCTCGGAACAAATCCTTTTCATCAGAAAACACTTTGTAACGACGCGTCCTCGAAAAATGCGCCACCAAGCGAAATTCAAGTTGGGAATAATCGGCGGCTAGTAGAACAAAATCTAAAAGCAGTTTAAGTTGTAATAGCTTTGAAGGTAACGGTATCATGTTATATAAGAAATAAATGCGCTACCATGTTAAGTAAAGTTACGACGATTCTTCGCTAAAAACCGAACACAGAACAACTCGTGCCCAAACCAACTCAAAGTCGCCAGTACTAATAAACTAACAGCGCATTGCCACCATAAACTCTACAACCAAGCAGCTAATTGCTGTGGGGCGACTTCCACGAAACGCAGAACCACGCAGAAAACCCGTTCCACCATTGTTTAAACTCGCTAAGCTGAGTTGCCAATGTTTTGATCATATTCGATGAAACTGTTCAATACATATTTGATTCAACAGCCTAGCGATTGGAGCGTCCACCTCCACTGCAACAGGTTGCCGGTTTAAACTTCGACAAGATTTTGTCAAAAACTTTTTTCACAGCTTTTCTGTCTGGCGCTCAACACAAAAGGAAATAAAGAAAACGCCATTATTTTTCCCGTAAGTACTGCGTGCAGCTGAGGCTATCGTCGCGGTGATACAGCCTGACTAAAAGTATGTAATCGCTAAACAGCGATTAAGGTATTAAATACATTCTGCCTCTTCGCGTTCTACAACAGAAGCCAGGCATTCGCGCGGTCAAAACTTTACCTGAAGAACGCATCAAGACGAAGATTTATTTTTATATTTATCATCATGTCCACTTTACCTGTCCAATGTTGCTGTCCCATGTGGCGCAATATCGTCGACGCGTTTGTTAATTAAATGAATTTTTCAAAATTGCTTCATAACAACAAAGTGATAGTTTCAAAAGCAAACGTGTGAAGATCTAAAAAAAGCTGCCTTTTATACCCCAAGGTTACAGCGACACACAAACAATAACAGAATCTTCAAAGTAAAATAAACGTTGTCTGAAATCTGTTTTAAATTTCAATAATAAATCAACTGCTTCAAAAACCCGAGCAACATTATCTGTCTACTTTCTATGGCAATGAAAAACTCCCTCAACAAAAAAGGATAATCATCTCTTGATTCACCACGGTCGTTAGTTAAATGCTGCAAAAACAAATGGACTCAGCTGCGTTAAACTCGCTACAATATTACTAATTTCGTGGAGTAGGAAAAGTTTTGGTGTTCATCAAGTTCGTCCCTTCCTTTCTACATCACGTTGAAAGATGCATCGTGTGGTTGTCAGTTCGATACTAGCAAGGTTCCTACGAAGATGTGACCTTGACAAAGACACTTTACACCAATTTTCTTGCAGTATTTGTGGTAAAAATGCACCAAGTCAGCCCTCGGTAGACAAAACCCCAAAGTCTCAACGAAACTTGCTGGGTGTTTTATAAACTAGCGTTTGCTTAATTTCATTTCTACCTACCTTCCTTTGTAATCTTTGGTCGCTCTCTTCTTCCAAACACCAAAATCTAACGCTCTTTGAACCACATCATCACTATGCATTTCCTCAGAATATGCACAAATTTCTCATACTATTGCATTCCAATCGCTGTCACCAGTCTGTTTACAGTTTCTGCTAAACCACCACATGCATCAATTCTTGGCTAATCTTGTTATCACTCAATTTAACAGCATGTATTGCTGTTACAACAGTACTTCTAAAAATCGCCTTCTCATCTTCTCTCAAACATCATGTCTCACTTCAGTACAGCATCGCCTGCCTTACACAACTCCTGAACACCCTTCCATTTATCTTCAATGCAAGGCTTTTTTACAAGCAGACAACTTGTCAGATAAAACCAGACAGAGATCATCCTCTATAATGTAACAACCAATTCTTGCTTTTGCGGTCACCACTGTTATTCCATACTCAATAAAGCTAAGTTCTGCTAAGCTTTTCTTTCAAAGTTAATTTACATTTTCACTTTAACTGCATTGGGCAGCCCAATTGCCATTTATAGCCAACAAAACTGAAAACGTCAATCACAGTCCGCCTTGTTGGTAGCAAAGATACTTTAATGGTTCAAATGAGGCTTGTAGTGTAAGTTCTAGATCTTCCAATTCAAACTATCTCTATCCCAACAAAGAAGAAAAATCAACAAAACTCTGAGTTAATTGAAAACAGGACTAGCCAAGAACTCATGGCTTTGTTGGATTTGGAAGAAACTTAAAAAAAACTAATCAAAACAAATAGTGTGCAATGGTAAAGACATGCTATGAGGAGGGATAGTAATGATGTACTGAGAAGAGCGATAAATTTTAGTGTTTTGAAGAAAAAAAGCGAGAGCGACCGCAAACGACGTGGGGAAGGCAAGTTGATTAAAGGAATAAAAAAAAAAGATTAACATGGAATCTATCGGGAAGAAACATGCCATTAACAGAAAGAAATGGGGGTGATGGTGTTTACAAAATTGCGAGGCACAGGAAGATAATCAGGCGACAGTGATATTGCCAGTACTCATGGTTTGCTCAACGAATAGCTTGATGAAACGCGTGTTTAGTATATTGATAACACATTATTGATAATCTGTTCTTTGGTTTTGTTTGGTTGGCTAAAATTTTAATTAAGTTAAATAATGACTTTGATAGGCTACATGTTATGGCCGAGGAAAACTTAAAAAAATTTTCAAACGTTAGAACTAAAGAATACAAAGTTAAAATCTGACCTGAAGTTTTTTTTTGTTTAAGGTTGCAACCAGAACACGAATCACGTTTTTTCGGAATCCTGTTTCAACTATGTCTCGTTCTTCGATGGTTGAACCTAAAGCATAAAAAAATAATTATACAGTATATTAATAAGCAAAGGAGAAAGAGACAGGAGAGCAAAAGAAGATACTCGACCGATTTTTTGAAAAGAAAAAGGCACAGTAGGCCTATTCTGGGTAATGCCAACATCTAGAGAAATCTTCAAATCAGCTTCTTTCCGGTTAAGTAGATTTATTTTTTCCGGTAAAAAGTAGATTTATTTTTCCGGTAAGAAGACACTCGCTCATTGGCGACTCCGTGTTTCTCTGCAACCTTTGGTCTAGGTATTGGGCAGTTGCCCGGCTGCTGGGGCTTCCTGGTTTTCTGCCATGCCAACATCCCTCAAAAGGAGTCGGGTAACAATACCAAGAACACGAAAGAAATACACAAACTATCAAATATATTGAAAATGACAATCAACTAGATCGGGTAAGATATGCATACCACCATGATGATATAACAGCAAAAGGCATCACAACTTTCAATATAGAATCTAAACCAGCAGAAGAACGTCTCATTTACTTAATCAGTTCACGTACTGCAGCAGGTTTCAAAATAGAACGAAATACTCCAAACCCACTTCTAAAGAGACGTTGTTAAAACTTGCAATCCAACTGCATGTCATAAATATTGCAAAGATAGTACAGTTTACCCAAAGAGCTCATCCTTAAATTCAATGCAAATTTCAAAGTGTGAACTAAATCTGATGGGCCGTGATTAACAGAAATTTCTTTAACTCAACCTGCAAACTGAAACTCATGGCTCATCATTAACTGAAATCTCTCAAAGTCAACCTGCAAACTGAATCTAAAAGCTCATGACAAACTGAAATCTCTCAAACTTAATCTTCTCGAATGAACTCAAACTTAACCTTTTCTTAGGCTGTGCCTTTGTTACCTCTGTATGTTCACACTGTTCAGACTTACGCTAGTAAAAATTAATTTGCAACGTTTTCCTGCCCAAAAACTTTTTTTGATTTCTATGAAGTCATTCTTGGCACATGAAACCTACTTACCTGCTAAAACAGGAAAATTGATGAGCAATCGACTTTGTAAGTTTTTTACACCAATTTTTAGTAGGACAAAATATCAAAACTGAGCAATCAGTTTGCACTATTTCCAAGCATATATTTGTAATATCATCTTCATCATTCTACAAAAAATAGAATTTGTAACACATTTCCTAAAAAAGTGGTTTTTAATCAAAAACTTGAGCTATTCTCTGGTCACAAAACATGTCCAAGGAGACTGCTTTGAAGCGTCTTCCAAAAAACCATTGTAAACCCTACTATGCAATGGAACATGTGCCCTCTTACTAATGAGAAAAATGCACAATACCGATCAATGATTTCACAGCTTTTGCAACGGATCAAAAATTATTGGTATTTGATAACCAATGCGAAACTTCGTAGTTTTTTGTTGTTTTATATAATTTTAGCACTAGCAAAGTTACTCAGCAAAAATGACAAGAAAATTCATCAGTGAAAACAATTAAAACATAAAGCTAAGGCAACCCTATGTTCTTCTACAACCAGTCTTAGGGCATTCTTTTCGGCAAGGATGTACCACTAAGAGGAGCACTTCTATTCTTTTACCAATCACTTGATATTCCCGCTTCTTACATAAAAGGTATTATCAAAAAAAGTGAGTTATAAAAAAGCTTCACCACTCCACAAATTTTTGGCTGGCTATGCCGCGATTTGCCCGTCATATAATCACTGTCATATTAGCAATAAAAGCAACTTCTGCTCTTGTTTAAATTTTTATCAAAAATTTCACTCCTGATTTTCATGTTACCTGTAAAATTTAAAGCAGAAATGTTATCTGACTTCACACGAAGAAGCTTCACAAATGTGTGAAGTAGAACGTCGATTACCGGTATATTCAAACGCTATCTTGACATAAGTCATTAAAGCGTAGCCTGGTGTAAACGATAGAGTGAATGTTGTTCCATACAGCTTCTGCTTCTGAAAAGTGATTACTATACTGCTTATAATGCACAATAAATCACTGTATGTGTATATGTTGTTTTATTGTAAAATTGTATTTGCTCGATTATCCGAAACAATTGCTTATCTGAACCACCCCTGGTCCCAATTAGTTCGCATAATCGACGCTCTACTGTATTTGCACTGCTACGAAAGTAGCCAGTTTGATGCAATGCTTGATACAAAAACTTCATAACAAGAGAATGAGAACATAATGGGAACTCATTTACAATTCGTCAAACACATGATACACATTTACGAAACTGCATCAAGACACACGGTGTTCGAATCAACTGCAATCTTCACTCTTCAGATGCTATTACAGTCGGTACAAGCCATAGATGAAACTCAGAGTGTGAACTTATAAGTAAACTTATAAGATTAGGAACAGTGGCACTCATCTCAACAATAGATACTCTGCAAGTATTTAATGCTACTCGGGAATATATTGTATTCATGAACCTTCAAACAAAATTGGTAATCTGATGCAAAACTTCGTAGGCGACACATACAACATCACGTGATTGTAACTAAGACACAAGGTTCAACACTTGGTTTTATTTAACATAAATGCTCACAAGCATATGTTACTAATACAGTGCAGGACTACTACTACAATCTAATTTTATACCAGCAATTGCGATTGAAGCAGAGGCTATGTATATATTTTTTCAAGTGTATTCAGATACTTATAGCAAAGTGTTTTTTCCCGAAAATCAATCATCGCGAAGCTTGAACGTAAAACCTCGCTATTATTTTGCAAAAAAGCAGCAATGAAACGCACTCGATCATGATGCAGCATAACGAAAGCGGTGTCCGGCAACTGGACGCAGGAAACGCAAACAAAAGACTACGTGAATGCAAACAAGGAAGGCGTGTGCATCAAGGTGTCAGAGAAGCTAAAGCCAAGACCAACAAGGCGCCGGATAAACTCAGCACAGAACAAATTATACCCCAATGATCTTAAGTTACCAGCTTTAAAAAATCTGCAAAGCCAGCTAAAGTTAACATACCTGTTTTGACAGCGGGAGCAGCAAAAAAACAATGTAGACAAAACAATCAATTTAGAATTAGTTTCTAATAGTTTTTTAGCTGCAGAATTTTTATATTTAGCAATTCATTTTATAAAAATTTAAAGGGTAAATGAGCGACCTCTTTTTGTTATTTTACAGATAGCAATGACGAAGCTACCAGTAAATAGCAAAAGCTTTGCTATTTTGAGATCTATGTAATTAAGATGAGCTATATCTATCTGAATTGATTAGTTCATCAAAAAGATTGGTATGCCAACATTACGGTGGCCCACTAAACACAGCAAAAAAATGAAAATAGATCAACTAAATAAGATTGCCACCTACTTGTTTCAATTAATGGCAAAATCAGCCCTGAAGAATTTTATTAGACTGAAACTTTATAGAGTAAAGTGACTGGAATCAGTCAATAGTTTCACTAAATTCTTTTCTTTTGACAAAACAGAAAAAAGCTCATTCCCTCTGCTTCAGTAATTTATAAAAACCCTCCCACTTTCCGTCAAATACTAACAAATTATCAATATATTGCACACAACACCACCAAGGACGATAATCATAGCGACATTTCCCAGCCGTGCAATAAATGCTCCTTATGCGGTAAACACGGTAATAACCCTAATATGGTGATATCTACTAGTTTCATTACTAGTGAAAACAAAAAAATATTTCTCACACAACGCCTTACTTGTGACAACTACGGAATATACGCAGCGCAATGCAAATTATGTCATCAAATTTATGTCGAACAAACTAAAAACAAATTTTCTGTTAGATGGACTAACCACCGTATGTTTTGGAAAAATAATAACACACAAAACTATACTGATAAAGCTGCTCTTCTGCTTCATTTCCATAATCACCACAAAAACTTCATTAGTTTCCACCCAGACATTTCTGAATGCTACCATGTCATATTTTTACAGGAACCTAGATATTACCATAACCTTGACATTAGCGAAAGCAAATGAATCAGAAAATTAAAAGCTACAATAAATATAAATAGAACTTTATTACCAAAATTTTTTTGACCCCCCCCCCCTTTTTTATGCCACTGTTTGGTTATTACTTTTTCATTTTGCATTATAAATTTATTGTAATGGTATCTTCTTCTATACAAACTGTTTGTTGCGCCTGCAGTAGTTCATTATTACATTTTTTACGTAATCTGATTATTAGTAATAACTTGTCATAATCCTTAGCATATGTATTACTTTGGCAACCTGTTAAATTTTCTAGTTACTTAGCAGCTCCTGTTAGGAAAACTTCATATCGTTGTATCAGCTTAAAGGGTGCAGTGTTTTCTTGTTACAGTCAGTTTGGTTTATTATAGAGTTAGTTTTGTGAGCCTGTCCGTTCAATTTGACGTAAGTATATATAATTTATCATTGCGGTTGCTTTGCAGAACACTGATGATGCTAATTTAGTGAAATCGATTTGTTTAATAAAGTGTGAGTTCTACTATTGACTGATTCCAGTCACAACTTTACTCTATAAAGTTTCAGTCTATTGATATTCTTAATGGAATCGTCATTTATTAATTTCACTTGTGTGGAGATTCTCCTAAAATCATTATGATTTATATTCTGAAAAATTGTAGCTTGAAATTCAGACCGCAAGAGGGTGCTCAAAAACGTAACTTTTTTATAGGATACCAACAAAACACATAAATTGTATTTATTTTTAAAACACCCAAATAGCATTTATTTTTGTAACTCCTGGCAGTTCTTCATTCCCATCCCAACTTTTTTGTCTACGTTCTTTTTCTTTCATTCTACGCTGTTCAATGCACTTTTGTTTTGCCCTAAATTTCTTATCTTCTGCTCCAATAATCATCCTTCTTACACTGTACCGATCTTTTATAAAAGTGTGGTCTTCTGGTATATAAATTTTGACCAGAGCATCAGTGTGAGCTACATTAAAATGCATGACTAATTGATTACTGAACTCCTGTTTTCGATTATTTTAAGCCAGTAAAGAAGGTCTTGTTATTTTTCAGTAGTACCCATTGCTGATGTTGCTGCTGTTGTTACCCGACCCCATCCAAGAGATAGGAGCATGGCGGAAGACCATGGAGCCCCAGAAGCAGAGCAACTGCCCATGCCCTAAACCAGAGGTCGTAAAGAGAGAGAGTCGCCAAAGAGTGAGCGGCGCAAAGAGTCCGTAACTGGACAGTGCAGAATGGGATGAGAAGTGTCTGCAAAAACTGCAAGCATTCTCGATTCTGCCAATCCTAGAGAGACAGGTACCCATTTGTCATACAGATTCTTCAGTTTTCAAATACCATTGGTTCTGAAAACAGTTGAAATTGTAGCTTTTGACCACAACAAAATAGTTTATCAATAGGTGCATAACCGGCATTTTCGACAAATGCAAAAACCTGGCATGTGCTGTTGACGACTTTGCAAAACTTTTCTATTTGTTGGTAACAGATTGAATGTAATCAGAAAATTTGTTTCATATAAACCAAATATCTCATTGCCATGTCTGGCAGACGCCATCATATAAACAATTTTTTAAAGATCTGCAAATGCAAACAAATCGTTATTCAAAAAAATGCAGCATCGGTCAATCACAATTAACAGTTTGTTTTGTTTTGCTTGGCTAGGCCAGAAACAATTTCTTTTAGCGATTGTTGTCACAAATTTCGGTCTACCTGTACACCATTGAATCTGCATAGAACGTCATATAAAAGCATGGCCGGTATGTAGATCAATACAACAGTAACACATATTAGCTCTCACAAAGAATAAAATTTATTTTGACAAATTTGTTTTTGCTTTTCATTTAAACCTATTTGTAATATCCATCAATAGTTTAAATATTGGTTGTATCAGGACACAACACAACAGCCACATGCAGTTATTCTATTAAAATAGTTAACCAATTAGTCTTTTGGGCTGTGCTTTAAATGCAACATCTTTATTGTTACCTATTTTCACAATAAAACAGGAAAAATTCAAAAAAGTGAGTTCTTTGAGCACCCTCTTCCTATTGTTTTGTTCTGATAAGCTTTACTATGATCATACATTTGCTAAAGGAAAAAGAATTTCGACGTTTCTCTCTTTAAACTCTTGTTTCGATATTTTTGGGCCACCCTAACCAACATTCTCTGGATTCTTTATTTTAAAGCAAACATAAATAAGGTGATAAGATCTCTTTCTACTTTACTTTTACATGATAATTTTGTTGGTGTAAAACAAGTTAGCCGCTGACTGACGTTTTAGAGGTCATGAGTCTCCAAAAAAATGCCAAGTTGCATCACATGATTAACAGCAAACATTATGTTAGAGGCTTGCAATGCCATTTAGATGGTGGCATCTTTGACGTCATGTTTAATTGTGATTGTGACATTCGCACGCACGACTTCCAGTGACCAGAGCGGTAACAAAAAATAAATTTGTGCCTCTTTCATTACAAAAAACTAAACATTTAATTGTGTGTCCAGTTTACAAAATTTGGGTACCCTGTGTGGTTTTGTTTCAAGTCTCCAGTCACACTGGGCCACAACGATGCACAGACTGCTTGGGTCCACTTCAATAGGGTTCATCAAAAAAGCATCTTAAAGGAACGCAATAACTTATGCTTCATGCTCAATTCGGTCGTTTAACAAACAGCCAGCAACATTCTGACTGCCAACTCATGATCTCATGGAGTGTAAAAAATGAGCCAGCTGCCGAGTTTTATGAAAAGTAAGGTATCATCATGAAGGGTTATCAGCTTACACCACAATCTTTTCAATTTTATTCACTTATCAGCAAAAACCCAAACGTCTCATGATAATTAAAATCGTATAGGCTCTTGTTTGTCTTTTTACTTGTGTCAATAAACATATTACTATAATTATCATGTTTGCATGTGAAAAATTTCAGGTAGTAGGCAAACGTATATGCCAAGGGTTTTTTTGTACATTAAGTAAAGTTGACATGTTTGCCTATTTTATGGCAAATATTGTAAAAACCTTTTAGTCAACTTCACTCTAACCAACTTATCTATTACACTTCAAGTCCAACTTACTTTTATGATTTTTTCATATTTTGTTTTCTAATCACTATTGCATGCATCCTAGTACGATGTTTTTGGTAGGGAATTAATTGAGATTAAGGTTAGCAATGCATTTTAATTGTTGTTTTATGTTTGCACATCAAAAACCCTATGTGTCTAGTGATAAACACTAGGATGTTGCAGATGCCATGAGATGTGTGAAAACAGCTCACCTTTTTTCCCTGTGGTGATATTGTGTAAAAACCCCTCAAAAAAATTTCAGGCAAATCTGATGAATTTAACCTCTTACAGGGCAACATGATCATTTTTGATCGTAGAAATGTCCTCGCGTCTAAAAGTATTAAAGAAAAGATTAGTAAAACATTTAGTTTTACATAAATGCTAAATTTCAGTTAGGTCCCATTGTAAAATACAATGAGAGTAATAAAGCAATTAAATCAGAAAAATGTTTAATACCTTTTTTACCCTAATTTACATCTCATTTTGTCCTATTTGAACAATATTTTGAGATATTAATAAACTGTTTTATTCTTTACACTCCATATCTATCTATTTCAACTAATTTAAACTTGTTTTGTGATTTCAGATATTAATTATTTCAAGTTTATGCAAAGAACTGTGATCTGTATAAAAAAAGTATGGCAACAAGAAACATTGATGTTCGTTTGACAATCCTCCCTGAAACACCTTCAGATACATAGGACTAAACTTCCAACTCATTAACAAGTGATTCTTTGCTACATGGCCCTTCTAAAAAAGTTGAGGAAAGAAGATGAAACAAAGCAGAAAAAACTGTATCGCTTTGCAGCAAGTCTTGTTGTAAAAGAAATACTACCCCATTATCAAAAGCCATGAATAAAAGCAATCCAGGAACACAAAATGGCAGAAAAATATTAGCTTTATTCAAAAAGTTGAAAACTCGAGAAAAATTAACCATGATGGAAGAAAAAAATCATCCTTTGCTTAAAGAGTTCAAGGACAAGTTGGCAACTACTATGGAATTTGGCCAAGAAATGCACTTGCCAAGATGGAACAAAGCAAGATGAAAAAACTCCGGTTTGAAATTGCTGCAATTGATGAGGATACTTCTTTTTTGAATAGTATGATGACTGATCGGGCACTTCAATATAGTTCAGCTGAGGTAAAAATGTCAAAAATAGACAACTGGAGATTGGTTCGTAATCAAGAGGGTCAAAGAATGAAAGAAAATTATAATAAGAGACAACAGTTAAATGCAACATTGGTTCAATTATCAGCTTCACGTGAAGATGAACATACTGATGAGAAAGATGCTACTGTTCCAATTTAATCTCTGTCAACTCCAAAAAGGTCACGTAAACGTGTTGTGAAAACAGAAACAAGCACTTTTGTTCCTCATGACATCTTGAAGTCTTAAGTAGTTTCTACTTCAACAAAAAAACAAGATAACCCCAACAACAATGTCTGCAACACTAACTAAAATCATAGCTGCATGTGGTGGAAATACTGATTCTGTAAACTTGCACTGGTCAACTGCCTATCGATACAAAGTTTAAGCTTCAAATTCTATTGCACAACAAATCAAGGATAATTGGAAACCTCTAAGAGTTGTCCTACTTTATTGGGACAGTAAATTGATGTGACATAAGTGTTGAATAAGAAGAACGATTTCCAACTTTGCTATCGGGCATTTGTTGTACAAAACTGCTTGATGTACCAGCTTTCCCACACAAATCCAGTGAAAAGGCAGGAACACTCATTGCCAATGCAACAGTGAAGCTTTTAGAAAATTGGAATCGCATTAACTCTCCCTGTGGTATGGTTTTCGTAGCATTTCAGCCAACTCAGGGCATAAAACAGCCGGTTGTCTAGCTGTTCAAAGAGTCGCTTAAAAGAGAATCAGTGTGGTTTGCATGCTGGCACAAGTTCTGTTGAAGCATGTGTGGAATGCATTGAAAGTTGAAGTTGCAAAAAAAAACAGAAGTTACAGTGTTTGAAAAATTCAAAAAAAAACTTTGACAAGCTTACTCATTCGAATATTTCTGCATCAGATTTTCCCCTAATTGATGAGCAGTTGGCTGATATGAAAAATGAAATCACACAGCTGTATAAAATGCTGGTTAAACAAAAGTTTACACAGGGTGACTACAAAGAACTTGTTAAATTAGTTTTTCTATACCTAAGTGATGTCAAAGGTGAAAACTTTGGAAGCTTCAACCGCCCAGGAGCATGCCACAAAGCATGCTGGATGGCCAAATTGTTGTATGCAATTAAGATGGTCCTTCTGGCAACCTCAATTAATTACATTAACTAATTGCTTTTATTTGTGTTATGTTGACGGAAAAATGCCAATGGTTTACTTAAATTATCTAATATCAAGTGATCAAAATCAGGTCATAAAAACTTAAACGCAATGTTATATTGATACTACTTATCTGCAAATTACATAGTCCTGGGCAGTAAGACTATAACTGCATCCAGTGACAGGGTCCTGCCTAGAGTGTTAATGGAGCTAACTCTTTAATTGTCGTTGCTCTCAGGTCAACTTGGGTAAAAGTATAGCACCTGCTAGCCCCCTCGTTAGAGTAACAACAGTTTGGCACTAATAGGAATGCATTTCTTTTAGCTATTATTGAGCGTTTTTACAAACGGTAAAATTTTGTTTATTTGGCTGACTGCTTTTTTAGTTTCTTATTTTTTTTTTTATTTCAATTGTTTTGTTAGACGTTTCTGTCAGGTGTGGTGACCATGCCCCTTTCAATAATTTTTTTAAAGTAACTTTAAAAAAATTTGGGTATGTTAACGTCAATTTGTTTTGTCACCTGCATTTCTTTTTCACTCATTGTTTTTATCCGATTGTCAAGTTTTTTGTGTGGAGGAAAAAGAAGCAAAAATAAATTGTCAACTACCCTCAAAAACCAAAATTAAAAAGGAATTGCCAAAGGATGCTGCTTTTGCTTCTCAACAATTGAATCGTTTTGTACCGTTTGCTACATTTTGCTACTTTTCATGGTGGACTACTGCACCTGTCTCCTCCAGTGCTCCTTCAAACGACTTGCTACTATTGAAAAGAATGTATGAATACAGAAAAGTAGACAAAGCCTGTGCTGATGCTGCCATTAATGCCTTTTCAAACTATTTATGGTATCTCACAGAAGAACTTGTCATGTTGGGGTTGTTCAGCAGCAAGGTTCTACTTCCCACAAAGGTTAAAATGGTTGAGAAACTGATGTCTGTTGACAAACGTATTTGCAGCAAGCGATATGGCCCTTCAACATATGGCATGCCACCATTTCTTTGAATTCTTGTAAATGCAGACGCAGATCTCTCTGAATTTGTTGGTGAGGATTCGTGGTCATCATCTTCTGAAAATCAACACTAAATTTTTAGACCTGCCTGCAAAAGATTGGTCATCCAATCCTCAGTTCCAAACTGCAAGAGGCAGTTGCCAGTTTTTCAGTGGTAAATGACGGAGCAGAGCGAGGTGTCAAATCAACTTACAACTTTTTGGATGTTGCAAGATAAGAAGGCAATGTGCAGAACATCTTGCAGATTGTTAATAATGATAGACACTAATTGCCCAATCAGAGAAAACGAAATATCAAGTCATATTGTTCATGCATCACACCCTCAAGTCAATTTAGGCATCCAAAATGGCCAAAACCTGATTTTTTGGAGATAAAATTTAGGGTGAAAGAGGAATAGTCGACGTCTTAGGCTGCACATTGCATCCATATTACTCTAATTGCTTGTAATTTATAGTCGGACCAAATTGTAACCAAACACACATGTAAGTTGGACTGTTTACTTAGGTTTTCTTTAGAATTGTTTGATGCGGGGGTATCTCTAAAATGAAAAATATGATCATATTGTTCTGCTAGAGGTAAATTTGATCCAAATGACCTGAAATTCGAACTGTGGTGTTCTTACACAAAATCACCACACGAAAAAAAGGTAAGTGTAATTGGACCAAGCTGAATTTTTTAGAGGAAGCCTGCAACACTCCAATAATCACCCATTCTAGTTTTGGTTTTTGTGATTTGAAAAATCAATTTAGTGTGCAAAAACAAACTTCAAAATATTTGATCTCTAAAACAAAAGTCTTCACCTCCAGCTGTGAATGAAAAATTGTCAATTTTGAGTATTATAACAATGATCTCAAAAAAATAAAGGTGTTCACCTTCAATTCAAGGCAGGGATTTTGCCTTTTCAGATATGATAACCCTAACTTAGACCAGTTGAACATAAAAAAGCTTTTTTGCAGCCAGACAAAACTTCAAATGAGAAAAAAGAGGCCCAAACCATGAATACTTTATGCATCTTGCTTTAGAAAAATTACAAATTTTATTATCTCACATAATTTTAGTTAAGAGCGGTTCAATAAGATTGCCTCTGTTGCTGTCACTAACCATATGAATTTCATCAACGATCACCATACCTGCAAGAATGAATTAAGAACATTGCTTACAAAATTAGAACAGTAAAGTTTAGATAAAAATGTTATTTCCACTTTACGATCTTCAAAACATATTGTGGGAATTGCCTAAATTTTAAGGCTTCCACCATGCCCCATTATTGAGAAAGATATTAAACAACAACACAGTGCTGACTTGAACAACTATTAAATACTCATTGTACTAAATAATTGTCAGATTTGGGCAAATAATCATGTAACGAAAATGCATATTAAATTCATGTTATTGACCACAGTGTGGAAAAAAATATCGATAAGCAATCAATAACCCAACAAGTAAATGGCAAGCTATTGAATTGTAACAACAAACTTAATACAAATCCATAGCTTACTATTACGCTTCCATTGTCAACATTTGGCAATGCATCTGTCAGACCAGGAGAGTGGGTTTATCCTTTTACCACTCCAGGCAGTGCCCAGATCAGCAACTGGCATTAATGCTGTTGAGCCATTTCCATGTCACTTCACCTAAGACCATCAGACTTTTATTTCAGTTGGTGCCAGATGTACAAGACACATTAAGATCATGTGGTATGTCGTCTGCTCATTCTTTCCACACTGGCAAATTGGTAAAGTAGCAAGAGCCTATTTGTGCATACAAGACAGAATCGTGCAACACCTGTTGTGAGGTTGAGTTGTGCCCAAGAAATTATTAGGAAGCTTAATCCCATGGCTTTGGACCAGCTCTTGAAATAAAATCACAGATTTTGAATAAGCTTTTCAAGTATTCCAAACTCCATAAAATCTGCTTAAGTGACTGGACAGATATTAAAAGCAAAAATGATGTTCAGTAATTTCCATGCAGCAGGCACAAGTGGATAAACTGACTTTAATTGTTCATATCATATATTAGGTGGTCTAATCAGCTTGCTTGCTATAAGTGATCAGGGTCATGAATGCTTTGATTTGCCAAAGACAGAATAGCTCCTAAGTGAAAATTCCCGGCAGGTTGGATGTAAGGAAAAATAGGTCAGTCATCCTTTGGTGTGGAATGTAAGCATTCAGTGACAATGAACAGTACATTATTAATTACACTGTCAATAAAACAGGTTAAGTGTGCAACAACACCATATATATACATATATTTTTTTTTTGGCAAAAATTGTCAGTTTTTGTGAAGTGTCTTAAGGTGGCAGTAAAATGTGAATGTTCTGTTCAATTTTAATAACCCACTACTAAAAAACAAATAAATTTTCATGCTTTTACTGCAAACTAAACACCTTGCAGCTGAATGCTATGAATATAAATCTTAATTTAAAAATGCCTTTGTGTAATGGCATTGCTGAGGGCATCAGAGTGAAAGGTCTGGAGTTCAAAACTCTACAAAAACATCGCTAGTATTCGTTAGGAAGGCATCTGGAATTTAAGGTGCTACATTGCTCCAGTAAAAAGTCTGGTTTGAAAGCAAAAGAGTAGTTGTAAACATACATTGAATCAGGGCGTCTAAGCCTGCAAAACGCAGGAAAAATGATGCAAAACCAAAAAAAACATAATTTAGATGAATTAAATTCTTTCATTTACCAAGTTCATCAATTATGTTTTCATCAATAAGTTTATTAATCAACAAATTTGCTTTTTTAATTGTACACACAGCAGCATCCATAGCATCTAATCCACCAGAGGATAATATGCCACCCATAAAACCGTCTACACGTAAGCTGCAGACTTCAAAAGCATACCAAATTGCATAGACTTAAAAAGAGGACTTCTTTCTGCCCACCAAAAATTCATTAAAAATAAGAAAACAAAAGTAAACATCCAATACAAAATGTTATGTATATAGCTTTTTTTCATTTGAATAAAATATTTATGATGCCACATTTTATGAAAAGGTGCAAATAATCTTTGACATATAATTTTTTTAGGCCAATTCTTGATTAAAAAGTTGAGCCAAGGGTCCTACAACATATTACATGTTTGCGAGGTCTATGATGTCAGCTAACCCTAATTTTGACTGCAACCCAAATCCTAAATTTTCTTAATGCAATTGCAAACACAGCAGATACACACTAATTAGAACCACCAGGCCAGTAGTTCCTAAACTATTCATCATCTTATCTTTTCACGAGGTCACATGGGTCTGCAGACTTGCTGATACGCTCTTCCTTAAAAAGAGGCACATAGTTCAATCTTGTAACTTTTATCATTATTCTATAACTTCTATTAAAGAGCTTACACACTATTAACAAGTAATTATCAACAATTTTGATAGAAAAAATTGTAAAATTTTATTTTTGTAAAGATAGGATGCCCTACAAAAATGGACATTACAACTGTTTAAAAAATTTCACCTCCAAATGAACAAACAAATGTGTCCTACTGAATAGCACATGTCTGCAATATCTACTATGCCTTGCATGGCAACTAATCCCCACTGGAACCCTAAGGAGGTGGTAATTTTGACGTTGACGTCACTGTAATCCTAGCCCTAGCTTTGTACAATGCAGGCATTATAGACATGTACTAATTAGAATTGCACATCATTTGACACCTTGTAAAAGCAAGCAAAAATCTAAAATACCTAAATGTGTATTGGGCACACACAATCGTATTTTTAAAAAAATCTAATTTCAAAACGGGTACACTAAATCGTTAGCTCATAGCCGATATGTTGAGCATACACTACGTATTTAGTAGCAACAAATTACTGCATTTATTAAAATGAAAATCATAAAAGTTCTTGGCATTATATGGTACAATTGTCAGTAACTATCGTGGTTTTAAAATTTATTAATTTTTATTACTTTAATCACTGAGCACCACACCTTTTTGTTACTGTACAGACAAACAACGATATCTGGATTAACTTAGCCTAATACACGATACAAAAACAATCGAGTTTGGAAAATGCAAAATAGCTCTATTGTTTTCTAATCGAGAGCATTGCTCCTTAGGCCAATTTCGTTAAACTTCTCCAACTTTACCTGGACAAAAAATGATGGAAACATCGTAAAATAGATTATGTTGGCGCAGATAACCTGCAGACTGGTTTGCAGAATAAATCACTCCAAATCAACGTAGAAGTAGCCTGTAACTCTAATGCGATTGGTAGTTTTGCCGCGTGCTTTTCCTAATTGCCAACAGTTTGATTTCGAAACGTTTAAAATATTTTAAGGGAGTTCAGTTGAATTTTTTCAGCAATTAGAAATTCCATTATTCAAGCAGAAACTTTTTCTGAAATAAAGCTTTATTCATTTTTAATGAGCACCCTGTAAAAATGTGTTTTGTTGAATTTAGCGAACAAGCGAATTTTGACAGCTAACAATCTAAACTTGCTTGCTACAATATTTCACTAATGGAACCAAAAAACGTTTGTGACAATAGATTACATGCAGCCATATTTAAATTGATATTGTTTTTTTTTAACGTTACTTTGTGAGACAAAATAATTCTCTGCTTGCTGAACGAATGTCATTATAAATGCCGTTACTTTTTAGGTTGTATCTTATTAAGCTTTTAGTAGGCCTAGATATTTAATTCATTAAAACTTGGCTGTGTAAACCTTTACGGTATTTATCTACTAAACCAATACCAACAAAAAATATCGTTGTATCACTTTATCCAGAAGCTCTGGAATATTTAGAAACAATCTTTTGTGTGGGAGGGGAGAAATAAGCGATTTTAATCTTAGAATCAAATAAAGCATCTATACAAGTTTGTGATCAAAAGCGGAAACTATTTTTTAGAATGATGAAAAAATCGATATTTTGGGTATTTTTTGATATCAACTTTTTGAAAGCAAAAACTTCTCTTGTTTATAGTGATCTTAATAACGACGTAAAGACTTTTTTCGGTATGTTGTGGTACTTTCATATCGCTTTCGGGGTCATGTCGTTGTTTCGTGATTACCCCTCCGCTTCCTCGGGATGGAGGTACGGCACGATGGACAATTCAGATTCATGCCGTCAACCTAGATGAAATTAGGCTAGGGGAAAGATGGTAGCCCATTTGGAACCAGTTATGAGTGGCTGGTAGCCCCACCACCAACAAGGCGGATTGCCACTGGTGGGTATCCAAGAGTTGTCTTTTACAACATGCTGGGTTAGCAACTTCACAATTGTAATCCGGTGAAGTACGTGTAGGCCACCTGTCTGCCACATAAAAGTGGAGGCGTCCCGTTAAGTGTCTTGCCCAAGGACACAACAAGCAAACATGCCGGCTTGTTCTCCACACTATCCCTTTTTTTAATGCTGAGCGCCAAGCAGGAAAGCTTGGAATACCATTTTTAAAAGTCTTTTGGTATGACTCGACTTAGAGAAAGAACCCCAGGTAACCGACTGCGAAGCGGACACTCTAACCACTACACCATCGAGCCAGTATTTTTTGGGGTCATCTCCCATTAAACCCTTCTCTTCTCTAATTATGCCACCTGCCTGGTAGCAGAGCTAAGCACTGGACAACTTTCGCTCAAGTTTTGCAAGTTGTGTAGTTTCGCAATTGCGAAACTTGCGATGCGCTTCAATGTTAATTTTTTGGTGCTTGCGCTGCTTACATTCCTTTTTGACGTTGTTTTTGTTGTGAAACTTGCTCTGTGTTTTTAGCGATTTTCCTTCTAGCGCGAATTGCGATGGTGGAACTTGATGCTTTTATCACTTGCACAGTATTTGCGCTTAACATTTTTTTAATGTGTAATTTCTCTTATTAAACTGAATTCCAAATCTTTAAACAATGCTTTAATTGTCAAATCTTTAAAAACATAAAAGTTTTGTTATTCTGGTTGAATGTTTTCAGACACCTGCTTTTGACCTGGCATTTACGCTAATTCCATCAGTATTGTTGCTTGAATAGAAATAGTTTAGTATGTGAGAGTTTTAGTTTTGCACCATATGAAAGTCGTATTTTGTTGTAATACTATTGTGTTGATAAAGCTTGTAGGTACAGCAAATACAAGTTTCGTATTACTCTGTGCTTGCAAAGATGTATTAGAGCATTGCAGCATGGTACACTATTAAAAAATATATACTGTTGTCAAAAATAGTCAACCAGCAAAATCATTTAACTATTCCCGGTCGGCTGGCAAAAATTCCAACCGTTTTTATTTGTGATTGAAGAACAAAATTATTGATTTTTGTAAGTTAATCTCGAAGTGAATAAAAGAAACAAAAAGCGGACAATAGCAGCATCCAAGCTTTCGGGCATGGGCTGGCTTTTTAATGCCCGTAACAATATCGTAATTGATAGCAGAAATATGATAACCACTAAAAATATCACCAATCCGATCTATATTAATATTGCAGGGCTTCTATATAAAAATTGGGATCTAGACCATAGGCTTACTTCAAGATATATGACTAAAAAGAATAGAAGCGTAGCTAACTCATCTACAGCGGCATAGCTCGCCGTAACTTAAACAAACATAATTACGTTAAACTTTTATGGAAACTATCTCAGTAAATTGTTTGGTATTTATTCTACTGTAGTTTAAAATTAAAGCATGTTGTGAATGTAGGCTATGTCCAACACGCTGGCTTCTTCGCTTATAAAACTGAATAGAAAAAAAGGATTTTTACTCGATGCCGGCAATTTGCGCTTAAGGGAAACCAGCATTTAGAAGCGCAATGCAAAATGAGCAAGATTTTCTTTTTAAAGTGAAAGACAACTTCCGCTGAATGAATTTTTTACTGATTGAAAAGCACACTTTTACCAGCAGATTTACTGAGTCATTAAATCGCAAAGCAAGTTGCGCAACCGCTCTCCTCGTGGGCAGTAAAGCGCAGCACAATATGAATTATGATGAACTAAGTGAGAATACGAAAGCGTTATTAGCATAGACGTAACACGCTGTTTTGCATGTGAGAGAAAAAGAGGCTAAAAGTTTGAAGATTTTTTTACTTTACTTTTGTACTGAAGATTCTTTGTCTAATTCGGAGACTATTTTCCTGTTTTCAGCCACAAACACTAGCAAACATATTTTTTGAAGATCAAGTTTTTGAAAAGAGCTATTTTTAGCCCCATCTCACGCAAAGATCTTTTTCTCAGAGATTGACTTTTCAAAAGTGAGTCATGATTTTGCCCACCATGTTTTAAGTTTGTGGTAAACTCAAAAATATTTAAAGGGTTGACCTCATACTCCCACCATTTTTGTGGTTATGATTATCAGTATCCTTATCATGAATCCCACTTTTCAGAAAGCAAGTAGGGCAAATAAATTGGGTAATTTAAAGACGCGCTTTTCAAAATTATAACAATTTAAAGCAAAACGCAAACAAACGCTATTAGTATTTTTTTTCTTTGGGTCGAGCGCATTGCAGAAAACCGCTACAAATAATTATTGTCACGCAGTAAAACTTCCGCAAAGACAAAGAATATTACTATGTCTCACTTATTTTGTTCCAGGGTTCAAATTGTTGTTTTCCAATGACTCTCATCTAGATAATTTCGAAAAATAAACATGATTTGTTGTAAACCTTGTTTTTGTTGTTGGAAAAGCGAGTTTTAAAAATTGTTGTATGACATTGTTTGTACGCATTGCAAGCGATTAACTTAAATTCTTTGAGGTTTAGAGCAAATTTTTTATATCAAGTAGAGCCTTAATGTCGAAACAGTGTCATTGTCTGCAGTTTGCTCAAAGTGTATTGCTGACCTCTTGTATTACTTTAGAAACATAATGTTTCTGAATTTAAGACACCAAAAGTCATTTTTTTACTTTTTCCAAAAGTCATGGCAATTACATAAATTTTGGACCCCCTGGGTACAAGGAGAGTGGGAGAGTTATTTTTCACAAAAGAACAACGAAACCTATACTTAGTTTTATCGCATTCTTTCAAACTTACCTTAATTTTTACATCACTTATTTTTTTTTTTATTATATCTAACTAAAATGCAAATTACATACCACACAGTCATCAGCCAGCCATACAGCTTAGCACTTTGATGGACACTCTGCTACCCATATCACCATATCTTGTGCAGTAACCTTATAAAATGTTTCGCACTGTCTACATTCTTGACATCCAACACCCAACCCAGATTCGTAGAGAGTTGATACTGTCGACCTACTTTCCAGTCATATTTGGTCGAATTGGTAAAAGGCGTTCAAGGCTGTCCTCAAACCACTGCTGGATTCAATGGTATGGGCGCCATTATCGAGGTGATTCTTTTTGAGGTGAGGTTAGTTGTGGAGGGAGAATACTTAACTTTCTCTGTTCATTGTTTGTTTGTATTGTGTTGCCCAGTACAAAAATTCCACACATTCTTCAGAAAAACTCTTTTAAAAGAAGGTCTACAAAGTTTGTTTGCAAAACAAAGTTAAATGTCAGTATATTTGCATTTCCTCAATGTCTTTTTTAAAGATCACTAGTTTTAGGTCCAGGGTGTACAACTCAAAAATGAAATCGGCGACAGGAGTATGTCTTAAGACACAAAAAAGCTAGGCTATATCACAACTATCGTTGCTTCAAGATTACCCTTGTGCAAGATGTACAGTACATAAGCAGCTTAGCTTAATTAAAACTTCGCTTCCAGGTCATATCGTACTCTTTTGGCAGACAGAGCATTGATGCCATTATCTTTCTTTTGGGGGTGCTTTTTATCACAATGGTTTTTTAGTTTGGAGGGTCGCAATGACGCATTTAACATCACGACCAAGCAGTAAAGACACTGCGCACAATCACGACCATTCCGAGTAACTTTTTGCGAAACTAGACGTAGCTCTCGCTCCACTTGCGAATTTTCGGCATTTGATAACACAAAAATCTTGTTTAAGCTAAATATATGTAAAACTAAAGGTCTAGAGTCGTAACAGAATACAAACGAAGAAGTAGTTGAATTTCTATTAACGCAACAGCCTCAATTGCTCTATCTTCGTAATTCACCAACTTTATATTTTCTAAGGCAGGACGCACCAAATTCCTTCTACTACTTACAATTGCTGTCTTCGTAATAACAACAAATTACAACAATATAGTTCTTATTTTTTTTTATTCATGACCACCACCATTACACACGACACTGAACAACAATAATAATGAGAGAAATGGAGTCAAGAAAAGGAAGAAGCGACACAACGTCAGACGTTAAAACATGCAAATGAAAACAGTGGATCCATAAAACTAGAGCAATAGTTGCATGGCCGCTAAACCCTAAATTTAAGCAATTAAATGACAGTTTAATTGAATTGAAAAAAACAAACAGAACAAAACAAAAACGCAGGAGATTTTATAGTTGTAGATCATATTATTTTGTAAATAAGAAGTAAGAACATTCGAAATAGTAAGGATCAGAAAGATGACCAGTGCGAGACACGGCTACGTAGGTGGTCAATGGGTGGCGCAACCAGCCTATAAGGCTGTTTTTTAGCTCATCTGAGCATGGTGAGGAAAGAAAAACCATCCTGGAAATGAAACCTCACTGGGTCCGGAAACCCTTTCATTAAGCAACTGGTCGAAAAAAAAAAACAGCACAACACATTTAATATCTACGAAACACATGTAGGCCTACATTATTAACTTACAAGACACGTAGCTTAGCTCATCTCAACACAAAGGTTTTAATGTGTTACCTAAGAGTAACAGTTCATCAATAAGTAGTTCGTCCTACAGCCCCAGTTCTTACGTTTGCATGAATGTTAGTAGTTTGTTACTTGCAGAATTAAAAGAGTAAAATTTTACCTTCACTTCGCGTACCTGTATTTTTGATGAGAAAGCAGTGTTGAGAGGAGCTAAGCGTAAACATACGACACAACAACATAATCATTTAAACAGATGATAATCCTATTTTACATTAAGAGATGATATCTGCAATGCACATACTATACTTGATTATAATAATGTGGTTGTCATGTTTCAAGCACTAATTGCTCTGCCAAGTGGTGTTACATATAAAAATAGCACTGTTCCATAAATTGTGAGTTTAACAACTGCCAACCGTTGTGTTAGAAACTGGCCTATTATGTTGCAACATATTAAAATGTGGGTAGTATTACTATTCTTTTACAGTCGATAGAATTAAGAAGGTGATTATGCTCACAATATAAGGTTAGAGTATACTAAAATATTCAAGTTTAGGTAGTAGTAATTTGGTAACATGAGTTTCGATTGTTATCTTCTTCTTCTTCGTATGGAGGCGATGTTTCTTAGATTGTTATTATTATAATCTATTGCTGCCCAATGTCCAATGTTACAAGAAGTTGTTGATGATTGATTGTTGTATTTGGAAGCCTTCAGAAGAATCGCCCCTGCATGATGATGATGATGCTTCCTTCGATCGCACCGCGTACATTATCTGTAAGCATAAGAAGCGAACCAGCAATCTGTTCAAATACCAATGGAGTTTGTGCACAAGTAATTTCGCAACTTTGTGCTGAATGTGACAACAGATATTTTTTCATTTTTGAAAAAAATTGGCAATTTGCTCCAGATGGCGGGACCTTGGTACGAAATAGACTGCTGACATAAACTGCTAGAGCAAGGTTTTGGTATTAATTTAGATCTATTTCTGGTATTGTATTGTGAAATGCTTTTTACAAATACATTTCGAAAAACGTCAGGATTTTTTCCAGAGTTCTGTTTGAACATAAATACTGCAATCTCCTTAGTTAGTAACTGGTTTATAGTAAGTAGCTGGTGAGTTTTTCTTACATCAGTTACATCTCTGTAGTGCCTTAGGTTGCATGCCATCCTTAGTGCGGATATTCCGTCTCTATCCTCAACTAACTCACACCTTGAGTTAAATCTATTATTAGTATGGACCTCCGTTCGTTCCCACAACACGCTTCGACTCAAATCCTTCTGAATAATGAAATGTGAAATTTCGGTTGTATACATATAAAGCGAGCAAAATTGAAATTACCAGATGCACTATCACATAACAAATGAAGTTAGCAAATTCAGACGTTCTTAAAGTTGTAAACAGGATTACGCCACTATCTGCAACTTGCTACCACGAGATTCCATTGCTATTTGTAAAGTGTTAATCATTTAAGTTATGCAATGTGACAGATTAAAAACAAAGCTATAATGTACCGGATAATTCAAGAACATTTCAAAAAAATGCGTCATCGAACGTCACAAGAGAGGTCTACGACGTAATAATGAAAACTATAAATTTAAGTTTAACTGGCGAATGCTTAACATCGTGACACTTGGGTTTTGCAATACTAGTAAAGGCATCTGCTAAGCTATCTAATAAAGCCTTTGCTCGTGGCCCCCGGAGAACCGCTCCGTGGCTCACAAGGGGGCCAATGACCCCTTTTGAGAAACCCTGGCTTAGACCGTCATACTTGTGGAACCTATCCTAGATCCACTGTAGTGGATGGTCTGTCAGTACTCTGCGAAGCCGTATCACTTGTGAATGAGTGGCGGTTGTCGCAGGTGCACTAAGTCTAATAACTGATTTAACACTGAATAATTTTTCGTTGCTGAATACTGTAATAAGATTTATCGCTCAGGGTATTAACCATATTGAAGAGGAAATGGTGCATCAGTAGCGTTATTGCATCATAAATGTTCATTGACCTACGTTATTCCGGCTGGCACTACAACAAAGAAAAGCAGTTGGTGATTTTCAAGATGACAATTTTTCCAATTTACTTATGCTCTCTGATTACGCAAAAGTGTGTCAGCATGTTAATACTAGTCATGAATGTAACGGAATAAATAATACACTTCTGTAGATAATGGAAAAGTTTTGTGGAACTCTTAACACCTCTCACACAGCCGACTTTAAAACACGATGATTTAGCAGATTTATAGCTGAACAGTTACTCAATCTGTGTTTATGAGTTAAATTACTACAATCGCATTTAATGCTATGCAAGGATGTTGGGAAGGATAAATGGATGAAAATATGAACCAATCTTTCAAAAAAACTACAGTCAAACTTCGGTTCTCGAACACAATTCGTTCCAGAAGGCTGTTCAAAAACCGAATCATTAAAAATAATGAAAAAGAAATTAATTCGTTCTATACACCAAAAGAATGACTTATTTACCTGGTTGCAGTACCCCCTGTAGATCAGTGGTGGGGAACTTGTAGCCCCTGACAGAATTTGTGCGGCCCGCAAACCCTTTTTAAATGCCAGGATACCCGTGCGACCAACGAAAAGCTCTGTATGCGACGAATAAAGAGGCATTTGTATGCTGGCCGGGACGCATTTTTCGCCGATGAAGAGCGTGATGACCTTTTTTTTTTGAGATCATCCCCATCACGGCCCAGAACACGATCATGCGATATATCCAGGTCTGGAGTTGTTCGACAACCGAATATTTGTTCGAGGATCGAGTGATTTTCATCTTGAATGATCCGTTTGAAGACCAAATTGTTCGCACAGCGAGACGTTCGAACACCAAAGTTTGACTGTAGGAGTGTTTCTTCTGTCGTCTATCTCTTTGGTTCAGGTTAATCTTGGTCTTGAGTTGGTCGAGAACCGAATTTTCGTTCGAGAACCAAATGGTTATTATCTCGAATTTTTTGTTCAAAAACCGAGTTGTTCGAACTCCGAAACGTTCGAAAACCGAGTTGTATTAGTAAAACAATATGTATGAGCAATTATTTGTTTATTTTCTTGAAAAACACAGGTTATTTATGACTAAATAATTGGGTTAAGCGAGTAAACTGCTTTATCCAAAATATAAACTGCCGGTTTCAATCGTAGAACAACCGAAAGAGTTCATTGACTCGTTGCGATTTTTATTTACTGTACTACCGTATTTTTGCACGTAACAAGTTGATATATTTTAACTTTTAGTTTTTCATGCAAAAGAACATAAAAGTCTAAGCTATGCTTTATTAAAAGCCTCTATCTTCTTGTCAGTCACCAACTGAACATAAAATCACTTTGTCAAAAAATTTTTCAATTAACGTGAAGGTATTGTCCAGTTTGCTATAAACAATAGTAGGGGTCAATTGAATCCTCTGCCAAAATCGACTTTTAAATGTGCCAGTAAATGTCACGTACTGGTGCTGAGCATTTCCCACGAACAAAAAAGGAATAATTGGCACACTATACTTTTGTTTTGTTAAAGATGAACATTCGATATTTGGTTCGTTTAGAAGAGGGTTAATCGATATTACTTTCTAAGTTAATTTGCTACAACCGTAATAAATGTGGCATTTTCTGCCGCCTGCTTGTCTTTGCAGAGCAAAGACTTTTACCAAATCTGATGAGAATATCACGTCTCGTATAGATTGATATTGATGTATCTGCATACAGGGTTTTTTCAAGGTTTGGTTTAACCCGTTTCTTAGCAATGTTACCATATGGGAACATATTATCAATCGCGTGTTTCTTTCTTAAATACAGTAGAATTTGCTTATAGTGACACCTGAAGGGACCTTTGAAAAAGTGTCACCATAGGCGAATATCACTATAGGCAAAGTCAAGAAAACAACACTGCACACGATCTATTTAGGGATTAATTGATAGGCTACTGCAGTGTAATGCACAGGCTATATGAAATGCTGTCAGATGCAGGCTACAAACTGGTAAAAGTTACATGTGATAAGAGATATCCATGACAACACAGAAAACAACGATGAACTAATGAACAGAACAACTAATAAAATGAAAACCACACACAATCCAGCACGGTACAGTACTCTACTCAATAGTCATTATTTTTTAAGAAAATTCAAAATCGTTGTTTGCTTTGCTTTTCTTATACATTTTTCAACCAGTTTTGACTCGAGATATTCCAGATTCCGTAAATGAAGAGAACCAATACTGCTGTCGCTTTCCAAGAAATGCTGCAGTTTTTTTAGCATAGCTAGGGCTTCCCTCAGAGTTGGTGGTGGTTCATCATCATCATCATCATCATCATCGTCTTCCCCATCCGTAGCCACATCTTCTACTGCTTCAACCACATCTCTAATTTGTGTCATTATGGTATCCTCGGTAACGGTTTCTCTTGTTACTAAATCTTTATCAGTTGACACGTAGGCGATCAAGTCTGTTTCAGAATCAACCACTCCACATTCTGCCAATCTTCGCCATGTTTCTATATCCTCTTCTTCACACTGTTGTTGTTCCTGCATTGGTTCGTCTTCCGTGTCCTCTCCTTTAGTGACAAACCCAACCTTCTTAAAACAATTCTTTATTGTGTTCTTCGTCACCGCTAACCAACTCTTTCTAAGTATTTTGATTGCAGATAAAACATCTATCTTGACTTGTGTTCCCAATTCGAAAGCAGCCAAATGTTTCTTTGCCAGCTCTCCTCTACTGTATACTTTCCTTCTAAAGATTGTATCACGCCGGCATCCATCGGCTGTGTTCTTGCAGTGGTATTGAGTGGCAGAAAGGCAAGCTTGACGTTCTGCAGTCCATGTAGCTGTGGGTGAGCTGGACAGTTGTCAACAATCAATACGATGTTTCTCTTCTGTTTTTTCGTTTCCGTATCTAATTTTCTGACCCAACCTTCAAAAACTGCTCCAGTCATCCAGGCCTTTTTGTAACTCTGATATGGTGCTGGCAGAATTTTTACACCTTTGAAGCATCTAGGATTGGTCGACTTCCCAATAAACAGAAGCGGAAGTTTTTCACCACACATGCTAGCAGCCACCATGACAGTGAGCCGATCCTTTGACAGCTTATCTCCAGTGCATTTCTCGTCTTTCAAAGTATGGGTTCGGTCTGGAAGGCACTTAAAGAACAGCCCAGTTTCATCAGCATTAAAAACATCTTCAGGCCTATATACTCACCCAAAATTTGGGGTAAGTGGTTTTTTAGCCAGTTATCTGTGACTGCCAGGTCTACAGATTCAGCTTCACCATGCAGCTTCTTGCACATCACTTCGTTCCTTTTCTTCCAACGATTGATCCAGTTCATATCGATTTTTTCACTATCTTCATATTGAAGCGCAACAGCAAATTTCTTTGCTTTGTGGAGCAACATTTCACCGGACACAACAAGCTTTTTATCTCTGGCCATTCGAAACCACTGCATAAGATGCTTGTCTACATTTTCAAAATTATGCTTTCTTTGCCTTTTAACCTGAATGCTACTCCCACTTTCATAATCTTGAATAATTTTGTCTGAATTCTTGCACATCTTAATAACGGAAGCTCTTGGCAATCCCAATTGATCTGCAACAGACTTCTTGCTGCATCCTCTTTTTACGGCTTTCACGACTTTATATCTTTTTTTTAATGAATACGCTTTTCTCTTTAGTGACATTTTCGGGCAATTTTATCAATCAATATGGTGTGCCTTCATCAATCAATACAGTATGCACCAATAAACCCAACTTAAAACGCAGTTTTAAGATCACAAAAACGTAACAGCGAAGATTTAATCTAGCCTAGCAACCCGCAGTCTAAAAGAGTGCGATATTATTACATAACAAAAGTAAAACTTACTCAATAGTCGTTTGATTGCCTTGCTTATGTGTAAAAGAAAATGTTGTAGGCACCTGACATTTCACGTTACTGCTGCGCACCTAACCTATAAGTGTCACTATATGCAAATTTTTTCGCTTAAGGGACAGGAATATGGTATCACTGTAGTGAAAGTCTTCTTATACACGAAATCACTATAGGCGAAGTCAATTCTATGAATGGGGAGTGCCCGAGGTAACTGGGACCCTCGGGAAGGCAAACAGCCATTTCGACCCAGCCCAAACAGGGCTGGGGACCGCACCACCACGTTGAGGCGGCCGTTGATTGGAGGCCTCCTTCTTCTCAGTGGATCCCCACCAGGCTAACCTCCAGCCCAACCTCCTCTTACTCGGCTCCCACCTCCGTTTTAATCCCACTCCAACTTTTCTTGGGGTCACCTTCGACCGCACTCTTTCCTTTTCTAAGCATGTATCTTCGCTGAAGGCCAAGTTTTTCCCACGTCTCAAGGCCTTACGCTGTATCTCTGCTTCCTCATGGGGCCCCTCTAAGGAGTCCCTCTCTGTTCTGTATAAATCTTTTCTTCGGTCCCTTCTCACTTACGCTTTACCCGGATGGTTTCCTTTCCTAAGCGCTACCAATATCACCAAATTGGAACGCCTCCATCGAGCGGCCAGTCGCGCCATCACCGGCTGCCTCTCGTCCTCCCCTATCCCTCTACTACTCACCGAGGCTTCTCTACCTCCCCTACGAGTCACTCTGACTCACTTCACTCTTTTTTCTCATGAGCGGGCTCTTCGTCTCCCAACCTCCTTTTCCATCTCAGGTTTGGCCAGACTAGGAGTGAAACCAAGACTATGCAGATCGTCCTGGAGAGCTTTTGCGTCCACTCACCCGCTCATGCTTCCTTCTACTTGTTCTAGGGAGGCTCTTGTTGCTTGCCCTCCCTGTCCTCCTTGGCATCTGCCTTCCTTCACGGTCGAGTCCACCCTTTCCTCTCCATGCTCTCGCTCTGATCCCCCTCACTCTCGCCAAAGTGCGGCTCTCGCCCACCTTGACTCTCTCCCCCCTCATGATCTGGTACTCTGGACAGACGTCTCTGTTCCTTTTCCTTTTGGCAAGGGCGGCTCCAGCGTTCTTGCCAACTGCTCTCTCTGTGGCACTGAGGCCACTCTTTCCTTTTCGGCAGGCCCAGTTTGTTCCAGTTTTTCCGCTGAAGCCTGCGCCATTCTGCATGCTCTTTGCTGGTCTCGGCAGCATCATAAAGTCTGCCATTTTTCTTCTCTTCTTCTCCTGACTTCTCTCGTTCTGTCCTCGCCACCCTGTCCTCTCTTCCACCTTTCCTGTTATCTCAAACCCTGTGGCAGATCTGGCAGGAACTGTCCTTTTTCTCCTCCTGTTCTATCAGGCTACAATGGGTCCCCGGACACTCGTTTCTCCTGGGGAACGACACAGCTGATGAGCTTGCCAGACAGGGAGCGTTACTTGCGCCCTCCGCAATCCCATGTAGTCTCTCTCCTCTTATCTCTCGTATCCACTCTCGTCTTATCTCGGACTGGAGGCGTACTGTCTCTTCAAAGTATTTTGACACGCAGGTTCCCTCAATTTCCACTGAGGAACTTGTGCTCCCTCGACATGCTCGCTGTGTCCTCTCTCGTCTTCGCTGCAATGGACAGAGCCTTCTTTTAGGTTCTTATCTCTCCAGGATTGGCAGAATCGAGAATTTTTCTTGCAGCGCCTGTGGACACCCATCCCAGGACATCTCTCATCTCATTCTGCACTGTCCAGCTACGGACTCTTTGCGCCGCTCACTCTTTGGCGACTCTCTGTCTCTCTATGACCTCTGGTCCAGACCCTGGGGAGTTGCCCGGCTTCTGGGGCTCCATGGTGTTCCGCCATGCCCCCATTCCTCGGAAGGGGTCGGGCAAACAACAACAACAAGTCAATTCTATGTAAAACATATGGTTAAAAACGGGACTTTGCAACAGGTGTCACTATAAGCAAAATGTCACTATACCCGAAGTCACTATTAGCAAATTCTACTGTAACTAATTTTTGTAGCATTAAAAAGGAAAAATGACATAAGGAAACATTTTTCTTTAACTTTCTATAGTTTTTAGTGTGGTTTAATACATTGATTGCGAAATTTTAAAAACGAAAAATGCCAATAAATAAGCTTTAATCACGTGATCAGTTTCCATGGCAATATCACGCTCGGGTAACGTTTTTGAGAGTTAGCGATAGTGTTTTATTAAAAAGCACACATTTCTTGACGTCACATACTAGTTGCTGTTTGCAATTTGCTTGTCAGTTGCATAATATGAAGCAGTTTTTTTAACTCTTTCGCTCCCGCGATCATCGATTGATGATCTCGTGTTTTTAGTGTTTCTCTCAAATTTTTTTTAATTGAGTACAAAATTAGTTTACTAAAAATCGATTTGTGACTTTATTTTTCATTCGATTTTCATAAAATTTTCAAAAGATCACGCTGATTTCCTCACGCATTGGAAGATGTTTAATTTGTGCCCTAACTCTTGGATTTTTATACCCAAAAACGCTTAAAATGATCAACAACCCAGTTGCAGATGACAAAATCCGCCAAACTCTAAGCACCTGTCAACTACACTAAAATCAAATTGACATTACATCTTTACCACATAACCAAACTCTTTATCATTGACACAGTCTGAAAACTACTCTTTTGGGGCATCATTTGACAAAATTTCAAGCGATAATAATAAGTTTTACGTTTTTGAATTTCCAAATTTTTTAGGGGTCTCAAAACACCCCCAAACAAATTTGAGTGATAAGTAGACAAAAGTAAATTTAGTGCATAAAAAATATGATATGTTGCTAAATACTGATTTCATTTGAAAGCTTTGCAAATTTGCTTTCCAGCAATATATAACTTTAAATAGTTTAGACTAAGTGGTATATGATATTTACTGATCAAAAATCAGTACTGTGCATCATGTCAGTTCAAAACCCCCAAAATATTTTGACTTGCCTTCACTAAATTATAATTTTTAGAAAAACTACACCCTTTAAAACAAAAAAATAAATTGCAAATGTTTTACCACTAAAGTTGTCATTTTGTATCAAATTTCCAAGGAAACAAAGACTGAAATACAAGTTTAAAAGCTAGCAGAAGTTTGGCTTCTCTAAATCAAAGTTTGCTGTATCCCGCTTGTTTCTCAACAAATGGGAAGGGTGTAAACAAGCGGCTGTTTCATTGTCAGTGACAGCATATTCTATTTAAACTTGATATTTTCTGAATCTTGAAGAAATTCCCTGTTCAAAAATACATAATGTTACATGGTTTAGGCTAACCTCTAGCAGATCATAACTGATCGTATTTTAGGTACTGATTTTAACTACCAAAATTTGGTACCGGTCGGTACCGGTCAAAAAAAAGGTCATGAGCCTCAGAAAATTGCAAATTGTAGAAAACCTAGGCTTTTAGGTAAGTTTTGAGTGATGTACCTTGAAAGCTTATTTCCTTAGCATCATTTTGCGACCATTTCTAAAAAAATTGGTAGAAAATTAAATCTGTAGTGATCTTTGAGGTGAGGGTACCTCTTTAATTTTGAAGACAACTACCCCTCAGTTGGGGGGGGGTTAATTTGCATAAAAATTGCATATTCAAAAAAAATTTTGTTTTTTTATTTGAAATCCTCAAGAAATGTAGATTTCAACGATATATCACACTTAATGTAGAAGTAAACATCTGAGTAATGATTTACAAACAAACTTGAGGTAATTAATCATGATTAATTATGATTGATTATGACAGTTTTTCGCGCTGCCACCTTACGGATATTTGTTTTCGCCTATTCACGCGGTAGCGAAAGAATTAATGTTTCCATATGGGAACATTAGCGGTATTGGCTATCGTAAGTTTTTTGAAGATAAAAATATAACTTCAGTCTATTAGGTTCAATTGGAGCAGTTAGTGATATTTCTATGTATACCTCCTGACAGGACATGTTGAATTGAAGCTATATTAGCTACTTGTAACAGTAGTTGTAGCTTAGTTTATATTCTAAGCTTAGGATGTGATGGAATTAGGCTAAATATATCATCATGGTGTAGATGGACAATTTGTGCGTAACTACCAGAATATTTGACTGCAGATCAAAAAAAACTTAAAAAGCGCAAGTAAAATAATAAACGTTTGAAATCAAACTATTCAAAAGTGTGTCGTTAATTGTTTTTACGATTAAAAAGCTTTTCAAGCTATTTCGAATATTATCGGTAGTTGATAATGGAGAAGATGTAGTACATGATGTAGATCTGTAGATAATAAAGGAGTTGTTCAATATAGCGTTTGATTTTATTGTTTGCTACTTTGAATTGACATGCATCCAATTGCTGCCCTGCAACTTTATTTGAAGGATCAGGCTATAAAACTTAATTGCTATTGCTTTGTGCTTACAGGTTCAGTTAAAGGTACAGTGATCCCTCGTTTATGGCAGTAGATGCATTCCAAGACCCCCTGTTTTAGGTGAATATCCGCAAAGTGGCATCACAGATTTTTATATATAATTTAATATTTATGTGTTTTAGAAATTTAAAACCCTCCCTGTATCAATATTTAACCCTCCCATTACAATACTGTTCACTATTCTGAAACAATAAGAACAATTATTAAAAAAAATCACGCGAAATATTACAGAAAATAAGAAAGTGACACTTAATATTAAAGAAAAAAAACATATGTATACAGGGTGGTCCAAAAGTAGGTGGACAGTAGTCAAAATTGTCTTATACCTAAATTAGGTGAATATTAGTAAAAAAAGATTATTTGTTGTGTTGTATAGTATAGTATAGTATACATGTATAGTATTATTTAAAATCATAGAGCGAGGATTTTGTAATTCGAATGTTGAATAGGAAAAAAAAATTATTGGATGACGTTACGGTTTGGTTTGAGATCAGCAAAATTCATTTTTATCTGTCCACTTCCGGTTTAGGTCCATTGGTTTATGAAAAACGAGGTTCAAGTGTCAAAATTCAGAAATTCGGTTTGCTTCGGGTTTAAAAAAATAAAAGCAGTTTATTCCGACCTTCGGTTTGGGTTCATTTAAACGCCCTATTTCATATAAATATTCTGCATTTTAGTTAAAGTAATAATAAAAAAGTTTAGTGTTTGTTTAAACTTTACGGAAGACTGATTAATTCAATGCGTCTTTAAAAAATTGCTTTCGCCCAATTTTATGTGTGATCTAAAATACTTGGGAAGTTTTACAAAAAATGTTTGCCAATGCGGGTGCACTCATTTTGAAACTTATTGTCGTTATTCGTACAGAATATGCGCTAAATGTTAAACAAACAAAGTGATTAATTATTCTCATATAGCTTGGGCATTCGCTAGAAAAGGGAAAATGAATATCTTCTCTCTTATAAATTTGGTTGTATCACAAGTATTGAGTAAAAACTTGCAAAATAGGATGAACTTTGATAAAGCATGCTCCCCCAGAGAAAGTTTTTGGAGTCACCCCTGCCCACAAGGTAAGTATTTTTGATAAGTCAAAACCAATGTTCCCTAAAATTTTTTGTAGTCTGTGTGCGCAGAAATTTTGGTGTGTGCGCACTTTTTAGGAAACGACTAATATTTGTGCAACAACCCATGAAGAAATTTCGACCTTCTAACCTGATAAAAAGTAGGCTTATTAAGAAAATTTGTTTATTCAATAAGTTGTTTTATAGATTGTAAATGCTGTAGTGAAGGCTTAATGTTATCAATAGATAACAATGAACACACATGGAAAATAATAAATGAAATTGATTGTAACAGATGGTTTTATTTAAATTGAAATAAAGGGATGAAAAAAGAAAAAAAAGAAAACAAAACAACTGAATCAATGTTTTCAAAAGAAACGTTAGCTCGATCACATTTCTTTAATCACATCACATGTCAGAGGACGATATGCTATAAAAGGTCGAGAACCTATGTTTTACAGTATTTCTTTACTGCCATTGACCAATTTTTCACGTCTATCCTTCTTGCTGACCCATTCTTCATAAATCTTCACCTTGTGTATAACACATCCATCTCGTTGATAAGACATGACCCTCATTATCATGTCCAAATGCACTTTTCCCAGCCTGTTCCTTAGCTTGGTTTTGATGGAATTCATCAAACTAAATTCGCGCTCACATTCAACGCTGGATGCAAGAAAACTCCCACCGATATCTACGAGCTTTGCCAAATCTCTAAACTGTTCATGCTGAAACGCAAAGTTAATCAAATCAGCAAAAGTGCTAACAACTCCAGCCTTAATTTTTTCAGCTATTGCGTATTTAAAATCTGTGTATTGTTCAATAATTATATTTCGTTCTGGCAAAACAGACTGATATTTAGAACACAGAGCTTCAATTTGGGTGATGCCAAAAGCATAGCAATGGGATTTCAATGCAGCACAATCAAATGCTACCCAGTCTTGCACTTCTCCTTCTGGGAATCTTTCTATCATATGATCACATAAAAGCCTTATAAAATCTAACAGTCCTTCAGTGTCAAAAGTGGCAGTTTCTTCTTCAGATATTTTATCTAACAAATTATCTACTCTTTCACCCCAAAATGTCGTGTCACAAGGATACTTCTGCCGTAGTTTATTTATTTTTGCATGTGCAAAATTTTGTGCATCAATTGGTGTCAATCCTTGTCTTTGGAAAATTTTCCACAAAGCAGCTAGTTCATCAAAAATATCATTTAAAACTTCCAAAGCTATATGAACTTCATTATTTTTTAATTTCTTAAAACAATATTTAGAAATTGGATCATTAGATTTCATCTCTTCAAAATATGCAATCAAGCTATCATAGTTTTTAATAATGGCCTGCAGAGCAAAGTGACGTGACAACCATCGAACTTCATTAAGTGATTTAAAAGAAATCGTCTCGTTTTCACAAGCTGCAGCAATTTCTTGAAATTTAAAGCGGTTGGTTGTAGAACGAGAAAACATGGAATAAATAGTTCGCATTAATGTTTCGATATCTTGCAATAGCTTCACTTCTTTCTATGTATCAGCTATGCCCAAATCTTCCCGATGTGCAACACAATGCTGTTGTACTAAATGTGATATACGTTCTTTGAGTTTCGCCGCTACACCATTTCTTCTACCTAGCATTACTGCTGCGCCATCAGATGTAAACATAACCATTTTATGCAGCTCCAGTCCATATTTTTTTGTAAAACTCTTCGATTGTAGAGACAATAGATGAAGCATCGCATGACTTTAGTTGTATGATTCCACCAAATGTAGTTTTATATTCAAAAGAGACTCTGCATTTAAAATATAAAATCAAACATTTGCTTATGAATATATCTGTACTTTCATCAACAGTTAGAGTGTGAAAATTGGCAGAAGCTATTTCTTCCATTATTTCCTGGTCAATAACAACATTAATAGATTCCAAAAATTCAAAAGCGTAATTTTTGCTTCGCCAACTTTCAGGCATTCGAACATACTTAGACATGTGGTTGTTGATATCTTGCACAGAAAGTAAAGAAATGTTCATCTTTACTGCCAATAGAACGTTGTCAATAAGAATTACAACTTCTTCCTTGCATGCACGCTTTCGATTACGTTCCTCTGGGGTTTTACTTAGCATTGTTAATATTCCAAGCGCTGGTAATAAAGAGTTCTTGTTTCTGAGCTTTTGTACACCATGTAAGTGGGTCTTACTTTTCAAATGCCGTTTTAAAAAGTCAAGCTTCCATACATTATTGCACCACTTTTTGCCACTTGAAAATTCACTGGAAACCATAGCATCATGACAATAAACACATGTAATAGTTTCTTTATTTTCATCATATACAAATACATCACGTAAATATACACGTTGATTATCATGAGACGTGGGTGTTGCCGTTATCACTGTTTCATCCAACCAATCTTTTTTGAGCGAGCTAGCAGTCCTTTTACGTTATGGTTCGGCCGATATACAGGGTAAAAAAAGTTGGACTTTAAAGCTACAGGGTAAAAATTCAATAAAGCTGTGTCAGTATCAGTATGTTGGGCCTTATCTGAAATAAAAAGTAATATTCTGTGAAAATGATTCATTTATGACAGATCCTTATTGGCGAAGCCAATAAAATACTGCTAATCTCAGTATCACAGTGCCGAATAGAAAAACATCTTACGGGGTTTTTTAATCAAAGTTGATATTTTGCTTAAGTAGTGCAATGTGCAAAGTACAACACAATCGCATCATTTCCTAAAAAAGTGTAAGCGAGGTTCAGAACCGTTTACTTAGCCTCTTTTAACCGTAAGCTGGTCTTTTCTAGTCTATTCTGCTACAGGGTTTACGGTAACTAACAGCCTAATAAAACTAACCTGGTTGAAATATGGCTCAATGAATAACGTACAAATTTACGGGTTACAATGTACAACCTCGGGCTAATTAACTAGTAGCTACAGTTCTGTTAGTACCGGTAGGCTATCTTAAGCTTATTTCAACTACAGCATAAATGGACAAACATGTAAGAGAACTAGCAGCTGGGTTATGGCAGCTATTGAAAATAAGTAGCCTAACTTATCTTGGTTATGTTACAGCTGGTATCTTCTTTGCACATGGTGCCGTCTTAACCTACAAAGAAATGCATCCTTTTAGCAAGTCCAAGAACAAACTTCCTCAACCTGTCAACCGAGAACATTGTTACATTACATCATAATATGTCTGTGGTGAACGCATTAACTTTATGCATGTGCGCAGTCTCTGAAAGCTGTGTGCACGTGCACACGCGGACGGCTTAGAGGAAACATTGGTCAAAACTCAGTTTTTTAATTTGCAATAAAATCAAATTAGGTTTTGATTGTATGCATGCAACGACATGAAGTATTTTGGTCTAAAAATAATCATTGGTAGTTGTTGGTGGTAGAACAAGGCTAAATCTTACTTTTGTAAGGCATTATAGCGATCTCAACTTTGGGTAATCGGAAATCGTATGTTGTAAATGGCTGTTCATATGTTTTTTATATCATGCATTCTCGAATGAAAATTTTTATTTTCTCTGATAATTGTACAACGCTTTGCAGTACATGTGTGGTCCAAATATTTATTTTGTCTGCAAAGTACGTAAACCCACGAAAAACACACACGTTTTCTCGGACAAAACAACATGTTTACATCACCAGGTATAGCCTACTGTGTAATATTATATAAATATCTAAGCGGACGAAAATTTGACTACAAAAACGCTCCAGAGACAAAACGGACGAAACTCGGATAAAACGTGTTGGCCTGCTGTGTACAGCTACTTAAATCAAATAACTAGTGCGAAAAATCGAAAACTTGAAATGTGCTCAAAAAAACTGGTGAGATTACACAAAAATGTAAAAATGGTGATCGAACATAAACAAAATCAATTAATAATGTAAGTAGCATAAAATTCATGTACCAAATCCTACACCTTTACATCGGTAGATTTTGGAATTCTTATTGGCAGCACTGCAGGGTGTTTTTTTTTTTTTTTTTAACTCTTTTGCTCCCGCGTGAATTGCGAAAAAAAATGTCCGCAAGGTGGCAGCGCGAAAAACTGTCATAATCAATCATAATTAATCATAATTATGTACCTCAAGTTTGTTTGTAAATCATTACTCAGCTGTCTACTTCTACATTAAGTGTGATATATCGTTGAAATCTACATTTCTTGAGGATTTCAAATAAAAAAACAAAATTTTTTTTGAATATGCAATTTTTATGCAAATTAACCCCCCCCCCAACTGAGGGGTAGTTGTCTTCAAAATTAAAGAGGTACCCTCACCTCAAAGATCACTACAGATTTAATTTTCTACCAATTTTTTTAGAAATGGTCGCAAAATGATGCTAAGGAAATAAGCTTTCAAGGTACATCACTCAAAACTTACCTAAAAGCCTAGGTTTTCTACAATTTGCAATTTTCTGAGGCTCATGACCTTTTTTTTGACCGGTACCGACCGGTACCAAATTTTGGTAGTTAAAATCAGTACCTAAAATACGATCAGTTATGATCTGCTAGAGGTTAGCCTAAACCATGTAACATTATGTAATTTTGAACAGGGAATTTCTTCAAGATTCAGAAAATATCAAGTTTAAATAGAATATGCTGTCACTGACAATGAAACAGCCGCTTGTTTACACCCTTCCCATTTGTTGAGAAACAAGCGGGATACAGCAAACTTTGATTTAGAGAAGCCAAACTTCTGCTAGCTTTTAAACTTGTATTTTGCTTCTTGTTTCCTTGGAAATTTGATGCAAAATGACAACTTTATTGGTGAAACATTTGCAATTTATTTTATCTTTTTATAGGGTGTAGTTTTTCTAAAAATTATAATTTAGTGAAGGCAAGTCAAAATATTTTGGGGGTTTTGAACTGACATGATGTACAGTACTGATTTTTGATCAGTAAATATCATATACCACTTAGTCTAAACTATTTAAAGTTATATATTGCTGGAAAGCAAATTTGCAAAGCTTTCAAATGAAATCAGTATTTAGCAACATATCATATTTTTTATGCACTAAATTTACTTTTGTCTACTTATCACTCAAATTTGTTTGGGGGTGTTTTGAGACCCCTAAAAAATTTGGAAATTCAAAAACGTAAAACTTATTATTATCGCTTGAAATTTTGTCAAATGATGCCCCAAAAGAGTAGTTTTCAGACTGTGTCAATGATAAAGAGTTTGGTTATGTGGTAAAGATGTAATGTCAATTTGATTTTAGTGTAGTTGACAGGTGTTTAGAATTTGGCGGATTTTGTCGTCTGCAACTGGGTTGTTGGTCATTTTAAGCGTTTTTGGGTATAAAAATCCAAGAGTTAGGGCACAAATTAAACATCTTCCAATGCGTGAGGAAATCAGCGTGATCTTTTGAAAATTTTATGAAAATCGGATGAAAAATAAAGTCACAAATCGATGTTTTAGTAAACTAATTTTGTACTCAATTAAAAAAAATTTGAGAGAAACACTAAAAACACGAGATCATCAATCGATGATCGCGGGAGCGAAAGAGTTAAATTAAAACACATGCATCTTGTTTACATATTGCTGGCTGTGTAAAAAAGGTGGTAGTTCATTGCAGGTGTAGGCTGGAAGATCAGGTTGCAAGAAATTGTGACTTGAAACATTTTGTTGCAGATTTTCTAAAACTATTCCAAAAAAGGTGAACTTTCTTCTAACATTTTGTTTAAATTAGGCAGTGGCTATTTTGCCGTTGACGGCAATTTACCCTCAGAGACTATTTTGCCGTGAGTTGTTTGTGATTGGTCAATCTTAATGACGTACTAAACATGTGACTTTTGGTCGTCTCTGATTGGTCAATTTTAAAAACCAATTAAAAAAATTTTGCACCCCCAGGTCTCTATCCCCCACCCTGCACACTCCCTTGTAGTGTACACTGCCCCGTACATTTACATACTGGGCCTGCCCCTTCAGTGTACACTGCTTTTCTTTTAAAGCCCTGGCCAGCTGAGATTTGAACCCGATACCTTGGTATCTCAAGACCAGTGCTCTATCCACTACACCACAGAGTCACTGGTGCGATAATAGCAAATTTGGCTATATAAACACACGTGAATGATCACGGCAAAATAGATTCCAAGGGCAAATTGCCGTCGACGGCGAAATAGCCACTGCCTTTAAATTAAGCGCTAACTGTTCAGTGTTTTAGATAGGCTATGGCAAAATAAAGTAGGCATGATTCAACAATTCTAACCGTTAACTGTGGTGTTTGAACGCAGCAGTACTAACCATTATATCAGTTCAACACTGAATAGAACTTTTAAAATTTGCTCTTTTAAAAACAGTGATGTTCTGCTGAATAACCTGGGGGTATATTTTGCTGTAAAGGCAATATAACTACTAAGCCTGTAGTACCGGTACACTGGAACAGTGTGATATCTTAGCGATATCATTAAATAAGTAATTAAATATGTTACCATGGTTTAAAATTAGGAAGTGGTTACATTACTGGCACTGGCTTTATAGCTTTCCACTCTGAAATGCTGGTCAAGTGACTATTTACAACTCACATTTGATGTGATTTCTGCAACAATGCAGTGGCTAGTAGTTGTGCTGCTGCTATTGAACAGCATGTTCAAAGGTTCAATCCTAGTTGGGATTGAATTGTTTAAAGTATGCATTGCAGTAATTTATTTTGAATTACACAAGTGTATGGTACATTGCTGCGGGGCGTTGGGAACTTGAAACATAAGGCAAGTGTACACCAAATATAAATTGTTTGCTCCAGCTGATAACATTTGTTGAGTGGCATTTTAGGGTTAAAGTTAAAAGTTAAAGTTGACATTAAAGCTACTGCTTTAAAATTAAAGTCGAGGCTGTGATGTTTGGCCATAACGGACTGTTGCATTGGCTTTTACCTACATTAATTTGCATTGAGTTTGTTTGAACTATCTGTGCGGGACAACACTAGAATAAGAAATTTACGGCATTACAGATTCGTATTCTTTTTACTGCTTGCCATTGCCATAGTTACCTGGTAACATTCAGCAGTTTACCATGTGTTCCCACTACTTGCAGTAGGAAATAATTGGTAAATTGGAAAACATTTTTTTGTGCTGCTTTGCTGTGATACCAGCAATAGAAATGTTTTAAAGATTACCATTGTAGCCTGCAACTGTGGTCTTCTCAAAACGTAGTTGTCCTAAAGTGATCTTGTAATTTAAAGGCAGTGGCTATTTTGCCATTGACGGCAATTTACCCTCAGAGACTATTTTGCCATAAGTTATTTGTGATTGGTCAATGTTAACGACATACTAAACATGTGACTTTTGGTCGTTTGTGTTTGGTCAATTTTTAAAACCAATTAAAAAAATTTTGCATCCCCAGGTCTCTATCCCCCACTCTGTACACTCCCTTTTAGTGTACACTGCGCCGTACATTTACATACCAGGCCTGCTCCTTCAGTATACACTGCCTTTCTTTTAAAGCCCTGCCAGCTGAGATTCAAACTCGCAACCATGGTGTTTCAAGACCAGTGCACTATCCACTACACCACAGTGTCACTGGTGTAATTATAGCAAATTTGGTTATATAAACACACATGAATGATTACGGCAAAATAGATTCCAAGGGCAAATTGCCATTGACGGCAAAATAGCCACTGCCTAATTTATAACAGGCTTGTCGAGATTTGTCATACTTTTGAGTAGAGCCTGTTACAGTGCATATTCTGTCAGACACTAGTTTGGACCACTCTGTTGACAGTGATTCCAGTGCTAATCATGAGCACAAGAAGACGTTTTGTCTTCTACCACTAAGTTATCTGGGGAAGTCAAGTTATAATTACTGTAGGTTTACACAGTAGTGACATAAAATTGAAAAATGAAATGTTATGAAAATGTTACTTTGCAGTATCACTGTGAACTACATAACATTCACAGATTTTTATTGACTTAAATTCAGCTCCAGTAGTACACCACAAATTACAGATAAATACACCAGAAGCTACCAGCCATCTGCTTTTCTTTGGGGTGTGGGTATTTTGCTGTCAATGACACTTTACCCTTGGAAGCTATTTTGCTGTCACCATTTATGTGTGTTGAAATAGCCATATTAGCTATAATTGTGGCAGTGATACTATGGGGCAATGGGTAATGCAGCTGCTTTAAAATGCTATGATTATGGGTTCAAATCCTCACTAACAGTGTACTTTAACAAAGGCAGTGTACACTGAAAGAGACTTGGTATATAAATGTATATGCCAGTGTTCAGTGTGTGGGAGTGTACACTGGTAGTACAGTTTTTTAATTTGTCATTGAAATTGACTAATCAGAAATGGCCAAAAGCTACATGTTTAATGCATCATTAAAATTGACTACCATATTTTTCGAACCATAAAGCACACTTATAATTCTTTAATTTTCTGAAAAATGGAACATGCACCTTATGATCTGGTGCATCTAATGTGTGGATCAAGTTGCGCTTTGTCACCAAGCTCTGAACAAATTTTATGTTGCAATAAACACTACCAATACAATGCTGCCTACCTCAACTCGTTTTCTTCAAAGCAAACTTCTTTTATTTTTGAAATCAAATTATGTGCTCTCATTCCTTTTTTGTGTGTGTTTTTCACTTCACTTACTTTCGTTTCCTTCACAAGTGTATTTTTCTCCTCACTTTATGTGTGTAAACACATAGGTGTGTCGTGCATGTATTGCAACATGTACCTAGCACTGTACTGATGAAATGCGTTGAGTTTTTGTTTCATTGAATGCACCTTATGTATGAAAATAAACTTGTTAGAAGATGTATATTGTTACCGTGCCTTACAGTTTGGTGTGCCTTATGGTCTGAAAAATATGGTAATCAGAAATGTCTCACAGCAGGTATTTACTCATATGGTTACAGTTACTAAAATGTGGTAAGCAGTGGGTTTAATATTGAATATGGTAGCTTAATACTGAAGATACGCATCAATTGCATTGACACCTTTCCACAACTCAGATATGCTTTTAAACACTTGCCAAATTCAGCAGATAAGTTTGTGAAGCTTTATAACAACTCTGCTGAAAACAGGGCAAATAAGACATTGGCAGGGACTCAGAAACTTGGGAGGTGTGTAGTGGCTATGTGTAACCCTTATAGTGCTGTTTTAATACAATCCTTTTTCAAAAAATAGTAGTTTTATTTACCAAGACTTGGTTATGCCAAAAAACATATACCTATTTTTGAACAATTTATTATGTAAAGCCAGTTTGGCTGGCTGAACTGATATTGTTAATCTCAACATTACCAATTAATGGCCTTGTGGGCAACGCTGGTAGATCTGACTAGTCTATATATAATTTTCCTTTTTTTTGACAATTTGTCTGCGTTTCCAGTATAAGTTTGGATAAAATTTTTAGTTTCATGAAAAATAAAAAATACATGCTTAACCACTTAAGAAACTTGTTTTTTTTCAGAAAACCAGTCAAAAAAATCCATTTTTTTTTCTGCATAAGAAAAATGTGCATAAGAAAAATCCCATTTTTATCGGTTGATACACGATGTGTACAAATGATGATACAAAAACTTAAAAAATTATTGCCACCAGCAAAACACTTTTTCATCAGAAATGGAACTTACAAACAAAAATATCGATCCTCTTCAATATATTTTTTCCTGATTTTCTGACCTTTTCGATAATATAGGGGGGGTTTCAAAAATTTTAAAAGCACCACTATTTTACTACAAGGTATGACTGTAAAAAGAACTAAAAAAATCAAACTTTTAAATAAGAATTTTTCAATGTTGTAATGGTGCTGGTAAAGTTAACAACGTGTACAAATGTGTACATGGTGTACCAAGTCAATATTTGTTTTGCCAAATTAGATAAAACCCAATGAGATTCTATGTGTACAATTGTACACATTGTGTACGAAGAGGATAAGCCACGCCCCCCCTCTCTCCAAACACTGTCTGAAAGGCAGGCAGAAACTACGGAAGGCAGGGAGACACTGGCTACGAATAGACAGGTTCAAAATTTCCAAATACATATAAAAAATCGGCAGCCCGTAATAACTCGGGATAATTTTTTGAAGACCCTATAGGCTATCCTGTAATAACTCGGGATAATTTTTTAAGTGGTTAATCATTTTTGCTATTTGCCATGCAAACTGCATAACAGCTGATTTTTATACATGTTTGTGATACTCGTATACAGCAGTTTTTGACAAAAGTGATGACTAATCGTTACAGTGCTGCAAACCATCAAGCACATAAGGGTTCAACTGATTTTGTCTGATATCAAAAGTTTTTCAAAAGCATATTTTGGGATGTGTTGGTGCAGCCCAAACTGTTTGTGCATGTATACTAATGGAAGTAAATGTTGTGGCTTGTGTTGCAAAAGAACATTGTCAACCACTGAACAAGAAACGGTCTTTCCTTTAGCTGGCAATACAGCACACAGTAGGTGTTTCTTGAACAGCACGTGTTGTCGGAAAAGAGAGCGAATAATACTGTACAGCGGTTATATAGTTAGTCGGCGTTATGACGTCACAATACAAATATGGGGAGCGAAGGCATGGCGTTCGCTACAGTCCTCCACCGCCCCGCAAAATATTTAAGCAACTCAGCGAATACACAAAGCATTTTTACAAAGCAAATTTACAGCACAAACACAAAGCAACACAAAGTAAATTCACAGCACATACGATAGCATTTACAAGGACTGATTTTGTGCCACAACTAAACATGATGAGCCTATGGCAATTTGCTAGGGTGACGACCAGTGCTTCTGAAATTAAGGTGTGTAATCTGTCAGGTGAATAGGCCGTCTCACGGATCGGCCAGTGCGTGTCGTGTATGTTGTGTAAGTGTCGCGGTCGAAAGTGTAAGGGGGTTGTGCCGAAGGAGACATTGCAATGGAGTTGGTAAGAGCGTCTTGGTTTAGCGTGTCGAGACTTAATTGGGCAGACTTTAAGCGATCAATAGTGACTTTGTCTGTGTGCGTGCGGAAATCGATGATGAAGTACTTTTCTCTTTTGTCCAGCACTTTGAACGGCCCCTTGTAAACAGGATGCAACGGGGGTTTATGACTGTCTATTCTTAAATATACGTGGGTTGTTTCCGGCAGAAAAAGCGCTTTTTCAACGTACGAAGGACGGTTGTGTTGACGTGGGGAGTTATAACGCACGGACGCGATATATTTGGCAAGATTATTCGCAAATAGTGTGTGTTCAAGGTGTTCATCTTTCGATTCAAAAAACTCACCAGGTAGTCGCATAGATTCTCCAAATACCAGCTCACAAGGAGAAGCGTGGCATAGGTCTTCTTTTGGAGTGTTCCGCAGGGCGAGTAATACCCAAGGTAGATGATCGTACCATAAAGACGGATTGCCTGTACAACGTAAACTTGATTTTAAGGTTCGGTTAAAGCGTTCCACCATGCCTTGCGCTTGAGGATGGTAAGCAGTGGAATGATGTAACTGGCACCCGAGGTACTCACACATTGACTTCCATGTCGATGACGTAAACTGGGTTCCTCTGTCTGTGAAGAGATGCTGTGGGCAGCCTACCCACGCGACCCAATGTCGAATAAATGCATCGGTACATTCCTGAGCTGAAATCCCGACCATGGGTATTGCATTCATAAAGCGTGAAAAACGGTCTACGATGACCAGCAAGTAATTATAATCATGACTCAACCCCAGAGGCCCAGTAATGTCTACATAAACATGAGTGAATCGTCCCTGAGGGGGGGGAGTAACCGTTTCCAATGGAGCAACATTATGGCGAACAATCTTTGCTCGGGCACACTGTTGGCATTCTCGAGCCCATTTGGTAATATCTCGCCGCATGTCAGGCCATACAAAAGACCGTTGAATTAACTTCCTGCTGGCCATAATTCCGGGGTGTGATAAGGAGTGGTAAAACTGAAAAATCTTATGGCGCCAACTTTGAGGCACCAGAGGTCGCAGTCTACCAGCGGACTGGTCACATAAAATGGTGGTGTGATGTTCGGCAAGGGGAACTTGTTTCAAAACTAGCGACGTTGTGTTGTTTGACAACAGCTCCATTAAATCAGAGTCGTTTGCTTGAGCTTCTGCAAGCTCCAAAAAGTTAATGGTGGCTGACGTAGTGGGTAGAATAGCATTTAGTTTTGGCTGCACAATCGGACGGCTTGGTAAGTCAGCCACGTTGGATTCTCCCTTGACATATTCGACTTGGTTAGTCATTTGGGCAATATAATCGAAATGCCGGTGGTGCCTAGGTGTTAAGGAACTCGAGGTGTTATGGAAATGACGCACAATTGGCTTGTGGTCGGTGCGCAAAACAAAATCCTTGGCGTCAAGAAAATGACGGAAGTGGCGAATCGAAGAATAGCATGCTAGCAATTCACGATCAAATGTTGACCACTGGCGCTGGTTTCGAGTAAAAGCTTTTGACCAGAAGGCAAGAGGCTCACGATTTCCATTTCGAACCTGTTCCAATACGCCTCCCATAAAATCTCCGCTGGCGTCGGTGACCAGTTCGAGTTTGGCGGTGGGATCCGGAAAAGCTAGCAAGGTCCTTTTCACCAACGCGGCCTTACTCAATTCAAAATAATGTTTTTGGTTTTTACTCCACAACAACGGTCGATTATTCGGAGATTGAGCTACTAAGTCGTGCAGTGGCTGCAGCCATTTAGCGCAGTTTTTGACAAACTGACTATAAAATTGATACATTCCTAAATATCGTCGTAATTGCCGTTTGGTACGAGGCAAGTCCACATTTTGAATCGCAGCCACTTTAGCTTCTGATGGAGCAACACCCGTACTAGAAACACGGTAACCCAGAAAAAGCAGGCTGTGAACAGCAATGACACACTTACGGGAGTTGAGAATCAATCCGTGATCTCGCAGGCGACTCAAAAGGGTGCGCAGAACCCGTTTATGTTCCTTAAGGTCACGCGTCATCACTATGATATCATCGAGATAACAAAAAACATTACTCATTCCAGTCACAACTTCGTTCATTAAGCGCTGATAATATGCGGAACTAGAAGCGAGGCCCATCGGCAAATATTTATAAGAAAAGTTCCCGAGGGGGCACGTAATTGTCAATTTATGGCGATCGGATTCCTTTACAGGGATATTATAATACGCGTCTTTTACATCAAGAGAAGAAAACCAATTACAGCCGTGTGCCAACGACACGAAATCATTGATGTTGGGCAAGGAATGCTTTTGAACTTTGAGGATTTTGTTCAGTGCCACTAGATCCGCGCAGAGTCGGAATGAACCATCTTGTTTTGACACCATGACAATTGGGCAAGACCATGCGCTTTGGCTTCTTTCTAGTATCCCTTGGTCAAGTAATCGTTTTATCTCGGCCTGAAGCCCACGAAACTTTTCTGGGCTTAATTTGCGCGAACGGGCAGTGACGGGTATTTCGGTAGTAGTCTCTACTGAGGCAATAATCGAGTGTCTAATAATGCGTGAGCGGCGGGAAGGGTCGAATACCTCTGGAAATTCAGATTGGAGAGTTTGTAAAAGGTTGGCATCAGGCGGGGTGTCACTAGAAGTTAAGAAGCCATCTTCGCTCTCCACGGAGTCATGAAAAGTGGCACGCTCCACTTCTAAACATTCAATCAACTGTCTAGCTGTTAAATTTACGGTTAAGCCATGTCTTGTCAGGAAATCTGCGCCTATGATGCCATAAGCTAAATCTACAACATAAAAATTAAAAGGTAATAAACGTGACAACCCCAAGTTTAAGGTGGCTTTCAAAGTGCCAGTGATTTGGATGTTGCCGCCAATGGTAGGAAGGGTTTTTGAGGGACTGGGTTGAATAGAGGCTGTGTTTGTGTGTGACAATGGAAAAATGCTGCATGATGCGCCTGTGTCAATTAGAAAACGGACACCAGAAGACTTGTCTATTACAAAAAGTAGGGGATCATTAAACGCTGCCCCGTTACTCCACTCCCCTATGCTGTGAAGTTGGGGCGATCGTTTTTTGACATGGACAAACGTCCGGGACGATATTTGGCACAACCATGGCCAGTACAGCGGTATGCTCTGTCTCCATAGGTGCTATGGAAATAACAAAGGCTTTTGGCTGCTTGTGTGTTTGTTTGTGAACTGGTGTCGCAACTATGTAGGTTGGGTCTTTCTGAAGGGGAACCAGTGCCGCCGGGAGGAAATGAGTTTGAATCCAATGGAGGCATGTTATGTAAACGATGCCTAATCGTGCTATCTGCCAGATTATTTACACACTCTTGTATACTTTTTAAACGACTTTCCAAGAGCTCGTTGATGACGTGTTGATTGTGAGGGGGCGGGGAAACAGGGGTACTTGACAGTGTGTGTGCAGAGCTAAAGGTATGGAGTCCCTGTTTACATTGCAAAAGTTGGTCAGCATGCTTGACAAACTCGTCAAGGGGTAAATGTTCATAATGATACAAGTTCATTCGTACGTCTACGTCAACGGAATTCAACAAGCAATGGCGAAGCAGCTCTGTTTGGAAGTTTGATTCGGGCTCAAAAGCGTCGCCTAGGGTCGTTTTAAGTCGCTGGAAATAATCGAGCACTGAATCGTCACCACGTCGGCGAGTGTGCAAAAGAGCAGAGACACTGTCACTTGTGGTACTGGAATATTTTTTCAACAGGAAAGCTTTTAAACTGGAGTAGGGGCGGTCATTTGGGATATTTTGCAAAATGTCTGTTATTTTAGGAAACACAGCATGGTTCTTTTGCAATGAATCGAGAAGCTTAGCGTACTTGGTAACTTCGTCTGAGACATTTGCGTGGTCGAACAATATTTCAGCGGTTTGAAAATATCCACGTACATTACTATGCCAGAAATCAGGTAATCGAAACGGTTCTACGTCAACCAAGCTATTCAGAGAGTTAGTAGCGCTTGCTAGTCTGGGTCTAGGCAAGGGAATGGGGGTCGATTGATGACGTGAATTACATGACGAAAACTGCTTGCCTGAAATGCTAGTGTCGCCACTCGAAGATGAAGCGTGCCTACTGGAACTAGCTGATAGGCCTAATGTATCGGGTCGATGCCTTTGTAAATCGCGAAACATAAAATAATATAGGCCTAGCATGCATGCAATTGTTATTAGGCTTACAATCACAGAACTGCTGTAAAGCAGGAGCACATATTCAAAGTCTATTGTATTGTTCATTTGAACTCACTTCACTGCTCTTTAAGTTTCCAGTTTGATTCCAGTTTTGAATTCCAAAAGGCGTCGGGGTCACCAATGTAGCGCAACGGTCTTTCCTTTAGCTGGCAATACAGCACACAGTAGGTGTTTCTTGAACAGCACGTGTTGTCGGAAAAGAGAGCGAATAATACTGTACAGCGGTTATATAGTTAGTCGGCGTTATGACGTCACAATACAAATATGGGGAGCGAAGGCATGGCGTTCGCTACAGTTTACTACTTTTCTGGTATAATACGAATTATAGGAGCTGGTGTTAGCCTGTTTAAGATATTACTTTTAATTAATGGATGTTAAGGCATATAGGCTAACTGCAATCAGTTGAATAAAATACCACTTTCACGACCGGTTTCGTTCCTATTAGAACTCGTCAGGTGGACTCAGGTATTGAACCGACAGTCACATGAATTGCTTCATGCGGTTTATGCCACTCCGCCATTGGCCCTTTCAGCTGATGCTGTTAATTTTAAGCTATATAAGGTGCACGCTCACTACAATGAGCTAGATGCGATATATGCTTTTAATTTCCAGCCAAGCCAGTGCCTTTATTACGTTATAATACGAATTACAGGAGCTGGTGTTAGCCTGTTTAACCCTATTCGGCCCAAGCGGGGCAATAATTGCCCGAGCAATTTCCTCTTAAGTACAGTTTTGTCCACAATGGCCCTACAATATCAAGATTTCATGACTTTTCCTAAAAATTATTCAATTTATATTTGACAAAATTTGAGTTGACTGTTGGTTGTAGATCGAAAGTTATTAGCAAATTTATCCATATGACTGCTAAAATATGCAGACATATAGCTGAAAGATAAAAAAGATAGTAACCTCACTCTGCGCTCGTCGTAGCAGCCTGAGAGCGAAGCGGGCAAGTCGTAAACAAGAGCTAACCAAAGTTCACGAAAAACTACTTAGAATCAATTGCCATATATAGCATGTACATTCCCTAGAGAAAGTAACTTATTGTCTGGCTGTGACTTGAGAAAATAGAGTAAACGCGTTTTTTGCGAACAGACAACGCATTTGTTCTTGAATCGTATCATCACAAGCAAAGTGACCGTTGATGAGTGATGAGCAATATCACTTTGCCATCGCATTGCTAACTTTAGAGTAAATCTTTGTCATACATAATTGTAATTCCATAACACGTGTTGTTACGGGACTGTTTCTACCGCGCAGCTAGACAGATATAAAAGTATGGTTATTTTTTGTAGTTTTCAGGAGAAACGTCACCCAGTAACGAATTGTCAAATATTAGGAAAATCGTTCTGTGCGATGCTTCAATAAATAAATGCCCGCGTGTAAATATACACAGTAACAAACACAATAATGAGAAAAAAGCCTGTTCGGTCATTTGAAAGCATAACAAAAGTTTTCAAATTGTGACCTATATTGGTGGCTCCATATAATTTTCCCGGACTTAATTAAGCAATGATATTCAAAGTGTCAAAAACAGCGGAGAATATTTTTCACAAAGCTTTCTCTAGATCACAGAAATGCTAGTACGCAATTTTGGCTTAATTATCACAAAAGCTTCTTCACAATTATCCTAATTCTGGTTTCACGAAACCATAAACTACCCAAAAAAACTAAAACAAAGTCAGTGGTATGTTTAGTGTAAACTGTGTAATAAATAATGATCAAACGATTCAGCCACTACGCTATATTTCGAAGTGTAATGTTGCTTAAATTTTTTGCTGCAACGAGTTTGCCATGCTGTACCATAGGTTTGCAGTTACGCTTTCTGTCAAAGCAGAGATTTTGCAAGTAAAATTATTGCTAAAATGTTTCATGGGAAAAGAATAAAAAAATTTAGAAAGAAGCTTGAATCGCAAGTTCACGAGCAATTTCCAATGTTTCATAGATATTTAGAATTGACGATTTGTCAAATGAAATAAAATTTCGCGATAAATAGCCAACGCAGCTCAAGTTCATCAAACCCCTGACATGTTTCGCCCAAATTAAACTTCAACGTGTAACCAGAATTAAAAATAATAGATGATTTATCGGTACAACGAAAAACAAATATTATTGCGTTTGTATTTTGAAACTAGATTACAAATTATACTGATTGTTAAGAAATTCATGTTTCTCATATTCATACGAAAATAGATCTCCAAAAAGAAAAATGATTCATTACCTCCCAATGCCGAGGATGGCCAGTCCGCGGTCGGAGTTGATTTACAAAGGAAAATAAGGTCATTGCGCCTCCCATTCATGGGTGCTGGTCCGTATGGCGATTCATATGCACCACTATTACTCAACCTCATTCGACTTGCAAACTGATTATTAAAGTAAGTAACGCAAAAGTCTGTGGCCCACCCGACTTACGTGCTGTGGCCCACCGGTTGTATTTGAGCTACATTACATTTTTTTCGTTTTGCACAGTAAACTTTTGGCCATTATCAAGAATTACTTTTTGATAAATACCGCTTTACTAAGTGCTAGTCTACAAATTGAAAGACAAAATTTGGTGCTACTATAGCGTGAGGTCTACCACACTATAGCGTGAGATCTACCTCCGGTTACTACTATAGCGTGAGGTCTATCACTGAATTATTTACCCCTCACCCCTCGATAGCTACACACTTACCACTTTAGCTATAATAATTCCAAACACCACACATACATTCCACACACAAAGGTAAATTTATTCTAACGATACACACTTCGTACATCTTCTAAGAATGACACAAATCATTGGCTAGAGTTAGAGTTAGGGTTGGTCGTCGTACTAAATCAGTCTATTGAACCACGCAATACAAATTCATTCGATTTTGAGATAACTTTGGTTTTACAATTAGTACACCCATTTGTTGCGCTACGTTCAAAATGAGGCTTGTCGAAAAACATTCAAGATAAAATCTAAATCACCCTTAGTGAACCCAGAGAAGAATCTTACGATTCATCGCAGTTATGTGCATTTCCAGTGCAGTCTACCAAGCAAGGCAGATGTGAAGTTTGCGCAGCTGAAGCCACCGGCCGTGAGAGGGATAACATGGGACGTGTTTTTAGCCAATGCCAAAGATGTGGTAAAGCTGTATGCAAACGGCATTACAGTGAACCCTCGTTTATCGCGGGGGATACGTTCCAAAAATAACCCGCGATAGGTGAAATCCGCGAAGTAGTCAGCTTTATTTTTTACTGTTATTTTACAATGCAATACTGTACTGCAGAATGAAACAAAAAACAAAACCTCTTTTCAGGCCCAAAATGGGTTTAAGAAATAGAAATATTAACGTTTTCTTACAAATAACTATAATAGTTTAAAGAACGGTGTTGTAAAACAATGTTTTTTATATAGCAATGAATACAATGAATCAGGATTCACTGTAAAAAAAGCACTGTAAAAAATTCCGCGAAGCCGCGATAGGTGAAGCGCAATATAGCGAGGGATCACTGTACTTCAGATTCTGCGGCGCCTGTCAGTAACTGGTTGGTGTTACGCTTTTTGTTCTATGGTGTGCTCATACTACAGAGTTTTTTGAGGCGTTTTTCTATCATTTGTCCCAGTAAAGAGCTCTACGTGTTTTTCAAACTTACGCAGCATAAAGTGCGCAGCTAATTTGTAAAAGTTAGTTTCCTCCGTCGAACATGTAGAAATACAAGGTTTTCGTGTGCATATAACCACACGCAAGTAATTTCTTACTCTAAACTCCATTATAAAGTGTAACAACGACTTTGGCTTGGAACCCACACGCGTAGTGGTCTTGCCGACAATTATATTTGCTCACTGTCGACAAATCAGTGGGGACAAATTCAAGCTGATAACTGGAAGCAGTGGCGACTCCGGCTTTTCATGGCTACCCGGGCTTGTCACTGATAGTGTCGCAAAATATTGCAAAATCAATAAATACAGCTCTAAAACTAGCGAGAAGACAAAAAATAGCAACAGTTTATCCAGCCATTTAACTATTGTAAAACGCCTTTATTCATACAGTTTAAACAAAACGCGTGCTTTTATCAAATGTGCCCAAGCAAAAAAGCGTCTAAAAAATTGCAATAAACGCTCGCTTTGTTAGAGCTCGGGCAACTGCAATCAAGCCCGAGTTGGATTTGATGCGAAAAAATGCTTGAAAAATCGTTTCTCTGTTATTTCTCTATACAGCGTGTCTGACTATTTTCCCCAAGCCCGAGCTAGACAAAACTACATTACACGTTCTTTCAATTACTCTTTTTATTTACCTTTTTTCTGATTGCAACTTGGGCTATTTCTCGCGGGCCCGAGTTCAACAAAAAAATTAAACAAAAAAGTGTCTGAAACAACGCAATGAACGCTCGCATTGTCAGAGCTCGGGCAACTGCAATCAAGCCCGAGTTGGATTTGATTCGAAAAAAATGCTTGAAAATCGTTTGTCTCGTTATTTCTCTGCACAGCGTATCTGGCTATTTTCCCCAAGCCCGAGCTAAACACAACGTTGAGCCCAAAAAAGCAACTGCCACCACAAACACCGGTGGTTTATACGATGCCCGGCTTCTTTTTTGGACTTAATATAAATTAAGTTAAAAAGTTTGAAACTTGTTTTGCAGAATTTAAATTTAACAAAGCCTTCCCTCATTTCGTAACTCAGGCTCAGCCCGAGTAGCCCGAGTGCCGGAGTCGCCTCTGACTGGAAGTAAAGCCTTTTGTCTCAAATTTGTAGTTATATCGCTGCTTGTTCTGGCTTATTGCACTGGCACTTCGGGGCGTTTAGCCGTTGCATCCGACTAATATATAAGTCAGCAACAACTTTTGTTACTATTGCATGTTCATTAGAAGTGTTCACAGCACCGGCAACTTTTTCAGCATTAATAGCTACTCGCATTGACAAAAAACAACAGTAGTTTCTATTAATATGTCTGCAATTGAATGGCTATTTGGTTGAGGGGATTGCAATTACAAAAGTGTACATAGAACTTTAATTCCTGCAACAAAGTAATACATAAAGCAGTTACTATTGTTTACTCATAGTTTCTGTAGTTAGTATTGGTATAATCATCAAACAAAATAAATTATTCAAACTCAATCTTGTTTTACTTTGTTGTATTCATTAACCCTAGAAAGACCAAACGGGTCAATTGACCTCTTTCGATTTTTGTTTTTTTAATTACTACCATTTTTCTCCAGACTGTGAGTTGATCTTTTTTGACTTTTATTTTTTCACATAAAAGAATACAAAATCACATTCTCAGAAAAAAAGTTGCATGCAACAAGACGTTATGGTCCAGTTTACTATAAACGACCATACAGGTCAATTGACCCCCTCCTCAAAATCCTCTGCATTTCAGCAAGTGTGACAGACTGGAGCAGAGCATTTCCCACAAACAAAAAGTAAGCAATTGGCACACTTGACTTTCGTTTTGTTGGATTGGCACATCCGACCTTTGGTTTGTTTGGAAGGACGTAAATCCTCATCCTCTCCTTGGCGTATCCGCTTTAAGCGTAATATATATTGGGCTTTCTGCCGCCTACTTCTCTCTGCGGAGCAAAAACTTTCACCAAGTTTGATGAGAAAATCACGTCTTGAACAGGTTGATATCGATATATCTGCACATATAATGTTTGTGTCCAATGCCGTGATATCCACCAGATTGAAGAAAGCCGCAAGGGACCATCTTCGGGATGCAGCTTTTGTTGAGTATGTGCGAAGCATTTCATCAGCTGTGTCTACTCCTCCTTTGGTAGCATTGTAATCTAAGAAGGCTTGTGGCTTTTTTGTTCTCCATAATAGACAGTTGTTGTTTTGTGACTGGAAGAAAGTAAATATACTACTTCATTTTTCTTGGCTTTGTAGCTAAGAAGCATAATATTTTCTTCTGATGGCGTTCTTTGTTTTCTTCTTGCTTAAGAATAAATAAATAATTGTTGGGCTGTCTTCTACTTATAGTAATAAAACACAACTAAGTAGGTCTTTCTTCGCTTTTAAACGCTAAGAGGTCAATTGACCCGTATGGTCTTTCTTGAAGAAAAAAATCTCGGTCTTTCTAGGGTTAAATAAAAACAAACATTATAAAGAAGGATTATCCACGCTTGACCTTAGTGCAGCCGGCCTTATTATTATGCAAAGCCTAGGTAATACATATCGTAATAGAAGCTGTGAAATCTACGTCATACTCATCGTAATATAGAAACGGTTTCATAAACTTTATCTCAATGATATCAGCCAGGGGATAGAGGCAAGCGTAGGCAGGCGAACAATAACTCGCAAGGAATTTTGAAATAGCTGAGCACACCAGTTTCATGTTGTTGACTTCAAACAAGGGAGGGAATTTTCGCGCTTTTTGTGGTGTTATGTAAATTGCGTCAAATCCGTTTCTTGACAACAAAACGCTTTCGTGTGAACAAGACATTAAAATTAGTTCTAAAAAAATGATATTGCCCGCGTCCAAATTTAAACTTTCGTAGTTGTTATAGCAGTAAATAATGTTACCGATGCCTACTAAATGTTATCAATTGTTTTGCGGCGATCTATTCTTGGACTTCATAGGTTACAAGAGTTCGCCGACATTACGTGATCAGCCAAGCGCAACTGGCCTAAAGTAGTCAATTTGTCTTGCTGTCAGGAGTGGAGAAGTGAATGAGAAATATTTGTTTCTTTTAAATGAGAACTAACGGCAACTATCAAAATTTGACTCGCCTTCAGATTAATTGTTTTCTCTTCTACAAGCAATAATTTCAGAAACATGTTAAACAAAAATACAAAATAAAATAAAATCTTCTTCCGTATGCCGGTTCAATCGTTTTTCTACGTGGTGTAGTTCAAAAGATATAATGCTTTAAACTTTCGGGGCAAAAACTACCCCACGTTGGACTTAGCACGACGCAAATCTCTTGGGCCGAATAGGGTTAAGATATTACTTTTAATTAATGGATGTTAAGGCATATAGGCTAACTGCAATCAGTTGAATAAAATACCACTTCCACGACCGGTTTCGTTCCTTACTTTTCTGGTAGTTTCTTGATATTTTTTTCAAAATTGGTGGTGCTGCATGTTTGTTGTTGCTGTGGTTAATTGGTCAAATACGTGGTTAAAGAAGTTGAATAAGAATGATGTAGAAATTAAGTTGTGGGCAAAGAGAAAAGATTTTGAGTACGTGTCCATGCGAGGTAAAGTACAGTAAGCTGGCATTTCAAGCTTTGTTGTTGAATTCAGCAAAAGAATGTGCAAAATGTGTCAAAGGACAGTTTTTCAAACAATGTCAGACATATATCAGATGATTTTGTTCAAGTTGCAAATGTTCCAGATTGGTTGCCCACAACTAGTTAAAGAATTGTTTTATTAAACCCAGTACTTTCAGAAAAAGTTGCAGCTGCTGAATCAAACTGGATATTTAAGCTTGCTAAATCAGACATGTCTCATAGAAGTCGTGATCATTTGAGTGATACATTTCAAAGTGTGTTTAGCGACAACGAGATGGCAAAACAGTTTTCAATGGCTTGAAAAAAAGCTTTGTACATTACTCAAGATGGAATTGAAATTTCAAAGAGGATCTTTGTTGCAGTTTGTCAAAGCAAAACGTGCATTTACTCTAATGTTTGATGAAACCACTACTATGCAAAGAAAGAGACAAATGGATGTACTCATTTGGTTTTGATATGAAAATACACAAGGCAGTCACTGAATACTTAACTTTTTTTTTATGGAAAGGCGACTGCTGCAGATATTGTACAAAAAAATAATGGCTTATTAAGTGAAAAGTAAGCTTCTGTTTGAGTGTCTTTTTAACATATCTTGTGATGGACTGAACATCAACAAAGCTATCTGGAGTAGTTTGAATGCAGATTTGAAGGAGATGGGGCATCAAGGGCTGATCTTTTTTGTAGCTGCTCACTACACACAGTGCACAATGCATTCAAGAAATGTATTGAAGCACTGTAGGGAGAGCATGCTTCAGAATTAGTGTATGACCTTTATAATTAATTTAAAGATAAACTATGCAAAATATGAGATTTCAGAAATCTATGTGAATGTGTGATCATGTCAGTTAAGTCATTCTTTCTTTGGCATGTTTCAACTAGGTGGTTCACACTCTTATCTTTTTTGGTTTGTATTTGGAACAATGGAATAATGCAAGGGCGTATTTTTTGGAATACCTGTCTAAACAAAAGGAATATCAACATGTTTTGGTTTCAAATGAGAAATTCCAAAGAATCAGGTCCTGTCTTGGTGCCAATGGGAAGACAACTCTGGTCAAGATAAATTTGGTAATTGCAGTTGCCTAGCTCTTTGAGAAACGTTTTCAAGTGTTTCAAGCTGATTTAGCAAACAAGTTAGTCTACTGCGTACTGTGATGATGTGATTTTTGAAAAAAAGAAGAAGTAACTGCTTTGACTGCAAACCTGCCTGCAAAACTTGACATAGAATTCCATGGAAATTTAGTCATATTTTAGTGTTACGCAGCAACAACAAAAAGGATTTGTATTCACTATATAGTGTTTAATATAATGTTTACAATTCAAAAGCTACATAATGCTTATTGCAATCGTGTTGATTAAAACTGCATATATAACAGAAAAATTTTAGAAAAAATGCACCAACTAAGAATTGCTGTCTATAGGAAATAGCCAAAAGTTGAAGAAGCATTTGCACATCTGGCTGCACTCGACTGTTTGTGTTTCTCTAAGCACATTGCATAGTTTCTTCATGTTCTAACAGTTTGCAAATACAATTTCGGTGCAGTGCATTGCCACTTTTTGTATTTTCTGCTAACAGTAGCATGAGGCTAAAAGTTTCAAGCTGCTGGTTACTTACATGCGTTTAGCCATGCAGTATTTTAGTAAGGCCAGACATACATTTTTTTTTAAGAAATGCTGCCATTTTTTAATGATGGCTTGGTGGACAGCCAAGCCATCATTAAAAAATGGCAGCATTAAAACTTAACCTTTTACAGAAATCATATCAATTCTCTATGTCTGCCACAGAAACGTGGTCCATGGCTTATACTCTTAAACGATAATCTAAACTTATCATGAAAGCTTGACTTTGGGCTAGTTTGCACTCCCCTAGCTGCAATTATGCCACGACCAAGCGATGTATTCACAATCACAGATGTTAGATCAGACAAATAGGCGTACATTACAAATAGTCGTTAGTTGTTGGCCAAATATTTAATGAGTTATTTCAGAAGTTACACAACAGTCACTTTGGTAACCCTACCCTCTCCCCCACTACGTTACATTTATACTTTCAAGAAAGTGGTAAAATAAACAGTTAAAAGTTTGTGAAATGATTTGCTGTTTCCATTGTGAGCAAGTCCACTGTCTATGTACATGCTGGAAACAGGGCTTCGTTTAGTCTTTGTAGCTGCATTTATGCCAGGACCATGCAACATGCATGCAGCCGTAGGCTTTTAGATCGTACAAATAGGCTTAAGGTTGGTTTCCATTAGGTGTAGATTGCATGAATAGCGTGAAACATTTTTTTGTTTCTCTATTTAGTTTTATGCACGGGAGCAAGCACTCTCCGCGCATAAAGCTAATTAGAGAAGCAGAATTTTACGCACTATGCCTGCAATCTACGCCTAATGGAAACCAGCCTTAACAATTACAAAAATTTTTAGTAGCAGTCTTGATATTCAATGGTTTATTTCTGAAATTACATATTAATCACTGTGGTGCCCTTGTCACAATCTTGAGATTGCGCTTCCATGCACTTCATCAAATGAATTTGTAAACGTTTGTTAAATCGTTGGCTGTTTCAAATGTGAGCAGGTCCAGTTTCTAAGTATGCCTACGCTGGAAACGGTAAGCAAGACCTAGGCAAGAGCTTGAGAAATATACTGGCTGTGCACAACCCCTATAATGTTTTACTTAATCGATTTGATTTTAGAACAAGAAATGACTTTGTCAAAAAACATTAACTTTTTATTCCTATTTTTACTAACATCAATTGGGTAAAAGCTGGTACAGCCGTCTGATCAATATATTTAACCTTGACATTACTAATTGAGCCCCTGTAATTGCAGTAATTAACTTAATTAAAGTGCTTCTTGTTGCGTTAATATCTGATTTCCAAGCTGCCATCATGCCCAAATAAAGCAACATATTGTCAGCCAGAGGCTTTTGCTCATTCAAATTTTCATACAGTTACAAAAAAGATGTCATAAGTGGTGGGCATAATAGTTGATAGCTTATTCCTAAAATTGCACATCCATTTGGCACCCTTCCACAACTTTGGTATGCTTTCGAGCACTCACTAAATTTAGCGAATACAACTTTGTAAAGATTAACTTATTCGCTCCCGCGATCATCGATTGATGATCTCGTGTTTTCAGTGTTTCTCTCAAATTTTTTTTAATTGAGTTACAAAGTTAGTTTACTAAAAAATTGATTTGTGACTTTATTTTTCATCCGATTTTCATAAAATTTTCAAAAGATCACGCTTATTTCCTCACGCATCGGAAAATGTTTAATTTGTGCCCTAATTCTTGGATTTTTATACCCAACAACGGTTAAAAAGACCAACAACCCAGTTGCAGATGACAAAATCCGCCAAATTCTCAGCACGTGCCAACTACACTGAAATCAAATTGACATTACATCTTTACCACATAACCAAACTCTTTATCATTGACACAGTCTGAAAACTACTCTTTTGGGGCATCATTTGACAAAATTTCAAGCGATAATAATAAATTTTACTTTTATAAATTTCCAAATTTTTTAGGGGTCTCAAAACCCCCCCAAACAAATTTGAATGGTGAGTAGATAAAAGTAAATTTAGTGCGTAAAAAATATGATATGTTGCTAGATACTGATCTCATTTGAAAGCTTAGGAAATTTGCTTTCCAGCAATATATAACTTTAAATAGTTTAGACTAAGTGGTATATGATATTTACTGATCAAAAATCAGTACTGTACATCATGTCAGTTTAAAACCCCCAAACATTTTTTGACTTCATTTCACTAAATTATAATTTTTAGAAAAACTACACCCTATAAAAAGATAAAATAAATTGCAAATGTTTCACCAATAAAGTTGTCATTTTGCATCAAATTTTTAAGGAAACAAAGACTGAAATACAAGTTTAAAAGCTAGCAGAAGTTTGGCTTCTCTAAATCAAAGTTTGCTGTATCCCGCTTGTTTCTCAACAAATGGGAAGGGTGTAAACAAGCGGCTGTTTCATTGTCAGTGACAGCATATTCTATTTAAACTTGATATTTTCTGAATTTTGAAGAAATTCCCTGTTTAAAAATACTTAATGTTACATGGTTTAGGCTAACCTGTAGCAGATAATAACTGATCGTATTTTAGAAACTGAATTTAACTACCAAAATTTGGTACCGGTCGGTACCGGTCAAAAAAAAGGTCATGAGCCTCAGAAAATTGCAAATTGTAGAAAACCTAGGCTTTATGGTAAGTTTTAATTAATGTACCTTGAAAGCTTATTTCCTTAGCATCATTTTGCGACCATTTCTAAAAAAATTGGTAGAAAATTAAATCTGTAGTGATCTTTGAGGTGAGGGCACCTCTTTAATTTTAAAGACAAGTATCCCCCAGTTGGGGGGGGGGGTTAATTTGCATAAAAATTGCATATTCAAAAAAAATTTTTGTTTTTTTATTTGAAATCCTCAAGAAATGTAGATTTCAACGATATATCACACTTAATGTAGAAGTAGACAGCTGAGTAATGATTTACAAACAAACTTGAGGTAATTAATCATGATTAATTATGATTGATTATGACAGTTTTTCGCGCTGCCACCTTACGGACATTTTTTTTCGCAATTCACGCGGGAGCAAAAGAGTTAAGGATGCCTATGCTGAAAACAGGCAAATAAAATGTTGCCAAAGACTTGTGAAACTTGGAAGACAGGTAGTTGCTATGTGCAACCCCATAATTTTTCTTTAGTTGAAGAATGAAATTCAGGTATGTGAAAAATATAAACTTTATTTCTGTATTCACCGATATCCATTGCGTGAAGTCAGTACAGCTGGCTGAACCGATGTTAATTTTGACATTACTGAAGGGGAGATGCTGGCAGATCTGGCTAGTATATATTTTTTAGCATTTCCTGAACCTATTGGCAACCTGTAGATCGTTACGACTTTAACTACAAAATAATATTGCATTTTGAAACCAGGTTTTTTGTAACTAGATTATTTTTGACTAAAGCACGTATCAATGGTGGAATATCAGAAAAACTGTATGAATGAAGCTTAAGCAATTGGAAATAATGTTAGAAACTTTGGATGGGTTTAAACATTCTAAACTTTTGTTGGAGCAATAAGAAACTTCTCATTTAGCAGGTATTGTGGCTGTGTAGCCTGTATAGTTTATCAATTTTCATTTTATATTTGTCTTAAGCCATGGCTTGATACAGTAACACCTTATTTTTTGTCTACAGTAATTGTTAACATAAAGTAGATCATGCGTATCAATTTAAGTACAAACTGTTTTGAACAGACTTAGATTAGTAAAAATTGGCAGAAGAATTTATGTAGAGAAGTAAGAAAGTATGTCATTTTGCATAGTAATCATGAAAATTTACAAATTTTAAAGATCCATGACTTTAGGCACTGTTGTCTAAATTTTAGAATGTTTTAATTTTTATAACCAAGATGTCTTGTAAGTTTTTGGTTGTAATTAAAAAGAGTAGTTCATATAGGGTTAACAAAGACATAGCTAGTGATTGAGAGATGCTCATCACTGGCCTTTGAGCTCCTCAATTTATAACAACCATTCGTTTCTGCTTCACAAATGTTCCCTGCATGAGGCTGGCGCAGCTGAATCAATGTTTTTAATCTTCACGTAAATAGTGGTACTTGCTAGTATTGTGAACTTTTTTCTTAACTAAGAATATATCGTAATTGAGAATAAACTTAAGAAAATAAGCCAGTGGCTAATAGTCTAAATTCGGCTTGGTTTAATAAAATTTTAAATCACATATTTTTTAAAGTTCCGTAAAAGTAAATGTGCTAGCTTGCTCTTTAAAATACATCTTTGTTTAGTTATAGTTCTGAAAAAAGTTATAAAAAAATTTCTGTATGAAGTCACAAAAGTGTGTGGTTTTTATTTTAAACCGATTTTATCCCTGTATTTCCTTACTCCACCTCATGTATTTAATTTGAAATTACAATAAATTGCTTTTTAATTTTTTAATTTACAAAATGAATTAAGCAATTTGATATTTCATTAGGCGTACATGTTTTCAGTGTGTGCTTTCCAAATAATGCTGTAGAGCTGCAGCACCACAAATCTTCAGTGGTGTTGCTGATTCAGGATAGTAGGCATTAATGATTTTCATTGAAATTTTTTTATGATTTTGTTGTTTTGGAATAATAGTTACAACATGAACTATCAGGCTACCTGTGATGCCAAAGATTGGTTTTATTTTTGGATAATCGCAACACTAACTGGCTCGGTGGTGTAGTGGTTGGAGACCAGCTTGGGAGCTAGTAGCTCTGAGTTCGATTCCCTTGCTGAATCCTACCAAAACGCTTAAAAAATTAAAATTGCAGCTTGGCACTCAGCTCAAAAGGGATGATGTGGAAAAAAAGCTGGTGAGTTTGCTCGTTATGTTCTTGAGAAAAACATTTGCTGGGATTTTTTCATCTATATGCGGCAAACAGGTGGTTTACTAAGTAGTTTACTCACGATGAAGGTCCAATATGAATGAAAACGTACAAACACAGCATCAACTCATACACATGAATGAACAATAGCATTAAATAGCCCTCGAAGATGGTTTCATGTGGTAGAACTAAATTTTTTATCAAAATTCATACAATTTGCACGAGTCTATTAAGCATGGTAATCAAGTTTTTATAAGATGGTTCATTACAAAATTTTGACTTTGTAGGCACTAAACTAAATCATATCTTAGTTGTGATATATTTTGCTCAATACTACATTAGCAATGTCTGTTTTTCAGCTTGCATGCTTCATACTGCTGAAATCCAATTCGGTAATTTATGTGGGAAAGTTGTAGCTGATTTGGGATGTGGCTGTGGAATGTTGAGTGTAGGATCCGGCCTAATGGGATGTGATTTTTGTTTGGCAATTGATATAGATGGTGGTAAGTTGTTGTGTTTCACATTCACTCTTACAAAAGTTTTTTTGTGTAAAATTTTGAAGTATTTTGCATGGTCGAGTAATTTGAGCATCATTTTATGATGACAATTTAATGGTCATGAGTTTAAACGTCAGGACCTGAGATCTTTGGGGTAAGCACTTAGTAATGATATCCTCTGTTTGGGAAATGCTACGAGCCGTGTTCCTTGTAAGATTTTAGTAAATGCGTAACCGCCGGCGCAAGTGCGAATTGCTAGCAAATGTACGAAAACCGTCGGACAAATTTTGGAAGACATTATTATACTAGCCGTTCCACCAGCGTTAGTAACATATTTTAAAGATGTAAAAATAGATATGTGCTGTAGCCCACTTGCTATTTATTCAGTGTATACGCTAAGCTAACGTTGCTTACCGTAAAGTTACCCATAACGTTGGTTTGCGTATAACGGCACCTTTTGTTTTTCCCTCAGACGTATTTCGTTTTATTGTGGTACGTTATCTAGTTCAGTGCTTTTCAACCGTTTTTGGCATGTGACCCAATTTTAAATTGCACGGAAGCATGTGCCCCGGTCATATCTTTTTTTCATTTCTACGAGCGACCTCAAAAAAGTTATCAAAGTAAATTTCAAAGATGTTGTCCAATTAATATTTAAAAGCAAGTCATCATGAAAAAGTTTTCCAATTTCACTCGATATGAAAACTAAATAAAGTACTGGCCCAGCGAAGACCGTGGTCCACCGATTGAAAATCACTGGTTTAGGCGATCATTTATCACGAATCATTTTTTTATTTGTTAATCCGATGAAGACGCCAGGTTGCGAGTAGCATCTTGTTTACTGCTGCATGTGCTGTGTTCTTGGCAGCATGAATTCAAGGTAACTGCACGTCAAAGACTTAAAAACAAGTTCAAACAACAATGGTATGGGCGTAAGCGCCGAGTTTTTAAAATTTGCGAGGGAAGCAGAGCAAATCTGTGACAATGCGCTTCGGTGACGTAATAATTAGCGTGATTATGTCAGCCCCAAAATCTTCACAAACAAGTAGCTTATTGGTTATTGTAAGGCGGTGGCGAAATACCAGCCTATTTCTCTTTAACAAGTTAATTTAGGTTAAATTTGGCCTCTCAAACTCTACGGCCTTTTCAACAGAGATTCTTCATCGCTTTGGAATGGCAGGTTAACAATGTGCGTAAATAAAATTAATTCTTTGCTGATGCCAGACATGAGCATTGGGAAATAGGACTTTCATAACTTGAATTGTTGCTTGATTTTGGTAAATAATTAAACAACTTACATTTCTCAATCACAATCAATTAACAAACAGGGTTTTGCAATTGCAAGTAAACTTTCAAACTGAAATCGGAAAATATTTGCGGATCAAACCCGCGAAACTTGGAAAGAAAACTAAAATTTTTTTTCATGATGTAGCTGTAGTAGAATGTGCGTCTTGCTTTTTTTCGTAAAGCATATCTCAGAACGCAATATTATTGATGAGCGACAACAAATTTCACCACGAGTCTTGACAACTAATTTCACAAACCACGCAGGAAAAGAAATGGGTTAATTTTTAGTAAATTTGTAACTACAGATAAAACTACAGGGTTTCACTGAGAGGCGCTAACTGTAAAAAATATTAAGGTCTATTCATTTAGCACCACCTAGTTTTACTGCATATGCGAGGGGGCTGCACTACCCAGAAAAAATTTTGGGGGAACCTAGCTTACTTCACCCGGCGCCACTGTGTACAGGTAGATGTAAAAAACTGCAATAGCCACTCGTGCACAATTACACTTTAGCAAAATTTTTTTAACGCATTACACGAGTTTCTGTTAGTTTCTACTATTTAGCAATTTTTCTTTAAGGCTGGTTTCCATTAGGCGTAGATTGCAGTCGTTGCAGCGCTCTCGTTGCGCGCATAATAATAAATAGAGAAACAAAGAATTTTTAACGCTACGCCTACAATCTACGCCTAATGGAAACCAGCCTTTACACTGGTAAACCAGATTGAATAGGACCCGTAATGTTGAATCAAAAGACAATTTCGGAATGGTCAGTTGTGAATGGCAGTTTTTTTTAAATTCAATAACGTCACAGGCAAATTTTACTGTATTTCAAATTACCTTTCAAGCAATTAAAATAAAAAAAGCTAGATGTCAACTTAAAACGTTTTTAGAAAGATCGAAACTACAATTTACATTTTTTCACGTTTTAAGGTTTACTTCAATCATGACTGGTAAGCTGTCGCAGTACATATCTGTCAGCTACTTTTGTTTTGGAAAAAAATTCTGGAGGGAATTTAAAACTAAAATTGGTTAGAAGTCTTATTAAAAAGGCTATTTATTTGTAACGTACAAAAACTAAATCATTTCCTCAAAAAATGGTGTTTTTTGTGCTAAACCGAAACCGAGAGCTATGTGCTTTTTTATCTTAACAAGCACGATTGAAGTTAGCGTTGGAACGTAAAGAAAACGCACAGAATTTGCACAATCATTCAAACTTCCTTCGAAAAATGAGTTCTTGTGTTGAAACTGAAGTTTGAAAGTGCTTGCTATTACTGCTCTTAAGCTACGATTGAAATCGGCTGGAAAAAGTAAAGAAAAATAAATTTGATCTTATTTTAGGTTAATTCGTTGAGAGATAATTAGTAACACAAAAAAACTGTGTGGCAATATTTTAAGTCGCCGTCACTCGCTGTTTCACAGCCGCGTGATGTTTGCGTGACACGTTGCGCTGCTCTAAAAAAGCGTCTGTCCTAACTTGGATTTCTTTTCTATGTCTCCCACGCAGTAAACAGTTGGTTGAAGATTTTGCTTGCAAAATTGCGAAAATTTTAATAAACTTTTAAATTTTAAAAAAGTTACCAAAAACCGCCGGACTTTTTTACGCACTGTTCAATTTTAACTGCGAATACGCCGGACATAATTTTACAAATTCGCACTTTTTTGCGTTTAACCTCTTAAAGCATCATATATTTTGGAAAAATATGTTGATTCTGTCGCCAAGCACACCATCTATGGCAATAAGAACGAATATTCTTGTTCCTGGATCATATTTCACAGTCTAGTGCGAATAAATACGGCTCTGTGCTACTTAAATGCTTCAAACTTAATTTGGGCGAACATATACGGGATAATGCGAAAGTGATTTGTAACCGACATACGATTTTCGGGTTAATCTTTTAAGGGGTTAAAGGGAACACTGCCTACAAGCAACAAGTGCGTTGAAAATAGCATCAAGCAAAATGTTAAGGACTTGGAAACTAATAATTGTTTTGATGCGTGGCACCTTTGTTGTATGGAGGGTAAAAATACTGTACTGTCTTGTTCATTCTGTCATGATTATAGATCAATGACTACAGCATGATTGACTTATTTTGTTTGTTTGTTTACCCCTCCTCTTCCTCGGGACGGAGGGACAGCATGAATTCATGCCGTCAACCTAATTGAAATTAGGCTAGGGCAAGGCTTCCCAAACTTTTTCGCTCGCGACCCCTTTTAATCTCCTAAAATTTTCCGCGACCCTTCACAGTTAAAATGATAAACAGTGCGAAATATGCATTTGTGATAATTGTTGAAAGGCGAAAAATAAAAACAAGCTATCAGTACTCAAAGTCTACTAATTTACACGTAGGTAGCTTCTTGGAAACAAAACAAAAAGCAAACACATTTAATGTGATGGGTGCGACTGCTTTCTACTACAAAGCAAATTCAGCCATGGATCAATATTTGTTAATGCTGGTCTCAAGGCGGTTCAATGTTGCTTAGGCTGGAACCGTATTTTGTTTTAATTGCCGTCAACGATGGAAAAGCTGACTCGCATAGATATGTCGAGACAAACAGTAGGAGTGCGATTATTGCTGAGTTAGATAATGATGGATATTGGGCTCTAACGCTAAGCCAAAAAGAGTGAAGCTTTTCTCCAGAAAATTCAAGCCGCAACATAAGAGTCAGAAGATAGATCAGCAAGCTCTTCCTGAGATTTAAGTGAGAGGTGCTCGGTAATTTGTTGTTGCATTGCAAATGGGTTTTGGATCCAATCTAATTTGGTATTGTCCAATTCTAGAAGAAAATCCTTTTGAAATTGTTTCAACAGATTTGACAAATGGTCGATTATAAGAGGTTTAATAACGTTTGATACTACATCATTGTTAGCCAAAAACTCTTCTATAACAGAGAACATTTCAAATGAATCACTTTCAATCTTTTGTTTCCAGATGTTTAATTTTTGATGAACGTTTCAATTTTAGATTTTAGTGTAGAAACATTGGTGTTTTCTTCTTGGAGGGACAAATTAAGTTCGTTCAGTTTTTCAAGCAAATCTGTCAAATAGCAAATTTAACAGCCAGCTGTCATTGCGAAGATGGTGGACCAAATCTGAATTTTTTTCCCTTAGAAAAATCACGACTTAATTTTTTAACATTAATAGCCTTTTTTAAGCTTGGGCTTTTGAAAGCTACCTAACTTTACAATGCAGTAAAAGGGTCGTAAACTCCGATTCCATTTCACCACATTAATATGAAAAAATAGAGGTATTGAGTGCGCGACTCTAAAGTTAATAACTTTCACTGAATCTTGCACAACGGTATTAAAATCAGAAGAAATATTTTTAGCAACAAGAACCTCTCGATGAATTATGCAGTGTGTAAAAGTAATAAGTGTATCACTCGTAGATCGCGCTCTTGCATGAAGCCCAGCTGTAAGACCTGTCATTGCTGCAGCTCCGTCAGTACACACACCAACCCAATCCGTCCAAAAGAGCCCCACTTCCGTGAAAAAATCATCAGCCTTCTAAAAAATATCCATTCTGTAATACATCCATGCAATGGTGGACAAAACAGTAAATCCTCGTAAATGTCGTTATTGTAAATGTACGGTATCTAAGATATGACAAAAGATATGCCATATTTGTAATGTCCGCCGACTCATCAAGCTGAATGGCAAATTCTCGGCTTTCGTTCATTTGTAGAATGAGTTCCTCGCGATGATCTTCGCTTATTTCGAAAATTCGCCTTGACACAGCAGTATTGCTTCACGATGAAATTTTTCGCATTTCATTTGCCTCTATTTTGCCGTGAACAATGGCGTTCATTTTAATTGCAGCTCGTAGAATAAGTTCTTCGCCGATGTTGTAAGGTTTTTTACTCTTTGCAATCAACAAGGAAGCATCAAACGATGCTCTGGTATACTTTCCTTCGTTTCCAAATTCACTTTCAAATGATCTTTGTCTTTTCGATGTTCGCAATAAGCGATGAAAAAATTCTACATGCCTGTTGCGACGAGAATCATGCTTGGTGTGAAGATGTTGTTTCAACTTGGCCGGCTTAAGACTCTCACTGACCAACACTTTATTGCAAATCAAACAAAGTGGACGGCGTTCATAGTTTTCCGATATGAAAGTGAAATCACACTGCAAAACTTTCGCTATACGTTCTCTTTTTGGTGTGACTAGCCTCGTTTTTCTCATTAAATTTTCGCTTTTTCGATCTTTAAGTCAATGTAGCATCTGCCTCCACCGTTACTTTAACATCATCTGCAGTAAGCATATTACCGTTATCGTTCGATCTTTTTTTCCAGCTATCCGTTGCCGAACAGTTTTTTTAAAAATATTTTGCTACTATCCTCTCGTCTGCACAGTTCTAAGGCGTCATAAACCGACGCGACGAAACAAAAAGTTATGCGTCCAGCTGTGTCACGAGATACGAATGCGGGAAATCCATCCGCTGTCAATTAACGAAGTCACACTATTCAATACTAGAGCTAGCCCTATTTACGTTGAATCTGCAGCCAAGTTAAGAATGATGTTTTGCACAATTGCACTAGTTTTTAACGACCTTCAGGGATCGCACAGAGTATACCAATTTTACACAAAGTATACTATAGTAGTTGCTACTGTATATGCAGTACTTTGTGTAAAATTAGTATACTCTCTGCGACCCCTGAAGGTTGTTACGCGACCCCTTGCGGGGTCGTGACCCCCAGTTTGGGAGGCCCTGGGCTAGGGGAAAGATGGCAGCCCATTTCGAACCAGTCTTGAGTGACTGGTAGCCCCACCACCAACAAGGCGGACTGCCACTGGTGGGTACCCAAGAGTCGTCTGACATGCTGGGTTAGCAGCTTCACAAATGTAACCCGGTGAAGTACGGGAGGGCCACCTGTCTATCACATAAAGGTGGAGGCGTTCCGTTAAGTGCCTTGCCCAAGGACACAACAAGCAAGCTTGCCGGCTTGTTCTCCACACTATCCCTTTTATATGCTGAGCGCCAAGCAGGGTAGCTATGAATACCATTTATGATTGACTTATCGTCTGATGGATTGTGGATGTAGTACCAATGTGTTATTTAATCTTGCACAGATTGCATTTGATTTTAACACAACCACTATACAAGCAGACACACACTGCAATGTAAATGTAAAATTAGTAACTAAAACTGTTCAATCTTCACTAATTTATCGACCACAACTAGGTGCGCATAACTAGACGTAAACAATCTGCGCGTTCCGCATTCCGCGCATAAAACTAAATAGAGAAACAAAGAACTTTTTACGCTACGCCTGCAATCTTCGCCCAATGGAAACCAGCATCTATTGACTGCTACATATTGTTGAAGCGATTGCAGCAATTGTTGTGGTCGTCTGAACACCAACTGATTCAAGATGTTGGAACACGTTTGAATTCAGCGAGGTTCGAACTACGCCGACAAGCTGTAAAATCCATTCAAACGAGATCTTCCGACATTTGCGAATAAACGAGGATTAGTTGCCGACAATCTTTTGACGGGGTTTCGAAACAAACCAGCGTGGAAAAAACAATTTTTATCTTTCCTGCTCTTTCGGCTCTTGAGATTATATTCTGCTAAAAGTAATTATGATTTTGGTGGAGGATGATAAACAGTCGGTTAAGAGGATCAATGCGACGTCGATTTTAGTCTGCTTCTTGCCATCTTTATTTAAATGCAGAGAATGCCTCCATGGAAACTTTGCTCGACGCTTGGCATAAATCACGTTTGCTGACGACCTGCCGTAGACGACCAGCAGGCAGTGGATGAGCCGGTTGAGCGAGATCTTTCTTCTCTTTTTCAGAGACAGGGAATGCTGTTTCCGCATCATCACGTACTTCGCCAACTTCGTGCAGAGTGCGAAGGCGCTGAGCTAAAAGCGGATAATCCCGAAACATTTGTTTTGAAAACTACAACTTCAATATCCTAGTTTTTTAAGACAGCTGCAAATACAAGCTTCCTACTCCAAAGAATTAAAAAACACCACAGTCTACCTCCGATTACTTAGACCGACAAATCATTCCAATGGTGGAGGTCAACGAACGTATAACTGGCCTGGTTCGAGTCAGCGGCGTTTAGTTTTTTTGTGCTCCCCGCTAAGTGCCACTCTGGAGCTATTTTCTAACATTTCTACATGAGTTTTGCAATTTGTTAACACCAGAAAAGTTCATATATACTTCTCCTCCGCTTTCGTCTTGCTTGAAATCAATTCATAATTGATTTATTTAGTAAAAAAAAAGGAACTTTTCATTCTTATGCTCAGGCAAGCAGAAGCAAAACTTCACTGCTTTATTAATTTTACAACAAGTCTGGATGTAAACACTTAACTTCTGAGTCTCGCGATTATAATATTACGATTTTCTGCTCATTAACAAAATCAGTTTACTTAAAAATTGATTTGTGACCTTATTTCTCAACCAAATTTCAAATTTGTTTACTAAACTATTTTGAAATTTTTTTGATTTAGAAAATGTAGATACTGATAAAGAAACACTTTGTTTTCATTACGCAAATTAAAAAAAACAAAACAAGTAACCCGTATTTGCAGACCAGAAAACAGTCGTGTTCGCAGACCAGAATGCTTTGTAATTCGAAACCTTGAACATTATTTCTCAACCAATTGTCAAAAGTTTACAAACAAATAATCTCCAGGTTTTGTGGAATGATAAAAAGTAGGCAGTGGCTATTTCGCCGTCGACGGCAATTTGCCCTTGGAATCTATTTTGCCGTGATCATTCACGTGTGTTTATATAGCCAAATTTGCTATTATCGCATCAGTGACTCTGTGGTGTAGTGGATAGAGCGCTGGTCTTGAGATACCAAGGTATCGAGTTCGAATCTCAGTTGGCCAGGGCTTTAACCCGTTCACTGCGTAAGACGTGTATATCCGTCAAAGCATGTCGCTCTCTCACTGCGTAAGACGTGTATATCCGTCCGAGTCGCCACCGCTTTTAACTACGCGTTTTTATTTCGCTTTCGCATGGCGTTTGTCGCGCGCCAGGGTGAGAAAATCCTGAGTAAGCATTTTGCACTAATAGAAAAGTTTTGTTGCGTAAAACACTTTTATGGCTAGATCTATTCATTGAGTTCAGACCAATTTATCAAATGCTCTAAAAGTACAATCCTGTAATAGCATTTAGACAACTTCTAACGTGATGATCACTGCGAGAGTCTTGTCGGATAAATATTTACGATATTTTATTTTATTTTTGTTTTTAGTTTTCCGAATATATTTATAAGAGTATTTTAGCTGATACAAATGGCGACACCAAGCAAAGTTTTTTAAGTCTCAGGCGATGATCTTTTGTTGCATATTCGTAATGCTAGGGATGATTTGTCTTCTCTTGACAACTCAGAAAGTAACAGTGCTGACATAGGGTATTTGCAAAATGCCGACATACTTGATAGCGACACTGATCAAGCTAGCAGCAGTGTTCCTAACAACGATAATCTGCAGTTAACCGTTAATGGCCAAGTACAAAGCAGGTTTTCATTTACCGGCAACCCAGGCATACCAGTAGCCTGAACGCTGTAACTGACCCACTGGAATTTTTTGAAATTTTTGACAACGAAATTGTTGACCTAATTGCTACAGACACCAATCGATACGCCAGGCAATTCTCGGAGCAACGCTTGGCCAACTTGATGGCGCGTTTACGTTCGAAAGAGTAGATTGACACCGACAGCAATGAAATAAGAGTTTTTTAGCATTGCTGCTTATCCAAGGTGTTAATCACCAGCCCGAAATGCATCACTACTTCAGCAAAAAAGCATCATTATATAGCCCATTTTTTGCTGAGATCATAGATAAAAACCGCCTTTTTCTGTTTAGCAAATTTTTTCATTTCAACAATAATCAGCAGTTTGACCCAAACGTTTATATCCTTAAATTATTGTTCAAATTGTGGCCTATTTTGGCACACATGAAAGCAAAATTTTCTAGCATTTACCAGCCAGAAAGAGACATGTAGTAGTAGTATACCTTTCCTGCCGGTTATCAGTGATGCTTTCAAGCAGGATCAAACTTGATCTCAAAATATGCGAGATTCAATGTCATGCGCCTTAATCTTAATCTTAACCATTCCAACACAGCGGGTACAGAAACTGCAACAATTATATACTTCGTCAAAGATTTCTACGCAAAATTTCGCTCCCGCGAATTGAAACTGCCCGTCAGGGACTTTCCCGCAAAACTTCGCTGTTGCGAAAATAATCGAGACAGAAAAAAAAGCGAAACGCGCGAGTAAATACGCACTGTAACTCGAAAAGAGAAAAATTAATTCCGCACTTAACAGGTTAAAAGAAAGGCAGTGTACACTGAAGGGGCAGGCCCAGTATGTAAATGTACGGGGCAGTGTACACTGCAAGGGAGTGTGCAAGGTGGGGGATAGAGACCTGGGGGTGCAAAATTTTTTTTTTTGGTTTTTTAAATTGACCAATCAGAGACGACCAAAAGTCACATGTTTAGTACGTCATTAAGATTGACCAATCACAAACAACTCATGGCAAAATAGTCTCTGAGGGTAAATTGCCGTCGACGGCAAAATAGCCACTGCCTAAAAAGTATAAGTTGCTGAAGAACTATTTTGTTTTTATTACGCAAATTAGGAAACAAAACAAGTAGCCCATATTTGAAGGGGACAATCAAAGTTGCGCTCGCACGATAGAACTAAATAGCTATAGCAGGCATGGAACAGACATGGCAAGCATAGTAGATGCCTGTACTAGTACATAGTAAGCATCACACATGCCTTTACTATGCCCAACTGATGCCTAATATGCGCGTATTATGCCTAATGTTCCTGTACTATGCCTACCTGACGCCCAAAATGCCTGTACTATCCCAGTGTTTCCCAAACTGCATGCCGCGACACCAAGTGTGCTTACTTTTTTTGCACTGTGCCAGGCATTGTAACAGAGTTAGGGATGGTTATAGATTGGCATACTAGGCATAATACAGGCGTATACTAGTGCATAGTAGGCCTGGTAGATGCCTATACCATGGTATACACATCTACCAGGCCTGCGTTGTGATTAAGATTGCTGAATTATGTCTACTGTGCTTATTATGCCTGTACTATACCTAGTAGCACTAAACAGGTATAGAAGACATAGTAGGCGTGTTTGCCTGCTATGCCTATTTATAACCACCAGCACTTGCTAACCAAATTGCTTTGTTCTTCAAAATTATGGTACATTATTTGTCAAGCGATTGTTCAAATTTTCGCAAAAAATTGTTTTCCAACGTTGATAATAGGTATATTATATTGAAGAAATATTTTATTTTCAATGCGCAAATTAGAAAATAAAACAGGTAACCCGTATTTGCTGACAAAACATATTGTTTTTTCGGTGCAGTTAGCCGAGATTAGATAAAGCGAGGTATTCCCTGCTTCAATAACGTTTGAAAAATAGCAGCGAAGAAAGCAATAGAGTCTTGTAATTGTTATAAAAGAAGCAGGGGCACCCAAAGGTTTTACCGTTCGGGCCGCATTTCACTGATGAGGGGTCTTAACGACCGGCATAAAAGCTGTTTTTTGGGGATTCGTCTGGTCTAACTTACGGTTACCCAATCTGATGAAGCCAAATTAGTGTTTCAAACTCTGTTTTGTTGCAGACATATGGATGCTGGTTTAGTATGTGATCTACCCAAGAAATATGATCTACCACTACTATACATAAGAGTATTTAACTAAAAAAGAATTTATTTCATACAATCATACATAAGAAATTAGATTAGGGTTGGGTTAGGGTTAGCTAAACTTAAAACATTGCAATTTATCTATTATCTCGTACTCTCTTAACCGACGCGATGGCGTAGTGGTTAGAGTGTCGGCTTCATTGTCGGTAGACCTGGGGTTCAATCCCCTTGTCGAGTCATACCTAAAGACTTTAAAAAATGGTATCCAGAGCTTCTCTGCTTGGCGCTCGGCATTTATGGGAGGTTGTAGAGAACAAGCCGGCAAGTTCGCTTGTTGTGTTCTTGGGCAAGGCACTCAACGGTACGCCTCCGCCTTTATGTGAAAAACAGATGGCCCAGAGGGGGGCCAGGCCTGGAGAGGGATGGGCTCCACCAGCCGTCTCAGCCTAAGATTCGCTACATGATGAACACAACCAAAAACAAATTGGTCATCTGCAGCGCCCCAACGCCAATTGCCACGGGATAAGTAAAAAGAAACAAAAACTAAAATGTTGTGAGTATTTAAAATTAAATTGCTAAAAAAACTGCTTAAATTAAAAAATTTCCCAACATTTTTCCGGTACTGTAATCTGTAGTGGCGGTAGAATTTGTAAATATATAAAAATAATGTTTACTGCACATTTGTTTAGGTGATTTCGTTGGACGTAGTACAGATATGCCCTCATTATCGGATGAAAATTCAACATCTTTCAGTAAGAATGTTAAAAATGTCATTTTTGTGTTATATCAATTAAAGCATCGTTTGTAAAACAATATCCATCAAGATAAATGCGTTTATTTGAAGCTTGTGGAAAGTCATGTATTTTAATTACTTATGTAGCCGCCATGGTGTAGTGGTATTATTACGGACTTCAGAGCGAAAGGTTTAGAGTTCAAAATTCTATAGAAGCACCACTGGTATTCGTCAGGAAGGGCATCCGGAATTTCAAGTGCTACGTTGCTTCTGTACAAAGTCTGGTTCGAAAGCTAGTGTGTAGTGGTAGAAATACATTGAATCAGCACGTCTGAGCCTGCGAAACGCGGGAGAAATGACGTAAAATCGACTTTCTTTTTCTTTCCTTTTGTCTGTTCGCAACCCGTCTTTGTGGTTATAAGGCAAATATTGTTTAGACTTGCGTTAATGTTGTAGATTAGAGGCGGGCAAACCATAGCCTGCGGATCGCATGCAGCCCGCCAGAGCATTTTGTGCGGCCCGCCAACACTTATTGAAACTTTCATGTATTTAATTTAATATGTTAGGGTTGGCCACACTTGCGGAACTAAAGAGCTAAAAATGATAGAAGCCATCATTGAAAGAGTTGCTACGCAATTCTTGTTGGAACTGACGCATTTTCCGTTCAAATAGAGGGTGATGACCTTTTTTTTGGACACCATCATTTTCAAAGCCCTGTAATACGACATTGCAAGAAGTTATTGCAAGATCTTAAGCTATTGCAAGCTCTATTGTATACAGCTATTGCAAGATTTTGAGCAATGGCCCTCGGCCAACTCTTGAATGGTCAGTGTGGCCCACCGACTGAAAACTTTGCCCATCTCTGCTGTAGATGATTCAAAATGCGAATCAAGTATATTTTTTTATGGTGACTAAAGCATTGCATCCGAGTAACCTGCAAGTGGTTTCCTCAACACTAATACAACGCGAAACCATTGCTTTTAACTCGCAACATGTTTATCACGAGCTCATTTACTTTCAAGAATCATGCTTTGTTTCGCTTGTGCGTTTATATCGCTGCCAACAAATTAATATTTGTTGTGTGTTTCAGTTGATCATTAAACTAAAGGAAACAGAAAACTGCTGTCGGATAAAGCACTAGGTGAACATTATGATTTACCAAATTTTTACTTTACATCTGTATTGTAAAGCAATGGTTTGCAATCTTTTAAATTCACTACATCCTCTACGCTGTCTGAAGTTATTTGTCACCTCCATCACCAAAATCCTAATATTTGTTGTTTGCTTCAGGTGATCTGCAACCTAAAGGAAACAGAAGACAGCTTGATGATGCACTAGGTAAGTTTTATGAGTTGCCGAGTTTATATTTTACGTCAATACTGTAAAGTGGTAATTTCCAATCTTTTCAAAATGCTATACTGTATTCGTTGCTCTATCTCCGGTTATTCTTCACCTCCCTGCATATACCATTGTCGCTACAAAGCAAACTTGACTTTTTCTTTTTGAAAATCAACTTTAAAAACGGCTAATTTTGTCACCAAGGTAGCTGGAAGATCTACTTTGACGCCCATGCTTTTAGAAGTTTCTGCTTACCTCCCTTAGAGAGATCAGTTTTCTTGTTGGTCGCCACTGCTATAAAGCATAGATTTTTTTTCTATCTGTTTGTTTTAATTCTTCTTATTTGTGAACTTACTTGCACAGAACTTCGCATTATTGATCAGAAATCTGAAATAAGAGTCATAAGGGGTTCATGACGTTATAGTAATTTTTAAATTGATTGCTGGAGCCAAACATTTTAAATCGTCACGTTTAAAAGAAAAATAATTCCAGATGTCTATTCACCAAACTTTGCTCAAAGTCTCTCAAAGAAGGTGATAAATTTATTTGTTTGTCTAAGTTTACCATGTTATTGTATAAAATAATTCTGTCTATAACGCGGATAGCGAATTGTTGGTCCCTAAAAAAATGATTTCACTCAGACTACAGAGCCTTGCACAAACAAAATTCGTGGCGAATTAATTTCACTTTAAGCGTGTGATTGATATAAGTCACGGGTGTCAAACTCATTCAGTGCTGCGGGCCACATTTACATACCTGGATTTTATATGGGCAGACTCTATTGAAAAAAAATTTCAGCAGGCAAGACTGTGTATTGGTGGTCCCCAAACTTATTTGTCTGCCGGCACAGGAAACCAGGTTTTAAGGAACCAAACGAAAATCCAAAATAATGCTTTATTAGACATAATCAAATTAACATAACAATAATTAACATAAACAAATCCACCGAAGCTTTTCGTCCCCTTACGGGGACTTCATCAGGGCTAAACAAAAGAAAAGAAAACAAACTTTTATTCTTAAATTAAATTTTATATGGTATTAAGATACTGGTCATTGATAATTCAGTTAGTAACGTTTTAGCACTGTACCACTCAATGGAACACTTGTAAGAGCGACTTGGCTCCTTGTGAATAACCGAGTTTTATGTTAAGGGATGGCTTAAGGCGTTTGATTAGGAACGCTTCCATTAGTTCGGTTTCAGTGCTGAAATGGCACTTTTTCAATAATGTGAAGTTTTGCTCTGCTGGTATTGTTTCTCTGCAGGCTTTGCACTGATCGCGATGGGATTTGATAGCGGAGTTAGATGAGCTTAAGTTAGTGGAAAGATGGTTTTCAATTCTGACAAATAGTTGTCTAGTCGTCATACCGATGTATGACGTGTTCTTATCCCAAGAACAGGTATGTATATTTATAGACAACATTCGAACAGAAAAGAGCGGGTAAAGGAAATTTAAGGTTAAAATAAGAGATTATTTTAAAAGTTTGATAAGCTACTTTTATATCAGTGCTCAGTCTGTCACGAAACAATGCAGCAAGGCGTTTACTAAATTTGAAGGACGGGGTACCAATATATGGGAGTTAAATAAGGACTTAAGTTGGGGGTATTATTGGAAAGATCCGTAGGGGATTGTTGGTTCTGGTTTTTGAATTTAATCTTAAATTTGTCAATTACGTTTAGGATGAAAGATGTTGGGTAATCGTTCCGTTTAAATAAAGATAACTCCGCTATCGCTATTTGATAACTCCGCTATCAAATCCCATCGCGATCAGTGCAAAGCCTGCAGAGAAACAATACCAGCAGAGCAAAACTTCACATTATTGAAAAAGTGCCGTTTCAGCACTGAAACCGAACTAATGGAAGCATTCCTAATCAAACGCCTTAAGCCATCCCTTAACATAAAACTCGGTTATTCACAAGGAGCCAAGTCGCTCTTACAAGTGTTCCATTGAGTGGTACAGTGCTAAAACGTTACTAACTGAATTATCAATGACCAGTATCTTAATACCATATAAAATTTAATTTAAGAATAAAAGTTTGTTTTCTTTTCTTTTGTTTAGCCCTGATGAAGTCCCCGTAAGGGGACGAAAAGCTTCGGTGGATTTGTTTATGTTAATTATTGTTATGTTAATTTGATTATGTCTAATAAAGCATTATTTTGGATTTTCGTTTGGTTCCTTAAAACCTGGAAGAAAAGTTCCCCCCTATCCGAAATTTATTACAGGAAACCAGTTGATGAAATTTCGCGGCACACCAACCACGCATATCTATTCCCATTGATGGCGTGTGGCATTATTTGGAGATCACCACTTCTCCGGGAAACGATCTCCGGAGATGGTATGATGTAGCCCGAAATGGTGCTGATCTAAAAAAAAAAGTCATTACCTCTCTCGCCGTAACTGTTAGAACAAAGTCAGGGTAGCACGCTGGCGCAAGTATTTCCCTGCCATGTCGCGTTTTTTACAAAAACAAACATTTGTTCGCGGTTTTAAGCTGCGTGTTACCTAACGTTGCAATACTGCCGAAATTGATTGAGAATCATTTCGCTGGTCGGATTAAATTCGTTTGCGGGCCGTACGTTTGACACCTCTGATATAAGTTTAAGTAAAGTCACAGCGAATTAATTTCGCTTTAAGCGTGTGATTGATATAAATGAATGAGCGGAATTGATTTATTGACATAATATTTTCATTTTGTTGATTGAAAGTGGTAGCAATTAATTTAGTTTTAATCCGGTTTAATCCGCTTAACGGAGTTAGCCGGACACATCCCACTCCTTCAACCATCGTTCGCTCTTCGTCTCTCTACATCGCTCGATCCAAGGTATCTCCCTCCTCAAACCAATCTTCTGTTTTGTTTTGAAAGATTTTGTGTAAATTGCGACATGCACAATATTAACTTAAATCTTGTTTTGCAGCACATTTCGAACGAGTATATGAAAAGCACCAATTTTTACAAATGCAGCAAACGAAATTAAGTTCCATGCCGCAGGAATCTTCAAACCGTTTGGATGTGATTCCGTCTTGACCACAGTTACCTAACGGTATCAAACTTCCTCTGGATTGGATGGAAGTAGTTGATCATGTGGAAGACATGCTAAAAGACGAAACTAATTTTATGGCTTTAGTAAGTTTCCATTTGTTAAAACTGACTGTAACAGAGATGTGGAATTATGATCATTTTTAACAGTCACTGTCTCTTCTGAGCTCTTGCTACAATAAGCCTCCAGCTCCAGCAGGTCAGTATTATAAAGGTCTGCCCCAATATACAGCTGAGGAACACCTTAATTCCAGGGTGGTAAAAACGTCAGTCTTGGTTCCTGGCTGTGAAGAAACAAAGATTATCGTCTAGTATGGAGAGAATTCCTGCATTATGCAATATTCTTTTGTCCGAGTGAAGCTGCTCACCGAGCAGCTCGTAAGAGGCGAATTTTGGGCACCCGCCTTGCTGGTGGTGGGGTTACCAGTTTGGAGACTGATACGAAATGGATGCCCCCATTTATCATAATATTGATTTGGTTGATGATGTGAACCTGTCTTGCCTTTCATGCCGCACTTTCATCACAAAGAAGTGGGAGGGTAAACTTACTTGTGATGATTCTTTTTTAACCTGTAAGGTTTTGATGCTTCACCAAGTAATGTGTCTATAACAGAAGTTAAATGATTACTTCTTTCAGTTGTTTTTTTAATATTTTATTAGGTTTCTTGTCTCGGCGGCGTCGGTGGTCAAAATGCCTTCATTTGCGTATAGCAAAACGACATCTAAATTTGAATTTTCTGATTGTATTTTACAGAAGAGGTGAGATAAAATTACGTGAATCGCCTTCATTTATGCCAGAATTATGGTTTAGCTGTTTACCAATTATCTGTCTAAATTGGTAAGTTTAAGTCGAAACTTAATTTGTATAAATGGTTGCTTTAGTGCAGTTTTGGCGCCATCAGTGGAGAACAAAAATTTTTAAGATGAATGTGATATATCATGATCAAGGCAGCAGCAGCTACTACTGTAAATATGTTCCCTTATTTCTGTCAAATTAACCGACCTTTACAGCGTTAGTTGCAGCTAAAACGTCTTTTCGAATAGCAAAATGGTACCTACGTAATTTTTATGTTTTCATTGTATTTTTGCAGAAGCGGTGAGACAAAATTATGTGACTGCGCATGCCACGAATCATGAAGTTGACACAACCATCAAAATGTGGCTCAAGTTCGCTTCCGACAGAAGTGGAGGTCGGCGTAACAGATAATCCTATTCTTGAATCGTGGACTTTCTCTGGAAAATCAAAAATTCGAACTGTGGGCACCGCTCGCTTAGACTCGGTCAACGTTTGGCTGAGCAAGTAGTTTTTGTATTATTGTGTAGTGAGCAATTTTTACGGTGGTTCTTTGATAATGTAGCCTATGCCATTTTCTGACCTAGTAAATCTTGAAGTGTTTTTACGTTTGTTTGATTTTTCCCGGTGATAAATTGACGTTTTGATTTTAAAAGGTTTTTAGAAGACTACGTATAGTAGTGTGGGAGGATGCATGTATAGAAAGCAATTTACTAGCATATAACAAACTTGGTCGTGTTGTTCTAATCACTTTAAGGTGGAAATCACCATTTGAAAGCCAGAATTTCGACAAAATCAGTAAAAAAAACTGAAAACTAGTTTGGCACAGTTTATAGTACTATTTGATCCATAGAATCGGATTCTGGCCACAAAAAAACTGAATCGGCTGGTCTAAGTAGGTTAAAATCCCATGTTTTATAAGAGGTACACGTGTTTTCTGCCTAGAAACGGCCCCTAGCAACGCCTTTATTGCTTGTTTGAGACCCCTTTTCAGCCGATCTAGTAGGCGTACGATTTTGGAAACGAGCATAATTCTAGCAGGTGTTTTCGTTGTCTTGATGGCACCTTCCCGGAAATAAAATTTTTATCAGAAATCTGATTTTTTTAAAATGCCTGCATGGCCAAACCCAGAATAACAATGAGTCAATCAATAATGTGATCTGGAAATACTGTCCGAAGGAAGTTGTCGTGTCTAGACCAGTGGTATCAGATGCAGCACACTTTGCTGTCGCTGTATTCAATGATGGTAATGACGCTTTCGTGAAACTTTTCGAGCAGTTAGGACTGAGTGGAGGATTCACAGTCAAAAGTGCTCATAGTAGTGACACTACGCGTCTGTATCACGCCAAACGAAAATCAAGTGATCGGTATAAAATTACTCGAAAGAGACTTCGAGCCGAGAAAGAGGGCTTCATGGACACGAAAAATGAGGAGGAAGGCAACGTTTATGAATCCGGCGCACATTGATCTGTCTTTGAACAGAAATAAACGTTTTCAGATGATATTATGCCTAGTTCGGTACAACATGAAATGTTTAATCGCGATTTTCTCATTTTGAGGATTTTGGTGTGTTCATACTGATTTCAAACACGCATAGTATAGCCAAATGTCATCCGATTTCAAAAATCCTTTTTTTAACATGGGCGTTGGACCATTATGCAGGGATTCTAGTCGGGAAATTCCCCTCCTTAGTGTAATTCTCTGTTGATAGGGGTATTATGTTACTAATTGGTAGCTAATTATGCGCAAAAATTCCAACAGAATTTTTAAATGCAGACTGTATCAAACTGAACAATAATATAGCAAATTCGTGACTACAAACCCTTATTTTGGTTATTATCTGTCACACAAACTTTGAATGAACGAAAAAAACCCATGTGTGAGACGAGATATCCGTGTTTGAAAATTGGCGGATTTCTGGTGCGATGACGTCACGTGTGACGTCATAATTTATGCAAAACTGTCGAATTTCTTCCTTTTTGCGAACGGGCTTTCTAATAACCAAACCAGTTTATAAAAACTCCCAAAAACAGCTCAAATTGTGATTTGCCATATTAAAGGGTAGCTTTTGTTAAATGGTTTTAAATGTATGTTTTCGTAGAATATTCAAAAGTTTGTTATAAAGGCAACCGTGATACGAATTGAAAATATCTACAACTTTAAACTATTGCGCATTGCTTTTCCTGGAGTGTTGATGTTTAAATCATAAATTCTAATAGACTTAAAAGCCGAACTTCATTGAATATTTTTCTGCAAGTACAATTTGCTGGGCTACTGTGCAATAAATTGACGTGTTGTTGTTGCTACCCCACCTCTTAAGAAATGGGGGCATGGCAGAAGACCATGCACATATCAAGTTATTTTGTGGTCTAGCCCAGGGATGTCAAACATGCGGCCAGCGAGATCACTTCATGTGGTCCCTGGAAAGATTTTTTGCCGCAGTTCGAATATGTAGTCTCCAAACTTAGTTTGCCAAAAAATGAGATCAAATAAGTGGAGATTGCGAGAACATAGGCACTCTCTTGTGACGGTTGTCAACTACAAGCAGTCACGGCTGCCATTATAGGAAAGAACTTGTTTTTTCGGAAATCAGCACCTTTTTGGCCTACTTGGCAGATCCTTGCCTGGAAAAGCAGTAATCTCCAAATAATGCCGTGGGTGGTGTTCCGCGAAATTTGATCAGCTGGTTTTCTGTGACGGTAGACAAAAAGTTTGGTGACCACTGTTGTACAGTCTTGCATGCTTAAATTATTTTTTCAACAAAGTCAGGCCCGTATGAAAAAGCTGCTTGCAGCACTGAATGAGTAACACCCCTGGTCTAGCCGTTGATCGTTCGCTGACGTTTGGTTGACGAGCTAGAACTCCCTTGTAGTACACCATTGGCCCGACACTTCGTTGCTAGATGAGAAGAAGCTCCCGTTTTGTCGCGACAAGAAGGCATTGTTACGCAACATTTGATGTCACATATTTTATACCAGCGATATTTTGAATATATAATACGGAATGATCAACTTACTTTACCCTCCCCAAATGTAATATTTTGTCAAAACCAATATTTTATTGCTAAAGATCAACCAGGAATATCTTAAATGCCTTCTTTTTGTTGGGATAACAAATTATTACCCTACTTTTCAAAAATGTGTGGTTAACAATTATGTCGTAGGAATTTTGATATAAGGTGAGGAAAAGAGTTTTGTAAACGTATAAAAGTAAACTAAAATTTGGAAAGATTTTCCTTTTTCTACAATTTATTTTTTCCACGGTTTAGCACCCAAATTTTGAGGGTGTTTCAACAGTACTGAAGATTATTCAGGCTTGTTATATATACAGTACCATGTTTCATTGGTTATTACATTATCATTTTTCATCGTTTATTACAATAGAATATCTTTCACTTAAACTACCGGTACGCAACATTATATGTTTTTGAAAAGGAAATTTCTTAAAGATTCAGGTAATCTGTAGTTTAAAAGAACTGTAGCTCGACAGCAATACTTTTTTTGGAAATAATAAAACAAAGCTATCTTTACCTCACGCTTTGTTGTGGGAGGTTAGAAATTTATCATTTGTAGTCTTTCGGTGTTTAAAACTGTGCGGTTTACATCTACCTTGGAGGAAACTTAATACAAGGCGAATAAATTCGTGATTTAAGCTTTTACAATTTTGTTTGGTGAAGTTTTGAAAGAATTTACCTTTTTCTGAGCCTAAAACTTGAGAAAACAGGGCCTATATTGACAATTTCTAGCGATGATTTGACGGATGGCATGTACCAATTAAGTTTATCAGCCATTGTAATCGAACCCTACAAGTAGCTATGCCAATTGCTAAGATGAAGTTCGCTAATCTGTTCGAGCAAAAAAACTCACTTACAAACCCTGTCTGCCAGATAAATGTTAATATTATTATTGATTGCTCTAGTAATTTTCAAAGGCAGGACAAACTGCAGCCAAGATTGTCTGAGATGCAACAGAACAATGTTGGAAGAAATTCATTGCACGCACGTAAAGTTAAAATTGAATTGATTAAAAACTGACGAATGAAGCTTGTTTTTGGCAATCCAAAACCGTAGCAAAACACTTAGTAGTCGGAGACGTTTAATCGTTCTTGGATACTACGCGCCAAATCAAAACACAGAACCTATGGCAGAACTACACGGACAATATTCCAGATCGATATAATCTCCAAAACTTCCCAGTTCTAGAATCTCTCCCCTCAGGATACAAGTTACAATGGAACAAATGGCGTTTCCTCAACCGCATAAGATCAGGTGTGTGCAAGACCAAATCTCTTCTACTGAAGTGGGGCTACTTACCCCCCGGAACTGATATCACCTTCCAGTGTTGAAAAGAAAATCAAACCATGAAGCATCTGTTGACTTGCGACAAAACTGGAACAACCTGCACCATGGATGACATACTACAATGTAACAGCAATGCCAAAAAAATCACAACGGCTTGGTGCAACACCATCTAGCTCAAAACGGGCTCGAAGAAGAAGATTGCAGGCGCCATGTTTCATCGGTTATTGTAGAATAACTCTTAATTAAATTACGCTTAAATTATTAATTAAATTACGCGACATTATATATTTTTGGAGAGGAGATTTCTTAAAGACATTGGTAATCTGTTGTTTAGAGAAATATTACTCGACAGTAATACCGTTTTGCAAACGATCAAACAGAGCCATCTTTACCTCACTTTCTGTTGTGAGGGTTTAGCAATTTACCATTTGTAATATCCTATCTTTCAATGGTTGAAAATGTGTGGCTTACATCTACTTAAAAGAAACTCTATACAAAGCAAATAAATGAGTGATTTAAGCCTTTAAAAGTGTTTCAGAATTTTGAAAGGTGAAATTTGGAAAAAAATTGCCTCTTTCTGAGCCTAAAAATTGAAAAAACAGGTCCTATATTGACAATTTCTCGAAAAGACTCGACGCATTGCATGTACCAAGTTTCATCAACAGTGTTATCAAATCCTGCTAGTAGTCATGCTATTTGTTAAGATTAAGTTCACCAATCTTTTCGAGCAAAAAATTTTATTTTATTTGCCATATTTATCCTCCAATCACGTTTCATCTTCTAAAGTTTTTGGGTATGACTCGTCAAGTCGAATGAACCCCAGGACTACTGCGAAGCGAACGCTCTAACCACTACGCCATCGCGGCAGCATGCATTTTCAAACTCTTTCTGCCGCTTAAATCTTCATATTATTATTGGTTGCTCTAGAGACCTTCAAATGCATAACAAACTACAGCAAAGGTTGTCTGAGATGCGAAAGAACAAAGTTTGAATCAATTCATTGCACGCACGTAAAGTTGAAATTAAACTGATCAAAAATCGACAAATGAAGCTTGTTTTTGGCAAATCAAAATACCTAATAGTCGGAGACGTTTAATTTTCTTGAAGGTCAAATCTGTGAACGATAGTTGGTAGATAAAGAACTCGATATACGAATGGGCTAAGTAATCTTAGCAATATGTGAACTTCATGTAATATTTAGTTGTCATAAAACAAGAGCTCTTTTAACTTGCTAAGCTTTTGATCTTTAAATCTGTTTCTGTTCTTATTTGTTTCTACGGTCAATAATCATGGATACTGACCACTGGTGTACGATCACGTGCACAAGCTGCAGAAATGGTGCTTTTGAGAATTGAACATGTATCACGAGTGGATCAAATTTATGGCAACGAAACTCGTTTGATATTGTCAGTTACGTAGCAAGTCTGTTCTTCGCCTGAGGGCAAGGAAATTCATGCATTTTTTCATTTCTGATAACTGGAGAAACCTTAGGGCCAATTTTGGAAATGATGATTATATTCCAACATCATTTAAATGCATTTCAAAATAACCTTTACATGTAAAACTCAGTTCTTGTTTTCGAGAAAAACGTCTGGCAAATTTGGATTCGTTCCTTAGCATAATGAAGATAAAAACATAATTAATTTGACATGAAATTAATTGTAAGAGCACTGACTGCGCACGCGTTTGGCATGAGAAGAACCAATTTCTCCGGCTGAGTCCAAATTCTTTCTAAAACTAGCCCAAAATGTGCTGTTTTTTGGGGTTACAAGCTTGAACGAGTAATACTGTAGTCGTTATCTACGATAACCGTAGACTTACCGGAAGTAGAAAAACGTCTATAATTTTATTATCAAATAATTCAATGCATTTGGAAAACAATATACTGGCATATTACTAACTTGGTACTCTTGTTTTCATGACTTTTAAGGGTAGCTTCAGTTTAGTGGTTTTGAATATGTTTTTGTGAACTATTAAAAAGTTAGTTGTCAAGGCAACCGTGATACCAATTCCAAAGATCTAGAATTCAAAGCAAACTATTGCACATTGCTTTTCCTGAAGTGTTGATGCTTAAATCATAATTTCAAATAAATTTAAAGACGTGTTTCGTTTTGTAGGATAATTTCCTGCAAGTGTACTTTGCTGAACTACTTTACACTCTTATAAATTTCTACAAAACAAAATTTATGATATTAATATCCGCAGTTCAGTAAAACTTGCTAACTAGCTAGCTCAATGTTATACTGTAGCTAGAATCTATGTTTATAGTTGTCCTAAAAAAGCATGAAACTTGTCACCTCGTGAGTTTTGAATAAATGCCTTGTGGTAACTGCAGTTACACATTTAATAGCAGTTTTATATACTTATCAAGTTAGGCTAGCATTTTAACATCTAGTGAACCAATGCCAACTGTGAAATTTCAGAAAGAATGTCCTTATCAAAGCTGCAAGTTTATGCAGGGTGGTCGGAACAAGAGTTGGAACAATGAGGTTTGGAACAACTTTGAATTTGGGTTTTCTAAAAATTTTTGGTTGAAGTGGATCATTTTTGGATTGAAGTTTGAAAACCAGCTTTGGATTTTGTTTTGGGTGGAGCGAAGGATAAAGGGCAATACTTCCTCCACAATCGGAATGACAGCAGCAAAAAATGTAAAAATCAAAAAACTTCATATCTGTTTGAATATTAAAATGGGTAAAAAAGATCTTTACGCCTACGTGGAGACCGAATTTGGCAAAATACTCGATTTCAAAACGTTAATCTTCAAAAGAAAGGTCTTCAACATGATAAAATGCTCTTCCCTCTCCCCAAATTTATTTTCAAATTTGCGACTGTTGTTTTTCAAACTAAATAAGCAAGTCGCAATGAGTTGCTACCAGTGAGACGTGTTGCCATAATAAAATATTTTGATTTGGAAAAATGGTTAGCTTCAGAATTATATTCAAATGTTCTACAGCGTTTGATTTTTTGCATTGTGTTTCATCCTCCCACTATTGGCGTAGAGGATTCCATTTTATTTGAAGGGAAGAGCGGAAGCATGTTATTCTAAAAATCAAAAAACGTTTGCCTTGACATTTATTTGTATTTTAAATTAAGGGCAGGATCATTTCCTTTTTTGAGATTGCTATTTTTTATGTTTCAAATTAATTTATTCGCATTCCAATGAAGGCTGGAAACTTTGTTTTAAGGTCAATATTTTCTAACTTTGGAAAAATATTCTTTAAAAACACATATTTTCGGGGCAAAATTTCTCCAATAATTTTCTTGATAATCAGGTTTGCCTTGAACTTTTTCAAGTTACCACAGCTGCCGCTCTCATATCCCAGCCCCCTACGGCTATGCCACTCACACATGTATATGTTTATTGATTACTTCACAAAAAAGGGAAAATGGGAATTGCCTTCCGAAAAATGTATAAAAATCTTTGTTTTTTTGCTGAGTTATTAGTGCCATTAAGACATCAAGCTCAATGATATTCACAGCGATAGAGGTTCAGGGAGTAAGCCGAAGGATGTAACCCGGGTCCGAAAGTTTTTAGGAGTTTGTGTGGTATATTGGTTTGCCCCACCCCCAGGAATAAAAAGCAGAAAATAATTTTATAAAGCTGATCCTTAAAAAAGATTTTAAAGAAACTCACTTTCAATATACAGTAAATATGACTTGTCCTACGCAGCCGACTTGTGGTAAGAGACATCTCGTCTTCCTTGTGCTCATGGATTGCCCGAGACGACAATCAACAGAGCTGCTCAAACTCATGTCAGGCAAGACAACGAGCTGTAAAAGACTTAAAGTTTCAAAACGTTGATTTCTCGAAAAAGATCTTCCAACCGAAACACAAAAAAATTTGCTTTCATTGATTTGATTTCCGAAAATGGCTTCAATTATTCAAAAAAGAAGGATAACAAGCCGCAAGTTTTTAAATAATATTTCACTTCCTGCGGCACTGGCTCTGACCTCAAAACCTTTGATATCTCAAAAACGATAAAAGGCCTAATTAATGCTTTGACTGCATGGACTAACCGTTACAACTACAGATGGTAATCACTCCAATTACCTCAATACTGCCCAAATCTTGAACAATTCATTGTACCGGTACCAGGAGATTAGCTGTAATTAGGGCTGAATCAGCTACTAATGTTTGCCCAGTAGCTTGCAATTGCACAACTTTGACCAACTTATATCTGACAAAATAATTTGTATTAAACAACGAATTTTTCTTATTCTGGTTTACAAGCTATTTTATAAAACTGCAAGCCATAAACTTGGAATGACATCATACAAAATTATGATCTGGGCTAGCTGGTATCAAGAGTATGCTCAAAGCTAACATATTAAAGTCTTCAAAAATTTAAACATAAATTTTTAGCATGTTTTTAGATGTTTTGGTAAAAAGATTTCATGAATTAGTTCTTCAAATTTTAATGAACCACGAAAATGGTTTTGAAGAGCAGTGGTTAGTTATCTTGGCCAGAAATATTCCTTGAAGCAGAAAGCATAAATTTTGAAATCAATCCAAAATTTAAGTCAAGGATTAAATCACGTTTTTAATTAAGTCTACAAAAGTTTTTCATGATTGATTCTTGTACTAAAATTTTAATTGAGAATAAAATTTGATGGGTAGGACCTGATGCGCTTGAGCAAAAATTAAAAAAAAAGCGTAATTTAACAGCTAAAAACGTAAAACCTTGTAAAAATTTAAGAGGTAATTTTGAGACTGCAGTTAGTTTTTGAAATTTGTATATACTGTTTGTGAGTTTCAATTTATTCTAGCTAGGAATCAATACTAACCATGATAGCAAAAATTTCTTTATTTTGGTGAAAAACGGAGTTTTATGAGATTTCGAAAGCTGAAATTATGAAATAATTCGAAAATTTGACAGTCCATTTTTTATTGAAAAGATAGCTTAACATGATTAAACGTTGAATATAGACTTCTTTAAGTCTGATGTAAATTTTAAATGTTAATATCATGCTTTTGATCTATTCATTGTAATAAGCTGTGGGATCAAGACAAAAATAATCAACGCCACAATAAAACATGTACAACCACGGCTTGTGAACTTTTTCCAATATTTATATAACCTGACAACAATATTGAAAAAAACGGAAGAAATTAGTATTTGTGTTGCCCAAAACAACAGGATTTATCTCTAAGGCTTATTTTTTCAGGAAAATCTACCGAAAACGGTCCTAAACTAACCGTTAATTCCGCCATGTTTCTTCAATCGTTGGTATTGCTACAATTGTCTGGGATTTTATAAAAGGGGATGGTTTGCAAAAACGAAAATTATTAAAATTTTGAGGTCGATAAGAGTACCATATGGCCTTTAAGGTGCACAACTCATCGAGTTCCTGATCACGCTCCAATTTAAAATTAAAATTGATTTTTAATAAAGTTTCATTTTTGATCGATTTTTAATGAAGATTGATTTTTAATTCCATAATGATGCACAAAGCCTTGTTCATGGAATATTTAAAACAAAAGATTTATTGCAGTCAAAAATTATCATTTAAATTCCATTATAAACTTGGAAATGATCATGTTTCGTTAAAACTGTTTATTATTCTGGTTAAAAGTTAATATGCTACATTTGACATTATTGAAACGAATAAAAAAGCACTAATTGTTGTTTCTAAAACTTTGCTGAAAACCCTCTTGTATTTACACTAGGGCTACTCGTACTGCTGATAATGCATTGCATGAAACGTGGCAGACAGCTTAAGACAAAAATCATATAAAATAGGAACGCGTAAAAGGCTTTCGTGAACATACCTGATACAGCACAATAGCAGTGATACAAAAAAAAACAATTACAGAAATGCAGATGGATCTAGGCCGATGTGGTTGGCCACAATCGGATTCCCAAATTTCTGGCGAGAAACAAATGTTTTGAGAACAAATCTTTCATTAAATTGTTAAGTTGTTTCTATGTAAAAAAAGGTCTCCCATTTTATTTCCAGCCTGGACAAAACAAAACTAGCTGAGTGGTGCAGTGTCCCACACGATTGCTAAAAATTGTCCCAGGCCTCTGCCCACTCATGACGAATTTCAAGTCATCACAGATACCACTAGCTAATAAAATGCAAAACTAAATGTTGTAGTACAGGGGTGTGCATTCTGCGACTTGTTTGATTTTTTTCTATGCTGTTGAACTTGTTTTTTGTTTTTTATGCTGTTGAACTTTTTTGCAACCTGTTTTTTTTTATGCTGTTGAACGACTTGCACGAAGTACTAGAACTGAACCTTATCCTTTGTCAATTCTTGTAATTGTTGTTGTTGTGATTACCCCTTCTCTTCCTCGAGTTGGAGGTACGGCATGAACGGCAATTCAGCTTTATGACGTCAACCTAATTGAATTAGGTTAGGGGAAAGATGGTAGCCCATTTCGAACCAGTCATAAGTGACTGGTAGCCCCACCACCAACAAGGCGGACTGCCAATGGTGGGTACCCAAGAGTCGTCTTTTACAACATGCTGGGTTAGCAACTTCACAATTGTAACCCGGTAAAGTACGGGTAGGCCATCTGTATGCCACATAAAGGTGGAGGCGTCCCGTAAAGTGCCTTGCCCAAGGACACAAGAAGCAAGTTTGCCGGCTTGTTCTCCACACTATACTTTTTTGTGCTGAGTGCCGAGCAGGGAAGCTGTAAAAACCATTTTTAAAAGTCTTTTGGTATGACTCGACTTAGGGAATGAACCCCAGGTTCACCGACTACGAAGCGGACGCTCTAACCACTACGTCATCGCGCCGGTATTCTTGTAATTCGCATTCTTGTAATTCTTGTATTCTTGTAATTCGCAGTACTCATCATATAGGGTGTATAGTGCCACACTGTGTTTATCATTGATATTAGTCACTTTTATTTTGCCCACGATTAATTCGAGGAAGAAACCGTCATCATCAATGCTGAACGATACCAGGAGGTTTTGAACAGTTTTATGATGAACCTCAATGCATTCATTACTCCAGCTTAGCTTTGTAGAACCTGGTTCATGCAGAATAAAGCCCCAACTCATACCGCGGAAAGCACCATTTAGTAGCCACACACGAACAATAAGGAAGGACCAGCCGGTTTCGCCATCATTGAGGCTCTTCAGTGGCGCGTATCCAACCAGCAGGGAACCGAACTTTCAAAATATGGACTTTCTACCTTTGGTAAGTACCAGTCGACCACCTGGATGGACGCCGTTGCTGATGTCACAGCTGCTTTTTTGAGAGTGAGTGAACAGATTTCCTGGTTTTACTACTTGTGGAGTGCATAGAATCCACTATGCTGTAACTCCACAGCGGCACCTCACGACCAAGACTTCTACACAACAAGACCTAAGCATCGCGCTACACAAGTACATTGAAGTGCGGCACGAAGAATCATAATAAGGATTTACATAATTAAGTAGTCACAGACGAACAATGTGTTATTTTATTATTTGTGTGTAACTACTTAATTATATAAAAGCACCATTGCATATCTACACCAACTGTTTAAAATTCGAATCATTTCTTTGAAAACTGATCATGAATGGGGAGCACACAATCCTGATTTAAAACAGAATTTAAAAAATACCATCAAAACATTGTTTAAACTTTAACGGAGCACCACGTGCTATGTTTATTTGAAATGGTTTAATGTCTGCTTCCAATAGCTGTTTATTTCAAGGAAATATAACTCTTTACGGTTTTTTTCAGAGGTCATAGAAACTATGGCACTTTTATTGAAACAACTGTAGTGGAATTGCAAATCAAATCACGCCTCGTCTACTCATGAAAGCAAGATTTTTCAAACAGAAGTTTCAATATTTTGGACATATAATGAGAAACAAATCATTGAAAAAGCATTGGCTCTATTGCTCGGCAAAGTCAGCAGAAAAAATTAGTTGCTAACCCACGCTCAGATGATTGAAGTCAGTAAAGGATGACTCTGAGATAAATGGTGCTAAACTAAAAGAAGTCGTGAAAGATAGAAAGTTGTGGAAAGGGATGATTCATATGTGTTAAAACACAAAATTGGCGTTTTAGACATCGCTGCCTTTTCTTATTATACAACAGGGGCGGCCAAACTGCGGCTCGCGAACCGCACGTGGCTCTTTAGGTCCTCGACTGCGGCTCTTTTGACTTACAATATTTGTGTAGACTCACGTGGTGAAAGGGCGTGCAAGCTGCTGTGGGCTACGTTAAGTTTTGGGCTCGGTGAATCTTTAATTTCGTGTGGTCTTTTGTGGTGAATCTCTAATTTCTAATTTCGTGATGTGGAAATGATGGTCTCCAAAAGAAAATTGTTTGGTGACTCTTTCAGTGATGGCTTCTATCGTTTTGGCTCTTTATTATGGCAAGTGTGGCCACCCTTGTTGTATAGAATAATGTAAATTATTCCTAAGCGGTAAATAGTAGGCCTAATTTTGCTAAATTAGGTCTGCTAACTATTTCAATTTTACTCGTGTGAAAGTATTTTACGGTGGGAAATATGATTTTGATTTTTTAACATTCCGCATGCTAAAAAACTGATTGCCTGTTCTTTTATAGTGAAAATGTCCTAATATTTGTATTTAATGCAAAGTCTTTGGACTGCAGACAGTTTTTGAATTACAAAATTATCGCTTTGTTGTCACTTATTTACATTTTTGTTAAAATGCTTGTTGTCTTTGTAATGTGAAAATTTATCTTTTTCTTTTATGCAGTAATCGCCACGTGATTTGATCTTTTATAAATTAGTTGGTGGCAAAATTCTGAACTCATTTTTTGAAGTTAGCTGTTGCGAAGTGAAGTTGGTTTTGAGAGTTGGGTCTTTACACTTAACTTGGGTAAATTTCATTTTTGCGCTGCTCTGCTTTGTCCCTGCTCTAGCTTTTTTTGGATGGCACTTTGAAAAGACGTATGATCAATAATTGAGAACTGAATTTAGCTATCACAACCCCAACATTTATTTTAAATTGCATTTAAATTGTTTTTCAATTGTGTTCTCAATCTAATATTCTGGTAATTGTTACTGCACGTTGATGACAGAAGATTGGAGAAGATTTGGAATAGCTTCTCCACTAGAACAGAGGCGTGACAGTTGTGGTGATCGCGGTAAATTTTTTGAGCGCTCTGAGAAAATTTAGGATTTAGCGTCGCCTTTATGAAGGTAACAATATAATGAATTAAAGTCGGAGTCGACTAAACGTATAATACACATGTCATATACTGTTACTAAATAGAAAAAAATGTAATGCAGTTGTTTGCTCGGCAGTCGAGGTTCTGATTCGGTCCGGTACCGAAGTTTGAGGGTCAGAGCCAGTGGCGTGTGGAGTTGAATTTGATATGGAGGCTTGGGGTAAGCAGTAGGCAAACCCAATTTCGAGATGAAGACTTTTTGTTTGTAGATCAACTGTTTGAAAGCAAATTTCTGCAATTTGCTGAATTAAGAACTATTTTTGTGGGAGATGGAAGGAACTTTTTAAAATCAAATTAGTTTTCAAGATTTTCCAACTGAAGACCTTTTTTTTAATAATTGACTTGATTGTCCGTGCCATAAATTCTTCAAAAAAATAACGCTTTTTAAACCAGCAGCTATTCTCTTTGAGCAAATGATTTAAAGTATGATGCAACATTAAGCTCCCTTTACTACAATTTGTGAAAGCCATCAAAAAACAAAGCACTTTTAGACCAATTCTTTATTTTTATTTTAACTAGAAAAGATTGTGAGTGACAGACCCAGTTAGCCTACTTTATTTGCGTAAGGCTGGTCTGGGGTTGAGAATAACACACAGCTAGATAGAGACATATGTCCAAAGTTATGCTTTTGTTTTAGGAAAGCTATAATAACACCAATTACCAGCGTTTGCTGCAGAAAAGGAACTGAAATTAAACAGAAAAACCATACACCAACTAACACACATTTTAAAGTCGCCGTGTATAAACACCAAAAATTGCAGTTAATTTGAGAAATATAACCTTATTGGCCAGTAACTACTCTATAATGACAACAATACGGTAAAAAAATAACCGGGTTTTAGGAAGATACTTTAAAATGGGCAGCAAGCAAATCGGGCAATAATTTAGTTAGCCTACTGGTTCTTACAATTCTGTGCCAAACCAGACTACTAAACACTTGGATGCAAGAAACAACTTTTGCAGTAAGTTTTGCTTTTTTATTTAGCTGAAATACGAACACAAAATTTTATAAATTTCGAATTGACACCAAAAACTAACTACTGAATTTGACTTGCTGTATCTTAGCAAAAGCGATAAACAACGTGACAGATGTCTCAAAGCAGTCGCGGCGAAATCATGAAATATACAAGGAAAACAGGATCAAACAAAAAAATTAGACTGAACGGCTCTCACCAAGATCTTCACTTTTACTTCAACAAGAAGAGATCGTCACGTCATTAGCAACAGCAAAATCGAATGTAAGTTTTTGAAATTTGTTATTTTTCAAATTTGGCATTTGATTGATATGATTGTTTTCACGGTATGATTGACAAGGCATTCACATCACTTTATAAATCTTTCTCGTACAACAGAAAATATTTGCTGGCTGTTGATACTTCACTAGATGCAAAATTGTGTTTAGCGCAATTAACATTAAATGTATTCCCGTATGCCTCTGCTAATTGCGTCGAAATGCAATCGCCAATATATCTACCCTTATCAGCCTAGAAACGCTTTTTTTAAAAAGTAATGTTTTTTATAATTCTGTTTATTTAGGTGTATTCAAACATACTGTAAGGTTTTTGTAGTCCCCCTTGTAGAAACTCTCTCAAACTGCGAGTGCCATATTTGGCACACTGTACAGATTTCTAGTACATTTGTTGATCTTTTCATGATGTTTTTATTTGACTAACTTTTCATTTGACTTGATCATTTGACCAATGCAATATCTTTAAACCGATTTTTGAAGCAACTGTTCATTGAAACCAACAATAACGGCGGTTTTTGGCGATCACTCACACCCAGCAACCCATGACGTTTTATGACGTCGCAAAAAAACAAAGCTTAAAAGAAATGCTTCATGAAAGGCTAAAAAAATAATAATAAGACATATTGCGAAAAAAAACTGTAGTTTTTTTAGTTTATTAATTGTAAAAATGGTAACCAAAACAAAAAAAATGCTCAAATAACAAAGTTTTGCTTTAGCAAAATCGTGAATCACCGCAATACAATTAATTTACAATATGCGCTCTTTTTACGTGAATATTCAGCCCATGTATCATTATAGAGTGTGATAATTCAAATTGCAGCCCACACACAATCCAACATTACATTTACTGCATTGGGTAAACTGCCTTTTGGAGCAAAGTTCTACAGCATCAAAGCGTATATCATCCAAATTTTGTATCCTTTGACGTTGCAGATATGATGATCCACTAAGTCCTGCTCGTTTTGCACGTGAGCCATAGCATTGCAAATAGACTTGAACTATATGCTCCTTGAATTCAAACTGAGCGTATTACCTCCGTAAATTTTTGGAAATAACCCAAGCATTTTGAATGGAGATATCTATTAATCTCATAAAGATGCACCAGTACCACTTAACTCTACTTGAGGCAGTAGCTCATCTTCATAGATGGTCAGTAACAAAGTAGTTTTGCCTAATAAACGACTTGAGTAGGGTTTTCAGTAACGAGCTACTTACTTGAGTAGTTTCATTTTTTGTTACTTCTAGTTTACTTGATTATATTAACTAGGAAGCAACGTTAGTTAAGTAGTTATGACTTTTACTTAAGTAAGTGATGAAAATTTGATTTTCGTACAATTAAAATGCACTATGCTAGCGCAAAACAGCTTTGTATTTAAGTTTTATTTTGTGCAAATCCTTCATTAGAGTAAGCCATTTTTGGTTCGAACTTTGAGAACTAAGTAGTAGACCAGCCGTTGCTTTTATGCTAGCTTGACTTGGTGGACTAATACTGTTATTAATATCAGTAGGTCGTTTTCTCTCATCTTTTGATTTTGAAAGGTCTTTAGCACCAGAGGTAAATTTAAACACTTTGTAGAGTTTTATTTTTGAACAGTTGTTTATTGTTACATAATTTCAAAATGTCTGAGCAAAGCTTTAGGGAACGAATTTATTGCACTTTTTTAAAGCTGTGAGCAAATACTTTAATGTTTTCGTTTGGCTTTCATCAAAAGTTATCGCCAGAATGCAGCAGAAAAGAGAATTCGTCGCTGATTGCAGTAGGCAGGACCATCAAAAGTGTCAGCCTCCGAAATTCTTAATATCTTTTTGGAGGGATTGCATTTGGCGATGGCTTGAGACATACTTACCTTTTGTTTGTGCGGTTAAGAGTTAAAGCCGTTTTAAGCCCATAGCGCTCTTTTTTAATCACGGGTAGCGAACTCAGGGTAATAATTTATGACGATAATTAAAATAACTCATAAGCTCACGATCATTGTTTCCTCTAAGATTTCAGTAAGTGGGTAACTGCCGGTGCAAGTGCGAAATTGCTAGCAAATGTACGAAAACCGCAGGACAAGTTTTGGTGGACAAGCTGAGCAAACCGTTACACTAGCCTAATTAACGTATTTTAAAGTTGTAAAGAAAGATGGTTTTGATAGCCTGCTGCTGTCAGTGTGTACGCTTAGCTAATAAAAGAAGTCGTTTACCCCAATTCAGATTTTGGGTCCTTCGTCCCAAATCTTTTCCAAGGCAGCCAAGAGTCTGACGTTAACATCACGTGACAATAACGCAACAGCGATTTGCGAGCTAGGCGCGTACTGTTTCCACGCTTTTATTGTACAGTAGAATTAGTGTAATGGCTTTATTTATGACGCCAACTTTCTTTTGAAACCTAACGTCTTCCTCAGTCCCTTTAGAAATCCAATATTTCAGATACCGTTTCAGATTTGCCTAGAACATTGATTTGCGTATAACTCATCTTTTGTTTTTCTCTCAGTCGTATTTTTTTTCGATTATCGTATTTCAAACCTAGCTCAGTGCTTTTCAACTTCTTTTTGCATGTGGCCCATTTTCGAAACGCACAGAAGCACGTGGCCCTATCACCTATTTTTCTCAATTTCATAGGCAACTTTAAAAAAGTTATCAAAGTAAATTTCAGGGATGTTGTCCAAATAAAATAAAATAATAAGTCGTAAAGAAAGTTTTCCAATTTCACTCGATGAGGAGGTAAATCTAGCCCCGTGTAGACCGTTGTCCGCCGATTGAAAATCTGTGATCTAGGCCATAATTATCTGTCACGAATAATATTTATTTTTTAATTTGATTAAGACACCAGCTTGCGAGTGGTATCTTGTTTACTCTGCTACGTCTTTCGCAGCAGGAAGTGGAGTTTAACTGCGCGTTAAAGATTTTCAAAGATGACTTAAAAATAAGTTTAAACAACAACTGCATGGGCGTGCACAGAGTTTTTTAAATTTCTGGAAGATAGAAGAAGCAAAACTGTGACGTTGCACTTTGATGATGTAATAACTCGCGTAATTATGTCAGCTCTAAAAAGATTTACAAGTAGCCTATCGGTTTCTAATCGGCTGCGGCGAAATATCTGGCTATTTTTGTTTAGTAAGTGAAATTTGATCACTCAAACTCTGCGACCTGTGCAACAGTAATTCGTAAACGTTTCAGAGTGTCAGGTTGACAGAGCATGTAAATAGAATTAGCCTAATTCTATGCCGACGCCTAACATGAGCATGAAAAGTATGACTTTTTTGGAAATCATGGGGTGTTAGATAGATTACCACGGCTATGTCAGCAGAACAAAAATTACTGGCGAACTTCAATTGTAGCTTAAACTAGTTACATTTCTTTATCGTAATCAGTTAAACAGCAGGCTTTTTCAATTGCAAGTAAAAGTAATGGCAGTTTTGAGATACTGCTAAAGTTTGTTCACGGGACTCTCGATGATAATCGACATAACATGGCTGGCCTAACATTTTTTCGCTCTAAATAAGTTTTAAGTTACCAGTCACCCAAAAGGTGAAAAGAGGTCGCTAATATTTGATAGGTGAAATTCTATTTTTGTGAAACGCATTTGAAACTTGACTGAAGTAAAGGAAATAGAGAAATTCATGGATGCGAAAATGTGCGAGTTTGGTAAACGCAGCTATTAAGTCTGGTAAAAAATTGAAAAGCTGATACAGTATTTGTAACTGCGCATTTAACTACAGGGTCTCACTTAGAGGCGCTTACAGCAAAAAAAAGTAAAATCTATTCATTTAAAATCACGTAATTTTATTGCATTTGCGTGAAGGCTGCTCTTTTGGACAAAATATTTGGGGGAACTCGCTTACTTTACCGACGCCATTGTGTACAGGCAGATGTAAAAACTGCCATAGCTGCGCGCGCACAAATACACTTTAATAGATTTCTTTGTTCAGTGCAAAACTTTCTGTGAGGTTTAACTATTTAGTAAGTTTTCTTTATACTGTTAAACGTGATTACACGGTACACCTTAATGTTTAACCAAAAGACAGTTTTGGAATGGTCAGTCATGAACGCCAATTTTTTTCAATGTCCTAATGTTGTAGCAAATTTTACTGTATTACAAATCATCTTTTAAGTAATTAATATAAAAAAGTCTACAATTTAATACAAACGTTTTCTAAGAAATCTAGAATTCACTTTTTTTTCTTCACGGTTTAGAGCTAAATTTAATCATGACTGATAAGCTATCACAGCACACAGCTGTCCGGCTACAATTTATTTAAAAAACATTTTGGAGTTAACATTGGTTAGAAGTCGTATTCTATTTTGCTCTTAATTTTCATAACTGGCAAGTGTGAAAAGGTTATTTATTTGTAATTCACAAAAACTGAACCATTTTTTCAAAAAATGGTATATTTTGTGTTAAACTGAAACCGAGAACTGTGTGCCTTTTTATCTTATCAACCGCTGTTGAAATTGGCGTTGAACCGTGAAGAAAAAATATCATTTTAATCACTTCCAGTTTTGAACTTCCTTTTAAAAATGATGTCTTGCATTAACCTGTTAAGCGTCACGCTTCGTTTTTTCCTGCAAAGTTCACCATGAAATTTCCAGACAGTTTTTCTTTTTTCCTTTCTCTCTCTCTATGCGAGAAACGGGTTACCTCGTGGCTGACAGCTTTATGTAAAACCCTATCTCTGAAAACGGCATATGCCGTTGGTGACAGTTCTAAGCAGAAAACTGGCAACGGCATATGCCGTCGGTGACGCTTAACTGAAGTTTGAGAGCTCGCTGGTGTTGTTAATCTTCGCCTACGATGGAAATTGGCCAAAAAAAGTAGAGAAAAAAACTTTTTGATTTACTTTATGTTAATTGCTTGAGAGATAATTTGCAATACAAAAAATATTTAAGTCGCTGTCACTCGCTATTGCGTCACAGCCACGCGTTGTTTACGCAAGATGTTGCACTGCCCTAAAACAGCGTCGGTCCAACCTTGAATTCCTATTCGCTGTCTCCCTCGCGTTAAAGGTGGTTAAAGATTTTGCTTGCGAAATTGCAAAAATTTTAACAACTGCAAAAAAATTACCAAATATCGCCGGACTTTTTTATGCATCGTTGAAATATAACTGCAAATCTGCCGAACATATTTTGGCGAATTCGCACGTTTCTCGCGTTTAAAAGAAAAACACTGCTCACAATATGTCCGCCAGTCGATAGGTGAGTTTAGGCCACCACGACGAGCAGAGTGTTTGGCTCTAAAACCTGTCTAGCACGTAAAAATCGTGGCATCCTGTTTAGTGCCTTGACCAAAAATAAACAAGCAACTTTTCCGACTTGTTCCTTACACTAGCACTTTTGTGATAAGCGCCAAACAGGAAAGCTGTAAGCATCATTTTTTTAATTGAATCGACAACGAAAATGAACCCTGGCCTACCGACTGCGAGGCGGAGGCTCTAACCACAACCCCACCCCGCCGTTTGTACTTAATCGAATATCATTCTCTGGGCAGCCATTTTTGCAAAGAATTCCTACAATGTTGTCCAACTGTTGTGGAGTCTGGGTTGGAAACAGACGAATAAAGCCTTGTGCACCAAACTTCAAATAAGTAAGGATCCAAAAATGGGTATTGTCCGCTATAATCGGTTTTTGAAGTACTGACGTAAACTGTTTTGAGACAGTATTCTCTACTAAAACGTCTAGGGAAAGGAGTTTGCAATCATCTTTCTTTTCAAAAGTAAAATCCAATTAAGAATGTAAAGAATTTAGTGCCAAAAGAAAGTTGTCACAGTCGAATTCCTTGTTGAAAATGGCAAAAGTGTCATCAGAGTAGCGGAAATTCGGGACAGGTTTGTTGGTTCGTCAAAACAATATCTTTTCATACTATCCAACAATTATAATGGCAAGTGCAGGTAGAGAGCCCATGGTAACAACATCAATATGTTTGTCCATTGTATTGTTGAAACTGAATTCAACTAATCTAGCAGCTGCGGTTGGAAACTCAGTAAAAAGTGCTTTAGAAGTAATAGGTGGATCCAATTTTATTGTTCCATAAAGCGACAGCTAACATCTGAAGTGTTTCTGTTAGTGGCATAATCGTAAATAGGCTAGAGATATCAAAGAAACGGGGGAAAATGGTTACTGGATCTCAGTTGAGTTATTAAATACTTTCAGAAAAAGTGAAAAATCTTTGGTGCAGCGACTGAAATCAAGATCTACACTGGGACTACTAGAATTATGAGACATTTTGCCAAATCATGATGGCAGATCTGATCATTCTGATGATAACTGTTAGTGAGTGAGAGACAAAACGATGTAGTTTTTACTTAATGCTTTAAAAGAATGCAATAAATCCGTTCTATTAAACGTTATCCACAGTTACTTTTTAAGTTTTTGCATTTTATTTTACCTTTATAAGCATACATTAGTTTGTTCACAGACAAGCTGTTGCTGTTGTCAAGCCAGTAGATGGAAGACCAAGAGGGGCAACTAGCTTCTCAAAAGACATGTAAAAGTTTTGTTCGGGATGTATTCCTTAGTGCCCTCCAAAAAATAGTTATTGTGTAAACTTATAATCTTAGCAAATATTTTTAAATTTGCTCAATTACACTGATTGTTATCAAATTCTGTGAGATCTAGATTTTGGATAGGGGAAACTTTTTTTCCATATTTTTATCAGCCAAACCAATACAATAAGCAGTACTTTATTTAACACAATAAAGCTAACATAACAAAATAAACAAAAAGAACAACCAAGTATTTCGTTTGTTGTCGGAAACGTTGTTAGGATAATATAAATGTGAAATTTTGACGGTAAAGTTAAATTTCACAAAACTGAACACTTATAACGAGAGTAGTGTCGTTTTAATACTGCACATCTCTCAATAAAACACGTGAAGAAGTGAATTTGCTCTATGTAATTAACAGAGTTTTGTATAAAGAATGGTTTAAGGCGTTTGATTAGCAGCGCTTCCTTAGCTCGGTTTCAGTGTTAAAACGACACTTTTTTCATTACGTAAAATTTTGCTCTGCTGAAATTGTTTCTTTGCTGGCTTTGCGCAAACCACAGCGGAATTTGATAGCCTAGTTAGATGAACTTGGGTTATTAGGTAGATGGTTTTCAATTCTTTTGAATAGCTATCTAGTCGTCATACCGATATAAGACATGTTCTTATCACAAGAACATGTATACTGGTTGAAAACATTTGAGCAGAAATAAGCGAGCGGAGAATATTTAAGATTGAAATGCGAATTTATTTTATATGTTTGGTTATCAGTTATTATATCAGTGCCAAGTCCGTCGCGAAACAATGCAGCAATGCGTTTGCCAAGTTTAATAGATAGGGAAAAATGTACGGAAGGGCTAAGTAAGGAATTAAGTTGGGGGTGTGGTTAGGGGTGTCGGTGGAAGATTGTTGGTTATGGTTTCTAAATTTGTTTATAAACTGGTTTATCACTTTTAAAATCCGTTCGTTTAAATAAAGAGATAACAAATTTGATTTCGGTTTTCAGTAATGGGTCCTTTGATATATACGAATAAGCAAGATCCAATGAACAAGTGATAAGACATCGTTTCAATGACAAATATGCTATCTGTTAAAATGCATGAGTACAACAATAAAAGTTGGTTAGCAGTACACACTGACATTAAATCCTTGTTGCAAATCGTTACTTCAACATCAAAAAATGGTCAAAAGTCAAAGCCATCAAAAGTTAGATGTGTGGGGGCCTTCTTGCATGTGAAACGAAGGTTGGGGTGCTAGTTATTAACCACATTTTCTTCTGGTCTTTTATCACGCAGAGGTGCAGTGTTAAAACAATGCTACCCTTGTTATAAGTGTTCATTTCTGTATGATTTAAATTTACCTTCAAAACTTCAGATTTATATTGCTCTTACCAATAGCTTTGGTGTTCTTTTTGTTAGTTTTCTTTTGTTAGCTTTATTATATTAAATTAAGTTCTTCTAATTACACAGGTTTCTCTAAAAAATCTGCGCGGTGTCTAAAATAATCAAAAAAGGACATAAATAAAAACGTGAATCACGATAAAAAAAAATTTGCCCCAACGCTCTCAGAAATTGTTAGTTGACTACATCATTTGGGTCTAGTTTTTACGCTAAATTTTATATATCATAAGACTTAAAATTTTTTTTTTTAAAATAAATGAGCGTTGGTCTCATCGAGTAACGTGAGTTTTAACGACTTTTAACTATTAACGAACGTTGCATCAAAAGTATAAGACAACAATCAAGAAGTATGATCAAATGGAGGTAAAAGAAAAAGTAGCAACTCCTAAAATATTTAACTTTACAAAATTTGTTTACAAGAAAAACTGGTTAAACTAAACTCTTTTTGGGAGTCTTCTAAAAGTAGTAAAACCCTCTGACATTGTGTCTCCCGGAAAAAAACTTTTCTTAGGGAGACGCCATTGCCTACACCATACATGTAAACCTTTAACTTGGTCTGTAATGGTCCGTTCAAATATCATATAATGCTTCCAAATTGGGGAGGGGGAATGGAGGAAGAAAACCTTCATATTAGTGTAATAATGGGGGCGGGGGAAACAAGAGACAGCGTTTTGTGACCAACTTGCTATTACAACTTAAACAATTTAAAACAATCGATCGTTTAGAGAAACAAGATTTGTGACGAATCCGAATAATTGAAGTTATCTGTAGTCCTTTTTCAATATGAGGCACCACATAAGGAGGGTGGAGGTTTACAAAAATGTCATAATTTCGGAGAGAAAAAAGAGGATCAAAAATATGACAAAAAAGCGTCACATAATTGCAAACAATCTCCAACGTAAATAAAGCTACAAATTAGCAGAAAAGTTGGTGACTTCAAGAATCTTTTCTCGCATTTCATGGAGTGCAATCAGTTCAAACAAAAAACCACTGGTTTAGAAAAATGCAGGAAAACTGTTCAAAATACTAAAACTACTATTACTACTTGTGTTGTTTAATTCGCATTTTTTTATATTTTTACTCAGGTAGAAATACCTGTCATTATCCTTTCTACTTTTGCTTGAATATTATTTTAAGTAAGTTGCAATGCTTTTACTCAGGTACATTATTAAGCTACTTTGACCATCTCTGCTCATCTTTAAATTCGTGTAACGGTTCAATCATCCCCATGGACGCTGTTGAAACGTTGAATGAAACTCTTCTTCTGTCGCAGTGCTTGGAACTACTGAACTAGCAAGTTATCAGTATTTAAAAGAAAGGACGAGACATCAAATACCGCAAGGTTATTTTTCAATCATCGTCTGTTATTCCATAGTTCAGTGCTTTCCAAACTTTTTAAGTCACAACTCACTTTTCAAAACATAAACTTTTTGAGTCCATTTAATTCTACACGTGCTTTGAAGTACTTGAAAAAAGTACAGTGAAAACAAAACATCTATTCAAGATGTTAATTTTCATGTAAATTATTTGAGACAAAGCTTGCAGTAATTAAAATTTTGAATGACTTTTGCGACTTTCTGAAATCACGTCCACGACTCACCAGCAGTGTTCCCTAAAAACGCCTAAAAAGTGCGAATTTGCGAAATTATGGATTCCCAGTTAAAAATAAACAGTGCTTAAAAAAAGTCAGGCGGTTTTTGGTAACTTTTTGAGTTAGTTAAAATTTTTGCTATTTGGCAAAATCTTCAACCAATTGTTTAATACGCGGGAGACAGGGAAAAAAATCTAAGTTCGGACGGACGCTTTTTTAGGACAGTACAACGTCTCACGTAAACATCGCGCGTTCTGTGACGCAATAGAGAGTGACTGTGACTTAAAATATTGCGCACGCCATTGCCACACTTCTTTTCCATTACAAATTATCTTTTAAGCAATTAACATGAAACAAAATGAAAACGTTTTTATTCTTTAATTTTCCCGGCGAATTTCTATCGTAGTTAAAGAGCGGTAATAGCAAACAGCTCTCAACCTTCACTGTAACACAAGACAATAGTTTTCGAGGAAAGTTTGAAACTGGAATTGGGTAAAATCTTTGTTTTCTTTACATTTCAATGCTAATTTCAGTGGTGCTTGTTAAGATAAAAAAGAACATAGCTCTTGGTTTTAGTTTAGCACAAAAACAACTATTTTTGAAGAAATGGTCCAATTTTTGTAAATTAGAAATAAATAAAGCATAGCTTAGACCGCCACGCTTGTGGGACCTATACTAGAACCACTTTGGTGGAAAGTCTGTCAGTACTGCACTGAAGAGACCTGATAGGTCGAAACAGTGTCACTGTCTACTGTTTGATAAATGCATCCCTAGACTCTTGCACTTCTATAAGAGCTTTTGACCACTAGGTTGTGACAGCACTATTGTTCTAGCAGTTGCTAGATTTAGTGCACCTGCGACAACCGCCACTCATTCACAAGTGACACGGCTTCGCAGAGTACTGACAGACCTTCCACCAAAGTGGTTCTAGTATAGGTCCCACAAGTGTGGCGGTCTAAGCTATGCATTATTAAAAGCCTTCAGCTTCTTGTCGGTCACCAATTGCACTGAAGAGATCTGATAGGTCAAAAAAAGGTCACTGTCTGCATTTTGTAAGTGCATCGCTAGTCCCTTGCATTACTTCTAGAAATAAATAACTTTCTCTCACTTGCCATCTATGAAAACTATAAGACAAAAAATGACTTCCAACTAATTTTAGTTTTAAATTCCCTCCACAATTTTTTTTAAATAAAATTTAGCTAACAGCCATGTACTGTGATAGCTTGCCAGTCATGATTAAAGTAAGCCTTGAAACGAGAAGAAAAAATGTAAAGTGCAGTTTTGATTCCTCTAAAAACGTTTTATGTTGAAATCTAGCCTTTTTTGCTTTAATTTCTTAGAAGGTAATTTGCAATACAGTAAACTAGCATTAATGGCATTTAAAAAAAATTGCCGTTTATTATGTATCACTTCAGAATTGACTTTTGATTCAACATTAAGGCGTATTATCTAATCTGGTTTGCCAGTGAAACGAAAAATCGCTTAATACAGTTGACTCCGCTTTATTCGGACACCGGATAATTCGGACAATCGCTTAATTCGGACAAACCTCCGCTTAATTCGGACAATAAATGTCATTACATTATCGCATTAACATTTATTACGCTCAAAGTTTTGAGTGATTGTGATGTAACAAAATGAAAATGCTATTATGTTAACAGAAACAAGACAACCAACTTCTCCGCCCATTCTGTGTACTGCTTTAGGCTACGTTTTTTTCGGTTAGTCAGCGATGGCACCTAAAGCTTTGGTTGAAGAAGTAAGGTTATTAAACAAGGCTAATAAAGAAAAGGAGAAAAACTAGTCACTGTCAACTAGGCAGTTGGCTGCACTTGTTGGTGTGTCGTAATGCACCTTACATGACTGGCAAGAAAATGAGGCAAGGCTTCGTGAGCAATATGATGAGGCGGTGTTTCCTACAATAATGTTGAGTTATAGCGTTTGTTGTTTTATATGTTTGTTGTATTTCAAGTGTTTTTGATACACATAAATAATCCTTTGTCTGGCCTAAGAGTTGCTTTTGTGGACGTTTTTATTGGCTCCTACTACAATTTTACTGCATAAATAGAAAAGATAGGCGTATTAGCTTCTTGCCACGCATCTCTCATTAATTCGGACAAGCTTGTTTCTCCACCTAATTCGGACAATAACAGTCGTGACCAACCTGTCCGCATAAAGCGGAGTCGACTGTAGTAGAAACCAACAGAAAGTTGCGCATTGCGAAAAGAAAACCTTTTCTAAAGTGTAATTGTGCACGCGTGGCTATTTCAGTCTTTTACATTTACTTGTATACAGTGGCGCACGTTAAAGTAAAAGGGGTCCCCCGAAAATTTTTTCCAGGAAAACAATTTTCCTGGATTGTTTCAATTGAATTTTCAATTTTCAAATTTCAAAGTTCAAATTTTCAAATTCAATTTTCAATTCAATTGAAAGAAAGAATATTTCACGCTACGCCTGCAATCTACGCCTAATGGAAACCAGCCTTAATGCGTATTATCTAGTCTAGTTTATCAGTGAAATGAAAAATTGCTAAATAGTAGAAACTAACAGAAAGTTGCGCATTGCGAAAAGAAAACTTTTTCTAAAGTGTAATTGTGCACGCGCGGCTATTTCAGTCTTTTACATCTACCTGTACACAATGGCGCACGGTAAAGTAGGAGGGGCCCTCTGAAAATTTTTTCCAGGAAAAACAGCCCCCTGGCAAATGCAGTCAGTAAAACTGTGTGATTTTACATAAAAAATATATCTTAATATTTTTTGCAGTCAGCGCCTCACAGTAAAAATTTTGAAGTTTTTTCATATAGTTGCAAATATTAGCATTTCAATTTTTTTACTAGACTTAATAGCTGCGTTTTCTAAACTCTCAAATATTCGCGTCCACAAATTTTTCTTTTTTCTTCGTCAATTTTCAAATGCTTTTCTCAAAGATATAAATTCATCTATCAAATATTTGCGACCCCTTTTCACGCATTCGGTAGATGGTTAATAAAAACCTAATAAAACTAAAAAATATTCAGCCAGCTGTTTTACCGCGACTATCATCGAGGGTTTCGTAAACAAGCTTCAGAAGTGTTTCAAAACCCTCTACCACTATTTTCTCCACAGCACCTAGCCAGGTAATGACATTTTATTGTTTTTCGCAACTTGGACAAAACTTCATAAAAATTTAATCATTTGTTTTTGTATGTGGTTTGTAAAATTAGTTGACAAGACTCGGAAATTTATTATCGTTTATCAAAACCACTGCTTTCTGAGACACGTTTTACAAAGAAAGCAAGACGCACATACGATAACTACTGCATTGCACAAAAAATCTTAATTTTCTTCTTTCAAGTTGCGCAGTTTTGCCATCAAATACTTTCTATGTCAGATCAAAAGTTTACTTGCAACTGCAAAACTCTCGTGTTTAATTGCTTACGATTAAGAAACGTAACTATGTTAATCTATTTAATATAATCAAGCAACAATCGAAGTTCGCAAGTAATTTTTGTTCTTGTGGCATAGTCGTGGTAACCTACCTAACATTCCATTATTTCATAAAAGTCATTTCTTAGGGCAGATATAATCACGCTAACTATTATGACACCGAAGCACATCGTCACAGTTTTGCTTCTTCTGCTCCCGGAAATTGTGAAAACTCGGCGCAGACGCTCATGCAATTGTTGTTCGGACTTGTTTTTATCATCTTCAAAGATCTTTGAAGCGCAGTTGACTCGAGTGCCTGCTGCGTAGCATAGTAAAAAAGATACAACGCGCAAACTGGCGTCTTACTTACAGTGCTGTTCATAATTCAGGGGCCACCTTGCGAAATTTGTTGAATCGGGGCCACCTTGCGAAATATGTCTGTGATTAGAATGAAATCATGAAAAAGTTGGGTGTGGGTGTTCGGCTAAATGTGATTTTCAGCAAAAGCATCTATTGCTTTGACATCACTCCACAACTCTGATTTTGTACTACTTCCCCCTCATACTTAGTTAATTGAAGAAATAAAATAGGTGAAATAGTACAACTTTTTGAGAAAAACTATTTTTGATTTATAAGTGGGGAGGTCTATTTTAAGGTCACTTTGGTGCTCACTTATGCTACAACTTTAAATTAGATTTCCTGCTCTTTTATTTCAGGAAGGGAACGGAAGAATATTTGTAAAATGATTATCCTCTTTGTGAGTAAAACTCATCTTGATGTAAGAGTGTGAAGATTTAGATTACAGGAATAGTCAATGAAATACAAAATTAGAAAAACATCTAAACAATGGGTTTACAACTACATGAAACTGGAGGAAGAATTTTGGTTTAGAATAGCGTAATATACATACTGGAATTGATGGCAAAACGTTTGGGGTAGGCGCAGTTATTTTTTCCCTAAGCAGGAATCATGGCAGGTAGACGCAGCCAAGGAATTTGATGTCATGAAAATATAATTACAAAAGGACTTGAGCCAAGTCGTAAAATAAGTCTACGTTTCTCTTATTGGAAGGAACATATAAAAACTTTTGAAAATAGTTGGTTGTTTACGAGTTAGACCAGTTTGGGTAAAATAGTTTGAATGATTGGGATTAGGGTCAGAGAAGCTTGCTTTCTATTTGTAACAACTTTTCGTTACTGATTTCACAAATGTTGTTTGGGTGAACCTCGGACTACCGGCTGAATCACTACTTTATCAACCCAACAGAACTAATAGTCAGCCTGCCGATCAACGCCGGCTGAGCTAGCTAGGAAATTTATAAATTTTTATTGATTAACAAAAAGGAAATATTAACCAGCATTTGGGAGAAGTTTAGTTATTAACCCTAGAACTCCCAAAGGGGTCAATTGACCCCTTTTGCTTTATTTTTTCTAAAATAAACAAAACATAGATAACATAGGAGGTTGAGATTTTTTGACTTTTCTTTATTTGGGTTATTACACACTCCAATTGAATAACACAAAATTTCGACGAAAAAACAGTGCATTTATATCCAGTTTTACGCCAACCACCAAAGGGGTCAATTGACCCTCACGGCTACTTTCTTGCACAAAACTCCCAAAAAGTTTATTCTTGTTCCAGATTGATGCAGTCTTTGCACATTGGTGTTGAGCATGTGCCGCAAACATAGCGAGAGTAGTTTCCACACTTCGTGCGAGTTTTGTTAGAATTGCAAATACTGCACTTCGTTCTTTTAGTCGGTGGTAAATCTTCATCAGCTCTATCGCGAATTCGTTTGAATCGAAGCAAATGGGGCATTTCATGCCGGCGACTCCGTTCTGAAGCACAAAGCTCTTCTCCCAACTTGATTAAAAATTGACGTCGGCTTTGGGCAGACAAGGTAATATCCTTACATATCAAGTACGTATTTAGTGACACAATATCCAGCAGATTGAAAAATGCTGCCAAAGGCCATCTCCTAGACGAAGCTTTACTAGAATATGACCGAAGCATTTCATCTGCAGTGTCAACTCCACCTTTGTTTTTGTTGTAGTCCAAAATTGCTTTTGGCTTTCTCTTCTCCCCCTCATGAACTTCTACTGTCTTATGTTCAGAGGAAAGCAAGAATACTACCTTGTTTTTCTTTGCTTTGTAGCTGAGTATCATGATGCTCTCTGGTGGCAATGTAAAGAAAAAATTGGATGAATAAAGAGCAGCATCTTTTTCAAAGCGGATTTCATTCGGAATTTCTTTTCGATGTCCTCTGATGGTACCCACTATTGTTGTATGTTGTTGCAAAAGTTTTTTTGCAAGAGACAAGGATGTAAAAAAATTGTCACAAGTTACATTCAGACCTGCATTTTGGTAAGGCTCCAATAACGACAATGTCACAAATTCACCAAGCCCAGTCGAAGCTCGATCTTCTTCTTTGCCGACGTAAGGGAAAGCTCGTAAAACGTAGTACGTTGTGGCATCACAGAGCATCCAGAATTTTATCCCAAATTTTGCTGGTTTTTGGGGTATATACTGAATAAACGGACACCTAAAAATCAAATAGCATCATAAAAATTGTTTTCGTATATAAAAAAGACATTTGTATAAAGATTGTCACTGGATATTTCAAGTTGTTTTTGTCAATAAATTAAAATGAATGACTATGCGGAGATGATAATAATAATAATAATAAATATTGTTTATCAAAAATACGGACTAACCTCGATCGACATGGAAAAAGTTGCTCATCTACTGTTACATCAGCATGAGGAAAATACGACTTCTGGCAATTATCCATTACTGAATTCCATAATTCTCGAATTGCAGCAAACTTGTCTATTCTTCGGCGAATTGGTCTGGAATTTTTATCATCAAATCGAATGTATCTAAGAATAGATTGAAACTTATTTCTTGACATTGTTTCACGAAAGATGGGTCGTCCATGATCTGATTCCCAAAAGCTTGATAGTGGCTCGTTTCTTCCTTTGAATACCCCACGAAGAAGACAAAGCCCAAAAAATGCATCTAATTCTTGCTTAGAGATAGAAAATGTAGTATTTCCCTGCCTAAGAGCTTCAGCCTTTGTGAACCGTAAAATGCATTCGAAGTTTTGGTGACCCCACAGTTCTTTGAAAACATCCAGCGCCGTATCAACTCTATCAAGAATAAATTGTTTTGTTCCTGGTCTGGTTCGAATAATGTTACGCCTGCTGGTTCTGCCATTGGCATTCGGCGGTCGATTTTCCCAAATAGTTCCGTCCCTGCTCAATATACTTTCGCTGTTACTGTTTGGTGGGTGAAGATTTTCGTTTTCCAGAGATTCATTTTCAGCACACTCATCCTCATCATCTTGAGAGCTGTTCTCCTGTTCTGTTATAATAAAGTTGCTTTCATCAAAATCTTCTTCGTCAGAATCAACATCTGCTGCAAGCAATGTCAAAACTTCTCTAGGGTCATAAGTTTTGCCAACTTGAAATATATTCGACATGCTGGCCTTGGTTGTGCTGCAACAGTTTCTAAAAGCTAAAGGAATATCAATTTATGTTCAAATTAGACTAGGTTATTCTTTATGCCAATTTTTACAAAGGTTATTGTTTAGCTTATACGCCTATCTCTACCAACATGGTCTAACCTAAAATGAATGAATACTGCCACAATGCTACACAATAGCTTTTGACATAGTCGATGCGAGTTTACTACTTTGTGACAACCCTGAATGCTATCTTTCCTGTTTTATCTGAGAATCAATTGTCTTATCTGAGAATCAATCTGTAGCACTTCCAGCAGGTAATTGCAAGCATCTTATTCTGTTTTTCAGTAATTCTTTCCCTGAGTACGACCTATAGCCAAAAGCACGGCTTACAAACCTTCTTTTAATAACTTTTTTTTCAATAAGATGTCAACTAGCAACTCCGTCTAAAGGGCTAATTAAATACCGTTTTATCACGCAATTGAATTCCTTTGTTACAAACAGATTTCAGATACCATTAAATCAGGATTATTTCAAAAACAAAGTGTACAGGAAATTGTTTTCAAGCAATATTAAGTGCTAGGGTCAATTGACCCCTTTGGTAGTTCTTGAAGAAAAAATATCCGGTATTTCTAGGGTTAAACTATTGTCTTCAGAATTTTCCGGAATTCTAATTAAAACTCATTGGTTTGAAAAATGAATGTCTAATCTGTTTGACATTTTGTTGAGCACTTTCCTCTCAGTTCTGATAAAAACGTCCAGGCCAATCGAACATCCGTTTTCTCTTGAAAAGAGGAGTAAACACAACAATGTCTCAATTATTTTTATGTAAAAAGCGGATTGTGCTCTGTTCGTGAATCGAAAGATTAGAAATATTCAGTTTATTGACTTTAATTATAAAAATTTTACTAATTCTTTTCCAAAAAATGTAACTGCATTTTTGCAATGAAAACAGGTCCATAAAATTGTAGTTTTGCTGCATTCAACGCCATTTCGTAGCATAGTAGCAATGAACTATCATCTCGTTATTGGTATAATGCTTTAGGTTTAAAATTTCAGATTTCGAACAGGGATGCGGCCAGAATTTTTATTTGGCGGTGTAATGATCAAAATTGATGTTTTCCAGCATTTTAATTAAAATGCCAACATTTTTGTTGTTTATAGGATTTTCTCTTGAAAAATTATTCAAAGAAAATTTAGGGGGAAAGCGACATTTCTTCCTTACCCCCAAATTTCTAAGGATCCTAGTTTTAAATGCAGTTTTAAAGTGGCGAGATAGCACAAGACAAAACCGTTTCAAAATAGCAGATAAAACCTCAAAAATAACACGAGTAATCAACTTAAATATTTATTATTGCAAACTTTTGTGAGCGAATGCTCACTTCTTCATGCAAAATGAATGAGAGACTAAAAACTGAATTCAGTTTTATTTCATTCCACTATTGGCATTAGTATTGAGTTTTAATTTCCCACTTTAATCATTGACCACGAGGCTACACAACCTTTACGTTTCAAAATAGAATACATGCAAAGTGTCACTTGTGGCTACACAGAGATCCTCAGAACTTCTTCTTTTTAAGCAACAAGCAAACATTTAGAATGGCAGCAACAATTTTTTTATGAAAAAGGAGTTGCAAAGCAGTTACGCCTTCTAAAAACGCTAATATCTAATTGAGAGTGTTTATTGTAGAAACTAAATCGTATTTCCAATAAAAGTTCTAAATGTTTGTAATTACGATGAACATGCTGAGCACATGCATTGTGGCGATGCTTTTGTTTGTTCCTGTGGTACTTTCCCAACAATGTCGTCAAGTGACTGTCTGCAACGAAGAATCCTCAAACTTGATGAAGGGTGATAAGGGCGATGTTGGATCGTCTGGTAAGGCCGGTCCAGTTGGAAGTAGAGGTCCAAAAGGAGAAGTTGGAGAAGTCGGTGAAAAAGGAATGCAAGGGGAGTCCTGTGCTTTAGGCTCCTTCGAAAGTACATTGATGACAAAACTTGCAGGTAAATTGGTTTGATCGAAAAATGCCTTAAAAAAAAACTTCAATTTTAATTTCGATTTTTAAAGCAACATTTTTTATGAGTTAAAAACGTGAATTACATAAACGTGTTTTCAAGAGTGATGCCATGACGTTTCTTGGTGACAAAATGCTCGCCATCGTTTTCAACTACTGACCTAGATTGTTTTGTTTTGTTAAGTCTGTGACGTATTAAAAAATATACTCCGTTGCATTTCCCGTTATTACAAAATCACTTGATTGGTGTTTTATTTCAGTGTTGGAAACAATGTTGATTCCATCATCTTGTCTTTATTCGTCAGTTTACGGGAAGCAGACTCTTCGAACAGGCGAGGAAGCATTTTGTGACAATGGTTGGACTGTAAGTAGTTCCTTGATTTTGTTAAATTCTGTATTAACAAATTAAATTACTTAGTTTCGTTTTAAAAAATAAAGTAAATGTGTAGGCATATATATATTTTATTACTAGCTGGTCATTTTTCATTCAATTTTGCATTGACTTGTCAACGATATTATACTAGCTTGTTACCGTATCATATACCTACCAATCAAGCAGAAGTTACTAATGAAACTGTAGATGCTCAAACATCCATTCTGATCTATTGTTTTCGATTAATAGTTGACCTTCAAAATATAGCTTCAACTATCCTCTTTTAATGATTGACATCACTTATTGCATCATATATGACTGAGAAGAATGAAGCTTCCCCCTATTATAAAAGAAAATAAACAATTAATGGTTTTTGCAATCTCTTTTTTTATGTCCAAAAATATTTACAATAAAGCGCAATTCTGTCTGTAACGTGCATTCACTTTAACTTCTTCGAAACTACTGGGAGCGAAAGCAACACATTTAGCTTGATATGTTACTACCAAGGGTTGAGTGCCATAGGGGTTCGTGACGTCATCATGACATCATAGTGAAAGATAATTTTAAAATTTTGCCTTTCTTGACAGAGCAAAACCTTTTTTTGCAGACAAAAACCAGCCCCGACTAACCAACTAACAAAATACTTCATTGCTTTGGGGTCTAACATGACGTCACTGTTATCAGTTGATCGCACAATATGTTTTCTGCATTTTCTCATAAATACCGATTGTAGAAACGCCATTAAACGCTTTTTTGGGAAATATTGGCAAGGTGCTTTTGTTAAAATAAACTCTATAGCAATTAAAGTTAAATTAACGATACAACAACAGATTCTTTTTTTGGGTATTTTAAGCTTTCTAAGCATATTCTTTGTTTTTGCTCACCTTAAACTTGTTCTATTATGTGATAATGCTATCTAGTGCAATCAACACAGACATTTTGCTAACACAGATCATCATCTCATAATGTATTCAAAAATTGCAAAAGCTTTAAAAAATTAGTGTGCATGAAAACTGATTTGTGACCTTGTTTCCAAAACAATTTTCAAAACTGTTTTGATAATTTGAAGATTATTCCAACGCAATTTGGAGAATATATGACAAGCACCCTTACAGTCTGTTTTTATGCAACACAAATTAAACTTTTATCATCTGTAGTCCAACTGATTGCTCCATATAAAAGGTGTTAAGCTCAGTAAATAATTAGTGATTCCTCTAAATAAGAGGGAGGGTAAAAATGTTCTTATTAAATCTTTTGCAACAAAATATTAGTGTCGAGCTACATGTCATCTAAATATTGAAGGAATTTCTTTTGGAATTAAATGAAGCCGATGCATCTGGCTGATTTAATATTCTTAACCTTGACGTTACTGGTGGTGCTTTGCTATTGGAATAACTTACTGTAAGTGCATTACATTGTGTTTGTTTGCTCATTGCCTGGCCAAGAGAACTAACAGAACCAATCTCTTTAATATAACAATCAGGAAACAGATAAATTTATTCAAAATAACCGTTCAATACTCGTCGCGTTAATAGAATCAACAATAAATTACCACAGAATAACAAGCCTTATTTCTACTCCGTCAATCTCTCTCTTTTTCTTTTCACTACAGCAACTCCCTGCTACTACTCTACTGAATCGTAAAAATCTCGCCGCCTTACACATATAAATCGAAAAAAATAATCCAGAAAACGCTAGAGCAACATCATGCTGAAAAAAGCACTGCTAATAAGTTATGTAACCGGCAAACGAAAATCTACGAAGAAACCAGATTTACTAGATCAATTCGGAACTTATTATGTCATAAACGATTGTGACGTAACAAAAGACGTGTCTGTAGCAAATCTAAACGCAAAGGAAAAAAAGGTCTTTTTTTCGATCAGCAGCCGAGCAAACAAAATAATACAGCAAAACAAAGCGATAAATTACATCAACTATACTTATATGAAAACGAATCTTACAACGCAAATTTCTTTATTCGTGACATTGAGACACTTTAGAAGAAACATAGTGGCTAAGCGCACCCTCTTAATGCTTTTTAAGCTAAGGTAAAATAGAAAAAATTTGCAAAAAAATGATCACCAGCATCATACAGTACCACACAGTAATCTATTATGTCATTTAATCGATTTCCATTAAAAAATGGAATTTATGATTTTGGCGCAAGAATTGGCAACGTCAACAACACATTAACTTTTTATTAGTTTTCTCATAAATACCAATTGGATAAAGCCCGATGAACCGATATTATTAACCTCGATATTACTAATGGGAGCGCTGCTGTTGTAATCACTTAACCGCGAGTGCTTGATTTTGGGTTGGATTGCTCTTTGACAAGCTGCGTTTATGTCGCGACCAAGCAACATAAGCGTAGCTAGAGGCATTAGCAAATATGCCTACAGTTACCAAAAAGTGGCAAGTAGTGGGCCAAATATTTAATAATCTAATTTTTAAAAAACATATCAATCACCTTGCCGTACTTTCAGAATTTTAATATGCTTTCAATTTAAGCACTGGCTGAATTTAAAGAATAAAAGTTTGTTAAGTTTTTGGAAGTCTGTGGTGAAAACAAGGCAAATGACACATTGCCTGGGACTCGATAAACTTGGCAGACATGTAGTGGCTATGTGGAGCCCCTAAATCTTTTTAATCCATTGCGTTACAAAAAAAATATTTTGGCTTGGGAACAAGATTTCGTTGTGTCAAAAAACATGATTATTTAGTATTGCTTTCACAACCGATATTGTTAACCTATACGCTAATGATGAGGACTTATCACGCGACGCTGGCAGAATTGGTTAGTGAAATATATATTGCAGTGGGGACACAAATCTACATGAAAAGCAATTATAAAATTTTGACTGCAAAAAAGTTGAGTCTAATTGTTGGTAGAAGCGAAGACCAAGATTGGTGGGGGAGGTAAGGCAAAGGGCCTGTCTATTTGTCGTTCTAACCTGGGATGGTATGAGATGCTTTTATACTATGGGATGCTTTTATACTTTCTTATTCTAAGGTGTTTCAAAGACGCTTCAGTGGAGATGTCAACTTCAGACGGAATTGGACTGAATACAAACAAGGCTTCGGTGACTTGAGCGAAGAGTTTTGGCTGGGTGAGTTGTCGCTATTACGTCATTAAGGTGACTAAGTGTAAGTTCGTATGGGGGCAATAATTGTGAGTTGGATCCTCGAATAAGTTGGTAAACAAGATTTTTGCAAAAAACTCTCTATGTTACCAAGCCATTCTAGCATTGGTGACTTAAATAATTCCATAAACTGAGTTTATTGTGGTTGTATTGAGTTGTGGCTCAATTTCAACTTCCTTCCTCAGGTAACAGAAGTAGAGAGTAGATCGAAAGATGTCAAGAAATAATAAAAGAAAAACTGCAATGTAACTAACAACTGGCCAGAAGCTTTAGATAAAGCGTCGCTAGAATTGTCGACATATTCGATTTAAACCAGCTCCATAAAAGTAGAAGTTTTGTAAACACTCTGTGAAGTCGAATCACTTGTGAATCTGTAGCGGATGATGCAGGCGCATTGCGTCTAGTATACTGCTAGAACAACAGTGATGTCATCTTGTTTGGCATTGTTGTTGAAACCGAAGCGCCTACGCCCACCGTTGTCTAGTGGCCATAGACTCCTCCACAAGATATTTACGCGTTTTCACATGTTTCAAAAAAGAGCAAAACAAATATGAGTAGAAGTCGGCACACCTGTATGTTATCTGAAGTTCCCAAACACAACAGGCCGACGCAGGGTCAAAAAAAAAACAAGACTTTGCAAAACTTTGAAATTAAAAAAATAAAAACGTATAAAATCCAGACGACAGTTGGTAGGCGATTCTGATTCTTAACCCATTAACCACCATTCTGGCACTTAACTCTACTCGCCGTAATACATTTTTTGTTTATATGCCTCGTATTTAATGTTAATTAAGATATTGCAACTATTTATTTTAGATTTTTATTTGTAGAACTAATAATATACGTTGTTGCGTAAATGGTACGTTGGTGATAAAGGATATAAAAAGCACACCAATAGCAATATCGTGATATGTAAAGTTCAAGGTGAAAAAACACAACAATCGGAAAAGAAAACTTTGAAAAATCAAGCACAGTGTGATCAGTGGCGTATTTTGCAGGTTCAAAGGGTGATGACCCCCCCCAAACACTATGACAGTAGCTACAACTTTCGGGAAAAAAGGTGCTTGCCTGTAATAGGAGAGAAACATGGGCAAAAATCTCGGTTTCCACAAGTTGATTTCTAAAAAGAGGCATCAACTTTACAAAATGTTTTGGTTCCTAAAGTTTGTTTTTAAATACGTCACTGAATGTAATTGATATAAGACGTTATGAACAAAGCAATTAAATGCTTGTGTGATATAATTTGGTACAATGTTGATGAAGGGATACTTTGCAATTTGTGCACAGTGAACAAACTTGTTTATGACATTGGCGGCAACGAAGACGTTTCTAATTTGGAAATTTCTGCAAAAAGTGCTGCTCTGTTAGTTCAGAAGGACGGCCTGCAGCAATAGAAAGGCCTTATGGCTACAAGGCCGTCTGCTTAGCGGCCCTGTAGCAATAGGGTCGTAACCTTTGGATTTAATTGCTCTCATGAAGTTTACCCTGACTTTGCGCCGAAATTTCACCAACGACAGTGATTCAGTGGAGTACACTAGTTTCCACGCTCCACCAACTATAGTTTCCACGTATTTACAATGCTGACGTTCATATAGTTTGAAAAAATAGGCCACCACCATTTTCACCTCTTACACCAATTCTGTAATTGGCAAACATATAGTTTGCAAGATCTATCCTTCCGATATTGTTGTTATATTGCTTGATAACGTTGGGCTGTTTTATTTGAACATGTTTTCTCTGTTTTCTATTATATCGGATTGCAGTAGCGCTTGGCTTAGCACCCAAAAAATTTGAATTTACTTCAACAACCTTGTTTATCGTGCCATCTTGCAATACAAATTTTTTCCTTAGTTTTAAATATTTCTTCAAATTATTCTCTTTTTTTACTTTCGTTTTTTTTTGATTGAAGAGGACAGCTTCACGTTTGGTTTTCTCACATCGTTCCGCATGCACGAAATTCTGACGTCTTCAGATGGCACAGCAAAAATTAAACGAAGTAAAAAAATGTCAAAATACTTGGTAGGGCAGCCCTTATCAACTGGAAGAATCGGTCATATGATCAGCTTAGATTTGCCAGAGTAAATGTCAAATGTGTACACATAAACGTCGGAAGACGCTAACGTCCATGCCTTGGAGCCGAATCTTACATGCTTTCCCTGAATAGACATTTTTACCTGGTGACTTCTTTTATACGGGATCATTTGCTCATCAATCGACAAATTAAATTTAAATATACCAAACTGCGGATATTTTTTTTAAGCAAATCCATGTAAGGCCCGACTTTAACCCATTACCTCCCATAATTCATTCCGCTTGAATTTTCTCGTGAAATTTGAATACCCATAGTAAAAAAGTGTGAGAAACACAATGCAATTGTCAGAAATTCAATATTTATATAAATAAAAGAGTTATTAGGTGATCTCATATGAGATCACTGGTAGGATGTGGTAGCAATGACTATAGTACATCTCGAATATAATTTATGGTTTAGATCTTCAACACTACTTTTTCTAGACTCAAAAATGGGTGAATACAAAGATAGTTTTAAACATGAATCCTTTATTCAAAAAAAAATAAACACCATTTAACCCTTTGAACCCGACATTCCCACATTTAAAAGCTCTCCGACCCGAGATTCCCAGCCAAAAATTTTCAAAAAAAATCATTTTCTTTTTTTTTTCGTTTTGGGATTATGAATCGCCTGCAGCTCTCAAACCAACTTCAAAATCAGTGTAATAAACATTGAAATAGCCTTTGCAGGTGCAGATATGATCCTTATTGTACATTTTCATGTTTGGCCGGAAAACCGGCCTTTCGGGTTCAAAGGGTTAAATATAAAGCACTCATAAAATACTTTATTCAGAAATAAATGTTAGCTAAACAACAAAAAAAAATATGAGTAATGTTATGTTATATACTAAGTATGTCCTTTATCATAATTATAAGCGTACATGTGACATCACAGAATTAGTTATTGTTAATGATTTCATGGTAAAGCATTGTATTTATGGTAAGAAGAGAAACAGTTAACACATAGAGTGACTGTACATTTGGAACAGTATGTTCTCGGTCTGGCAGAGCATGGCTTGTTTTGGCATCGCCTTTGATCGCTTTGTCTCATTATAATGTGTCCTTTGCAATCAAATCGAACATCTTGAGGAACTTTTGAAGGTGCTGAACAGCTGGGCTTCCTACCAGGTTTTTGCTTGTTCGTTGGAATTTTCAGATATGATCGGCAAATAGCTCTTCTGAACGACAATAAATCCATTTTTGTCGCTGAATCTTCATCATCTTCACATATCAAGTTATAGATGATGTGTGCATTCACAACTGCCATGTCTAAAATTCGAATAAATATGGGCCAATACCACTTTTTCGCTCTGATAGTTGTTGCATATTTACTTATCCACCAGTCGTGTTTATCGACACCTCCCATGTATTGGCAGTAATTTTTAAATACGTGAGGTTGTGAAACGGCGTCCTTTGTTTTAGACTCCTTCAAATATCGTTTCACCTTTTGAAGAGGTTCAATTGTGTCATAATTAGTTCCAATAGTGACACACGTATTGTCAAGCCACCGTACAAATAGAATTTCTTCATTGGTATCGAATCTGAAGCAGGTTGTTCCTCTTTCCTTTTTTTTCATTTCCTTAGTTTCCATCAAAGGGCATTTCTTCAGCCTGTTTTCGCGGATAGTTCCAGTTGCCTGATAACCAAGATCGCGAAGATGAACTAATAACTCATATCCGGTAAATAGGTTGTCAAAGAAGACAGCATGAGACTGTGGTTCATCTACAACGTCTAGCATGGTCAATACGACTTTTGATCCAAGAAGTAAGTCTGCTCGATTATCATCAGATGAACTTTTGCCACAATAAAGATCAAAATTGTAGCAATAACCGGAAACGCCGCACAGTGCCCAAAATTTATAGCCAAATCTTATAGGCTTGCCCCTAATGAATTGCTTCAAAGCGTGATGGCCATAGTATTTTACGATCATCTCATCAACAGCCAAGTATTTTTCGAAAATTCCAAACTTCATGAATGACCTTTGTGCAGCAGTAATCAGGTTTCTCACTTTGAAACCTTTATCATTCTTATTATTTTCAGCTTCATTGTTGTCACAGAAATGCAGTATACTTTTTATATCTTGAAATTTTGATTTAGAGATGGCACTTTTCACTATTTGCAAGCCCAAATCTTCATCATTAGACCAGTATTGTGTTTGTGCGGGTAGCTTATGATAGCCAGATATCAGTAACACTCCAATGAATTGCTTTATGTCATCTGAGGTAAGTGAAGTCGAAGGCCTGTTTTTCCATTCAGTAGCATATCTGACACTTTCTTTTACAATGAGATCTACTATTTCATTAGAAAAAATTTCTTCAAATACTTGAAGTGGACTGTAGCCTTCTAATTTTTCTTTCATTTCCTGCAAGAGTTTTTCATGACCATTGCTGCGTGCATGAACTTTTGTGTATACTGGTGCTTTATTGCGCCATGTTGGCTCTGAATTACACAGCTTTCTTTTCTTTTTTGGTGGTTGGCTTTTTTCAGCTCTAACTTCCAACTGTTTTCCTTTTCCATCACCATCGATTATTTGTGCAGCAACGTGTAACTCTAGTGTTCCAGCTACGTCATCCACTTCAACATTTCCAGTACAGTCATCATCAATATCTTCATTGTCAGTTAGAGCGTCAGTTTCTGGTGGGATGATAACTGCATCTGCTGTTTCTACATCATCTTCTTCTAAGACTTCTTCAAGCATTGCTGCAATCTCATCCAGAGATAATGATTCGAAGCGCCTTTTAGACATCTAAGGGAATAAAATAATTATAAATAAATTGTTGTTGAAACGTATACTATATAAGTGTTTAAAAAAATTTTGATCTTTTGATAAATTATAAACAAATAAAGTATCTTACCATATATAATATATTTATATTATTTATGTGTATATCACACTAATAACAAAGATTACCTTACTTAGAAGAAGCAGAGCTGATGTCTGTCAACAACCTGTTTCTTCAATTGAATGAAAGTGTACAAAAAAACTCACTGCTTATATAGGCATCAATTATAACACGTATCAACCTGTGGAAGCAACAGACTCAAAACATGTTGTGACTTGCGCGCTGGGCAATCACTTCTTCCTGCTGATCTCATATGAGATCAGTGACTTTTAATGCCTATTATTTTTAAAATATCACAACTACTACTGTTTTTATGCATTAAACTCTTTCATTATTACTACTTCTATATGTATTATATGATAATTTGTTCTAAGTGGAGTTTATTAAGATTATATATGCACTTAGATGTTTGGAGGTCTCAACAGAACATTTTCCACATATTCAAACGTGTATATAAATAATTTTAAACCAAATTTTGAAAAAATAGAGTGTGGATAAGAAGGAAATACATCTAATAAATATAGTAAGAATGTTATATATGTATATATAGACGGGATAACCATAAAAAAGTCGATTTTTTAAGTGATCTCATATGAGATCACCGGGAGGTAATGGGTTAAGCAATTTATCATCTATGTTGAGATTGGCGTTATCACTCAAATGTAAGTTTCTTTTTATTTTTTTATATCTTTGGCGAGTAAGTTCGTCACAAACGATAAAAGTACTTCTGTCGAGATCCAAAGACCAGTACATTTCTCCCTGAGGTAGTTTATGATACCCACTGAACATAAGGATGCCAAGAAATGACTTCATTTCAGATAAACAGCAAATAAATCTGTGCCGATTATTTTATCTAGATAGAGAATGCTTAGGTTAATTAATAGTGCCAGGAAAAGATAAAACTCATCGTCAAAAAATTTTTCGTATAGCTCTGTTGGTAACTTTTCACTACGTTCAACTTGTAGTTGCTCTATATTGTCGCATTTTGTATTCGTTGGAAAAGAAGAGAAGATTGGACCATTACTGCCCCACGCTGTATCATTATATTTTTCACGTCTTTTCTTGCTGTATTTTTTTTGCCGCAGACACAGTCTCGGGAGTACTGTAATGCAGTTCAATTTTACCTGGTGCATTAGGAAGATCAGTTCCACCTTCGGTCAAATTATTTTCATCCAAACTCTCTTCGTCGCTAACTATAGCAACTTCTGGAAAAGCTAAGACAATATCCAGGAGCTCATTACTATTACATTCTAATTCTTTTAGCTTTGTTAAAAAAATGCATCCTGTATTGTTAGATCAACTTCTCGCGGCATTCTTGCTAGTGAACCCATGAGATATAATGAAATATCAAGGTTATTTACACAGAAATCAGCTCCCCTTATTTGTGATTTTATTTTTTCTTTTCTTAGATATATTCCTTTGACCTTGTTAATATATAAGTGCTATTGTTTACATAATTATTTGGCTGTCTACAACAAAAGCAAACTGCTACTTAATTGAGAAGTGATAAACTGTTGCAAGCTGAGATTTCAAAACCATTTTCGCCAACAAAAGTGTTTAGAACCTTCCTCGGTGACTTAACATCCGCAGTTCTAACCAGAAATCCCAGTACATTCTATTGTTTTGGTCCAGACGCATTCGCTTTGAAGTATTTGCCATGCATGAGAAACAGATTGCTATTATTATTTTTTTGGTTTCTGTCAGCGCTGCTTATATGGTACACCAATGTTTTATGCAATAAGAACATCTGTGGGTTTGAGGTTTCCAGAAAGTTTTATTATGACAACTTCAAATAAACTTTTCTAATACTAATGTAAAAAGTGGTGCAATTATCGGGCAATAGAACAAGCGAAAAATGTGATACCACCTACAAATTTCAAACAAAATCCCTTACATAAACAAGACATTTGATATACAATTTCGAATTGCTACATAAACTTATGTGAATTCATAACAAAACAGAAGGTCAATAAAGATTACCTATAAAAATAATTACTCGAATAATTCACAAAACAGCTTGCGTGTGAGAGACGCAAGATGGTGTACCATATAAGCAACGTTGGTGGTTAATGGGTTAAACCAATGATTGGATGATAATACAACCAACTTTGCTTTATCGGACCAAGTTTAATTGAACCACTAGCCTCAAAATTTCACCCGCTTGTTCTAATCATGCTTCGTTTAGGTGGATCATACCACTTCTATCATTTTTATTCTATCGTTTCCTTGTTATTTTTTGCCTCTTCTTTCTCATCATAATCTTAATATGGGATACGATGCATTAATATAAGATGTATGCAACCTACTAGGTTATTGCCATTTTAAAGTATAGGCTAGAAAATTACAAATGCTTTGATATGCTTTTAGATATAAGGATAAAAATAATAGTCATAGTGACGTCAAAACCTTCGAAATGTTTTTGTGCTTGTAACGGAGGATCGCTCAGGTAGAGTTCTTTCAAAGCATCTCTCCAAGTTTTATAATCACTTGCCACATTTCCCACTGATTGATATCAAGATGAAACAGTTTTACATTACTACATCTTGGAAACGTAGTGCAAGTGGTCTTAGTGAGGTCTCCATACAGGATATTCTTTGGATGTCTACAATCGGGAAGCCTGTGGACACTTCCAAACGACCTCAAGCATCACAATATAAAGTACCGTCCACATAAAATAAACAAAAATGCAGCTACAAATAATCTACAGTACAATAAATAAATGAAGTTTCGTATTGTCTTGGTTATGTTTATAATACCAGTACAACTGCTTAAATCATTATTACAAACAATGAAAAAATACTGAAACTTTTGAACATTCCTATTCCCTTTTATGGCTCTACTACCAAATAGAATTCTTTTGTCTTGTTCTTGAAGTGATTCAACTAAGTTGGATGAAATACATTTACAAACATCTGGAAATGAACAGCAGTGACAACGTGGTCACCTTGATGTCTTCACAAACATGATTGAAGTAGATAATTTTTTCATTGTTCGTTTGATGCAGAAACTGTAAGGAAATTTTTCAGCGGCTGCATTGAAGAAATCGACGAAAACGAATATTCAAGAAAATCTCATAGATGAAGAATTGAGCTGAAAAATTCAGGATTTCTCTTACATTGTACTCATAATTATACTTCAAATATTTGTTGGTCTATCTTTTACAGCAGAGGCACTCAAAGTTTTTATGGTTCGATCTATTGGGATGGACAGCAAAAGAGCTTTTTTCTGAGGTTCAACTGGCCTAAGTTATAGGGTTACCATATTGCGCATTAATTTATGAGTTTTGAAAAAATTAAGTGATTGTTGGTTCACAATTTCATCATTTTGCTTTCATGTATCATATAGCAACTGCTTTGCATTTTTTTAAGATTAAGAAATTTCAAAATAGTAACTTCAACCACCTGAAACTAAGTCTACAAATGATACAAAAATATATTATGATTTATATGATTTAAAATTATGAAAACATGAGTAATTTGCTTTAGGTTTCTTACATTTCATTTTTGCACAAATAACCGACAAGAGGAAAACGTGTTGCTAAATTGTTTTGTAGATTACTTTTAAAATAATAAAAGATTTTAATGATGATAAATGGAGTGGCGCTTTTTGCAATTATATGCTTATCACATATGTTTATTTACAATAAGTTTGTCTTTATTTGTAATGGAAGCAATAACTTCTTGTTTATCTCTAAATCAGCTACTCGTTGTGTTTTACATCATTTATGCTACTTTCCTCCTCATTGCCTTTATATGACATAACATCAACAATTATGATAATGATTGTCTTTTAATATTTAAGGTCTTGACAAGATTCACAACCTCACCAAAGGCCGAGGATGCAAACTGCGAGTTGATATATGGAGAACAGAAGACATCCATTCATATGCCATGTACAGGTATCACCTCACAATGAATATCATGCTTTATTTAATAACATGTGCTGGGTTCCCTGTAAGTAACTATATATCTTTATTTCAACATTACGACTGCAGCATAAAAGAAAAACGCAATTGCAATATAAAAAATTTACAAAAAGTGCAGTGAAGTTTTTCGCAACGCAAAATGTCATGTTTATTAAAACTCCGAGTGCTTTCCATGGAGTTCAATGCACTTTGCTAATTTTTCAGGAATTACTTGCTAATCTTTCAGGGACTGTTCCGTTGAAAAGAGCAAGCCAACAAAGGAATTTGATGAAATGGTCCACCGAATACACACGCTCACAAGTTTTACGTGAGGAACAATACTAATTTTCAGATTCTCAAACGCCCAGTAAACATTTATGCTGATTGATGCAACCGTTAAGTTTTAAAATCGTTTTATCAGACCACAAAATGCAATTGGTGTCCAGCTCTCCTCGGTCAACCATTTGAAGTAACTGCTCGCAAAATTCGACCTGCTTATCCTGGTCCCCATCATCAAGAGCAAGGTTGATGCCCCAATGGTATGGCCAATGGTGTCCTTGCATTAGCACAAGTCTTACGTACTATTGTGACTCGCCATTTCCATGAATAGGTTTTGGAATGACTTCTGAGTACTCGGTGCCTACAAAACTAGAAATTCAGTCCAATGCTCAGCCATTATTGCCATAACTGGCCAAGCTGAGTGTGGCAAATCTTCCAAAGGCAGAGAACATTTGCTTCCTCCCTACTGCTTTTTGATATCTTTAAGCACGGGTGCATAAAAGTGTTTTTGGAAGAGCATTTTTAAGCATTTTCAACATAAAAGTGTCTTTTTTCTAGAATTTTACCCCCAAGTTAAAAATATTTCGGGCACTATCGCTACCGGCCCTGTCATGCCAAATCTCTTTACCAGAGTCATAATTGCTGGATAAGTGAATCCTCAGGCTGAAATTGTTTTCAAAATTTTTGTTGGACAAATGTCACACTCTCGGCTTCCCAGAACCAATTCAAAACTGCCATCTTTTGCTCTTTCGTCAATCGTTGTATTGACATATCTTTTAAGTATATCTAATACATACCTGAAAATAAAGAATACATCTGAAAAAAAACGGAAATGAAATAAATTTTAAAGCAAATCAAAACCAAAAAGCAAATATCCGTAAACACAACAGTATCAATGTCGCAGTTTTTCCAACTAGGCTAACGGCAATTAAACTTCTAAATTGTTTCCATTCCACAGCTTAAGGATCAGAATTGATTGTTGGTCACTTTATTGTACAAATAGGCCCGTTACTACGGAAAGAGACACAGTTGGAGTGGCCCCTCTACAAACCTTTGATTTTATATTTGCCAACAGAATTACATTAAAAAATAAACAATCAAAAATTTTTTCAAGTATATTTGATTCGTATACTTTGAAATTACTTCTGATTTTTTTTGTAACGATTCACATTAAGCAAAAAATATTAATTTTATATCGACTGCACTTTTAATTCATTATAGAACAAACAAAAATTTCTTCCTGCCAGGTGTGCAATAAATACAGGCAGCAAATAATTTATAAAGTAAATTCAAAAGCAGCTCGTGTAAGAGACTGATGCGTCTGCAATCTTGCTGATTTATTTGCTCTGCTTAATAATCTACCGAATAATGTGATGTTTTTGAAGTTGTGAAAGATTTGTTCAAACCAGCCTTTAAAAGTATCAATTAAATATGCTTAAGTTAATATGCTTTTAATATTAAATATAATTAAGCTTTAGTATATTAGACGGTTTAATTTTTGTTGTTGCTCGATTATCATAATTATAATTTGGGTTGACATACTTGTATATGAAGCGAAATATGTTTTTTAACTTTTTTGTTTAACGCAGCTTGTTAATAGCGTTTGATTTAAGAAATTAGAGTCAAAGAAGGTCAATGATAAAACTAAAATGAAAGTTTAGATGTGTTACCAGTGTTTACGGTAATCAGTTGGCATACTGATTTAAATAGAGTTTAATTCACCTTCAAGTGTTAATTTTTTTAATTTATTTGATTAAGGTTGCATTTGAATAAGGGCATTTGACAAAGCTGTACTTGCAACCACCAAAACTCGTCTTTATTAATTAGGATACTATTTAGCTTTAAAAGTGCCACTGTGAGCTGGTTTCAGATGTGTTGTATAATGTGAAAAACTAACACGGCTAATCTGCACCAATCAACAGCCGCCTCTACGTGGTGGTGCGGTCTCTAATCCCGTTTGGATTGGATTGAAATGGCTGATGGCCTTTCAGAGGGTCCCAGCTATCCTGGGCACTCCCCTCGAACCATTTTTCGCCGTGCTGCCCCCCTGAACGACCGCAGATGGAGAACACACAGCTTCTCTAAAATCGGTCGCCTTTCTTCTCCCTTCTCCAGCCTTGTTCATGCCCGTCTTAGTCTCCTCTTCCTTCTTCTTCTCTTGATGAGTGGAAACGTTCCTCCCAACCCGGACCCATCTTTCCTTGCTCAGGGTGTGCTGAAAATGTGACCTGAAGAGGTAAGTCAGTTTAGTGCTGTACTAGCTCCAAATGTGTCTATCTATGGTGCTCACAACTCTCCCTCTCCAAATTCAGAACTCTGGGCAGCTCTCACTCCTGGAGCTGTCCCCCACGCTGCGTCCTTGCCTGTAACACTGTGACTTCCACCGATGTACATCATTGCAACACTGTGACTTCCTCCTCAGACTTCTCCGGCCTGTATATCTCCCCTGTTCTATATAGTCCCCTCTGTTAATGCAGCACTCTCGCCCCACCCTTGCCTTCAAATTTTTTATATCCCCTCTGTCCATTCTGTTTCTTCTCTCTTTGCTCCCTCACCCCTGCCTCTTGCTTGTGGCTTTCCTTCTATGCCTCCTGCTTTTCTTCCCCCCTGACTCCTCAGGGTTCTTCAATGGAATGTAGGCGGTCTCCGAGCCAGGAGCACTGAACTGCTGCACTTTTTTTCGTCTCATCATGTTGACCTTATCTATATCCAGGAATCCAATCTTAACTAATCTTCTTCTTTCCGGATCCCTGGATTCTCTACTCTGCGTTCTGATTGCACACACTCCCAGTCTGACATTCTCTCTCCTGATGACAGGCACGCTAGCAACGGCGTCATAATTTTCGTCAGGCAGGGCCTATCTTTTTCTGAACTTTCTACCTCTTCCAAAGGCAGAACCGACTTCTTTTCTCCCTCCATTCTTCCCTCCTCCAGAAATCTCTTCATTCTTGGGAACTTCAATTGCCATTACCCTTCTGGGATTCAAAAGGTACTTCCGACCTCTGCGGGGAGGATGTATTCAATTCATTCCTATCAAGTCCGTCTAGGTGTTCCGCAAATATCCGTTCTTGGCCCTGTACTTTTCTCTCTTTTCATCAACAATCCTCTGGCTTCTCTGCCTTTTCCGTCAGCTGTTCTCTTTATGCTGATGATCTGGCCAGTTGGTCCTCCTCTCACTTGGCCCCACTGCGGTGGAGGCCACACAAGGAGCTCTGTTTCGATTGGAGCGCTGGTCTGAGTACTGGTGTCTTCCTCTCAATCCGAGCAAATGTGAGGCCTCCTTCTTCTCAGTGGATCTCCACCAAGCTAACCTCCAGTCCAACCTCCTCCTAATCGGCTCCCGGCTCCGTTTCAATCCCACTCCAAGTTTTCTTAGGGTAACCTTCGACCGCACTCTTTCCTTTTCTAAGCATGTATCTTCACTGAAGGCCAAGTTTTTCCCACATCTCAAGGCCTTACGCTGTATCTCTGCTTCCTCATGAGGCCCCTCTAAGGAGTCCCTCTCTGTTCTGTACAAATCATTCTTTCGGCCCCTTCTCACTTATGCTTCACCCGGATGGTTTCCTTTCCTAAGCGCTACCAATATCACCAAATTGGAACGCCTCCACCGAGCGGTCAGTCGCGCCATCACCGGCAGCCTCTCGTCCTCCCCTATCTCTCTACTACTCACCGAGGCTTCTTTACCTCCCCTACGAGTCACTCTGACTCACTTCACTCTTTTTTCTTATGAGCGGGCTCTTCGTCTCCCAACCTTCATTCCTATTTCAGGTTTGGCCAGACTAGGAGTGAAACCAAGACTATGCAGACCGTCCTGGAGAGCTTTTGCGTCTACTCACCCGCTCATGCTTCCTTCTACTTGCTCTAGGGAGGCTCTTCTTGCTTGCCCTCCCTGTTCTACTTGGAATCTGCCCTCATTCACGGTGGAGTCCACCCTTCCCACTCCATGCTCTCGCTCTGATTCCTTTCACTCTTGCCAAGGTGCGGCTCTCGCCCATCTTGACTCTCTCCCCCCTCATGATCTGATACTCTGGACAGACGGGTCTGTTCCTTTTCCTTTTGGCAAGGGCGGCTCCGGCGTTCTTGCCAACTGCTCTCTCTATGGCACTGAGGCCACTCTTTCCTTTTCAGCAGGCTCAGTATGCTCAAGTTTCTCTGCTGAAGTCTGCGCCATTCTGCAAGCTATTTGCTGGTTTTAGCCGCACCAACAAATCTGCCATTTTTCTTCTCTTCTCCTCCTATCTGACTCTCGTTCTGTCCTCGCCAATCTGTCCTCTCCTCCATCTTTTCTTTTTCCTCAAACTTTGTGGCAGATCTGGCAGAAACCGTCTTCTCTCTCCTCCTCTTCTATCAGACTACAATGAGTCCCCGGACACTTGTTTCTCCCGGGGAACGACGCGGCTGACGAGCTTGCCAGACGGGGTGCGCTACTTGTGCCTTCCGCAATTCCTTGTAGTCTCTCTCCTCTCATCTCTCGTATCCACTCTTCTCTTTTCTCGGACTGGAGGCGTATTGTCTGATCTAAATTCTTTGACACACAAGTTCTCTCGATTTCCACCGAGGAACTTGTGCTTCCTCGTCACGCTCGCTGTATTCTCTCTCGTCTACGCTGCAACGGACACAGCCTTCTGTTGAGCTCTTATCTTTTCAGGAATGGCAGCATCGAGAATTCTTCCTGCAGCGCCTGCGAATTCTCCCCCAGGACACCTCTCATCTCATTCTGCACTGTCCAGCTACGGATTCTCAGCGCCGCTTGTTTTTTGGCGACTCTCTGTCTCTTTATGACCTCTGGTCTAGGCTTTGGGGAATTGCCCGGCTTCTGGGGCACCATGGTCTTCCGCCATGCCCCCATCCTTCGGAAGGGGTCGGGTCACAACAACACGGCTAACCATTCTACTTGATTAATTTTTTGTCGCTATGTTCTTAGCATAACATATCTCTTTCTTTATTCAACTTAAAAATCAAAATAAACTTATGGCCACACATGGCCCTCCATTTTATGTTTGAAATCAAAATTACCAATACTTAATAATTAAAGCGATTTGCCAGCTGGTAGAGTCAGACCGCTTAGTGTGTTTTATCTGTTATTTTTTTAGGTAAAACATGATTGGAAGATATTCACAGTTTATTGACGTGAAAAAACTATGTTACCTGATTTTACTCATTCTCAATCGCAAAATGAAACGCGCACGCAGCAGCGTCATGACGATAACTATTTTTTTTAAGATTCAAAAGATAATGTTTTGTTATATCTTCTGACATAATTTCATGCTGAATTATAAAAATTTACTTGTTAACACTCTCAAATTTCGTAGGGGTCTTAAAACACACCCCAAAAAATTTATCAGGCGAGCAAATAAAGTACATTTCGTGTATAAAAAGCATGATATGTTGTTAAATACTGGTCTCATTTGAAAGCGTAATAAATTCTACAAAGAATCAGGGCACAAATTTCACATCTCCCAAAGCATGTTCTTTTACAAACCTTATGAAAATCGATTAAGAAATGAGGTCACAAATCCATTTTTTAGTAAACTGATTTTGTAAGTACGGCAGGAAAAAGTTTGAGAAAAATCTAAACAAAAGATCATCATATGATGATTGTAAGAGCAATAGAGTTAAGCGACACTAAGCAACACCAACACCGTGAAGTAAGATGGCAAGTTGGGCTGACGCCATTTCCTTATGTAATTCAGGTGGCTCATAGTACGTACGGAACAGTATTTCCCCACCTATTCCAGCTATAAGCAAGGTTCTTTGTATCAAAATTCATTAGTGCGGGTGGTTCCAATGACCCCATTTCATATGCGAGATAGATTACACTTATTGAGCAACTTAAAAAATTAGGCTCACGGTCAATTCACGGTGCTTTCGCTAGATAAGTCCATCATTCTTTGCTAGCTGACAGTCTTTTGACAGATAAGACATATTGAAAAGTTTGGAACCAATGCTTTAGTTAATCATGCTGCTGAGTGTTCACAATTTTAGAATCTGACTTCTATCTTATTTCCATAATCAGGCTGACTATTACTCGTCTATACAAAGTGCACGGCGAAATCTATCGATCAAATCTACTATTATGATGCGAGGAAATATGTTCTAAAATTGCTTACAGGGTCATTGAAAACAACGGTAGTTTTGATTTGACAACGAGAATTGGCGACATCCAAAACATACTAATTTTTTGTTAACGTATTCACAACTACCCAGTGGGTGAAACCAGCCAGACTGGCTGAACCGATAATTTTAACCCTGACATTACTTCTGGGGCCCTGCGAGCCACGCTGGCACAGACGGCTGGTTTTCTGTAAAATCTTTCAATTATCTTTGTTAAATATGTTATGTATGACGGTAAAGTACCAAACTTATTATTTCATCAATATATCATATCACCTCACTATATACTTACTTATACCATTTAGCGATGGATAATAATAAAATTCATACAAAAATGAGTAATATCGATTAAAATGATCTTATATTTTTTTTTACTTGGTGCTACGACTATCTCTTTTCGAAACCCCCCTAAATCGTTTTTGATTTTTTAATGCCCCAGATCAGGGCTACTCAACTGGCGAATCGCGGCCCGAATTGAGATCTCTAGGCTGTTGGGACTGGATCTCAAGGTTGAGGATGAGCTACCATAGGTGCAGCTATGGGGGCTAAAAAGCTATCTCTCTGCTTTCAAATGCCATTGCTATGTTCTCAGTGCTGTTATTTTTAAACAAAATAGCAAATTTTTCCTACAAACTGAAAATTTTCAACATTGGCAAAAGACATCTTTCAAAAAAGAAAAATAAACAACGTGATCAGCATGTAAAACAAAAAACGCTTGTTACTTGGAAATTTCCCGGTGTTTGGTGCACAGACATTGACCAAAATTTGTGCAAAACCTTCTCAGATTCTATGCCCTGTCATATTGAAAATGTCATCAAAAACAATAGTTACCACATTAAATGTTAGTAATGATGACTTAATATTGAAAGTGTAGGAAGGGTGATAAAATTTGTTGAAGTTTCTACACTACAAAGATGAAAATAAAATTAGTCAGGATTTTACACTTTTTTCAAAAAGTTTCTAAACTTTTTGCTGCCACTGTATATTAAGAGATTATTTGTTCAACGCCTGCAAAGTTATGCGAGCTTGTGCACTGACGAAAACACTTTACAACTTTGCTGCCTAATAATGGCATTATTTGTTGTAATAAACCACGGTGTTACCAATATAGGCAATTTCCAAGCGATTGTATGCGTTTTGTAGACCTGAAAATACTATAACTGTTTCAAGCAACTACTTAGAAAGTTTTTACTGACTGCTTAATTTGTCAGTAAAGTTGAACTATCGTTTTATCCAGCTCTTTTTTACAGGCAGCAGTTAGAATGGCAATCAATTGTCTCATTCCATGATATAGAATCGCTTTGCTATTAGCAATATACCGGTGCTATGCTGAAGCCGTTCTCTGTTACAACCTATTTTTGGTTGAATCAAACTTTCATTAGCAAGTTAAACTTGACTGACGCGATAGCGTAGTAGTTAGAACGTCCGCTTCGCAGTCTGCAGGCCTAGGGTACATTCCGCTAGTCGAGTCATACCAAAAAACTTTAAAAAATAGTATCTATAGCTTCCCTGCTTGGCGCTCGGCATTTATGGGATGTTGTGGACAACAAGCCGGCAAGTTCGCTTGTTGTGTCCTTGAGCAAGCACTTAACGGGATGCCCCAACGTTATGTGGAAGACAAGTGACCCGGAAATAGCAACTCCCAAGCGAGAGCGGACTTACCGTCCAAAACATAACGATACATTGCTTTCTCGTGAATGGAGAATAAATATGGCAAAAACAAAATACAATACATAACGTTTTTTTCTGTCAAATAGAATCAATCAATTAGTTGAATAGTCTAAACTCAAGACTGGTTCCAAATAGGAATCTCATGTTTTACTTGCTTATTTGATTTTATAGAATGGGGTCGAAACAGTGTCACTGTTTGCAGTTCGCTCAAAGTACATCGTTGGTTTATTGTAACTTTAACCTTTTCGCATCAGAATTGAAATCTCATTTTTTCCAAATTTTTGCATATTAAAATCCACGCTGTTGATATAGCAAGTAACTTTAATAAATTAAAAGTCATTTTAATTCGTATAACATCTTAAATTCGAACGTTTTCGACTTTCATAAAGCCCTTTTCAAAAATTAAATTTGTAAATGTGACGTAATGAATTAAAATAATCATCGATAATTTTAAATAATACACATTATCAAGATATAGTACTTTAAACGGCTGTAAAAACGTAGCCAACTTTAAAATAAATAACTGCTGGCAAAGATCGGATGCAAAAACTTTTAAGCTCATTGAAACCAGGATTAAAGTCTTCCAGAAATGGCAAGATTCCCAAAATTATGCGAAAATCCAATATGGAATGTCGTGTTACGATTACGTGCAGTAAGTAAAGTAGTTGTAAAATTCTCCTAGCAAAAAAGAAGCTCCACTTGCATAGCATTGTTTATTAAGGCTAGGGCTATGACGTTTTATAAGCAAAGCCTCATGAATTTTTGCTTCATAATCTGAATTACATTTTTTCATTATGGTGAAAGAATTAATATTATATTGTAGATTAGAGCAGGTGGGGCATGACAAAATGTGGTCCTTAATTGCGCTTTTTTTTAGCAAATTTAGAAAATAAGCTTCTCAATGAAACAAATGGCTTTTACCTTAAATTATATTTACGATATGTGGATGATGTTTTTGCAATTTTCGATGACAATCTAACGATAAAAAAATTTTTGAACCTGTGTAAATAAACAACATTCAAGCACTCAGTTTACTATGAAAATATCAATGCAGGCACTCCCGTTTCTGGATGTTCATGTTCAAATTCGAGAAAATGAATTAGATTTAAGTGTGTGGCAAAAAGAGACTAATACTGGCATTTTATTGAACTTTAATGCAATATGTCCAAATGTTTGGAAATCGAGCCTTGTACTGTGTCTACTTAATCGAGCTAAATCTATTTGTTCCAGCCAGCATTTATTTGAAATCGAGATTGGATAGTTGAAGCGCTTAATTTATGATAATAACTATCCGATTTGGTTTTTTGATAAAATTTACAACCAATTTAAAGCCAAACTTAACGATATACCTGTTGATGAAATAAGTGTAGTAAATAGCTTGGAATTATATCCTATTTTTGTTCCGTATGTTGGTGAAGCGTCAATCCGTTTTGTGAAAGCTCTCTCTCGATTATGTTTAAAACATTTTGATATAAGGCTGCTTCCTCTCTATCGCACAAATAAAGTAGGACAGTATTTTCGATTAAAATCAGATACACCTTTGCCCCTATGCTTAAATGTCGTTTATAAATTTACTTGTTCGTGTGATACGAACTTGACATACATTGGTATGTCTTTCCGACATTTGATCACCAGAGTGAAGGAGCATCTGAATTTAGCAGATTTAACAAAAAGCGCAATTAAGGACCACATTTTGTCATGCCCCACCTGCTCTAATCTACAATATAATATTAATTCTTTCACCATAATGAAAAAATGTAATTCAGATTATGAAGCAAAAATTCATGAGGCTTTGCTTATAAAACGTCATAGCCCTAGCCTTAATAAACAATGCTATGCAAGTGGAGCTTCTTTTTTGCTAGGAGAATTTTACAACTACTTTACTTACTGCACGTAATCGTAACACGACATTCCATATTGGATTTTCGCATAATTTTGGGAATCTTGCCATTTCTGGAAGACTTTAATCCTGGTTTCAATGAGCTTAAAAGTTTTTGCATCCGATCTTTGCCAGCAGTTATTTATTTTAAAGTTGGCTACGTTTTTACAGCCGTTTAAAGTACTATATCTTGATAATGTGTATTATTTAAAATTATCGATGATTATTTTAATTCATTACGTCACATTTACAAATTTAATTTTTGAAAAGGGCTTTATGAAAGTCGAAAACGTTCGAATTTAAGATGTTATACGAATTAAAATGACTTTTAATTTATTAAAGTTACTTGCTATATCAACAGTGTGGATTTTTGCGTATTTTAAACAAAGAGGAAAATTTACTAATTTATAGCTAAAACTAGTTCTTTCAATGCTGGTGACATGGGAGTAATAGGGATAGTTTTGAATGCATGTTGCTCCAGATTTAGGGGACAGTCTCCCAAAAAATTTGGTCTGCTAAGCAACCGTTATACAAGCACATATTGTCGTGCATTGTCTTAAAGATCTTCTTCATCATCAGAACTCATTTCGTCTGAACCCCAATCATCTAATAAAATACTGTGCAAAACCTCCTTCACATTCGTTTCCTTTCTTGTTTTGTCTCCCCTGAAACCGTTCTTTCATTCAACAAGTCACTACCAAGGTCACAAATAATTCAACAAGTCACTACCAAGGTCACAAATAATTCAAGGTATTCAAACAAGCCTGTAAGTGAAGTTTGCGCATTGTTATGTCAAATGCGATCCTTTATCGCTCCCTAGCGGTAATGCGATTTTGTCAACACACGTTTAAAAAAGTTATATGCCCAATCGCCACTACAACATTACCTGCAAAACAAAAAATGGCTTTCCTCCCAAACCAAAGATATTTCTGGCTCTCCTGCCACCGGCCGTGTCACGTCAAACTTTTTTACTAGACTCATAATCGCTGGATAGGTGGATGACTAGAGCTGAAATTGTTTTCGAAATTTTTGTTGGACAATTGTCACGAAGTCGACTTTCCAGAACCAATTCAAAACTTCCATCATTTGCTCTTTTGTTAATCTGGGTATTGATGTATCTGATAAGTATATCTAATACGTATCTAAAAATAAACAATATATCTGAAAAATAAATGGAAATGAAATAAAATTTAAAGCAAATCTAAACTAAAATGCAAATGTAAGTAAACACAACGACATCAATACCGCAGTTTTTACAATTAGGATAACGGAAAATAAACTTTTAAATTATTTTTATTCCACTGTTAATAGATTAGAATTGATTGTTGGTCACTTTTTTGGGTGAACAGGCCCGTAACTACAAAAGTGGGCTCAGTTGGATTTGCCCCTCTGCATATCTTTGATTCCATATTTGCCTCATGACAGAATTCCATTAAAAAATAAAAAGTCAAAGTATTTTTCATTATTTAATTGGTAACCTTTTAATTTATATTCGCATTTATGTAATTTTTCAAGTTGAACAAAACATATTAATCTTATATCGAATGTACATTTAAATTACAACGGAACAAAAAACTTACTTTAAGCGAAGTGTGCAATGAATTCGAACAGAAAATGTAATGCGAGTTTAAAAGCAGCTCGTGTAAGAGGTTGATGTGACTGCAGGTTACACATTACAATTAACTTAACTCATTACAATTAACTTAAACTCAGCATTACAATTAACTTAAAATTTAAGTTACACATTACAATTAACTTAAACTCAGCATTACGAAATACGGTGATTAATTGGATATGAAACCCTCACAGAAGCTGGCTACAAATAAGCATGCATGTTTAGCCCATAAAAGTAGCACAACTATTAGCAATAACAAGCAAACCTTAGCACCTCTTATCTTACTTTGACCTTAGATTCATTTCTTAACATCAGTAAAACAACATATTTAACGTTCATTTAACAGCTGTCACGTTTCTTCATTTGATTTGCAAAAAACGATATCACTCCTATTCAATTCAATGCAAAATCTCTGAATCTGGTCAGCCAGATTTTTCGAAAGCGCATTTTGATGACGTTTGATCACGTGCGTGCAACCTTCCTATTAAATTATCATAAAATGCGCCAAGTTTGTTTGTAAATCATTATTGATCTGTTTACTTCTACATCAATTGCTCCATATCGTTGAAATTGCAATTTCTTGGCGATTTCAAATATGATAAAAAAATTTTTTTTTAAATGTAGATTTTGTGCTAATTACTCCCGCCTCACAGGCGTTGAGTTTTCTTCGAAATTAGAGCACTCTTATTTCAAAGATAACTCCAGTTCTTATTTTTCTACCAATTTTTTAGGAGTGATCCCTAGATGATACTGAGCAACAAAGCTTTTTTAGTGTATCAATCAAAACTTTTCTACAAGCCTAGATTTTCTACAATTTGCAACTTTCTGAGGCCGATGAGATTAATGTTGATCGTTGCTAAATTTTGCTAGTTAGATTTAGACCAAAAATATGATCAGTTATTATCTGCTAGAAACTAGCCTAAACCATGTAACCTTATGTATGTTTGAAAAGAAAAATTCTTCAAGATTCAAAAGATACCCTTTTGTTTTGTCTATTGACAAAATTTCAAGCTAAATTATAAAAATTTACTTGTTAACACTCTCAAATTTCTTAGGGGTCTTAAAACACACGCCAAAAAATTTATCAGGTGAGTAAACAAAGTATATTTTGTATATAAAAAGTATGATATGTTGCTAAATACTGGTCTCATTTGAAAGCTTAAAAATTTTTACAAAGAATCAGGGCACGAATTTTATATCTTCCCAAGCATTTTTTTAGACCTTTTAAAATCTTTATGAAAATCGATCAAGAAATGAGGTCACAAATCCATTTTTTAGTAAATTAATTTTTTAAGTACGGCAGGAAAAAATTTGGGAAAAAACCGAAAATAAAAGATCATCATATGATGATCGTGGGAGCAAAAAAGTTAAGCGACACTAAGCGACATTAACACAGTGAAGTACGATGGCAACTTGGCTTGACGCTTTTTTTGTAGTTATGGTGTCTCAGTACGTGCGGAAGAGTATTTTCCACCTATTTCAGCTATCAGCAAGGTTCTTTGTATTAAAATTCGTCAGGCTGGGTGGTTCCAAATGACCCCATTTCATATTCGAGATAAATTACACTTATTGAGCAACTTATTGTGACTTCGCAATGATTTTGCTCTCAAGTCCACCGTTCTTTGCTGGTGGACAGTCTTATTCGAATATCTTGTGCGACACCATGTTTTTACCGGCGCGATGACGTAGTAGTTAGAGCGTTCGCCTCGTAGTCGGTAGAACTGGGTTTCATTTTCTAGGTCGACTCATACCAAAAGACTTTAGAAAATGGTATTCATAGCTTCCCTGCCTGGCGCCCAGCATAAAAAAAGGGATAGTGTGGAGAACAAGCAAGCAAGCTTTCTTGTTGTGTCCTTGGGCAAGGCATTTAACGGGACGCTTCCATCTTTATGTGGCAGACAGGGGGCCTACCCGTACTTCACGGGATTACAATTAAGGAGTTGCTAACCCAGTATGCTGTAAAAGACGACTCTTGGGTACCCACCAGTGGCAGTCCGCCTTGTCGGTGGTGGGGCTACCAGTCACTCATGACTCCTTCAAAATGGGCTGCCATCTTTCCCCTAGCCTGATTTTAATTAAGTTGACGTCATGAACCTGAATTGTCGTGCGTGCCGTACCACCATGCCAAGGAAGAGAAGGGATAATCACAACAACAATAACAACAACAACAACAACAACACAGCATGTTTTACCCGCTATCCTCTCTTAGAACAAATACGAGTGAAAGGTATTTACAGTTTGTTGATTCAAAAGAACTATAGACATCTAGCTTTACTCATTCTCAATCGAAAAATGAAACGCACATGCAGCAGCGTCATGACGATAACTTAAGCGACATTATGTGTCGCTATTTCGCTACACAGTTATCTGTAGTTGATCGGGAGAGGAACACTAATTTGATATGTTAAATAATGTTATTCTGTGGTAAATCTATATAAAACATAAAAAAAGATAGTAGAGTTTTACTGCTGAATATTTCTTGAAATAATATGTTGGTAACAATAAACACACAAGACTATTCGCTGTTAATTCCGACAAATATTTTCCAAGTGTTACGTTTAGTAAATATCACTTTCAAAATCTATGGTATGCCTCGATAAGGAAATCAAAAATCTACCGACAGCAAAATGGACGTATAAGTGGAAACGTATTTCAACCTATACTGCTAATGATAAAACGTTCTTTTCTGAAGCAGCAACTTTAAAAAATATAAAATAATATCAGCGTGAGATTATTCGTTGCTACTTTTGACTTCAGTCCAGGAAGTTGTGATTCAATTCTTGATTTGGATAAATCTCATTTGAATCTAAAGACTTTTATAGCAATTTATGATCTTGTCACAATGCTTCTTCCTCGATATTCTGCCTTTTACGACAGACAATTGACATGTTACGAAGTGAGAGTCAAAGCGTTGTTTTTAATTAGGGCAAAACGATAAGAACGTTGACACACCTGGTTTAACGTTTTATCCAGTCGAAGTTAGCAAAAGCACAGAAAATCTAAATCAATAAATGATCAAAGTTTTCAAAAACTCCGCCTTTTTTTGGGCCCTGTTCCAGAATTTGATGCAACATGACTCACTCTATTGAAACGATGTTTGAATTATAAATAATAATGTCTTTAAAAGAGATCAAAAGTGCTTTGAAAAACAATCCGATCAAATAATGTTTCTTGCAAATAATGTAGTAATAGCTGGTCGCTTGAAATCTAACCTCCAATATGCATTTTATTTGTTTTCGTCTGGTTGTGTAAAAACTGGGATAAAAGTAAGCATAGAGAAAACCGAGCATATTACCATTCTAAAACCTGATCAGGCGAATCTACAGGTTTGGAAGAAACTTTAATGCAGTAAAGAAAGTTCTTGGCATCATATTTGTAGGTGGTTTTAAGCGGAACAAAAAATTGAATGTTTGAATTGGTATAGCGACTATAATACTTCAACACGTCAGTTTGAACTTAAGTTTTTAATTTTTAAATCGGTTTTTGCTACTTTTCTAACCTATGGTCATAAATCGTAAGTAATTACGAAAATAATGCCATCTCGAGAGCAAGCTGCCGATATTCGTTTTGTAAAAAAAACTGAACGGGTATTACATATGCATAAACATTCGCTGCAATAAAATTTAAAATTCTCTTAATATCAAAAAATCTCAGCCGCTTTGTGTTGGTCGTCAATCAAATTCTTCAAGGAAAACACATTCGCGAAAATCTGTCTGTCGGACAAAATCAAAAATCTCTGTCGTCAAAATCTGGCCACATCAACTACGTAGAAGAATTACGAACGCAACTTAGCTTGGTCAACACTATAACTTGAACCAGTTGAGTTAGCGGATGTACTGGAGCTAGAAAATGCCAAATTTATGGAAAACATCTAAAGCTGCTGACCTTGTGAGCCTACTAAGAGAAGCAACTAGTTAAGAATATATGTGCAGTGTTGAGTCCGCCGTTCTGTTACGAATGCCCTGTGGCAAATAATAACTTTCCCATTTTTACTACGTGCTGTTTATGCGAAGCGAAATTTTCTGGAGCAATTTTATTATAGGAAAAAATGAAAAGCGGTCCCCCAGTTGAAAATTTAACGCAATACTTCTCAAAATAAAAAACCTATGGATCCTTAGAAAGACTTGGAGGTTTATTGTAGGTTTCAAAGTTTTTTCATTACTGAATACTGTAATGAAGTTTACTGTTCAGGCAAGTAATCTAATTGAAGCATAAATGGTGCATCAATAGCGTTACTACATCATAAATATTCATTGTTCAATATTATTCCGGCTAGTACTACAACAATAAAAAGCAGTTAGCGAATTTCGAGATGAGATTTTCTTCAAATATTTCTTGATCTCTAATTACGCGGAGATGTATCAGCATATTAAGACTAGTTATTAAAGTAAATGGATGATTTATCTTACTTCTGTTGATAAAAGAAAAGACTATGGAAATTTTTAAACATATCTCATTCAACCTAGTTTGAAAAACGCTGATTTAGCAGATTTGTTTTTAAATAAGCAATCATTGGATGAAAATATCCAGCTTTTTTGCAAAAAATACTTTTTTTAAAATCATATTCAAGAGCAATTATTTTTTGTTGATCAACACAGATGATACTTTATCACAAAATAGCCGAATTGAGCGAATACACTGCCACATCCAAAATGTAAACTGCAAATAATGGAATGTTAGTACTAAAATTATATCCAATCATCCTGGGATATCAGTAAAAACAATTGTTGCAACTGCACCACACACACACAGATAGAGAAACTTTGATGCAGGTTGACAACAAAAAGACTCTTGGTGTTGATTTTAGCCATTTTTACGTCGAAGATGAAAGCAAAACCTACAGACTTCAAGTGAGCGGATACAACGGCACCGCTGGAGACCAGCTGAACCATCACAAAGGCATGCAATTTACTACAACAGATCGTGATAATGACATAAACTCTAGGTAAGAAATAATGTTGAATTGTTGTCAATTTAAACTCTTATAATATTACTTTTAAAATTTGAATCTTGAAAGTTTATTTGGTGAATAAATCTGACGATATTTTGTCACTAATGTTACTGTTGGAAAAAACATTTACGAGCAGCTCATATGACTGCAATCTATTGTATTGCTTGATATTGATTCCGAGAAATCCATTACTTGTCAAAATGAACCAATCGGAGGAATCCATAGGAACGTGATGTTTCCTCTTTCAATTTTTTATAGGAGCGACATTGTTGCACAAAACGCTTGATTGTTTGAGCGGGGTAACTACAGGGTGACTACAAAACGCTGTTACCACCTTAAACTCACTTAATTACGTTGCAGAACAAAACATTTTGCTCAAAAACTTTGTAGTTGACTGAAATGTAAATTCCACTATTTTGCAGCGCTAATTGTGCGGCTCCTCATGGAGGAGGAGGAGGATGGTGGTATGGGAATTGTGACACAGCAAATTTAAACCGATCACCACCAATGGAATGGGGTGCAAGCAATGTTGTAAAATCAATCATGAAAGTTCGTTGTGACTAGCTTGCATTGATCCTTATTACAATGTTGAGTAGATAAACTACGTAGCACAATCATATATGTTGTTATTGTGAATATTGCAGAAGATTCCAAGACAGCTGAGACAAAAGCAAATAATTTGTGATGTGTTGTTGAAGAAACAGCAATTTTGAAATTACCTGGGTTTTTAACAAATTGTTTTGGGAAGAAAATTAGAGTACAGCTTAAATTATATTTTAAATATTTAATTGGTAGGCGGCGTTTCCATCAAGATTTTCTTTTTTTAAAATCTCAGCCTGCGTTCGACGATATTTCTCTATACTCCTTAATTATATTTCTTTTTTTTAAACCATTCCAAATTGTTATGTTTTTTTCTTTTGCTGTCTGTAACGTTATAATGTTAACAGCTGCTGGCACATCTTCGAATATTACCCCCTGTCTTGCTGGACTCGCAAAAAACAATCATCTGCTTTGATACAAAGTTTTGTTCAATATATCATACACTTTTGCGATAACATACTCGACTCAAGTATTTCAACTCTTAAGTGTTTAAACTCAGGCTACTTGACTTGTTGTGCCAGAATTAAAACTTATACGGCAGCCAGAAGCTTTGAATCATATAAATAGGCTTACAATTACAAGACGTTTGCAAGAAGTGAGTCTACATTATTACTGCTCATTTTTTCAAATATGCTACATATCAATCATTTGGCACCTTCCCACAATTTTGAATATATGTTTACAAATTTCCATTTTATAAAATAAACGTATAAAAGTGTGCGAATTTATCGCCTGTTTTAATAGTGAGCAAACCAAGTCATAAATTACACATATACTGGAAACGGGGCACAAATTTATAGCCACAAGCTGTGCAGACTCTCCGGGAAACAAACATCAACACTTTTGCATGAAACTGTCCTGCACGCAGGAAAACTTTTTCTATTTTGATTAGAAACAACTTGGTAGTTCTACGGAGGTCAGGGATAAACATTTAGAACAAGATGTGGTTTCTATCAGCGCTTTTTGCTACGTTTTAGCGGGAAACAGAGCATGTAGGAGTAGCAGGGACTTGAAGACACTAATATAAATATTGAAAAAATGCGTACCATGTAGTGATCAGACTTACCACCTCATATCCTATTTTTATAACAACGGCAACCCTTTTGGCGCTACCCTCTTACTTAAATTTGCAGCTCTGCACTCATTTAAAAAACCAACAGAAAGATCACAAAAAGGAAAATATAGTAGCGATGAGTAAATCACCATAATGGTTTTGGTTCAATTCCCATATCAAAAACGGTAGTTTTGACTTGGCAATGATAGATTTATACAAAATATAATATATAGAGTGCAATTCTGTCTGTTTTAACTCCTATAAAACTGATAGAAATACAAGTATCAAACTTGGCACGATTGATCATCACCCCGTGGTGAGTGTCATAGGGTGTTTGTGACGTTATAACCAAAAACAATTTTTTTAGAATTTGCATTACTTGACAGAGGACAATTGCTTTTTGCTCAAACGAAAACCAGCTTCCGACTTACCACATTTCAGAAATTTTCATTTGCTTGGGGTCTAAAATGACGTCACAATCAACGATTCATTGAACAATCTTTGTTTTGTTTTTTCTCAAAAGTACTCACAGTAGAAATGCAATTAAACGTTCTTTTAAGAGATATTAATAAGTTGTTATTGATAAAACAACTTTACAACAATTAATGTTTATTTGATTATTCTACAAGCACTTCTTTATTTAAGCACTTCTTTATTTAAGCACTTCAAGCCCTCTAAGCATTTTTTCTTCTCTATTTCGCTTGCACGCTTAAACTGAGTCTATGACGTCACAATATGTCTCTTACGATTAACACAAATGTTCGCTAAAGCAGATCATAATATCAAAATGTTTTCAAAAATTGCAACCTTTTTGCAAAATTAGTTTATTTAAAAACTGATTTGTAACCTCATTTCTCAGCGGATTTTCAAAAATTTTACAGCAAATTAAAAGTTATTTAAGGCGAGTCCGATAGTGTATAATATGTACAATTAATATTAGTTTTATACTTAAAAAACTGAACTTTAAAATCGATGGTGTAACTTTTTACTCTTACCAAAAGTGGTGAGCTCAGTAAAAACAGGTGACTTTAATACAAAAACGTTATAATAAAGTACTAACAATCACTATTCTTTGAAAGCTTAGGAAATTTCCTTTCCAGCAATATGCCACTCTAATTACTTGAGACTAAGGATTAGTTTATAATGGCTGATCAAAACTTAGTTGCCATACAAGATGTTTCATTTTTAGTTGTACAATTATCCTACAAGATCTAACAAACTTGCAATTGTTAAATGAAGTTAGTTCTTTGGTACATTTTGACTACTTTTCCTCAAAGGCATGGTTCTTTTGCATTATCTGTCGACGTTTTCAAAAAGATTCATCAAAAACTGAAGTATTTAAATGTTTATGAAATGTAGTCTACCGGTTAAAAACACACAAAATTTTAGTGCCCTGCAGTTCACACAATTGCAATTTCAAGAAAAACGAAGTCCTTTGATACATTTTGTTTATTCTTTCTCGATAGCATGAATGTTTGGCATTATCAATCAAATTATTCAAAAGACTTAAAGTCTACAAATTTTAATATGTAGCCTACTTTAAGCAAAACACTCGGTGATCACCCAAGAAAAAGACGATGTGGTAAAGATGGTTCTTTCTTATCGTTTGCAACAAAAACTTGAAAAAGTTAAAGGGGAAAGCAAAAGAAAACAGAGTCACTGAGTGAAATCGCACCAAACGAAAGACATTTTTGCCCTTTTGCTTTAGAATAGCTTAATATCAAAAATGTAATCCCTATTTCCAAACTACGGGATACGCAAGGCTCCCTTGGGTTCGTGTCATCAATGAACAGAGCACATAGACTTAAGGCATAGCCACGATCTTGAAATGAGATATTCTAATAGGAAAAGGAGCACAAACAGTCGTGAACGCCTATGTGCAGAAAACACATAAACGTCTGGTAACTATTCATACAAGAACCCGATATGTTAAACCGGCTTGGTCGTCTGAATCGACACTCTCAATCCCGACGTTATTGACGGTGACTCTGCGGGTGACGCCGTCACATATACTTCAAAGCAAGGATTTTTTCTCATGCTGATGTGCTGTCTGTTATGGTATTTACGGATCAAAAAGATCAAGATCAAGATTTAGGGAGGTTAAAAAAGCCATCTCTCTACTTTTAATTGTCGTTGATATGTTCTCAATAATGTTATTTTAAAAAAAATATTAATAATGCAGAATTGATAAATGCAATTGTGCGAAAATATCACCAATATATTTCCTTACTTCACACACTTCATGCGGTAAAACCTTTCATTGGTTTCTACCTTGATCATTTTTGAGTTAACTATTTTTTCATTTGAAACAATAAGTTTATTTTTATGATTGCCGAAAAAATTGTGCAGTACTTTTATAGATTTAAACGAATTATCCGATTTCGAGCTGTCTCTTATATCAGTTAATTTTTCAAAAAATGACACGAACACTAAAAATACACAATAGGAAGGTTGCACGCACGTGATCAAACGTCATCAAAATGCGCTTTGGAAAAAAGTGGATGACCAAAGCTAGTGTTTTTGCATTGAATTGAATAGGAGTGATATCGTTTTTTGCAAAGCAAATGAAGAAACGTGACAGTTGTTGAATGCACGATAAATATGTTGTTTTATTGATGTTAAGGAATGAATCTAAGGTCAAAGTTAGATAAGAGGTGCTAAGGTTTGCTTGTTATAGCTAATAGTTGGGCTAATTTTATGGGCTAAACATGCAGGCTTATTTGTAGCCAGCTTCTGTGAGGGTTTCATATTCGATTAATCAGCGTGTTTGGGAATGTTGAGTTTAAGTTAATTGTAATGTGTAACTTATACAGTATATTTAGTGGCATAAGCATTCTGAAAAGTTGAAAACTTAAGTTATACTGTAGCCTAAATCACAGGGCAGACTTCTGTACTGTTTGACATATGCTGGATTAGTTATTGTTGGATAAAATCAGTAAGTTTTTGAAATTTGTTGTCAATAGTAATTGCAGGCCAGTCATATTGATATGTCAGATGTAATTGTGTGACCTTAACCACTCTTTAAACAATTGTTTGGGCTATTACCTAGGCTGCTGGACCAAGGGTAATACAAAAATTACGGTACCGCTTTATTGATTCATGCGTAGAGCTCATGCTCTGTTTGCATGTCTTTTGTCACACTGGATCACCGCGACGGGTAGACTGCTTGGCCCCACCACCTGTTTGCCACATAAAGATGGAGGCATACCGTTAAATGCCTTGCTCATGGAGACAGCAAGTAAGCTTACCGGCAAGCTTACCGTACCGGTAGTAATGATGAAATAATGGTTGTTTTTGCTAATGTACCGACTGGTATCTAATTGGTATTGTTTATTTTTAAGTGAGGAGCAAATGGTAGTTAGATAGCACTTCTCTTAGGGGGCATTTTTTAAAAATTAGCCCACTATGCTAGGCTTATACTAGCCAACTGAAAGACCAAATCTCAACCAAATTGCTTTTGGTCAAATTTATTTGTTTCCGAGAATCCAACTAGCAATAATTCATTCCAAATTTTAATTAATTTTTCATTAGTTTTCAAAATAACCCGAAAAGTTGGTGTTCGCCCTATACCTCTCCAGCATAAATTAGAGCTTTTGGTCATCCACTTTTTTTGGCGCGAAATCCGTGACGTCACATGCAACCTTCCTATTATGCAAAATACGATAATTGGTAGCCTAGAGCACCGGTTTTCGTTTCATTATTCCATCTTCACAGTCGTACAAAAGTACTGTCGGGGTTACCAAATTTTAGATAATGAGTTGTCGGGTTTTTGTTGGTTGATATTGTTCCCACTGCACGTCTGGCTCCAAAAACGAATATATTTTCAAATCATAAACACAAAGATCGAATGTACGAATGATGAATTGCGATAAATCTTTTGAATTTGAGCAGAACTGAATTGAATTGAATGGCTTTTAACGTTAATGCCTCTTTTTATATGCTTGTTTGCTAGGTCACTTTGTCGTAGGTCAGAGGGAACTACGCCTGCCCATACGGCTTAGCCAATCAGTATTATTTCATAATAACAAGAGAGCGAACATTAGTCCTGATATGCAGTTATGTTTATTTTTTTATGACAAGTTTTAGGCCAAGGAATGATTCAAGTTTAGGTCAATGCATGATTTTAGTGTTGAGGTCAACGAATGATTTTATACAATAACGAGCGCGCGAACAGAGCGAGAATGTTTTTGAGTCACCCACAATGTTTGATTTTAGCAAAACATCGACGATCCGAAGATTGGGTCTCTTGGGGTTGCCATACCTTTTTTGTCTCCCTTGAAACCGTTTTTTTTTTTATTCAACAAGTCACTGCCAAGATCACAAATAACTCAAAACTATTTAAACAAGCCTGTAAATGAAGTTTTTGAGCTGCACTGTCAAATACGGTCCTTCATCGCTCTCTAGCGGTAATGCGATTTCAGCAACACACGTTTAAAAAAGTTCCATCCTCGATCTTCACTGCGGTAGAGATCGGGAGTGAAAGGGTTTAAAAGCAATCAAATTCTTATGAATCCTGTGAGGATTAAACTCAAACAATATGCTATGAAACTAACTGGGAATTTATTCATTGCCTCTTCTAAAAAACTGTGTCAGACCCATAAAGATTCACAAAATTTACAATGTATACATCAACTAGTTTTTTTAATTATTTCACATTTGCTTAGTTTAAACAATAGATTCTTACATAAGACAGAGAAGACTTGGGAGAACATACGTATAAACATTTTTAAGTTTTAGCAGTTGAATGATTTGAAAAAAAGTAATCAGTATTCAATATTTTTGCAAGTAAAAATTAAACAAGCGTCACTTTTTTCATTAAAAAACAAATTGCTAAAACCTATACATACCCTTGAGCATGAAAAAAGCCTCAAATCAAACAACGCTGCTCTGCAATTCATGAAATAAACTGCTTTGTTAGTTTAGTAAAATAACCTAACGCGTCGATGATATAGCTGAACAACGTTAATTCATACAAAACTCAAAAAGAACTTTTGGAATTCTCTTACCATATCTCTATCAAAAGAACAAAATTAATTTGAGTATTTTGAAAAGATTATTTTGCAATTAAAAAAGAGACGTACCGTGTACTAGCATATTGTAGACTAGTAAGTCCATTCACCGTGTTTCCCGCATAAAATCCAAATATGCCCTTCTGGGCAAGTGCAAACTTGATTTTGTGTAGGAGGCCTGTGGATGGCTGACATGTGAGATGCTGGTGTGGATTGAGGGAAGTTGAGAATGCTTGTGAGATATCACCATATTTAGAAATTTAAAGTCTTCGCATTTCATAAAAATGCAACATATTAAAACATTATCTACAGATATAAGTTTGAGCAAATACACATTAGTCTTTTTGGAGCTTTGAATTTAAAAGATCTAATTCAAAAAAATTTATTTAGGTTAAAGATTTTTAACACATAGCTAAAAGCCAATCTACAAAACCATCGCTAAAACAAATTTAGTGGGTCACTGCAAGTTGAACAGAGCAACAAAACAACAATTTATATGATTAAATCGTGAAAGTATGTGTGAGGTTTGCCTCCATTCGTTGACTCACCAATAGTGAATTATTAGAAGTAATTTCTGCCTGGTACCGACTGCTATGCAACTTGATTTAAGAACATAATGACTTTTCGGTTGGTTTTATAACAATCCTAACCTGATTAAACAACATATCCTTAGCTATTAATTTTACAGCGGCAATCTTACACACTTGTTATTATTTTCTTTGTCTGCCAGAGCAACTCATGCCCTGAGTTTAACTATATTTCATGAGGATTCCCCCAATTATAAACTATAACTTTGTTGGGATGTAGAAAGGGAAGTATTTTTAGTGAGGTGCCAGTGCATTTTTTAGTGTAGGTTACAGCAATGCAATGTCGAGTTTGAACTTTTTTACTGTAACACAGTGTATGTATAATACTATACATTTGCTTTTGAACCACTTTTTCTGTTGGAAAAATGTAGTAGAGTAAATTCTGGGCATACTAATTTGACACATCATATAAACAAGGATGTCACGTGAAAAACTTTTACACATCAAAGTGAATCATAGCTACAAATTATATATTGTGTTGAAAAATAATTGCATATGAATTAATGACTATAGAAAAAGATACTAAGTGTGAAATTAACTTTTAAATGCGAAGCAAAAAAATGCATGTTGTGCTGCCACCATGTGACCAAATGATCTTTTGCCACCTATACACCACCAAATTGCAACATAAAAATTGTGTGGTGTTAGGAGGTGTGTTTGCTGGTCCATGGAAAAAAATTGCACTGCCAAATGATTTTAAGAAACTTTGCAGTTTTATTACACAATAGCACAGGAACTTCTGTAGCACATTACATGCCACTGCGACTTCTCTTTGTAAACTGTGCAAAGAGAAAGTACAACAAATATTCCCCCATAATTTCGTGTTCCCGAAGTGATCTTGCTTAAAGTGCAACAAAAATCACAAACAATTTCCAATAATTTATGGTCATAGTTATTGAAAGAAAAAGAATCAGATTATGGGGAATCAGACACAAAGTGATTTATTTGTCTAATTTCGACAATGCAACACTAAAAATACATCCTTGTTCTCACTGTTGTACCAAGCATATGCTTTTCTTTCTTTGATGTTATTTAGCTCAACGTATTGCATCTCATAAGTGTAAAACCAAGAGATATGGCGTCGGCATATTTTTTAACGTGAATTTTATCCCACAAACTCACTTGCAAATGGATTATTTTATTGACATTGAAAATAGCAGACTGTCAAAAAACTGCCTGTGCCGTGTATAATCTGTGCCTTTTTATTTCCTTAATGTATTAAATAATGCGTCTCATTAGAGTAGCTCAAGCTGGTAAAATGTACATAATGTTCAACAAAAACGTTTCAGTTTCATTTTTTGCTGTAGTTTCTTTTGTGATTTTTTCATGTGGATAATGGCTTTAAAGTGTCTTCAAATGATAATTGAACCTTTGCTAAAAATTTAGCTTAACTTAAATAATGAAGCCAAAAAATTTTACTAAATAATTTTTTCAGTGCATAAACCTGATACGCGGGTTGTCAGGTTCAACCACAAAAATGCTTCATGCGTTCCATGCATAAAGCTGATGTCTGGATTATGAAGTTTATACATGGAAAATATAAAAATTCATTTCAATTTTTATTACATTTGCTTAATAACTTTGTTTGCGTTGGTTTTTGTCAACTGAAATATTTTTATGTTAAATTTTGTGAACATACCGGTATTTGATTAAATAAATAATAAAATGCAATTTTACTGCTGAATTTGTATTTTGTAAACCTTTAAAATTGCCTGCATTTTTTTCAGTACGATTGTAGTGTGGATTATCAGGTTTATGTATGTAGCCAGAGAATTAACAAAAATGAACATAATTGCAAGGTTTTGCTGAAAATTAAAAGATAAGTGTGAAGGACAAGAGCAAAGAAAGGGTCAAAAGAGGTGATAAATAGGGAAGCGGAATGTGCCTAATTTGATGATGGAAGTAATTATTTTGGTCAGCAGAACGCGAAGAGCAAAAAACATCTGGAATGGAAATTAGCATGTCCGCAAAACCCAACAAGGTTGCAGGAGTTTATTTCAATAAAATGACGTTGCTGCATTTCTTTCCGAAGCTAAGATCAAACTTTTAGGTAAAAGATTTTGGTATTTATGTTTCTCAGTTCTATAGAATAACATATTTTGGAGATCAATTTTGTTGCCCAGTTTTGTCAATGTGTACCTTGTTCGAACTCCTATTGCCGGATTTATTTTATCAACTTGGAAGTTTCCGCTGCCACTGTGCATTTGATGATTGCGATTCTTATCACATTGGATCACATGTTTGTGACGAAATAATGTGCCTAAATTTTTTTTCGCTTAGGGATAGGCAATTCAGAATACCGAACCTGAAGGATTTGAATCCCAAACTATCCGAATCCAAAATGCCAATTCAAACCGGATAATAGGATTCGATTTAAATCATGTTTACAAGTTTTATGACATTGCTTGGTCACAGATTTTTATTTGTAAAAACATTAATTGCATGCAATGATGCGAAAACTAACTTGCACACACAGGCAAAACGTGTAAAAAATTAAATGTATTGCACTGCAATAAACTCGTTCTCTGATTGTGCTTTTGTTGTAGCAAACTTCTAATAAATGCTTTCTTGTTGATTGAGCTAATTGCAATAAAAAGACGATGGCAACGCGATAGTGTAGTGGTTAGAGCACCCGCTTCCCAGTCGGTAGACCTAGGGTTCATTCCCCTTGTCGAATCATACCTAAAGATTTTAAAAAATGGTATCTATAGCTTCCCTGTTTGGCGATCGGCATTAATGAGAGGTTGTGGAGAACAAACCGGCAAGCTCGCTTGTTGTGTCTTTGAGCAAGGTACTTAACGGGACCCCCCCACCTTTATGTGGAAGACAGGTGACCCGGTTACCCGTAAATAACAACTTTCAAGCGACTGCGGACTTACCGCTCAAAGCATAGCGATACATCGCTTTCTCGTGAATGGAGGATAAATATGGCAAATATAAGAAAAGTAAGGAAAGAAAGAAAAGGATTCGGATTCTAAGTTCGGTTTAACTATTCTAGAATGGTATAAATTAACTATTCTCTAGAATTTTAAAATAGTTTATTATTCTGAATTGCCCATCCCTACTCTTGCTATAATTGAATTAAAGTTAACTGCCATCATAGTTGCCAAACTGCCCTTTTCAGGATTATTTGAGCTATTGTCCAGATTTTTGTAAATTTCAAGCTGGCAATCTTGACTCCTGATTGGTGGTGTTCCTAGTTTAATTGGTCACAGACTGTTATTAATTTAGTTGCTGGAGATAAGCTTGTTGTAGTGTGTTTTCCGCACTGAAAAATGCATAGAGATTTTTTTGCTGTTACTCTTGTTTTCTGTTCCTTGGATAAATTGTAAGTGCAGCCTTACGCACTACAACTGATTTCAAGACTAGGTTGATGGGTAAACAGGTAAAGGCTTAAATAATTTTGCTACTATTTTCTGAACATCTGATGGTGCATTTAGCTTGTCATTAAGTCAGCACCAGTGTCTCAAAACGTTTGATGATCTTTTTTTGAAGATTGATGTTTTATAGCGATATATTTAAAATATTTGCTCCTGATTGGTTTCGAAAAATTTAGGGGTTAAGGCCCTTAGCTTATTTGTGAATATTTGGTAGTAGATATGGACTAAAGCAGAGCTGCAACCCAGCTACCAAATGGTTGCCATTTTATTCATCGACTGGTCTTTGTATGGCTGTGGTTGTTGATTCATCATGTAAAACTTTCTTCTTGACACGAGCACTTAACTGCTAGTATATGTCAGTCAGTTTTGGTGAAGTTAATGTTGAGAAGTCAAGTCAACGTTAGCGTCACTAACATAATTTTTGACAATATTCAGAATTTTTTTTGAAAGACAGTGCTTTATCATAGGCAAGTGTAAAATATTGCTGCAAAATAGCTTAAAGGTAGTGGCTAGAGTGCCAGCACCGGCTTGTCAGCTTTGAATACTAAAATGCTGGTAAACTGCACTTCCTTTAACTAAGCACATTAGATGCAGTTTCTACATCAACCCTGTGATGTGGTGGTTAGCATCATGATCTCTACACAGCTGCATGATGTGGTCAGAGATTCAGTTCTTGGTTGAGCTACTCTACGGTACATTTTTATTCAGATTAGGATTGATTGGATTGGTTGGAGAAAGCGTTACAGTAATTTTTTTGTATTTACGTGACAGGAATGAACATTACTATCTTTACACAGCTGCATGATATGGTCAGAGGTTCAGTTCTTGGTCATGACAGGAATGAACATTACTAAGAGGGCCTAGGTATTATTACTGGCAATGTAATGACATCGAAGTTGATATACCGACATTTGTATCACATGCCAAATGCAACCAATTAAAGTTTGTTTTTTGGAATTTTAGTGCCTGAAACTAAAGTACTGGTTCCATTACTGAAGCCACTGCCTAACTTAAATGTGTAAAATGACTTTTGAGAAAGATAAGTTGTGATTGGATTATGTGCAAGGTTGCTTTTAAGTCGGCACCTGTGCTTATATATTGACCAAAATAAGGAAGCCAATTTCATAAAATAATTCAATTAACTTTTGATTTAAAATATGGTAGTCTGTTACACATGCTTTGAAGGTGTGAAAACTTATTTGTAATGTGACATTGTTTCAACATGGCAGTGCAAATTGTTGACCAATGGTAAGCTTTGTCATCACTTAATGGTTGGGCCAACTATTGCTGTTTTATTTTCCAGTAACTAGATACTGCATATTTTCTTAAATTAGATCTTAAATTTGTTTTGATTGTTGTAGTTTAGTCATAGAATGACGTTGCTGCAATGTTGAGTTGCAGATCATTAATCAATGATAAATGACAGCATGGTTTTTTGGTGAAGCCAGTAATCATTATTTTATTAGTCGTAGATGCATTTAGGCCAGAGTGGGGGAAGAGAGGGCCAATAATCGCCATTGCTCTGAAAGTGATTACTCTTGTCTTTTTGCTAGGTGCTCAAGGAGAGCTAAAATACGCTTTTAGTGTGTAAGGTTTGCAAAAGTTTAAACTATCTACATAAAATATATTATGTTTTTGCTTCGGTCATTGCCATTTTAATTGGCAAAGTAATATTGCCGTTTTAGTTAAGTGAGGCTTCAATTTCAATTTAATTTCACTCATTGACGATAAAGTTTTTTTATATTAGTAGTTAAAACCCATGGTAAATCTTGATGTTATTTTGTGTAGAAGCCAATGTTATTGTTTCATATTTGATGGCAACTCTAATGATGCCTAATGTTTTTGACAATTACATTAATTGCAACTCTTTTTTTACTTTGTTTTCACAAGGGAGGATGACCATCTTAGAACAGATTTCATTTTTGTGCTTTTATTTTTCTAAAAGCTCATGCATAATTGATGACCTGCAACACTATCCAAACATGTGATACCATTTGACTTGGATCACTACTTTGTTTGTGTACGTTTCTAAGTTCAGCAATGTACAAATTAGGCTCTCGGCAGGTGGTGCTGACTGTACAGGTTAAGCTCTCAGCAGGTGGTGCTGACTGTACAGGCTAAGCTCTCAGCAGGTGGTGCAGACTGTACAGGTTAAGCTCTCAGCAGGTGGTGCAATTGTACAAGTTAAGCTTTCAGCAGGAGGTGCAGACTGTACAGGTTAAGCTCTCAGCAGGAGGTGCTGACTGTACAGGTTAAGCTGTCAGCAGGTGGTGCAATTGTACAAGTTAATCTTTCAGCAGGAGGTGCAGACTGTACAGGTTAAGCTCTCAGCAGGAGGTGCTGACTGTACAGGTTAAGCTCTCAGCAGGAGATGCAGACTTTACAGGTAAGCTCTCAGCAGGAGGTGCAGACTGTACGGGTTAAGCTCTCAGCAGGAGGTGCAGGCTGTACAGGTTAAGCTCTCAGCAGGAGGTGCAGACTGTACAGGTTAAGCTCTCAGAAGGAGACACAGACTCTACAGGTTAAGTACGATTCTGCAAACAACAGTACAAATGCAAACCCTTTCAATCATGTTAGGCACCAAATTCCTTTGTTATTTGATAGAATGTAGTATTGCTTTATAGCAGTATAGGCAACTTTTATTAAAATTCCTTGTTCTAAAAAGATTGCAATTTTTCCTAAATCCCATATACATCTATAAAATCATGTTTGGTGAAAATGCAGGAAAGAAAAGTTCATTGTTATTTTATGCATTCTTGCGTAATAGTATTTGCCTGCTAAAAGAGTACCAAACAAAATTATTGTGCTTTTTGCATTTTTTATATTTTGTTAGTTTTTTTTTTACTTTCTGCTATCTTGCTGTTTTGAACATGAAGGGTGCTGTTAGCTTTAGGCTTTCGCATAAAAAATATTTACTGTGCTCAGTTAACCCCTCTCAAAAAAATTTTGTCAAAATGCTTTCATTAAGAAAAATGATTTTCAAAAATAAGCTTTTACCTTCGTTGTTTTGGAGATCAAAATAGAAAACTTCATTTTAGACAACTTAATCTCAAGCAAATTGTTTTCACTCTCTTCTTTCTCATCATAGAACACAACTTGTTATGCCTGTAGTGACCCTATCACCACATAAATATTGGAAACACTATTTTGGATAGAAATAGTAATGGCAAAACGAATAATTCTTTAAATAAAGCATAGCTTAGACTGTCACAATCGTGGGATCTGTACTAGGTCTACTGTAGTGGATGGTCTGTCAGTACTCTGCAAAGCTGTATCACTCGTGAATGAATGCTGGTTGTCGCAGGTGCACTAAGTCTCACAACTGCTAGAACAATAGCACTGTCACAGCCCAGTGGTCACAAGCTCTTAAAGTAATACAAAATACAAGATTAATTTTGTGTTTCATTTTGGTTTTCCGACAAATATTGTCATAAGATGTCACGTCAAAGTTAACCTAATATTATTAATAAAATATTAACATGCTAAATGAAGAATCAACATAAAAAGATATATATGTAAGGTAAATAAACCAAAGAAAGCTCACAAGATTGGTGGTCCAGAGTTGTTAGGCGGCTGGCTACTAGTAACCTAGGAACACTTGTTTGAAGAAAATGAAATTGGACATTACAGCATCATTAACTGTTACTGGTATTACAAATTGGATAACTTAATTTTCTCAAAAGGCTAACCAATCTAGCAGGATATTTTACATTTATATTGTGTATTAAACCATATTCTCGTTAAATTTTTCTCAGCTTTATCTGCTAGTTTTAAGGTACCTCTATGCATACTTGCTCTGCCTTTGAGCAGATATTTTTTGAGAAGTTGACCAATTTTTGACTGATATGACAGAGTCTGGCTTATTCACATTTACGGAGTTGCCCAATCATACTGTTTTGGCTTCTGGCATTACAAATCTGCAACAGCATCTCCTACAGTTGTCACAGCTTCATTACTTTCTCCTTCTGCTTTTACTCCAGTACGCTCAAGACCAGCACTTCTGTAGTATACATCCCTGCTTCATCTTCAGTGAGTTTTGCATAATTTTTCCATCTATTTCCCTTTCTCAACCTTCCTCACAGATTTACATTCACAAATCTTTAAATCTGAAATTTGATGATGGAAACGAGGATTTATTTTTTTCAAACTTTTGAAACAGATTCTTTTGGGAAATTATTTAATAACAAGCAGTTATATTATGAGCTAATTGAATGTCTTTCACCTGCTCACTTTCTCAGGATTTCTCATCAGTTAAATCAGTCTGTAAAAAGTTTTGCTGCTTTTAGAAAGTTGTTAGTGGAAGCTTATATTATCCTTCCTTACACGAAACTGAGCTAGTCATGAAGTTCACCTCTTGGGTAATCACACTCCCATTCAACTTTTATCTGACCTGAGGCAAGTTATGGGAACACATGGTTATGAGGATGCTACAGTTATCAGGTACATTTCTGTAACAATATTTTTTCACTAAACATTCATTCAATAATATGTGATGCTCCAGCAAGGGCTATGATTAAAGGTATCATAAGACATTCTGGATGTTTTGGTTAAACAAATGTGTTCCATGAGAAACCTATATTTGTAAATAAATGACGTTTGCCAAAATTAATCTTCCTCCTCAAACTGATGAAGATTTTAGATCTCTGAAAAACAGAGAATATGGTCTTTCTACTGGGTCATCAATATTTATCGTTACAACTTGATCAGGTTATATTTACAAAAGTAAACAAAATTTACTAGTACCGTATTTTTCTGACCATAAGGCATGCTTATAATCCTTTAATTTTTTCAAAGATGGAACCTGCTCCTTATAGTCCAGTGCATCTAATGTGTGGATCAGGTTGTGCTTTTTCACCAAGCTCTGAACAAATTTTATCTTGTAATAATTGTTACCAACGTAATAGTACTTCACTCAACTCGTTCTTTCTTGAGAGCAAATTTCTTCTTAGGATCAAATGACCTATTCTAATTCCTTTTAGGATTGTATTTTTTCTCTTTGCCTACTCTAATTCCCTTCACAAATCTATTTTTCTCTTCACTTCATGTACGTAAATACACACGTGCGTCATGCATGTATTGCAACACGTACCTAGCAACTAATCGTACACTTCTTATGCGATGCAAACACAACAATTGATTGTTTGATTCCATTGTTTGACCATTAAAATGCATTGAGTTTTTTTTCATCAAATGCATCTTATAGTCCAGAACACATTATGTATGAAAATAAACGCGTTAGAAGATGTTTATTAATACGGCACCTTATAGTCATGTGTGCCCTATGGTCTGAAAAATATGGTAATACAAATGTGATGTTAAAGAAAAATTAATAGAAAAAAAGGACAAAAAGTATCATTCAATATGTCCACCTTTTGCATTGATATTCAACTGAAGACATTTAGGAAATGACTTACATGTGTCATGCAAGCATTCAGTTTGCCTTCAGGTTTTTACAAATTTTCCGTTTAGAGTTTCCTGCTTTAAACAGCTCAACAATTGTTGTACGTTTGCCCAAAGAAGTAGTCATGACTATATTTTAATTTCTAAAAGTTTTAGGGTTATATATATATTAATAGTTTTAAAATCTAAAAAAGATGGGAAAACGTATTAAAAATTTGATTTAATATAGATTGTAACGCTAAATATTAATGACCCTGTATATCAGTACTGTGTGACCTTGAATCAAATGTGACTACTCAGCTTTCTCTAGACCATTGGTTCTCAACCGATAGGCCACAGCTTGGTATTAGAATATGCAAGTGGGCCACGGCCTGTAAGTCGTTGTTGGCATCTAAGTCAATATGCCAAATGAATAATAATAATAATAATAATAGCACATTTGTATAGCGCTCTTTCCTGACGGAAGGTCAGATCAAAAGCGCTTAACAAAACAAAAAATCCAGAACAGTAAAATCAACAATATCAAAAATTTGGTTAAGCTAAAAAGTTACACAAACAGACTTCTAATCTTACAAATTATCAGAACTAAAAGAGATGGCAGAGGCAATAAAAATCACAAAACATTGTGACACTTTACATCCGGCAAACCATATGTAACCAATAATAAAAAATTAATTTGCAATATTTTGGAATATAACAATAATCTTAGAACAAATAGGTTAGTAGCCAGTACTCGTTTCAGTCATTTACATGGAGTACAGTACCGGTAACATTGAATACAGATTACACCCAAAATTCAAAATCAGAAAAATGTAAAAAGCTTTGGCAAGATTTGCATCAAGCAATTAACACTATAAAAATCATAATTTATCATACTTAAGTTAAACATGAAAACATTTTGAAAACAAATAGCTACTTTATAGTCTAATGGCAAAGACACGGTCAGCGACATGGAAATAAAATCTAACTACAGATCATGACAAAAATAATTAGGTATCGAAGGCTTCTGTGTAAAAAAATGTTTTTAGCAGGGATTTAAACTGATTTAGAGTTTCAGCACATTTTATATCAGTTGGCAAATTATTCCAGAGTAAAGGTCCACAAACACTAAATCTACGATCACCAAATTTGGAAAAGGTTCGAGGCACAACAAAAAGATTTGCATCACTAGACCGCAGATAACGGGAAGGAACATGCTTTGAAACTAAATTAGCTAAGTAAGAAGGAGAACTACCATTTACCACTTTATACATTTGCAAGAGAATTTTAAACTTCAGCCGATAATGAACAGGTAACCAGTGTAGCTTCATCAAAATTGGAGTAATATGGGCAGATTTACGAATACAAGAAACCAGTCTAGCAGCTGTGTTTTGAACTCTTTGCAAACGATACAAAAGACGATCAGGCAAACCAAAATATAAGGCATTACAATAATCAATGTGAGAGATAATGAGACTGTTTACTAATATTTTACAATTGCTTTCATTGACATATTTTCTAATTTTGCCAACATTTCGAATTTGAAACTTACATTTTTGACAGTAGATTTAATTTGTTCTTCCATAGACATATTACAGTCAAGATAAACACCTAAGTTCTTAACACATTTCAGAATACTGTGATCAGAAAAATTATTGCCAAATGCATCTGCAGAAGTTGTTAACACCTGTCGACCAAATACAATGCACTGAGTTTTATTATTGTTAAGTTTCAATTTGTTCAGGCTTAGCCAGTCTTCAACTGCTCTTAGACAACTTGCAAATACATTAGAAGTATCTCTATCAGCATTAAAAGTAAAATAAATTTGAAGATCATCAGCATAAAAGTGATAACTAAAGCCAAATTTATTAATTATATGACCAAGTGGTTTCATGTACAAAGTAAATAAAATTGGAGCAAGCACTGAGCCTTGAGGCACACCAGAAGATAACTGAAAAGAATCAGATTCAATATTATTCACAATAACACTTTGACTACGATTGTACAAATAAGATTGAAACCAAGCAAGTACAGAATTTTTAATACCAAAACAAGTTGAAAGCCTGTGCAGCAAAATATTATGATCCACAGTGTCAAAAGCAGAGGACATATCAATCATTACCAATGCAGTGGAAGTTTTACAGTCAAGAGCTTGAAGTATGTGATCAGTAATTTTGATTAATGCAGTTTCTGTAGAAAAACCAGTTCTGTAAGCAGATTGAAATTTATCTTGTAAATCATTCAGCAGTAAGTGCTCATTTAGCTGAACAGCTACAACTTTTTCCAAGACTTTAGACAAAAATGATAGATGGAATATTGGTCTGAAATTTGCAAGAACATTTGAATCAAGATTACAATTTTTTAGCAGAGGAATTACAATTGCTTTTTTAAATTCAGATGGGACTTGTGAGGAAGTGAGAGAATTGTTGATGATGTCAGTAATAATTGAAATAGTGCTAGGACATTTTTTCAGAAGAGCACTGGGAATGGGGTCCAGTTTACAGTTTGTGGAATTTAGACAATGCAAAACACTTTTTACTTCATCATTTGTTACTGGGGAAAAATTATCAAAAGTAGAGCCAATCAAATATTCGGTTTCTTCATCAAAATTATTTTCAGTTTGAGGAATGCTTGCCATAGAGTTGTGAATTTTTAGAATCTTATCTTGAAAAAATTTGGCAAACGCATTTGGAAGTTCAGAAGGAGAAAAAATATTTGGAAATTGTTTCAAAGAATTTGGTTTTAAGAATTTACCAACCATCTGATATAACTTTTTGGCATCTTTACACTTGTCCAAACTGGAAAGAATGAAATCTCTTTTCGATTTGAGCAGTAGTTTGTTAAAATTTGTGCACTGTTCTTTAAAAGCTAATTTATGGACTAATAATTTAGAAGTTTTCCATTTTCTTTCAAGTTTTCAACAAAGTTTTTTTGACTTTTTTAATTCAGTGCTATACCAGGGAAAAGATGGGCGGAGTTGAATTTGCTTTTCAGTCAGCGGTGCTACCATATCCAGACTACCCAACAGTACATTGCTGCAAAAACTAACTTGTGAATCAATATCACAGAATATTGGAGGTACTTGGAATTTTTCATATGAAAGATGATTTAGCTCATCCAGATTGATGCTTTTAATGTTTCTGTATGTGACATTGCAGAATTTTTGAGCTTGAAAAGATATGCTAAGGTTACAAAGTATTGCAAAGTGGTCCAACGATTTGCCAGAAACTGAATCAGTTATAAAAGTGTCACGTACAGTTGGCTTGTTACAGAGCAAAGAAGAATTTTCCAGAGTTGCAATAAAATCTAAGGTGTAGCCACCAACATGGGTGGCAGTATCAACATGCTGGATAAAATTCAAAGAATCCAAAGTAGAATTAAAATGCTTGGTTTCTGGTGATGTCTTGCAATCCAAATGAAAATTTATGTCGCCAGTCAATAAAACATCTTGCTTTAAGAGCATTAGGTCATTTAGGTAGTCTTCCCATTCTTGAAAAAAAGAAGAAGTAGAAAAACCATTTGCTTTGGAAGGAGGAGGACGATATACAACTCCAAGAAAAAATGTTTTGTTCTTGAAAGCAATGGTGCAATTTAAATATTCAAAATTTTTAAACTTGAGCTCTTTAGAATCAAATAATTTGACATCCAAATTTCTTCTGTAGATGATGCCTAGTCCACCACCCTTTTTACCAATTCGTGGATGATTTAGAAATTTAAAACCATTTGGAGTTAACTCATTTAGCATTGCTGGTGAAATTTGATTTGAAAGCCATGTTTCTGTAATTGCACATACATCAATGTTGCTGGAAATAATAAAATCAGAGATAGCCAGAGTTTTATTGTTTGCAGATCTACAATTTAGACAACAAAATACTGAGGATGAACTTACAGCTTTGGAATTGACTAAATTGCTTCTTAAGTTGGAAAAGTTAGCACGTTTGACTGCTTGATTTTTCTCAAATTCTGTAACTCTAGTTGAAATTATTGTAGAAATAGGATATTGACTGGTTCTTGTGAACTGGGGCAGCCATCCTGGCAAATGGAAGGACAATGACTTTTTTTCTTGAGATCAACTGCATTGCCGTGGCATCTTGTGCTTATTCCAATGACGTTGTAACTGTCACATTTTTTTTAAGTGAGCCACAAAGATTTGTGGCGTCTTAAAGTGGCCCACAACATGAAAAAGGTTGAGAATCATTGCTAAAGACTATATGTACCTTGCGTGTTTCAGTGTTATGAGAAAGTTGCTCTATACCTGGACAAAACATAAATCATGCTGTCGTCTTAGTGCTAGCATGATTCAGCAAATGTCTTCCCATCTTTTGAAACTAAGAATATACATTCCCAGAGAAATTTCTCGAAAATCAAAAAGTTTGACAAAAATAGTGATGGAAAGCCATTGAATTTAGATAGTTTTTATTATTTACTGCCTTGGTTGTTTTCAAATGAATTGTAGATGATGTGGTGTACACTAATTTTTAGCAGTGGCTATTTTGCTGCCGATAGCATTTTACCCTTAGATGCTATTTTGCCATGAAACATATGCGATTGGTCAATTTTAATAAACTATTAAACATGTGACTTTCAATGGTTTCTGATGGATCAAGTTTTATGATAAATTTGCACCCCCAGTGTACACTACCTCATACATTCACATACCAGGCCCCCTTCAAGTGTACACTGCCTTTGTCTAATTGCCCTGCCAGCAAAGATTCCAACTAGTAATCATTGCATTTCAAGGCAGCTGCACTATTCACACATCACAGCATCACTGTCAGAATTATAGCAATTATGGCTATATAAACACACATGAATGGTGACAGCAAGTTAGCGTCGAAGGGTAAAATGTCATTAACGGTAAAATAGCCTCTTTTTTAATTTTCTACTGTTCCATGTAAGCATTATTATCCTGGTTAGTCACTCTATTTGCCAAGGTGACTGTGCTTTTTCGAATATTTTATTCTGCTCTTTCATTAAACTCAGTGGAGAAATTTATGAGCCACAGTTTTTAATCAACAATGTTCATGGCTTAATTCACTTATCCAAGGATGTGAAAAAATTTGAAGGTTTTGACAAGTTTTCAGCTTTTGATTTTGAAAACTTTTTTAAACAGCTTAAACAGATGATCAATAAGCCATATAACCCTTGGCCATCAATAACAAGGAGAGTGTTTGATAGTGTTGATTGTGCAAAACTTTCGAATACAAATAATTATGAGTGTAAATTGCATCAACAATATAACTGTGGTTCTCTATCAGAACAACTTAAAAATATGCACCAATATATGAAATGCTGTTACAACAATTGTGTCTTTTTAATGAATATCAGTGGCAATTATTTAGTATTGGCTGTAATATTTTCATTGTCAGAACATTTTGTTTTGCTCAAGCTCTAATTCTGTTTTTCTTCAAGCTGAAAAAATTCTTGATTTTCAAGATTTTTTTTTACATACCCCTGTAACTATACAAAGTTAGCCTTATGTTCTGTTTCAAAACTTTTAGGCTTTTATTTAGTGCTAAAGTTTTTAATATTATACACAAACTATTGTTCTATGATAATTTTGTTGTTTTTCAACCAACATTTACCCTCCAAAACCAGAACTAGCATAGTCTTGTATAAATGACCTACTAGTTTTTTTAAATGCAGTTAACTGCTCTTTAGTTTGTTTTTCTGATTGGGGCTATTTTTGAAAGAATGTTGATTAGCAATAAATATAGCCATTGCTCAATATCACTTGCATACTTTTTATATAATACTTGCAAAACATAATCTTGGTATGAGAGTATTGCAAAAAAAGTTTGCAAGTTATAAATAAGTGTAATTTTTTTGTCAGCCTATTTTTGTTTCTTTTTCGGTTAGTTCACTAATCATTGTATAATTAGTATGTATTGTATGTGGCACAATTTGCTTGCAATGAAATTAGTGTTATGTTTAAAAGGGGCTGGAAACAAATGATGGAACTTTAAAAGCCTTATAGCCAACCTAACAAGAATGCTACTAGTATGCTAAAGCATTGCGATTAAACTCTGATCCTCTGCCGTCATAAAAGTCTTACGTTTTTGATAAGATATTGTGTAAAACAGGTATGTTATTCCGTTTCCTTGTATATATACTTTTTATTGGGTTAGTTGAAAAACCAGATGACTTAATCTTATTCCAAGTACAAATCATGAATTTAATATTGCTAGATTAATGCTCATTTTTTGTTTTGTTCAATCCAAAGCCAATATATATATGTATGGCAAGTTATTTTCACTTTGCTTTTCACTCAGTTACATTAAAAAAGCAATTTTTTATTTCCTAAGCCCTCTGCTATGGAGAAAATAGCTGATGTGGAAATAAAAATCGGTTAAGTAACGTACTGTGATCTTCAATAAGTACTGTAGTTATTTAGGTATAACACTACAGTCATTGAGCACTTGGATCACTAATACAAAGATCACTCTCATATACTGTACATATACTACCATATTATGCAAATTAACTGCGTAAATATAACTGATAAAATTACCAAAATGTTCTTGGTGAAGTCAACATTTTGATGGTATTGGTACTGTTATTTGATGAATTTGATTTGACCCAATATCTTGTTTCATCATACAAACTAGAAAAATTTGAGGAACAATAAAAATCCCGTTTAATATATGCTCTCTAAGCAAAAGGTAACATTGATATAATCAAAATACATTTTTATGCAATTAATTTGTGCAATACCTGTATATAAATAATACACCCACGAACACAGTAGCCGGCGTCTTTTGCAAGGGCACTATCAGTAATGTTGGAGTTAAGAATATCAGTTTAGCCAGTCGTGCCGGCTCCACCTATGAAGCAGTTGTGTGAGCAGTAACAAAAGTTTGATGTTTTTTCTGCATATCCACAGTCCTATGCCCGAAATGGTGATTATCTTAGTCTATTAATCAAGATTGGTAATACTCACAATGATAGAATGATGTCACAAACTATCATTTGTACTATAAAAAGTGTAAGTGGAAGATTAAGGCGCTTTGGTGGTCGTTTTGCCAATGAAAGAAATGAGCAATTTAGTGGTTGACCTCTTATGAAACTCACTTTGGGTGGTAATTAATCAATTGTACCAAGCTTCATATTGATCGCTCAGTAGTTTCAGAGGAGTTAAAGCATGCGTGCACACATTAGTACTGCTTTTTGGTGTAGATCTTCCATCATTAGAATGTCATCAACCCGTCATGAGAATTTTTGCACCCTATTTCAAAGGGTATTTTTGCACCCTATTTCATACAAGGTGGCTATTGGCTCCCCTATTTATTATATAATCATTGTGGAACTTCACTGAAATTTGGCACAAATGTTTTAATGACATCAAATCTTTGCAGTTTTGAGTTAGTGACGTCATCAATGACGTAACGAAAACATTTTGCACTTTAATGTGATAACATTATCAATAATGTCAAGTTCTAGCACACGTTGTCTTAAACTAATCTACATCATAAAATTGTTGCAGTTTATTCAAGATTAACCACAGTTGATTTTTAGACAACAGTCGAAAAGTATGCAAATTTGAATGCATTGATTTCCTAAGTTAAATTTTCAAAGTGCCTTTGACAGAATAACAATGTATTAGCTTCTAATCTACACAGGTTCAAATTTTCAGAACATGTGCCTAGATTATATTCAAATTCAGGAAAAGTAAAAGAAAAATTTTTATCCATTTAGGAGCTGTGGTAAAAATGTTGGAGGGGAAGCAATTTGCCCTTCATCCAGGTGAAAATAGAGTTAACAGTCAAGGTATGGGGAAGAGGAAGCTGGTGGTAAAGAGAAAGAGCAGGGAGCATGAGGCAGTGGTGAGGATGCAGAGTGAGAGGATACAAAGTGGGCGAAAAAAGGATAAGAGGTTTAAAAGCGAGGGTAGAGTGCAAGTGCTGCATTAGCCAAAAGGGGTCAGATTGAGCAGTGGAAGTATACCAGCTGGAGGAAGAAGTGACAGTGCTGGTAGGTGTAAAATCTCCAAAATGAGGGAGGGCAGCTCCAGGAGTGAGAGCTGCCAAGAGTTCTGAATCTAAAAAAGGAGAGTAGTGAGCACTTTAAGTGAACCCAATATGATCATGTGCAGCATTGTGCTGACCTACCGCACCAGGTCACATTTCCAGCGCACACTGAAGAGGAAAAGACGGGGCAAGGTTTAGGATGAACGTTGCCTCTCATCAGGAGAAGGAGAAGGAGAAGACAGGCAAGAGAAAGGCAGGAAAACAGAGAAGACAGGCTGATTTTAAAGAGGCTGCATGCTACCCTTCTGTGGTCGTTCAGGGGGCTGTACAGCAAAAAAATGGTTTGTGTGAGGAGAGTGCCTGGGGTAACTGGGACCGTCGGGAAGACCAACAGCCATTTTAACCAAACTCAAACAGGCGTGGGGACCGTGCCAGTACGTTGGGGTAGCTGTTGATTGGTGGAGTTAGATTTTGCTCGCTTTACATGTTCATACTATATATTTGATAGAAATTTCCTACTTCACTATCCAAAACGATTGGAGTCAATACGTGTTTTGGGGACAGACAGAAGGTCCGTAATGATGATTAGAGTTAAAATTTACTCAAAGTCAGAGTTAGTTGAGGATAGAGAGGGAAAATAAGCGCTGTACAGTTTAATTTGTTGTTGTGACAACAGGTTATTGTCGAGAGCTGTAATATGTGGTCATACGATTTAGATCTGAGAAGCATTAGGTTGACTGTTGTAAAAGTAGTTGTTAGTAGTGAAGGAACTTGTAATAACTGTTTATTTGTTGAAGTGTTTAATTATTTTTTGAATTGTAGTAACGAAATATTTGATTTTCTGGCAAGCAGTTCGTGATTGCTAAATTTTTGTTAGTGGGGGTTGTGTGATGACAAAGGCAAAAGTACATTAGGGTATCTGCAATGACAAAAAGATTGAAAAGCACTGTTCTACATTCAACACGAGTTATAATATCTAAGTAAAAGAAACGCAGAATAGTTTGGAACAATAAGCTCAAGCAAAGTAGGCAAAGTAATAGCAATAAATGAAGGTTTTTGTCTTCTCAAAATAATGAAGTGTTGGAGAAGGCAGGCTACAGACTCACAAAAGTTTTAAAAAATAGTCAACGGTTGTATTCTCATTTTTTGTCAGCGGAAGCAAAAGCGATAGGTGTGGAAGTGGTTGAAAAATAACCGTTTCCACATTCCTGGTTTGTTTATTCTCGCCAAGCCATAGGCACCAAATCTTGTTGCCTTTACCTTTCCTTTAGTCCAAAAGCAAAGGGTATCAGTGCAATTTTTGGACACTTGAAGAGACAAGGCCTTATTGTGATCTCCAAGCTTGATGCCAAAATAATCCTGGGTTCCATTGGTGAGATCTCGCACATTGCAACAATGCTCTTACTTCATATAGTCATTAAAAATGTAGCCGAATACATCTGGATCATTGCGACAGCATCTTCCTTTTTGAACTCATATAAAAAAAACTTATGCAAATATTAATAGCTAGCTGTTTTGTACTACAGTTAAGTAAATCTGTTAACAAAAATTTTAAATGTTTGACATCGGCTTAAATGCAATTGTTGTTAGCAGCTTTTTGGTAATGCAACCCACACAACGCTGTAATTCTGAGTTCTAACATAAAACTATTCTGTACAGTATGCCCACATGTAGAGCAATGTGGTTTATCACAGTTGGCTTTTCTGGGCATCATGAATAACCTACCAATTGTTTCTCGAACGCATAGAAGTGTATTCAATGCATATATACAAAAACAATTTTTTAAGAATAACGTCTTAACCTGCTCTGCCATCCACTGGTATTTTAATAGGCTAGTAGTTCAACATGTTTATGCTGCACAAACTTTCTACTAGCACTACCTTGGCCACTAATTTCATTCACTACCCCGGCCACTAATGGCATTCATTCAGCTTTGTTTCACGACTCATAAATATTGTTTATGACCTCACAATATAAGCTCAATGCAAGTTTCATTGTTCTAATTTTTGAAGAAGAAAAATGAGAATGATTTAAAAACTTTATGTGGTAGGAAAAAAACGAAAACATTTTTTAAATCAGCGTCAAAAATACTTGTAGAATTACTACTTGATACAACATGTGTTTGTATTTTGCTGTTGACCAGATTTTATTATATTTGGTATGCGGCTTTTGTAGTATCGTTTTACAAGACTCACAAATTACCGTATTTTCGCGACTATAAGGCGCACCTAAAAGCCAAAAATTTTCTCAGAAATTGAACATGCGCCTTATCGTCCAGTGCGTCTTATGTGTGAATAAAATTATGCTTTATAAGAAAACTGCGAACCATCTTTAATGTTACAAATAGCGGTATTTTTTCGCATTAGGATTTCTTGCTTGTTTCGTTTGAACACTCTTGGTTTATTTCTTCGATTGTTCGTTCGCTCGTTCGTTTATTTGTTCAAATAATCTTTTGTTTTCATTTTGTTAATTGTTTGCTTATTCTTTGTTTAATCGTTTGTTTGCTTATTCTTTGTTTAATCGTTTGTTTGCTTATTCGTTCGTTTAATCGTTTCTTTTAAATTTAAAACATGCAAAAAACAAATTAGGATTTTGTCTGATTTATTGCGCCTTATAGTCCAGTGCGTCTTATGTAAGAAAAAAAATGCATTTGCTGCAGTTTTTTGATACTGCGCCTCATGGTCGCGAAAATACGGTAATTCAAAGTTATTTGAAATCCATGTAGAAAAGAACTATTTAGATCTGGTTATTGGTAAGTGTAAGACAATTTTTGAAGGTAGAGTTTGTCGGATATATTGATGAATATTAGATTACTGAACTAATTTAAAGTAATTTTTTGAGCTTGATTTGTGACAAGTTGATCGAGAAAAAGATCTATTTGATACTACAGTTAATTTTAGACGACAAAACTGAACGCGTCCAGTGATATGGATGTTTTGTACTACCCTTAAGGACAAGTTTTCAAAAATAATTGGGCAGTTTATTTCAGCATTATTTAACTTTTACTTGATGGTACATATTTATGGCTAATAGGTTTCACTACGTGCAATAGTAAAGGTAAATAATATAATATTTGTGATATCAAAATGGTGGTAAAGCAAGAAATTTAAGATAAATTCAAAGCAGTACAAAAGCTTGTCCGTTAAGCCGTTGTTAAAACGTAAAACTAAAGGTAGTACACCCAAAAACATACATGGCACCTCTTAATAGTCACATAATTCAAGAATTGTTTTGTGCTTTATGTGTTTCATGGACATATTTATAAGAGAGCTCGGAGGCTAATCGCGTGATTTATTTTTATACTGTTATAGTAGGCCTGATTGTAACTCTTTAAGGTGTTTTAAGCAGAAAGTAGTTTTACGGTCCAGCTCATGTTCTGAAACTTCGCTTAGAACATTTTTTGACAATTTGGTAACTCTTCTTTAAAGAGTCGGCCTATAGAGCTAAATTGCTTTAAATGGTACGGAATACAAAAGTCATGAAATATTGTTACGGCAAGGCTAACTGGTTTATACTACCAGTTCACTCACAGTTTAAAGCAATTTTGAAATTGTTTTAAGTTTTGACGGTCTAGAAACTTGACGGTCTAGTCATTCAAAAAAATCTTGAAGTTTCCATGTAAGTGCGTGCTTAAAGCAAATATTTAAATTTTACCTCAATGTTTTTCATCATCATAGCTCTAGAGCGGTGGTTATTTCTTTTTTGTGATCATCAATTAAATCTTATTTTCCATAATTTTAGTTGTTTGACCCAATTCTATATAGCATCCATGTAATGAAAGAACTGCACAGTGCATTAATTGATTTCAAACAAAGGCCGACCTCTCTAAGGGAGGAAAGCAGAAACTTCTAAAAGCACGGGCGTCAAAGTAGGTCTTCCAGCAATCTTGGAGACAAAATTAGCCGCTTTTAAAGTTAATTTTCAAAAATAAAAAGTTAAGTTTGTTTTGTAACGAATATGGTATTGCAGGAAGGTAAAAAAAAACAAAATAGAGCAAGAAATATAATACATTAAAAAGATTCGAATCCACTACTTTACAGTATTTACGTAAAATATAAACTTGGCCACTCTAAATTAATATTCGTTGTTTGCTTCAGTTGATCTGCAATCTAAAGATGGAAAATGGCTTGGTAATGCCGTAGGTAAGCTTTTAGAGTAGCCAAGTTTATATTTTACATGAATACTCTAAAGTAGTAGTTGCCAATCTTTTTGTGTACTATATTTCTTGCTCTATCTTGGGTTCTTTTTGACCTTCCTATAATACCATAGTCGTTACAAAACAAACTTGACTTTTTATTTTTGAAAATCAACTTTAAAAGCGGCTAATTTTGTCTCCAAAGTAGCTGGAAGATCTACTTTGATGCTTATGCTTTTAGAAGTTCTGCTTACCTCCCGTAGAAAGGTCGGTCTCCTTGTTGGTAGCCTTTGCTATAAAGCATAGATTTTTATTCTATCTGTTAGTTTTAACTCTTTTAATTTGTGGACTTACTTGCATAAAATTGCGCATTATTGATTAGCATCCTGGGATAAGAGTCATAAGGGAGTTTATGTTGTTATGATATGTTGAGTTAATTGACTGATGGAGCCAAGCATTTTTTAAAGTATTATGAATACCATTTTTTAAAGTCTTTTGGTATGAATCGACTTAGGGAATGAACCCCAGGTCTACCGACTGCAATGCGGACGCTCAAACCACTACACCATCGCGCCGGTCCCCTAGGGAGGTCGGTTTCTTTGTTGGTAGCCACTGCTATAAAGCATAGATTTTTTTTTCTATCTGTTTTAACTTTTCTAATGTGTGGACTTACTTGCAAAAAATTTCGCATTACTGTTTAGCATCCTGGGATGAGAATCACAAGGGAGTTTATGACGTTATGATAACTTATATATTGAGTGCTGGAGCCAAGCATTTTAAATCTTCACTTTTAAAAGAAAAATAATTCCAGTTATCTATTTGCTAAACTTTGCTCAAAGCCTTTCAAGGAAGGTTATAAATTTATTTGTTCGTCTAAGTTTACCATGTTTTTTTTTTAATGATCCGGCTTATGACGCGGATAACGAGTTGTTGGTCCTTCAAATAAAAGGTGCTGTCACTCAGACAAACTTAACGGAAAATTGATATCAAATGAGCTGAATTGATTCACTGACACAATATTTTCATGATTTTTGACTGAAAGTGGTAGTAGTAGCGAGTACTTCCGTTATAATTCGGTTTGGTCTTCTTCACGGAGTTGGCTGGATACCCCCACTCCTTCAGCCATCGTTCGCTCTCCGTTCCTCCACATCGCTCAATCCAAGGCATCTTTCCTCTTCAAACCAGCCTGTTTTGTTTTGAAAGCTTTTGTGTAATTTTCGACGTGCACAGTTTTAACTTAAATCTTGGTTTACAGCACATATCGAACGAGTACATGCAAAGCTTAAATTTTGTAAATGCAGCAAACGAATTTGAACTCAATGCCGCGAGAATCTTCAAAGTGTTTGGATGTGATTTCGTCGTGACCAGAGTTACCGAGCGGAATCAAACTTCCTCTGGATTCGATGGAAGCAGTTGATCATGTGGAACACATGCTAAAAGACGAAACTAATTTTATGACTTGAGTAAGTTTGCATTTGTTGAAACTGACTGTGACAGAGATGCGAATTATGATCATTTTTAACAGCCATTGTCTCTTTTGAGCTCTTACTACAAGGCTTCAGCTCCGGCAAGTCAGTATTAATAAGGCCTGCCCTATTATATAGCACAGGAAAACCTCAAGTTTAGGGTGGTAAAAAATCAGTCCAGGCCCCTGGCTGTGAAGAAACAAAGATTAACGTCCTAATATGTAGAGAATTCTTTCATTACTGTATACAATATTCTGTCCGATTAAAGCTGGTTGTAAGAGGCGAATTTTGGGTACCCACGTAATGTCAGTCCGCTTTGGTGGAAGTGGGGTCACCAGTCTCAAATTGACTGATTTGAAAAGGACGGCCGCTCTTCTTTCCTAATATTTTGTAAGGTTGTCATATCATCAATAAAGCTAGCAGCTACTACTGTAAAATACGTTCCCTGATTTCTATCAGACTTAAGGTGGCAAATCACCATTTGAGCTGTTTTAGCCGTTTTTGGGAGTTTTTATAAACTGGTTTGGTCATTAGAAAGCCCTTTCGCAAAAAGGAAGAAATTCGACAGTTTTGCATAAATTATGACGTCACACGTGACGTCATCGCACCAGAAATCCGCCAATTTTCAAACACGGATATCTCGTCTCATACATGGGTTTTTTCGTTCATTCAAAGTTTGTGTGACAGATAATAACCAAAATAAGGGTTTGTAGTCACGATTTTGTTATATTATTGTTCAGTTTGATACAGTCTGCATTCAAAAATTCTGTTAAAATTTTTGCGCATAATTAGCTACCAATTAGTAACATAATACCCCTATCAACAGAGAACTACTCTAAGGAGGGGAATTTCCCGACTAGAATCCCTGCATAATGGTCCAAGGCCCATGTTAAAAAAAGAATTTTGGAAATCGGATCACATTTGGCTATACTATGCGTGTTTAAAATCAGTGTGAACACACCAAAATCCTCAAAATGAGAAAATCGCGATTAAACATTTCATGTTGTATCGAACTAGGCATAATATCATCTGAAAACGTTTATTTCTGTTCAAAGACAGATCAATGTGCGCCCGATTCATAAACGTTGCCTTCCTCTTCATTTTTCGTGTCTATGAAGCCCTTTTTCTCGGCTCGAAGTCTCTTTCGAGTAATTTTATACCGATCACTTGATTTTCGTTTGGCGTGATACAGACGCGTAGTGTCATACTATGAGCACTTTTGACTGTGAAACCTCCACTCAGTCCTAACTGCTCGAAAAGTTTCACGAAAGCGTCATTACCATCATTGAATACAGCGACCTGTATATACATATATACAGCGACCTGTATATATAACGGCGCGGTAACAAGCGCATGAATAGCGCGTGCGGGTAACCATACCCGCGCGGGAGCGATTGTGATAATCGACGGAAAAACCAAAAAAAATCAGATTTCTGATAAAAATTTTATTTCCGGGTAGGTGCCATCAAGACAACAAAAACGCCTGCTAGAATTATGCTCGTTTCCAAAATCGTACGCCCACAAGATCGGATGAAAAGGGGTCTCAAACAAGCAATAAAGGCGTTGCTAGGGGCCGTTGCTAGGCAGAAAACACGTGCACCCCTTATAAAACATGGGATTTTAACCTACTTGGACCGGCCGATTCAGTTTTTTTGTGGCCAGAATCCGATTCTATGGATCAAATAGTACTATAAACTGTGCCAAACTAATTTTCAGTTTTTTTACTGATTTTGTTGAAATTCTGGCTTTCAAATGGTGATTTGCCATCTTATAACCAACACTTACAATGAAAGTTGCAGATATAACGTTTTTTTGAGTAGCGAAATGGTACCTTCGTAATTTTTATGTTCTCATCGTATTTTTGCAGAAGCGGTGAGACAAAATTATGTGACTGGCATGCCACGAATCATGAAGTTGACGCAACCATCAAAATGTGGCTCAAGTTCGCTTCCGATAGAAGTGGAGGGCGGCGTAACAGATAATTCTATTCTTGAATCGTGAACTTTCTCTGGAAAATCAAAAATTTGAACTGTGGGCACCGCTCGCTAAGGCTCGGTCAGGATTTGGTTGTACAAATAGTTTTTAATATTATTGTGTAGTGAGTGGTTTGTACGGTGGTTCTTTGATAATGTAGCCTACCTCATCTTCTGACCGAGTGAGTTTTTTTTTGAAGTGTTTGCGTTTGATTTTACCCGGTTATAAACTGACGTTTTGTTTTTAAAGAACATAAGACTGCGTAAAATAGTGTGAGAGAGCGCATATACATGTAGAAAACAATGAATTGGCATATTGCAAATTTGGTCGTGTTGTTTTCATAACGTCTAAGGGTAGCTTTTTTTATGTGGTTTTAAATGTGTTTTTGTAAATTATTTAATGATTGGTTGCGAAGGCAACGGCCGTGATACGAATTCAAAAGCTCTAGAACTTGAAGTAAACTATTGTACATTGATTTTTTTAGAGTGTTAATGTTTAGATCGTAATTTCTGATAGACCCAAAGCCGTACTTTGTTGTGTACTTTCCTACAAGTATGATTTGCTGGGATACTGTGCAATAGGTTGTGGTTGCTACCCGACCCCTTCCGAGGGATGAGGGCATGGCGAAAGACCACGGAGCTTCAAAAGCCAGGCAACTACCCAGAGCCTGGATCAGAGGTCGTATAGAGACGGAGTGTCGCCAAAGAGCGAGCGGCGCAAAGAGGCCGGTGCGCTGGTGCTGCACAAAAGATTTTCGATTCTGCCAATCTTAGAGAAATAAGAAGGTTGTGTCTTTTGCAGCGAAGACGAGAGAGCACACAATGAGCCTGACGAGGGAGCACATGTTCCTCGGTTGAAATCGAGGGAACCTGTGCGTCGAAGAATTTAGAGGAGACAGTACGCCTCCACTCTGAAAAAAGAGAAGAGTGGATACGAGAGATTTGAGGAGAGAGACTACAAAGGATTGCAGAGGGCACAAAAGTAGCGCTCTCCGCCAGGCCAGCTCATGATCTCTGTCGTTCCCCAAAAACCTATTGTCGCTTGATAGTACAGAAAGAAAAAGAAGGCTGTGCTTGCCAGAGGTATTTAAGTAAAAGAAAGGACGGAGAAGAGGACAGGGTGACGAGAGTCAGAGAAGAGTAGAAGAAAAGAGAAGTGGCCTTAGTGCCACAAAGTGAGCAGTTGGCTATTACGCCAGAGCGGTCTTTGCTATAAGGAAGAGGAACGGAGCCGTCTGTCCAGACAGTGAGATGAAAGATGTCAATGTGAGAAAGACCCGCACCTTGGCGAGGGAGAGGAAGATTAAAGCCGAAGCATGAAGAGGAAAGGGTGGATTCCATAGGGAAGAAAAGCAGGTTCCAAAGAGGTGTGAAAGAACAAGCAAAGTAAGCCTCCCTAGGAAAAGTAGGAAAAAGGATGAGCGGGTAAGTGGACACAAAAGCTCTTCAGGAAGATTTGAAGAATCCTGGTTTCAGTCGGGCCAAACCGAAAGTGGGGAGGAAGGTAGGAAGACAAAGAGCCCGCTCATAAGATAACAAAGCGAAATGAGTTTGGATGTCTCTTAGGGGAAGTAGAGACGCCTATAAGGGATAGGGGAGGACGAGATGCAGCCGGAGATAGCCCAACTGGCTGCTCGATGACAGCGTTCCAACTTAGTTGTATTGGTAAAGCTTAGAAAAGGAAACCACCCGGGTAAAGCATAGGTAAAAACGGGTCGAGGAAAGCTTTATACAAAAGAAAGAGAAATGCTTTAAAGGGGCCCCATAAGGAAGTGGAAATGTAGCGTAAGGCCTTGAGACGAGAAAAGAACTTGGCCTTTAGCAAAGATACATGTTGAGAAAAAGTGCGGTCAAAGAAAAGTTAGATTGGGATTAAAACAGTACTCAAACCAGCGCCCTTGTGTGGCCTCCACCCCAGTAAGGACTGAGGAGGAGGACCAGATGGTCAGCATAAAGAGAGCAGCTGACGGAAGAAGGCAGAGAAGCAGGGTGATTATTGATGAAAAGTACAGGGCCAAGAAGGGATCCTTGCAAAACACCTCAACGCACTCGAAAGGTGCGGCTTTGGTGATTTTAAAAAACCATGCCATCGCGCCAGAAAGGAAAGAATAAGTCCAACGAGCAAAGCAAAAAAAAGACCACCCAAAAAAATTTATGGAAAAGGGCGAAGTGCCAGACAGAGTCAAAAGCTTTGAAAAAGTCGAGAGTAGCAAGAATCATCCGAGAGCCCGGCTTGGGTTTGTTAAACCCATCCGAAATGGACTGGGAAAGGAACAAAATTTAATCAATAGCAAACCTGCCTGGCAGGAGGAGAGAATGGAGTAGACGTAATAGAATGATGCGTTCAAAAAGCTTTAAAACGCAGGAGGTGAGAGAAATAGGTCGAAAGGAAGCAGGATAGTCAAGAAGTTTTCCCATCTTAAGGATGGGAAAAAGATAAAATAACAAAATGAAAGGAAAGAAATGCAAAGACCAGGAAAGAGTGAAAATGTGTAGGAGAAAAGCCGTGCCAGAGCGGGGAAGGTGCTTTAGCATGAGATATGCAACTTTGTATGGGCCAGTGGCAGTGGCCAAGAAGAAGTTTGTGGCCGCCGCAAGAAATTCAGCGGGGGAGAATGAGGAGCATAAAGATAAATGAGACTTCTAAGGCCACAGAGCTCGAAAAAGGTAACGTTTGGCTTTGCTACGCAGGGCCTTAGGCTGAGAGACGGAAAAGTGGGATCTCAGGTAGTCGTCGAAGACCGAAACCTGTTTCGTGGGAGAGGAATAGTTGAGAAGTTAAGAGATAAGGTAGAAGATCAAGCGACAGAACGAAGGAGCTCAGCAGATAATCTCCCCTGCTTTTTGCGCTCAGCATATAAAAGGGATAGTATGGAGAACAAGCCAGCAAGCTGGCTTGTTGTGTCCTTGGGCAAGGCACTTAACGGGACGCCCCCACCTTTATGTGGCAGACAGGTGGCCTACCCGTATTTCACCGGGTTACAAAATTGTGAAGTTGCTAACCCAGCATGTCAGACGACTATTGGGTACGCACCAGTGGCAGTCCGCCTTGTTGGTGGTGGGGCTACCAGTCACTCAAGACTGGTTCGAAATGGGCTGCCATCTTTCCCCTAGCCCACGGGTGTCAAACTCATTCAGTGCTGCGGGCCACATTTACATACCTGGATTTTATATGGGCCAGACTTGAAAAACAATTTGAGCAGGCAAGACTGTATATCAATGGTTCCCAAACTTATTTGTCTGCTGGCACCGGAAACCAGTTGATGAAATTTCGCGGCACACCAGCCACGCAAATCTATTCCTATGGATGGCGACTGACATTATTTGGAAATCACCACCTCTCCAGGCAATGATCTCCAAAAATTGTGTGATGGTTACCAAAATGTCATTACCTCTCTCACCGTAACCTGCAATGCCACCCGCCCACCCGACTTATAACAGTTGTCGACCATTACTTCATGGCAGCATTTTCTCAATTTTGACAGAAAATTTGTGTAGGTGTAAAGCACTTTAAAAAGACTCGCGGCACACAGTTTGAAAAACATTGCTGTATATATTTCTTTTTTGGAGACTAATGCCTTCAATAGAAATTTTCTTGCATTTTTCACTGAATAGCTCCTTGAACTATTTTTGAAAATAAAACTTGTCATTCCGGCGACGGTCATTGTTTTCACGTAATTTCAACTTAAAAGATTTTTTTTACTTTAGGACAATTTTTCGAAGACCAAATTCAGACACCAGGCATTCGCACAGTACCACAAAATCCTTACGCGGGCCAGAAAAAATTACGTCGCGGGCCGCCAGTTTGACATCCCTGCCCTAGCCTAATTCCAATTAGGTTGACGGCATGAACAAAGGAGAGAGTACACAGATTTAGGTGAGAGAGAAGTGCAAGTTGCCTGCCATGCTTCAGCTTTGGCGATGACAGACGAAGCAGATTGGGAAGCGGAGTTGCAAGCCTGACGATTTTCATCACTTCTATGAGCGGCAGCGAAAGCCTTACGTTTATACCAGGGATCGCCAAATTACGGCCCGTGGGCCAAATCCGGCCCCCCGAAGAATTTTTATCGGGCCCACGGAGCCCTTTTCACAATTGCAAAACAAATGTATTCTATAGGGCAATGTTGTTTTGACAGAGCTACTTCGATCCAATCAATTTGATCGCGAAAAGCATAGTTTGTGACTGCGAAAGAGGTGATGATCTTTTTTTTGAAACTTAACTAAGTTTCAGGCAACAAAACGCGATTTCCATCGTTATTAACCGTTAATTTCCGCCTACTTTTAGTTAACTTTGGCCCACGCGTCTTTAAAATATGTGGCAATGTGGCCCTCCATGAAAAGAGTTTGGAGAACCTTGGTCTATACTAACCGCTTCTTCCACTTTAGCGAAACACCATGTTTAAGGTTGGCATTTGAAGCGGCCAAAAGAAGTGAAAGACTTGGCCGCATTCAGTGTCAGAGAAGTGAAGAGACCAACAGCAGAGGAAAAAACAAGTATTCCTCTGCAAAAACCTGGTGAGAGTCTAAGTAAAAGGCAAAATCATCCCAACGAGCTTTCTGAAAATTGAAGAAAGGGAACGTTGGTTGGGGCAAAAGACCGGAGAAAGAAGGGATGGTTAGTAGAATTGGTAGGTGATCAAAACCTAGGTGCAGAAGCACCTCCCAGGAGTAGAGCGACTGCCAGTGAAGCAATTCTAGAGTAGTTATGTGAAGATTATTAAGGAAAAGAAATTCAGAGAAGATAACCCAATTAAATTCTTTCCATTTAGGTCAGAAATATTTTTTGAGCCCCAGAGGGGGTGATGGCAGTTGAAAGATTAAAGGGACTTCTGGAGGAGGGAAGAGTGGATAGAGAAAAAGAGTCTGTTCTGCCATCCGTAGAAGAAGAGCAAATAGGTGGCATAAATATTAAGGAATGAAAGTGAGGAGAAGTTATTTAGAAAGATGTTGACTCCTACGTAATCAAAATAGAGGTCAAGAAAAAAAAGAACTATTTTGTGGTAAAGAGTTCCGAGAAGTATAAGCCTTGTCTGACTAAAATGATGACGCTGCCGATAGCGTGCGCAGTATCGGGAAAAAAATACCAAACCTGGAGTGGGTGCGATCAGAGCAGAAAATTCAAAGATCTGAAAAGAGAAAAATCAATTAAAGTTAGATTCCTGGATACAAATAAGGTCAACGGATGAGACGAAATAAAGTGTAGTAGTTCAGTGCTCCTGGCTCGAAGGCCTCTGGCATTCCATTAAAGAACACTGAGGGAGTCAGGGGAGCAAGAGGTATAGAAAACAGCCTCAACGTGAAGGGATGGTGAAGATAAAAAAGAGAAGATATGAAGTGGGCAAAAGGGAGATAAGGGGTTTGAAGGCGAGGGTGGGACAGGAGTGCTGCATTAGCAGCGGAGGACCAGATGGTTTAAGTAGCACAATGGAGATCTACATGCTCGAGGAAGACACAGTGTTGGTAAGTTTGGCATCTCCAGAAGAAGCAGGGAGAGCAGCTTCAGGAGTGAAAGCTGTCTAGAGTTTTGACTAGCTGTCTAGTAAAGAAGAGAAATGAGCACCTTTAAAGGACCCATTTGGAGAAGATGCAGCTTTGCCCCGACCTAACCTCCAGGTGACAAGTCCAACGCTCACTGAACAAGAAAAAACGGCGCCAGGGTGAGAAAGAACGTTTCCGCTCATCAAAAAAAGAATAAGAAGACTGGCAAGAGAGAGACGAGGGAAGAGAAAAACAAGAGAAAGATTTCAAAAATCTTGCGTGCTACCTTCTGCGGTCGTTTAGGGGGCAGCACTGCGAAAAAATGGTTTGCATGAGGAGAGTGCCCGGGGTAACTTGGGCTCTCGGCTAGGCCAACAACCCAGACGGTATCTGGGACTGCACCACCACGTTGGGGCGAATGTTGATTGGTGCATTGTACAATAAGTCGTGCATAGGTTTACCTCGTGGTAAAGCCGACGTAGGCCAACGTCGCGCATTGCTGGACTGTTTCGTGGTCGTGCTGTCGGTAAGTCGACGTCGTACATACGAAGTTTTGTAGTCTAGCCGACGTTGCCGTTGGCAGTTTGCTGACGAACTCCCGACGTTGGGTCGACGAGCAAACTATCGTTAAAGTAATGTGAATTTGCTACGTTGGTTCGATCAATTCAAGACGACGCGCGGTCGTCATTTCGACACTTTATTGCAAGCTGGGAAGAAGTTCACGTTTTGTGCGCGACAAAAAAGCATTGACATGCAACATTTGATGTCTTATTTTTAATGCGAGCGATTTCTTAAAAATTATATGCGGAATGATCATCTTACCACAAGGCCTAATTTAACTAATTCTCTCCAAATATATCACTTCTTCAAAATTCGGAAAATGTTATTTCTTAAAAAGCTAGAAACCAATATTTTTTACTGCTCAAGATGAAACCGGACTACCGGTATCTCAAACCCTTCTTTTTTTTATTGGAGTACGTACCAAATTATTACCCTATTTTTCAAAACGTTCAAAAACTTGTGGTTTACAGCTATCTTGTTGGAAACTTGATACAAGGTGAAGAAAAGAGTTGTATAAACCCACAAAAGTGTTTTTACAATTAAAAAGGTTTTTCTTTTTTACAATTTGTTTTTACCCAGGTCCAGCACACAAATTTTGAGAGTTTTGTCCAGTACTAAAAATAATTCAGGCTTATTGAATGCACCATGTTTCATCAGCTATTATAGAATAACTGTTAAACATTAGGGGAAAGACGTGTAATATGAACCCATTAAGAACAAATTTTGATAACTTTGTAACTTGACATTGTAGAAGCGCAATACCTTGTCATTTGGCAGTTTTCGTACAACCCTACATCTCATAATTATATAAACTTAAAACACCTTTTACTACACAAGCAATTCTTGAATTTAAATTTTTAGGAAAAGGATTCATATTACACAGCCGCTTGTGTAATATAAATCCCCTCATGTGTATACGTTTAGACCTCCCTTGGGGTAGAATGTAAAAAATATATAACTAACTTTTCAAAAGACCTACCTCAAGGACTAGCATCTGCTATATTTATAGCAAATGAAACAAAGGAACTTTACTTCTAATCAAAGCATCCGGTTACCTCATGGTAAAAACATCGGAAGCCCATACTGAAACACCAAAATATTTTCAATCGCACATAGCTTCAAAACTAAAAAAAATTGTCTCCAAGATTTTTGTTTTATCTCTAACACTACTATCTTATTTCAAGCTGTTATCAATTAAAACGTAAAATTATCTCCTTAATACTGAATTGAGAAAGGGTTCATATTTCACGGCTTTCCCCTACATACATACCAAATTGGTATAAAAAAAGTAATGAAACTTGGTACATGCAATGCGTCAAGTCATTTCTAGAAATTGTCGATATAGGCCCTGTTTTTGGGTTCAAAAAGAGGTAAATTTTTTTCAACTTTACTTTTTGAAACACTTTTGAACACTTAAATCACTCATTTATTTGCCTTGTATTCAATTTTGCTCAAGTTAGATGTAAACCACACATTTCCAAACACTGAAAGATAGGCTACTACAAATGGTAAATTGCTAAACCCACCACACCATAGGGTGAGGTAAAGATGGCTCTGTTTTATCGTTTGCAAAAAATGTATTACTGTCAAGCAACATTCCTTTTAAACGACAGATTATTTAAATCTTTAAAAAATTTCCTTTCCAAAAATAAATACTGGCTCATCTTAATCACGGCCTGGATCAAGCAACCCGAGGTAAATGAGCCATAAGCCATTTAAAAATCATTTTAAGGTAATTTATTCGTTTGCGGTCGATATCCGATTCTTGTAAATTTACCCAAACAGAAAAACTGCAAAGTATAATTTTTGTTTTGCTAAATTTGAAACAACGGGATCATCTTAAAAAGTCTTTGCTAGTGGCTCACGGCTTCTCTATTTTGAGCTGCCTTGATCCAGGCTTTTTCTGACTTGAAACGTTTACATTTACGTCTTCGTTTTTGTGTAGTGCCTCAAGTGACTACTTTGAAGCGTTATTTGAGTCACAGCTTCACATAGTCTCGGACAGAAAACGGAAAAAGAAACACAATGTTATAAGGCCAACACCTTAAATTTCATGTGTGTCATCCAGGCTCAATGTAGCTCTCATAAGCATTTTATCTATTTACTCACATGTAATCTGAAATCAGCTGAACACTTAATTGCCTTATGATACCCAATAAAGAAATACACTCAATATCATTTACAAGATACAGAGGTTGTTAGTCGCTAGGTAGCAATTTTAAAGCGATCTCCAGTTAAGAGGGATCTGCCTTCACCATCACACTGAGGTAAAATAGAAAATTTATCCCAAAAATTACAACCAACATCATACGGTACAATACAGCAATTTATTACATCATGTAAATAACTTGCAACCGGTTTCGGTCTTATTGGGTCTCAACAGGCGGGTGTAAAAAACACTCAATAATAAAAATGCTACAAAAGAACAAATTTGCAGTTGGGTGCAAAAAAAAGACCAATATGAAATAATATGAGACCTGCCAGTTTACCAATTAAATGTGTAACATTAGAATAAGTTTTACTTCAAAAGTTGTAAATCCTAATTAACGCTTAGACCGCATGGACTAACCGTTACAACTATAGATGATAATTATTTCAATTAACTCAATACCGCCCAAATCTTCTACATTTCACAATACCGATACCCGGAGATTAGCTGTAATTAGAACTGAATCAGCAACTCATCTTTGCGCAGTAGCTTGCAATTGCACAATTTTGACCAACTTACACCAGCCAAAATTATTTGTATTAAACAACGTATTTTTCTTATTCTGGTTTGTGAGCTATTTTATAAAAGTGCGAATCATAAAGTTGGAATGACTTCATACAAAATTAAGATCTGGACCAGCTGGGGTCAGGAGTATGCTCAAAGCTAACACATTAAAGTCTTCAAAAATTTAAACATAAGCTTTTAACATGTTTTGATGTTTTGGTAAGAAGATTTCATGAATTAATTCTTCAAATTTTAATGAATCACGGAAATGGTTTTGGAGAGCAGTGGTTAATTATCTTAGCCAGAGATATTCCTTACCATAGCAAAATTTTTGAAATCGATTCAAAATTTACGTCAAGGATATCACGTTTTTAATTACGTCCACCAAATTTTTCCGTGATTGATTCTTGCACTACGACTTTAATTGAAAATAAATTTGATGGGTAGGAGTTGATGTGCTTGAGCAAGACTTAAAAGAAAAGCGGATTTCATGATCTAAAAATGTGAAAACTCTTAAAAATTTAAAAAGGTAATTTTGAGACTGCAGTTGCTTTTTGAAACTTGTATAAACTATTTGTGAGTTTCAATTTATTCTAGCTAGCAATCAGTGCTAAAAATGATAGCAGAACTTTCTTTATTTTGGCAAAAAAATGGAACGTCAACAGATTTCGAAAGCTGAAATTATGAAATAATTCAAAAATTTGACAGTTTATTTTTTGTTGAAACTATAGCTGATGGATTATTTGCTGCAACAAATTAAGTCTTTTTTGTTGGCAAACAATTCTGTAAAGTTGACTTAATCATCAACATCCAAAACAAAAAGGTTTAAAAAGTTTTTTTTGTCAATACTTTTAGAAGTTTTACAATAAATTTGTATTGTAAAATATTTTGACAGTGTTTTTACAAAGCTTTATAAAAATCCCTCCGAATTTTTTACAAAAGTTTTATTGAGTAGCTCATTGACACAGAGTCATAAAATACCACTCGATATGAAAGACAAAATAGGTTTTTTGTTTTGAATTTAATCAATTTATCAAGATCATATGATCAAAAAATAAATGTTTTACGTAAATAACTATTCATTATTAATCCAACTTTTTCAGTTTTTTTCTAACTTTATGTTTTTGGAAAAACGTTGACAGCGCAGACCGTTTCTCTACAAAAAAGTAATTAGTTTAAAAGCTATCAATAATTCTTAAAATATTGTTCCTTTATTTTTCTGGTGGTGTAAATGCAACTTCTTACTATTAATGACTCATTTCGCATAGATAGCTCTCCTCTCAAAGGAATGAATAAAATTTTAAAGCCCATATTATACAACCGAACCAAAAATTCGGCCCAAAAGATTGGATTTTTTTTAATGCACTGACGAAGTAAGCTTTTTATGATAGACTGAGAGGACTGGATAAAAAACGGAAAGTCATGGAAATATTGAACATTTATTTCAACGCCAATAACTTTAAAAAGACTCATCTTTTGGTGCATGCATAGATTTACCTGATTATATCAAGAACAATCCCTTGTGAATCTTTCTGGGGACAGTAACTTGTGCTTTTTCTGATGTCTAGTAGATAGACATTGGTTAAACGAGATACTAAAAATTTCTCGTAAGTATATTTCTTTTAAATTTTAACACTGCTTGTAGTAATTTTATAGGTGCGACTCTAGGTAAACTTGAAAGATTTTTTCAAACTCAATTTCATTTCTTGTGCATTGCAGTGAGGGGTAGAAAACTAATTCAACATTTCCAGGAATCATACGTTGAAACATTACGATTAAGCGTTGGCGAAAGACCTCTTTTATTCTGATTGTTGATTTTAAACGTTAATATCATGTTTTTACATCTATTTATTGTGATAAGCTTTGGAATCAAGACAAAAATAATCAACGCCACAATAAATCATGTACAACCATGGTTTGTGAACATTTTATATAACCTAACAACAATATTTGAAAAAACGGAACAAATTATTATTTGTGTTGCCTAAAAACAATAGGTTCTAAATCTATTATGTCTGTTATAATGCTGAGATTGAGTTTTGTCAGAAAAACGGCCCTAAACTAATCGTTAACCCCGCCAAGTTTCTTCAAGCGATGGTATTGCTACAAGCGTCTGGGATTTTAGAAAAAGATATGCTTTGCCAAAAACGAAAATTACAAAAATTTTGCTGTCAATAAATGTACCATGTGGCCTTTAAGGCGTACAACACATGGAGATGCTGATCACGCTCCAAGTTTAACTGAAAATTAATTTTCAACGAAGATCGATTTTCAATAAAGTTTGGTTTTTGATCGATTTTTGATAAAGATTGATTTTTAATAAAATTTGGTTTTTGATCAATTTTTGATGAAGATTTATTTTTAATAAAGTTTGGTTTTTGATCGATTTTTAATAAAGATTGATTTTCAATAAAGTTTGATTTTTGATCGATTTTAATGAAGATTGATTTGAAATTTTTTAATGAAGCACTTTGCCTTGTTCTTAGAATACTTAAAACCAAAAATTTATCACAGACAAAAATTATCATTTAAAATCACATTATTAACTTGGGAATGATCGTGTTTCGTTAAAACTGTTTATTATTTTTGTTAAAAGTTAACATGCTACATTGACCTCACTAGAACAAATGAAAAAGCACTAAATGTTGTTTCCTAAACTTTGCTAAAATCCCTCTTGTATTTACACTGGACTTACTCGTACTGGTGATAAATCAATGCATGAAACGTGGCCCACTGCTGAAGATAAAAATTATATAAAATAGAAACGAATAAAAGGTTTTTGTGAACATACCTGATACAGCACAATAGCAGTGATACAAAAACAAACAATTACAAAAATTAAGATGGCTCTAGGCCGATTGGCCACAATCGGATTCCCAAATTTCTGATGAAAAGCAGATGTTTTGAGAACAAATCTTTCGTTAATTTGTTAAGTTGTTTCTATGTAAAAGAAGATCTCCCATTTTATTTTTAGCCTGCGACAAAACAAAAGTAAAGGAGTGGTGCAGTGTCCCACAAGGTTGTTAAAAATTTTCTCAGGCCTTTGCAAACTCGTGGAGAATTTTAAGTCATCACACATACCTCTAGCCAATAAAATGGCATAACTAAATGTTATATTACAGGGATGTGCAACTTGCGGTCTCGGAACCAAATACGGCTCGCGATGTAAAATTCTATGGCCTATGGAAGGATTTTGTGGCACAAAGTGGATCCCAAATTTATCAATTTGATCTTCGAAAAACCGATCTCCAAAGCAAACAAACTTTAAACATAATATTTGGATGAATGATAAGTAAAAGCTCGCTTTGAAAGTAATGATTTCCATAAAACGGTCTTCGTTTTCTTTTTGAGCAGAAAATGCAACCAGCCAGTGCTTCAAAGCTTTAAGCGATAGTTTTGATTGAAAATCCTGCCGGCCCCAAAATTTTCGACTAGTTTGAATTCACCTCGCTTGCAGAAAAGCTTGCACACCCTGCGTTAGTGTTTTACAAGAGCAGTTATTGACTGGTTGTAAAAAGCTGCAAGTTATGAAAGGCTACAATAATTTGCAATAAAAAACAAAAACTGTAGCCTGAACACTAGGAAAATTCTTAAAAATTTTTTTTTTTAAATATATTTGGTGCGAAGAGTTTATAGCTTTCCATTCTGGAAAAAAACAACACGAAAAATATTTTGTTAAAATTTTTACATTTATGATAGTTCAAGTCTTTGCTTATTACGCAGGGGTCCAAATAGCTCAAACAGCCATATTTCCCATACCATTACACTCAAAACTTCATTCTTGCACCAAAAGATGCGGAAAGTGTGGTTTCCTACCCAGCTTTAAATGTTTCATAGCCCCAGCTGGTCTATATTTCAAGTTAGATATAAGTAAATATGCTTTTTTAATAAAATTAATATTTGAACTTGTCAAACATATTCAAGTTGCTACACTGTAATAATCTTATTAAATACATGGTTTGATTGCAACTACACACTACTCGTGCAAGCAATAAAATCGGATTAACATCAAGAAATGTCCAAAACATAACAACTAATTTGAGAGTGACAAAGAACATTGCTCATCAATTTACCTCTAAACAAAATTTTTCTGTACGCCTATGTACAAAACCGAAATTGTTTGGTGTTCATTTAGGCAGTTATTTGATACCTAAAAATTTTTTTTTGTTGTCGGAAAATATTTTTCTGTGCTGCTGAAGGCCTTGCGCGAGGTACTAGAGCTGAACATATCTTTTGCCAATTCTTGTAATTCGCAGTACTCATCATGCATCGTGTATAGTGCCACAGTGGATGTTTATCATGGATGTTAACCGCTTTATTTCCCCACAATTGATGCTAGAAAAGAATCGTTACCATCATTGCTAAACGTTACCGAAAGGTTATTGAACATTTTTACGATGACCTCAATGCAACCATTACTCCATGTCAGCTTTAATGAACCTGTTTCATGCATGATGGGCCCCAAGTCACCCTGAAGCACTGAGAAAGGTGGGGCAATTTTTTTCATCCGCGTCAAGGCTTATCTCAACCGCAATATCTTTGCCATTGAAAATATAAACTACATAGAGTTTGTTTAAAAGATTGACAAGCAAAACGGAGCACCACGTATTTTGTTTATTTGAAATAGTGTAATGCTGCTTTCAATAGCTATTCATATCTAGGAAATATAATTTTTTATAGTTTTTTCAGAGGCCATTACAACTATAGTACTTTTATTGAAACAACTGTATTGCAATTACCAATCAAATCACGTCTCGTCTACTCATGAAAGCAAGATTTTTCAAACAGAAGCTGCGATATTTTGGTCACACAAAATGAAAAACAAATCCTCGGAAAAGGATTGGCTCGATTGCTTGGCATAGTTAGAAAAAAAAATTAGATGCCGACCCACGCTTAGATGGCTGAGTCATCAAAGGATGGCTCTGAGATGAATGTTGCTGAACTGAAAGTTGTCGTGAAAGATAAAAAGTTGTGAAAAGGGATGACTCATATGTGTCAAAACAAAAAAATGGCGTTTTAGATATTGCTGCCTTTTCTGTGTTATCATATAATAAAGGTGGCCAAACTGCGGCCCTTTATGTTCTTGACTGCGGGTCTTTTAACTCATGCTGTATTTGTTTACAGTCATGTAGTGTGGGGGTGCGCAAGCTGCTGTGGGCCACATCAAGTTTTGTGGCTGATGATCGGCGATGAATCCCTAACTTTGTGCTGTGGAAACGATAGTCTTTGGAAGAAAATTGTGTAGTAGCTCTTTCAATGATGACCTCTATCGTTTTTGGCTCTTTATTACAACATGTGTGGCCACCTCTGCTACATTCAGTAGAATAATGTAAATTATTTCTAAACGGTATATAGTAGAGCTAATTTTGCTAAATTGGGTCTGCTATCTATTTCATTTTTAGTCGTGTAAAAATAACTTTATTGCTGGAAATAAGATTTTGATTTTTTCAACATCCCGCTTGCTAAACAGCTAATTGGCTGTTTCTTTATGGTAAAACTGTCTTATTATTTGTATTTAATTTAAAGTCTTTTCACTGCGAACAGTTTTTGAATAATAAAATTAGTGCTTTGTTGTTAGTTATTTCAATTTTTTTTTTAAATATTTGTTGTTTTTGCATTGTAAAATTTTACCTTTTTTTTCATGAGCCAATGGCTACGTGATTTGATCGAGTATAAATTAGTTGGTGGCCAAAATTCTGACCACATTTTTTGAAGTTAGCTATCGCGAAGTGAAGTTGATTTTGAGAGCTGCGTCTCTACACTTAATTAGGGTAGCAAAATTTTATTTTTGCCAATGACTCTGCCTTCGCTTTTTTGGATGGCACTTTGATGAGATATATGATCAATCATTAAGAATTGAATTTGGCTGCTGCAACCCCAAAATTTATTCTAAACTGCATTTCAATTGTTTTTCAATATTGTTTTCAATCTAATATTCTTATAATTGTTGCTGCACCTTGGTGACAGAAGATTGGAGAAGGTTTGAAAGAACTTCTTCGTTAGAACTGGACGTGACAATCGTGGTGAATGCGATAAATTTTTTGAGCGCTCTAAAAAAGTTTGAGATTTTGCATTGCTTTTCTGAAGGTAAAAATATAATGAATGAAAGTTGGAGTCGACTAAACGTATAATACACATGTCATATACTGTTACTAAATAGAAAAAAATGTAATGCAGTAGTTTGCTCGGCCGTTAAGATTCTGATTCGGTCCGGTACCAAAGTTTTGAGGGTCAGAGCCAGTGGCGCGTGGAGATGAATTTGATGTGGAGGCTTGGGTAGGCAGTACGCAAACCCAATTTCGAGTTGAAGACTTTTGTTTGGAGATCAACTTTTTGAAAACAAATTTCTCCAATTTGTTGAATTAAGAACCATTTTTGTGGGAGATAAAAAACTTTTTAAAAGCAAATTAGTTTTCGAAATTTTCCAACTGAGGACCTTTTCTCAATAATTGACTTGATTGTCCTTGTCATAAATTTTTAAAATAAACAACGTTAGCTTTTTAAACCAGCACCTATTCCCTTTGCGCAAATGATTTAAAGTATGATGTAAATTTAAGTTTTGTTTAGTACAATTTGTGTATGCCATCAAAAAAACAATGCATTTTTAGACCAATTCTTTATTTTCATTTCAATTAGAAGAAATTGTGAATGGCAGGTTTAGTTAAGTTACTTTATTTGCCTGAGGCTGGTCTGGGGTTGAGAATAACACACTGCTAGATATAGGCATTTGCCCAAAGTCATGCTTTTATTTTTGGAAGACTGTATAACACCAGTAACCAGCGTTTGCTGCAAAAAAATGAACTGAAATTAAGCAGAGAAACGATTGGCTAACTAACGCGCAATTTAAAGTCGCTGCACATGAACACCAAAAATTGCACTTAATTTTATAATCTTATTGGCCAGTAACTTTTTCATAACTACAACAACACAGTAAAAAATATCCGCATTTTAGCCAGATACATTAAGACGACTATAATTCAACTAGCAAATTGGTCTATGATTCATTTAGTCTACTGGTATTTACAATTCTGTGCTAAAACTGACTACCTAATATTTGGATGCAGGAAACAATTTTTGCAGTAAGTTTAGCTTTCTTATTATGCTGAAACACAAACACAAAATAAGTGTCGATTTGGCAATAAAACATTCGGCACTAACTATTGAATTTTGCTTGCTGTATCTTAGCAAAAGCGATAAACAACGTGACAGATGTCTCATAGAAGTAACGGCAAAATCATGGAATATAAAAGGAAAACAGGGCCAAACAAAAAAATTAGACTCAACGGCTCTTACAGAGATCTCCACTTTTACTTCAACAAGAAGAAATCGTCACGTCATCAGCAACAGCAAAATCGAGTGCAAGTTTTTGAAATTTGATATTTTTCAAATTTGGCATTTGATTAATATAAATGTTTTCATGGTGCGATTGACAAGGTCTTTCACATCACTTCATAAATCTCCCTCGCACAACAGAAAATATTCGTTGGCTGTTGATACTTTATTAAATGCAAAACTGTATTTAGCGCAATTAACATTTAGTGTATTTTCCTATGCCTCTGCTAATTGCGTCGAAATGGAATCGCCAATATATCTTCCCTTATCTGCCTAAAAAAATTTTTTTAATGTATTTTTTTCTATAATTTTGTTTATTTAGATGTGTTTAAATATATTGTAAGATTTTTAGTGGCCCCCCCTGTAGAACCCCTCAAACTGGATGTGCCTTTTTGGAACACTGGGTAGATTGCTATTATATTTGTTGATCTTTTCACAATATACAATACATCATGCCAATTACCATTGACATTGACATTGATATGATGTAATAGATTGCTCTATGGTATCGTATGATGTTGGTTCATTCATTCACGCGTATGAGCTCATGCTCAGTTTGCATGTCTTTTGTCAGACTGGGCCACCACGACGGGTAGACTGCTTGGCCCACCATTTGTCTACCACATAAAGACGGAGGCATCCCGTTAAGTGCCTTGCCCAAGGACACAACAAGCAAGCTTGCCGGCTTGTTCTCCACACTATCCCTTATGTGCTGAGCGCCAAGCAGGGAAGCTGTGAATATCATTTTTTAAAGTCTTTTGCTATGACTCGCCAAGGGAAATGAATCCCAAGTCTACCGACTGCAAAGCGGATGCTCTAACCACTACACCACCGCGCCGGTATGATGTTGGTGATCATTTTTGAGCAAAATTTTTTATTTTATCTCAGTGTGATGCTGAAGACAGATTTCTTTTAACAAGAGATCGCCTTGAAAATTGCCACCTAGTTACTAGCAACCTCTATGTTTTATAAAAATAATAAGTTTTAACAATAATCCTACACCTCTATTAAGGGTTACCGATTTGACTTGTTGTCCTTGTTATGTTAGTGTGTGTGTGTGTCTTTAAATGAGACCCATGATATGAGTATTGCTGTATGATAAGGTTTTGTACAGTATCTTTCTTTCATTCAATGCCAAATTTGTTCTTTTTTAACATTTTATTATTGAGTGTTTTTTACACCCGCCTGATGCAATCCAATAAGGTCCAAACCGGTCGCGGGTTATTGACGTGATGTAATAGATTGCTGTATGATATCGTATGACGTCGGTGATCATTTTTGAGAAAAATTTTCTATTTCATTTACTTGAATAACTTCATTTTCTGGTACTTCTAGTTTGCTTGATAAATATTAACTAGGATGTAACGCTACTTGAGTAATTGTGACTTTTACTTAAGTAAATGATGAAAATTTGAATTTTGTACAATTGAAATGCATTATGCTAGCGCAAAAACAGCTTTGTATTTCAGTTATATTTTTTTTAAATCCTTCATTAAAGTAAGCCATGTTTGGTTTGAATTTTAAAAACCGACTGGTAAACCAGCCATTGCTTTTATGATAGCTTGACAAGGTGCACTAAATTAGTTTTAGTGCATTGTTTCCCATATCTTTTGATTTTGAAAGGTCTTTAGACCAGAAGTAAATTTAAATACTCTGCAGTTTTATTTTTGAATAATTGTTTACTGGTACATAATTTTAAAATAGCCCTGAACAAACCTTCCGAGGACAAATTCATTGCACTCTTTGCACTCTTTTCAAACTCTTTCGCGCCTGCGATCATTATACGATGATCTTTTGTTTTAGGATTTTCCTCAAAATTTTTTTCACTAAAGTTACAAAATGTGTTTACTAAAAAATAGATTTGAGACTTTATTTCTCAACCGATTTTCATAAAATTCAAAAAAAATCACACTTAATTCCTCAGGCATCGGAAGATGTAAAATTTGTGTCTTAATTCTTTAATTTTCTTACGCAAAACGGGCTAAAAAGACTAAGAACCCAGTTGCAGTCGAGAAAAATTGCCAAATGTTCAGCAGACACGTGGAAAAGTCAACTAACTTGAAGATAAATTAAGATATATATGTTTACCAAGAAACCAAAGCAATTACACTTGCCATTTACACTGTCTGAAAACTACTATTTTGTTGCATCTCCTGACAAAATTTCAAACAATACTAAAAAAACTTATCTATTAACCTTTTTTGATATTTTGGTAGTCTCAAAACACCCCCAAAAGTTTGTTTGGTAAGTAAAAACATATATTTGGTTTGTAAAAAACATACGTTGCTAAATATTTGTCTCATTTGAAGGCTTAGAAAATTTTTTTCCAGTAATATATAACTTTAAATAGCTTAGGCTAGGCAGTATGTAAAATTTAGTGATCAACAGTGGGTACTGTACATCATATCAGTTCAAAAACTACAAAATTTTTCTAACTACCCTTATTAAATTAGAAGTTTTAGAAAAGCTACACCCTTTAAAAAAATAAAATAAGTTGCAAACATTTTACCACTAAAGTTGTTGTTTTGGAACAAGTTGCCAAGGAGCTAAAACCTAAAACATTAGTTTAAAAGCTGGCAAAAATTTGCTGTATGATATCCCCCTGGTTTCACAACAAAAAAAGAGGTGTAAAATAGCTTCAGTTTCATGTTTGGTGACAAAATATTCTATATAAACTTGTTATCTTCTGCATCTTTAAGAAATCTACTTTTCAAAAATACATATTGTTACCGGGTTTAGGATAAACTCTAGCAGATAATGACTGATCATGTTTTAAGTACAAGTCTAATTAATAGTATTTAGTACCAGTAACCTTAAAGGTCATGCACCTCAGAAGGTTGCAAATGGTAGAAAAACTTGGGTTTTAGCAGTCTGTGTCAGTGGCATAACCGTAAATAGGTTGGAGGTATCGAAAAAACAGAGGAAAATGGCTTCTGGATCTCAGTTGTGTTGTTGCATTATAGTTTCAGCAAATGTGAACGAATCTTTGGTGCTACGACTGAAATAAATATCTAGACTGGGACTGGTTGCAGCAGAATTGTAAGGCATTTTGCCAAATCATGATGGCAGATCCGATCATTCTGATGATAATTTCTGGTAAGAGAAAGACAAAATGATGTAGTTTTCACTTAATGCTTTGAAAAAATGCGATGAATCCGTCCTATAAAACGTTATTTAAAGACGTTTTTTAAATTTTTGTATTTTGTTTCACCTTTATCGTCACCTTTATCACCTTAGTTTGTTTATATACAAGCTGCTGCTTTTGTCAAGCCAGTAGCCGAAAGAGCAAAAGGGGCAATCACCTTCTCAAAAGACATATCGAGGTTCTGTTCTGACTGAATTTTTAACGCCCTCCGAAAAATGGTTTGTGTGTAAACTTATAATCTCAGCAAATATTTTTAAAATTTGCTCAATCATACTAATTCTTACCAAAATCAGTGAGGTCTAGATTTCGGATAGAGGAAACTTTTCTTTCATGTTTTTATCAGCCAAACCAATACAATAAGCAGTACTTTATTTAACACAATAAAGCTAACATAACAAAACTAACTGTTAGAAATTTCGAATTTTGGTCCTATTGATACCATTTTTTAATTTTTATTTAATTTTCTCTATTTTGCGTTTAGTAAGCTATATTGAATATCAAACCCTCGTCGTCAGCTCTGCAGTTAAGTTGCGTTAGTTGTGTTATGTAATCTTTGTTGTGTACTTGCAACGTACACCTTTTTCGCTTTGCACTTTGACCCTGATTTGTACATTTAACAGAAATCTAGAACGGTTTCACTCTACTTTGGCAGTTGATGCAGTTAGCAGATGGTAACATTATTGCAAAATACTGTATTTGAAGTTGAAGAAAGATTAAGGGAAGAAGAAGCAATAGCTGCTGCTGCTGAAGCTGAATTAAATTGCAAGAAAGCTGAGCTATATTGTCTGAAAGTTAAAGCAGAAGACGAACATCGCATTGAGGCTGCAGAGTTGGGGGCTGCTCTTTATCGCTCACAAATGGATATTGAAGATGATCTATCTTTTGATGATGGCAAATCTGTAGCTCCGCAATCGCAAATCGATGATAAAGCATATTGTGTAACTTAACTCCTTAAACGATCAAGTTCGATTTAAGGATCAAACATAGAAAGTTTGCATAAATTCTGATGTAATGACTTCTTTGGCTGCTTCACATACGACCGATTTTTGTAGGTTAAGAGCAGAATACAGATATCAGGGAACTTTTGTTGAAGAAACCACCAGTCAAAAACCTGCCTCTTATTCTAAGCCAAGGATCTCTGAGTTGACTCACGGTTCCTACTCGACCTATCCCATCACAGATTTTTGAAAAACTTTTTCAGGTAAGTAGTCAACACTCAAGTGTCCATGCTGCATATGACGCATTGATAAGCAATACAGATCAGCTTCCACACCAAATATTCGTAAATTTGATGGAGATCCTCTTGATTACTGGGCTTTCTTTAATCAGTTTAGATATCATGTAGCTAACTAATTATCTTTTATGAAAAATTTGTCTTACTTATTGCAGCGTTGCACTGCTAAAGTGTCGCAATACATATACAACACTTTGCGGATGCCCACGAAAGTAGTAGTCATTTGTATTTATGACTTGGCATGGGATGAATTGAGACGATACTATGGCCAACCGTATATTATTGCTCAATCTTGTCAGGAAAAGCTTTTCAGTTGTCCCAAGATTGACCGAGACGTAGCTCATAGACTAAACATGTTAGAATTTTTGGTAAAAAAAGACTTGCTTTTCCTTGGATAATAAAAAATGTTTTTTCGAGTTTACATTCAGTGCAGTTCCTCACAGCCTTAGCCACTAAATTTTCACTGGATCTTAGACAAAAATGGGTTGAGAACATTGTGCAGATTAGCGAAAGACATAGACATATTGCTTTATTTGAAGATTTTCCGTTTTCGTAGAAGAACAAGCCCGCGTGGCTAATCCAGTTTTTGGCTTACAGTTGTTTCAATCTAGTAGTGGGAATGATATCAGTAATAAACTAAAAGCTTCTGCATTTCATACGTGGTAAACAAAGCTTATATAGATGTAAAATGCCGATGTTGTTCAGAGCGTTACAACATATTTCATTGCAGAAAGTTTCGTTCATTGTCTGTTGAAAAAAATTACCAATTAATGTTGTATTATGCACAGGAATAATTTAAGCCACTGGCTCATCTGCAGAGGCGGTTAATAACGAAGTAGTGTTACTTAATAAACTAGAAAGTTAGGTTTTTCAGTAACGAGCTACTTTTTGAGTAGTTTCTTTTTCAGCTACTTCTAGTTTACTTGAATATATTAACTAGGAAGTAACGCTACTTGAGTAGTTGTGCCTTTTACTTAAGTAATTGATGAAAATTTGATTTTTGTACAATAAAAAAGCATTATGCTAACGTAAAAACAACTTTGTACTTCAGTTATATTTTGTTGAAATCCTTCATTGAAGTAAGCCATGTTTGGTTCGAATTTTGAAGCCATTGCTTTTATGCTAACTTGGCAAGGTGCTCTAAATTAGTATCAGTGGTTCGGTTTTTCATACATTTCATTTTGAAAGGTCTTTATACCAGAAGTAAATTCAAATTTTCTTCAGAGATTTGTTTTGAACAGTTGTGTAGTAGTACAAAATTCAAAATAGCTCTGAACAAACCTTCAGAAGACTGAGTCATTGCACTCTTTTAAAAGAGTAAGCAGACACTTTAATGATTTTGTTTGGCTCTTGTCAGAAGTTATCGCCAGAATGCAAAAGAGAGTAAAGAAGTAGAGAAGAGAACACATCGCTTATTACAGTAGACAGGACTATCATTGAAGTGTTAATGAGTGGAATGTGTTTTGCAGCCTCTGTAATCCAAGCTGCTAATGAACCAATTGCTGTGCATAGTAGACAATTTTTTTGGCTGTCACCGTATGGGTTATTTGTTTTTGATAAAATTGCTTTGAGAGTGGCTGCATGGAAGTAGAATCTAGCTGTTTTCAACATTAAAAGTTGTCATTGGAGCCGTCAGCACAGTCTTGATTTTCAAGTAAATGCTGTTTAATTGCTCAATCACAATCGGAGGAAAGGAGCTCTGCTGTATTTTCGTATAGATACCTGTCTTCTTTCTTTTATGTCAATTATCATTGTTTTACATGGAAGTTGATTGTTCCTATTCTGTAGTCTTTGAGGTGTGCGGCCAATGGGTTATAGTCACAGTAGCACATATTTAAATACTTCATTGCTTTGCTGAAAGAAGGGCATGGTGATTTGTTAATTGCAGCTGTACATTACATTTGGTGAAAAATAAACATCCGAGCCTCGCTTGCTCGACACAATTACTTACTGTAATTTTAATTTACTTTTGAGATCTAAGAGAAGTGTTACCAATCTAAGAGAAGTGTTACCAAATCTAAGAGAAGTTTTAGGTAGACCGAGAATTTTGGGGGATCTTGTTCTTTGTAGGGCTTACATTGGTCGATTGTTTTGAACATACTTATCTTTTGTTTGTGTGTTTACATGCTCAGGCCATTATTAACCCATACCCTTCCATAACACAAGGGTAAGAATATTCTGTAAGCTCATAGCACTCTTTTTTAATCACGAGGAGCGAACTCAGGGTAATAATTTATGGCAATAATTAAAATAACCCGTGAGCTCACGATCCGTCAGCCAGGCTATCGGTGACATTGGGCGACCACGACGAGTAGAGTGTTTGGCCCTGCGTCTACCACGTAAAAATGGTGGCATCTTGTTAAGTGCCTTGTCAAAGAACCAAACAAGCAATCCTGCCGGCTTGTTTTCCGTAGTATTCCTTTGTGCTGAGCACCAAGCAGGGAAGCTACGAATACCATTTTTTAATGTCCTTTAGTGTGACTCGACAACAAAAATGAACCCAGGTCTACCAACTGTGAGGTGGACGATCTAACCACTACACCATCCCACTGTTTAAACATTAACTGAATATCACTGTCAAAGATGCCATTTTTGCAATAAACTACTTTGATGTTGTTCAATTGTTGTTGTAATCTGGGTTTGGAGCAGATAGACAACGCCCTGCACAATAGAGTTTAAATTAGGTTCGTCTTTAGTTTTGGGGGGTTAAAAAGATTCCAACGTGTATGTTGTCCAGTAAAAGTTGATTTTTGATGTACGCACGTGAAGTATTTTGAGACAGTTTTTTCAACTAAAACGTCTAGAAAAGGAATTTGCAACTACCTTTGTCTTAAAAAGTAAAAGGCAATCAAAAATTAGAATTAGAGATAAAGTTAGGCTTTGATTTTCTGTTCGGAAAAATACTAATAATAAGACAGCAAAAATCACTCAGGTAAGAAAAGAATACATCGCACTAAAGAATATAAACCAGTTTGCAAGTAATTGTTTTTTTCCAGTAAGAAAACGGGAAAGACCATACGTCTTAGTCCAGAAACTTGGCACGGTCGTCGGGTCTGTATTCTCCTACTAAGTATTAAAGTAAATATACAAAATAAAATTATTTTAATTTATATTATATTTAATGCAAGGTAACGTCAGTTGCGAACTACTTGAAAAGTGATACAAAATATAACGTAGGGAAGAAACTCAGATAAATATTAGATCTAACAAAAAATTTTAATGAGATGGTAAAGAACTTTGTGTGAAAAGAAATTTTGCGCAGTTGGATTCCGTGTTGAAAAGGGCAAAAGTGTCATCAACGTGGCGGAAATACAGGTTTGCTAGGTTGCTGGTTTGTCAAAACAATTCCTTCTCGTGGTATTCAACAAATATATTGGCAAGTGGTAAGTCCATAGCAACACTATCAGTTTGTTTGTACGTTGTATCGTTGAAACTGAATTCAACTAACGCTGTAGCTGCGGTTGCCAACTCAATAAAGAGTACATTAGAAATAGCAGGTGGAACCAATTCATGATCTTGACTGGGACTGGTTTCAGAAGAGTTGCAAGGAATTTTGCCAATTGATGAGAGCAGATCCGATTATTCTGACAATAATTGCTGGTGAGAAACAGACAAAAACGTGGTAGTTTTCACTTAATGCTTTAAAGAATGCAATGAATTCCTTCTCTAAACTTTATTCAAAGCTATTTTTTAAAACTTTTTGAATTTTGTTTTACCTTTAAAATATACATTGGTTTGTTCACATACAGGCTGCTGCTGTTGACAGGCAGTAGCTGGAAGAACAAAAGGGGCGATTACTCTTTCAAAACATAAAAAAATGTTTTTTTTTCGGGCTGAATTCTTTAGTGTCCTCCGAAAAACAGTTACCGTTTAAACTTATAATCTTAGCAATTTATTTGCCAAACCAATACTACTAGCAACACTTTATTAAAACTAAGGTAAAGAATACGGAGGTTTTTCTTTCGTTATAGGACACTTTGTCAGGACAACATAAATCTGAAATTTTGAAGGTAAGTTTAAATTTTACAGATCTGAACACTTGTAACGAAAGTAGTATCGTTTTAACACTAAACCTTTTAATAAAACACGTGCAGAAGCGAATTCCCTTTACGTGAATAACATAGTTTTGTACATAAGAATGGCTAAAAGGCGTTTGATTAGCAGCGCTTCTACTAGCTCGGTTTCAGCGTGATAACGGCACTTTTTGATAATATAAAGCTTTGCTCTGCTGGCATTGTTTCTCTGGAGAAATTGCGCTGATCACAATGGGATTTGATGACGGATTTAGATAAACTTTGGTTATTGAAAAAATGGGTTTCAGTTGTTATAGTTATCTAGTCGTCATACTGATGTATGACGCGTTGTTGTCACACGAACGTGTATACTGATAGACATCATTCGAGCAGAAAAGAGCGTGTAGAGGATATTAAAGGTTAAAATACGAAATTATTAAAAAAATTTGGTAGACAATTTTTCCATCAGTGGCCTTTCATCAGTCTGTAGCGAATAAATGCAGCAATGCGTTTGCTTAGTTTAACAGATCGGATACCACATTGTACGAGGGGCTTAAGCATAAGCAAAGATTTAAACTAGGGGTATTGTTAGGGAAGTCAATGGGAAATTGTTGATTATGTTTGTTAAATTTATTCGCAAACTGGTCTTTTAAAATATAAAATGTGTGATATCCGTACCGCTAAAACAAAGAGATAATGAAGTTGATTTTTTAGTTTTGAGTAATGAGTCGATTGATGTATACGGATAAGCACCATGCACTAAACAAGTGATAAGGCCTCGTTTCCATAACAAGGCGACATGCTGTTGAAATGCGAGAGCACACCGGTAGCAGTTGGATTGCGGTACAAACTGATATCAAAATCACCGTTGCGAATGGTTATTTAAACATCAAGAAATGATAGTGAGGTGCCTGGGGCCTCCTCGTTATGTGAAACAAAGGTTGGGTCTGGTTGTTAAGCAAATTTGCTTCTTCGCGTGTTTCATTGAGAGATGCAGTGTTAAGACGTTACTACTCTCGTTATCAGTGTTCTGGTTTGTGAAATTTGACATTACCTTCAAAATTTCAGATTTAAATTGCCCACAGGAGAATACGAATAGCTTCGGTGTTCTTTTAGTTAGCTTTGTTATGTTAGCTTCAATGTGTTAAATAAAGTGCCTCTTTTGATTTTGGTTTGGCTGATGAAAATCTATGAGATCTCAAAAATAATCAAAACAGATCAAGATCATGACTAAAAATGTGAACAAAGAAAAACTTTGCCCCAACACCCTTAAAATATTTAGCAGATTACATCATTTGCCTCTTGTTTTTCACGCTAAATTTTAAATATTATCAGATTTATGTTTTTTGCTTTGAAATAAAAGAACATTGGTCTCATCAAGTGATTTAAGTTTTAACGACTTTAAACTATTAACGAACGTTGCATCGAAAGCATAAGACACCAATCAAAAAATGTTATCATTCAAAATTTCGATTAATATGTGCTTTGTCTTCAATAAGTCAAAATAAAATCAACACTTTGAATATCTATTTTGTTTTCACTGCACTTTTTTCCAAGTACTTCGAAGTACATGTAAAATTATGTGGGACTTCAAAACTTATGTTTTGAAAAGTGGGTCGTGACTTGAAACAGTATGGGAACCACTAGACTATGGGACAAAATAACCTTGCTCTATTTAAAATGACGCCCTTCATTTTTGATTCTGATAAACTGCTAATTCAACAGTTCCAAGTGCTGTAACAAAAGGAAAATTTTAGTCAATTTTTCAACGGCAACCATGTGGATTCTTGAGCCGTTTCACGGATTTAATTCAATCAGAGGTGGTCAAAGAAGCTTGGTAACCTCCCTGAGTAAAATTGTGTTACTCACTCAAAACAATTTTCAAGTGAAAGTAAAAAGTAATTACAGGTATTTTTACTTGAGTAAAAGTACAAAGTATTCGCGAATTAAACTACTTAAGTAGTAAAGCCAAAAAGGGGTTTTAATATTTTGTGCAGGTTTTTCCTATATCTTTGTAAGCAATTGGTTCCCAGTTTAAAATGCTCGCAATCCATAGGATGGGGAAAAAATTTTTGAAACAGCCAAGTTTTTTGTTAATGAGTAACTGAAGTAACATTTGGTGCTGTTCACAATTCTAGGACGCTTTTTGTTTGATCTCCCTCTCCCACCCTGCGACGCATTATGAGGTTTTTGTAAAACTCCTCCCCTCTCATGTGACGAGTCATATTAAAAAGGTAGGCTACTCCAGAAAACTTTTATTATTCGGATTTACCACAAAATTCTGTTCAATTAACCAATTAGAAACTTTGATTTTTTAAAAATTTAATTGCAAGTTTGTCATAAAACAATGTTATCCTCCTCTCCCAATATAACATCAATTCGATGCTTTTCCTCCGCTGCTCGCCCCGTTCTGGAGACATTATTTATTATTTCAACGGCACCTTACGGACCAAGTTAAAAATTTACGTGTATGGTGTAGGCAATGCCGTCTCCATAAACAAGGGTTCTTTCAGGGACAAAGTATGTCAGAAGGTTGTATAATATTTAAAGTTTAGCAAAATATTTAGAGTTTAAGTTACCGAATTTTTTCATCGGAAGAAAATTTGTAAGTTAAGTAAATTATTTTAGTAGTTACTACTTTTATGACCAAATCTACAATTTTGACTGAATTCAAAAACTGTTTTCATTTCAATTTTTGGAAACTTTTGCCATTGACTCGCTGTATTATTTTTCTGTATATCTATCAACTGGACCTTCTACTTGGGAAAATAGTTTTCTCTTTCTCTTTCTTGGGAAAATAGTTTTCTCTTTATTATAATTAGGTCATCACTTTACTTGGGATTTTATACATAAACATGTTTTTTGTAAGTGGTTCAAATATATAGAGAGCAAAAATATACCAAGTTTCAAAATATTATCAAAAATATTTAAATTGTAACATTGACAACATACAAGATCGTTAGGACAATATCTTCGCAACTGTCAACATCTTAATAACAAGCTTGAGTGCCACCATTAATCTGCAGCTTTTTTACAAGTTTTTATGTTCAGTGTGATATCTATTTTATGGCTAGCCGACGTCAAACGGCGGGAATACCGACTAGTTACGTCAAGTTAATAAATATTGATTCAACCAGCTGCGCCGGCTTTATCCTGACAACATCTGTTAGAGCAGCAAAAAATTATTGCAAAAAAGCATTTTTGAGCTTGTCGGCTTCAACGGTGATCATCCTGCTTTTTAACAGAAACTTATCTATTTCTTACTTACAGGTGAAACTTTCTATTCCTTACTTAATTACAACTTACAGCTGCCTGAAAATTAAGGAAACATATTTGTTTGAATGAGCGTAATAAACGTATTAGGATTGAGTGCAAAACATTTGGGGTTGACATTGCTGTTTTCTCCCAAAGCAGGATCAATGGTACATAGATGCGGCCAAGGATTTTGATGTTATAAAAACATAATTACAAAAGGACTTGCCCCACGTTGTCAAACATGTAAACTACACAGTAGTTTCTCTCAGTATTCGTAAAAACAAACGCCATTTTGGCGCTTACTCACAAAGGTTTTCTACCCTCTTTTTTGATTGAAAAGAACGAATAAAAGTTTAGAAAATGGTATTTCGTTAATGAGTTAGACTAGTTGGGAAAAAGTGCATTGTGTTTATAATTAAGGTCACAAAATCCTACTATTAATAGTAACAATTCTTTGATACTGCTTTCACAAATGTTTTGTGGGTGCACCCGGCGCAATTGTTTAAATCAGTTCTTTTTAATCCAATCTGACCAACGAGCAGCCTGCGGGTCAAAGCCGGCTGAGCCAGCAAGGAGGTTTAAAATTTGAAAAGATCAACAAAAGAAAAAAATTGCCAAACTTGTCAAAGAAGTAAAGTTATTAAGACTATTAATCTTCAGAATTCTGCTGGCTTATGGTTGAAAATTACTGCTTTAGGTAATAGATGTCAAATCTGTTTGACTTTTGTTGAACCCCTCCTCCTCAGTTTTGGTAAAAACACCCAGGCCAATTGATCTCCCTTTTTCTCATGAAAAAAGAAGATAATACAACTTTCAGTTTGGATATATTCAACTCCATTGTGTTTGCAAAGCTGTATTGAACCACCATTGCAATATTGCTGTATTACTTTAGATATAAAAGTTTTAAATACGGACGAAGTCAAAATTTTTATTTGGTGCTGAAATTAGCAAAATTAATTCTTACCACATTTTCAAATAAAATGCCAAAACTTTCTGTGTTTAACAAATTTTCTCTGAGAAAAGTCTTCAAAAAGAATTTGAGGAGAGTATCATGTCCCCTTGCCTTCTTAATTTCACTCCTCTGCTTGTTTTAAACCTAGTTTAGAAGTTGCGAGATAACATGAAGCAAACCGTTTCAAAATAGATTGCCACTAATGGGTAAGATTCGGATCCTCATAAATTCTTCTTTTTAAGCAACCATCAAGCATTCAAAATACAGGAGCAGCATTTCTTTTTTATCAAAATCAAACTGCTAGGTAATTACGCCTTCTAAAAACAAAAGATATCTCATTGACAATGTTTATTGTAGAACCTTCATTGTATTTCTAATAAAAGTCTTTAGTATTTGTAATCACTACGAACATGCTGAACACGTGCGTTGTGGCGATGCTTTTGTTCGCTCCTTTGGCGTTTTCCCAAGAATGTCGACAAGTGACTGTTTGCAACGAAGAATCTTTAAATTTGCTTAAGGGTGATAAGGGCGATGCTGGATCGCCTGGGCTGCGCGGCCAAGTTGGAAGGAGAGGTCGAAAAGGAGAAGTTGGTGAAAAAGGAATGCAAGGGGAGTCGTGTGCTTTGTGCTCCTTCGAAAGTACATTGATGACAAGACTTGCAGGTAAATTTGTTTGGTCGAAAAATATGTAAAGAAAACTTCAAATTAAATTGAGTGCAACGTGACATTTTTCATGAGTTTAAAATATGGATCAACTGTACATGCTTTTCAAGAGTGATGCCATGACGCTTTTGGCCGAAAGATGCTCACCATCATTTTCAACAATTGACTAGGGTTGTTTTGTTTTTTAAGTTTGTGACGTATTAAAAAATATAGTTCGTTGCATTTCCAGTCATCAAAAAATCACTTAACTAATGTTTAATTTTAGCGTTGGAAGCAATATTGATTCCATCTTGTCGTTTTTCGTCAGTTTCCGGGAGACAGACACTAGGAACAGGCGAGGAAGCATTTTGCGACAACGGTTGGACTGTGAGTAGTTACTTGATTTTGTCGAATTCTGTTGTAGCGTTTTTAATTATCAAGTTTTTTTCGGAAAAGTTAAATATATCAGTCAGGATATACAGTATGCATTTTATCATTAGCTGGTTATTTTTTACGTAATTTTACTTTAACTTGTCAACGATATTACATTAGCATGTCAACGCATCCTATACATACCAATCAACCAGAAGTCACAAATAAAGCTGTAAATGCTCAAACATTCATCTTGATCTATTGCTCGTGATTAATGCTCGACCTTCGAAATATAACTACATCTATTCTCTTTCAAACATTGATATCACGTGTTACATCATACTTGGCTAAGAAGAGTAAGGCTTTCCCACATTGTATTGAAGAAAATACACAATTAATGGTTTTTGCATATCTCTTTTTATCTGATATCCAAAAATATTTATACTATAAAACGCCATACTGCCTGTTACGTACGTTTGCTTTAACTTCTGTGAAACTACTGGGCGTGAAAGCATCAAATTCAGCTCGATGGACAACCACCCGAAAGTAAGTGTCACAGAGGGTTGGTGACATTGTTATGACATCACAATCAGAAATAATTGTGTTAATTTTACATTTTTTAAAAGAGTAAATTGTTTTTAGTCAGAAGAAAGCCAGAACCTGACTTATCAACTCACAAAATACTTTATTCCTTTGGGGTCTACAATAACGTCAGAGTTATCACTTGATGGCGAAATTTGTGCCTTTGGTTTTCTCAAAAAGTACCGATCGTAGAAATACAATTAAACGCTTTTTCGGAAGATATTGGCAAGGTGGTTTTGTTAAAATAAACTCTACCGCAATAAATTTGATTTTAAAGATGCAGCAACAGACACTTGTTTAAGCATTTAACGTATTCTAAGCAAGCTTTTCTTTTTTGTGCAGGCTTTAAACTGGTTCCATTACGTTCATAATGTTATCTAGAGCAATCAACACAGGCTTTTGCTAACGCAGATTATTATCTCAATTTTTTCAAAAATTGCAAAAATTTTACAAATTTTGTTTAGTTTACATGAAAACTAATTTGTGACCTCATTTCTCAACCAATTTTCAAAACTGTTTAATAATTTAAAGATTATTCCACGCGATTCCGATAAAATATGACAAGAGCTTTGCTATTTGTTTTTATACTAAGCAAAATTGAACTTTAACATGAATAATTATTCTACTTCTCATTCCCTCCAAAAAGTGTTCAACTCAGTAAAAATATGTATGTTCAATAGATAAAAATTATGATAAAGCGCTAACATTTAGCTTCGTTTAAAAGCTTAGGAAATTGGTTTTCAGCAATATGTATAAGTAATTCTAACTACTTAGTTTATAATGGTTGGTCAAAACTTTATTGCCATAAATCATTTTCCATTTTTAATAGACAAATTTTCCTACTACACCTAAACAATGTACAATTTTAATGCAAGTTAGTTCTTTGGCACATTTTGACTATTTTTCCTCGCAAGCATGGTTCTTTGGCATTATCTATCAAAATTTTCAAAACGATTCAGCAACATGTAAACATGAAATTGCTGAAAATTTTAAAATTTAGTCCACTCCAAGCAACATAAGTGGTAATCTCCCAACAAAAAGAAAAGGGGCAAAGATGGCCCTGTGTTATCTTTTGCAAAAAAATAGTAGTGTCCAGTTACATATTATCTGGATGTTGAAGCAATTTCCTTTGTAATTTGGTAAAACCGATGTATTCTGCTGATTTGCTATTTTTGACCTTGTCCTTACTGATGGGGGCTAGGTTATTGTAATTACTTGACTGTTAGTGCATCACATCGTGTTAGTTTGCTCTTTGCCTGGCTGCTCGTATGCCATGATCAAGTAACATACCCATCGTTAGAGACTATAGGTCTTACAAATAGGGAAACATTTACAAAAAAATCATAAGTAGTGATTTTTATATTTGACTGGATATTCTTAAAAATGCACATGAATCACTTTGAATCCTCTCCATCCCATGACTTTCAATTAAGCTTCAATGCACTTCATAAAAAAAGCAAATAAAACTTTTTGAAATTGTTGGCTGTTTCAATTGTGAGCAAGTACAGTTCCTAAGAACCAAACAGGGCAAGCAAGAGTTTACCAGGATCTCGAGAAACTTTGGAAGAAATATAGCAGCTAAGCGCATCTCTCGTAATGCTTATTTGGGCTGAAACGATTTCCATTAAAAACTATATTTATGATTTTGGAACGAGAATCGGTAATGTCAACAGCACATTAACTTATTATTAATGTTCTCACAAATACCAATTGCATGAAGCCGGCTAAACTGAGATTGTTAACCTCCACATTATTAATGGGAGCACTGCTGTTGTAATAGTAAACTGCGAGTGTTTGATTTTGGGTTGGTTTGCTCTTTGACTGGCTGCGTTTATGTCAAGACCAAGCAGCATAAGCGTAGCCAGAGGCGTTAGCAAATACGCCTACAGTTACAAAATAGCAGTGGTGGGCACCCGCTAGTTACAAACTAACGGCGCTATCGCTAACACTAGTCAGCAAAAAATTTATCGGCGCTACCGCTATCTGCTAACCACTTTTAACTTTAGCGCCGATAAACGCTAACGCTAGTTCTTTTTAAAAACTAGCGGTCGCTAACCGCTAAGGCGCTGAAAGCAATAGTAACAAGTTCGAATCTCAGTCAAATTGATGTCATGTAAAAAGGTAATTTTCATACTGGTACCACCGTACCAGTGAAAAACAGTAATAACATTTACAACTGCAATAGCCTCGCTATCATAAAAACAACACAAAAAACGATTTATTAAAACGCAGTTATTTCAAAACAACAAGCATTTCAAAATGTTCATCGCTAAGCCCAGATCGTTTTGGTTTAAGCATATCCTTCCCAAGGGAAAACAGGCGTTCCACTGCTGCACTGGAAGGTATAGCTGTGTTGTACTTAATAAACAACTCCCTTAGCATCGTGCTAGAGAGCAATGTAGCAATTCCTTTGCTTTGGGACTCGTGCTTCTCTTTCAAAAAATCGTCTAACAGCTTCTCACTGCTGTTGCATTGTCGTGGCTTCCCCGCCAACGCTCCACCGAAAAATTCGTCATCGGAAGTTGCACTCTGGCTGCTTGTGCTGTGAGTATCGGTTTCGACCTTGCTATTGACAATATGCTCCATTTTCTGCTGTATCTTAATGCGTACACCCGAAACATCTTCGCAACAAAGCAAAGGGAGGAGCGGAACCCACGAAAGCTTGAAGTGAGGGTGAAACGCTGCAGAAAGCAAGCAATCTGTGCTTTCAACACACGGTTGAAATCTCTTTTTCAAGCCATCCAGAACCGCGGAAAGCAGGGGCTTGCATACAGCCAAGTCACCAACCTCCTGCATGTCGGTCAGTTTTTTGGCACAAACAAGCACAGTTGGAAGCAGAATACCGTAGTATGCTTTCTCTTCGCTTTGGAGAATATCTAGTGACTGGCACAAAGGTTTCATCACTCTCGCGTATTCAATGAAAAATGCAACGTCAGCTGCAAAATATACAAAAGTGATTGACGAAAGATAAAAAAGTTTGGACTACAAACTAACTTTCAATGAAAGCAGCTTGTTACCCTTTAAAAACAATAAATATTTTGCCATTAAAAAACCTGTCCAAACAAAGTATAAAAATCATGAACTAACCATGAGAAAAAGCTGGAAGATTGAGAGTGTTGCAAACCCAATCGAGGGCAGCACGTTTTTCACGGTTTTCGAAACATGCTTTCAGTCGACAAACTGCATCGTAAACCGAATTCCAACGAGTTGTGGTCGGAATAACAAGCAGAAGTCCAAGTTCTATTTTGATGCAATCTGCTGCTTGGGGGCTCCTGAAAAAGATACGATAAATGCAAAGACAAGTTTAAAAAAAGAATTCCAAAAATTAAAACTAAAGCTATTACAAATGAATTACCTTGACTGTTTGTTCCACAGCTCCTGGGCTTTTGCAAAAGCTGATCTGAAGGTTTTTTTAAAGGAAGTGCAAGACAAAGCCTTGCTTGCGTCAACCGTTGCAATTAGGTTTAAAGTATGTGCTGCACATCTGTTATGTCTTGGTAGTGCGAGATTTATGATGCTGTCGCTGTCTGTAACAAGTTTAAGCAATAATTATGTACAAAAACATTGACAAGGGATACGTTATCGCCAAGGGAACGCGATGAGAACCAAAGGCGGGTTAAGAAGTTAATACACAATCCAGTTAGTGATAAGAATACCACAACTAAACTTGGGTGTTATTGTGAACTAGTGGTGGATAAAAATACCATGAAACTGAAAAGCATAATACGTGTTGCGTTGTCTTGCAAATTGAGGTGCCAAAATCTGTCTTGGCAAAAAACACTCACAAGCTTGTAGTACCTTGTTGTAAAACATCAGTCAATGGATTGACCTCTATATGATCATCATCATCACGGTCACTTGATGAGACTACCGGTCCAGTGTTGCTGCACTCCTCATCTAAGCCAAAAACACTGCAAACACAAAAACGGCTGTTAAAAAATATCACCTGCATTTAATGGTGATTCCGAGCTGACCGGATTTAGCCAGAGTCACAAAAAAGATAGCATTTTTAATTTGAATTCGGTAAACATTGACTTTTCAAACAATAAAATTTAACTTAGTCACATTATAAGAAACCTTGTTGTGGTTACTGCATGCTCAAATATATCGGTATGGTTTTGCAACTTTTTTCAGAAATTATCTATGTCTAAGAAAGTCCTAACTTTCGTTATTTCAACAAAATCCATTTTACCGAGAATAACCGGACATTCATTTTTACTTAACTTTATCTTACTAGAGATGAGGAAAATTGCGCAAATAGGTAGCAAATAGCCAGAGTTGTTTTGAAACAATTACATTACTATTCTGGGAAAATAGTAATTTGCGAAAAGAAGACAACTAAAACGCCTCTTTATCGAAAAATCAAAACAATTTTCTTTTCTGGTACAGTACAGTAGGTAGTCATTAGCAAATTTTAGCCATTAGTTATGAGTTATTATGAAAAATGACGTAGTGTTTATAATAAAAAGAAAGTCAATCGGGCAAGTAAACTAGCAGCTAGTTACTACCAACTAGCTTAAATTTTTTGTCTTATTGCAAATTTTACTCACTGTCTTAGCCTACTTATTTCTCACTTCTTAAGCAGGATATACAACACATTGGTAGCGTGTGTTTCGCTACCTTTCGTTTATTTGTGTCAAAATCTATCTTGAAGCCGAGTAACGATAAAGACCCGAGATTGTCTACAGTCTACACCATACTTACTCACAAAGCTTTGTACTTGTCACAGGTCTAGTAACAATTTAACCAAAATTAAGGTTTAAGAAACTAGGAAGTCAATAAATGAAATGTTTACCTGAATGCCTTAACAAAGTTTGAACCATTATCCGTAGTGTCATACACCCTTTGCCATCAATTTCAAACTCCCAGTGGATTTTTTGTATTATATTGGCAAGAACATCGTAGGTATGACGACCTTTGAGCCGCCGACAGGCCAAAACTGCCTTTTTTCTTTGCATGTTATCGCCATCAATCTAGTGCACAGTCATGCCAAGATAAGACCTGTGAAACAACAGTTAAAACTCATCAGTGAAAAATAGATAATAGATTGATTTGAATTAATTTTTGTAACACATCTCAATGATAAAACAAAAAAAATACACATTGACGTTCAATTTGAAACACAAATATATCATTTGGTGGTGGTTCTTTCACGGGCCGTTGATAAGGCCTACAAATGTAAGACTATACGTGAAATCAATAATACTGCCATCTTTAAATTAATGTATGAAGTGGGTAGAGTTTCTTTTAGCTTCCTCTAATTCTCCCTTAAACGCTATTGTTTATTGTTTTAGTGCTTCATTTTATAAATTACTACAGAAAATAATTGCCGCTGCAGTAGTTAACGAGTTGCAGCCTTATCCGAACACAACATCATAAACAAATAGCCACGAAGTAAATTTGAGCAAAAATTTACCCAAGTTGGTTCGGGTTCAGACAGATTGTTCTGGCTGAAACTCTTAATATAACATTTGCGCCAAAAAACACACGTGGGTTTTATGCGGCGTTGCCTCGTGGTTCGAACCGAGAAAGTCTAATGAAAAGAAGATTACAATTCCATTGTTCGGTTTAAATCACAATGCTATCGTATCAGAGCTGTCTGTGATTTAATCCCTCAAACCAATGGTACTGTACTGGCTAATCTCTAAAATCAATAATACTTTGCTATCTGCTCCCGAAATTCATTACCCCTAAAATACTATCTGAAGTGCAGTACTATTGATATTAGAGATTAGATAACGGACAGCTTTTATACAAGAAAAAAATCATACAAATGAAGCTGTTAAAAAATACAACAGTCCTTCTTGCATTATGTTCAAACAAAAGGCAGTTAATAGATAGTAAATAGAATCAACACCGCAGAGAATTTTTTAGCATTATAACTGGGTGGGCAATTGCCTACCTAGTGAAGTTATTTTTGAAGTATTCAATGGGCAACATTCATAACTTGTTTGATAAAGCAAAATAAACTTATTTTTCAAGTGAATTTATGAAATGAAACATAAAGTAGATAATTAATAAATTTTCGGGCAACATTGACCTTATTTCAGTGCCCAAAAATTAGCCATCTGTTGTGAACCGCTCACGTCAAAATTATCTATAAATCGACCATAATGTATTGGTAACCAGAATTCATAAAATTGGGATCTTTTTTATACTTTTTTGTCTCATCATAAAATTGCCTACCGGTGAAATTTAATTGAAAAATGCTTTGCAACACTGCATGCAATTTAACTTTTAAATTCGCATAATCATGAATTGCTGATAATGACAATTACGTGCATTTATGATTTAACCAAAAGGAAATTTTCATTTTTGTGTTACCTGTTTCTGCATGACTATGCATCTGCTGTGGTGGCCACTGCAACAGCATCTTTCAGCGTAAGCTTTAATTGATCCTTTTTTTTTGTAAATCTTGGAAAAAATACTTTTAAAATAGGTTTATAGCAAGCATCAGAATATTTAATTTACCAAAGGGTAAAAACAATCAAATTTCATCGAATTGGTATCATTGGCTAAACTTTTATCTTTAACATGCATTGTTGTATGTTATTTTATAACCTTCCACACTCTTTAAGAAACAACCCCACGTTAAACAATGAGTGTCAGGTAAATGTAAGTTTGTAACCAAAAGGTATGAGCATTTAAACGATGCAGCAATAAAAGCATACTTATTATAAATCCTTCGTGTTAAGGTTCTTCTTGAAATGTCTTTTGCAGATGGAGCACAATACTTTATCAAATCCCTAAAACTTTCAGATTCTACCACATCAAGCGGAATCATATTGGCAACAAAGTGGTCCAGTAACTAAAAACAGGACTGGAGTAAACAAACCACACACACAGCCCATAAAAATAAAACATTTAGGCAGTGACTATTTTGTCATCGCTGACATTTTATTCTTGGAAACTACTACGGTATGCTGCTGAATGCCTGTGATTGTCGAATTGTATGACGTACCAAAAACGTAACTTTTGATTGTTTGTGACTGGTTAATGTTTAAGACTTTTTGAAAAAAAAGTGATCTTTGTGTACACTTTTCTCACAATTTTAATATCCAACAATAACGTTTATAGCCAACTCACTAACCAATACAATACAGCGACGCTGAGTCATTCGTGTGAAATATGCTTATTTAAAAATAGAAAATCATCAACGGGAAAATAGGTTTCAAGGGTAAAATGGTGTCAACGTGCAAACAGCCACTTCCAAATATTTAAGAGTAAATGATCAAAAAACGAAAAAAGTATCTAAACTATGTATTTGTCTAACAGTAATTTCCATTTATCTTGTCTTCGTATTTGTTTTGAGAAAAACTTCCCAGAGCAAAGGAATGACCTAAACGGAGTTGCTTTTGCGGCGGGCCAGCCATTTTGGTTTGAGCAGGAAACTTTTCACATGCTTTATGTGACTTCTGTGTCAACGACTTCGCATTTTTTAAATGCTCAACAAAAGCAGCATAAGAGCTTGCATGAGCACTCTTGTAATGCACCTTTAGATTGTTGTAAGAGCGACGATTTACTGATAGTGTTTTGGTAATTGGAAAGCATGCCAAACATTGGTAGATCACATTTTTGTAATTTTTTTCTCCAATGAATTTGAAGTACTTTTTTCGATAAGGCCAGGGATCAACAGTATTTTGTCTTTCTTCTTTCTCTTCAGCCGTTATGGAAACGACTCTTTCATCATCAGAAGAAGAATGTATTTCAACAGCACAATTATCATTAGCCATTTTATTTAAATACTCGGTTTTGTTTTTCTAGCTAGATAATGCAAGCAGATAATTAGGTTAATCTTACCGAAAAAATGATAACATGACATTTTTACTTGCAGCTAAAAATGGAAGACTTGCAGTAGTTAACTCGGGGAATTTGTTTGATTGTCATACTATATACAATTTGTTGGCTTGCTGCTAGTTTTTAAACAAGATAAAACTGACTGTTTTGAAGCACACCATTCATTCTGTATCTGCAGTTCCGCTCGATTTTATACTGGTAGTGATTAAGCACTACGTACTGATAAGCACACAAAAACCGCACCAAAAATGTAAAATAAATTTTTAAACTAAGTCCAGTATCTCAGTGTTATTTTATGCCTACGCTACTCTACACTTTATGCAATACTTTTAGTCTGAGGTTACTTTCGAAGTACAATGACTGGCAAAAAAAATAACCTTAGCTTGCTGTTACCAACTTCCTACTGAAACAAACTTCAAAAATGAAAGGATTGCTGCGCTGCTCTAAACTTTAAACGCATGTTGAGGGCTCAGAAAGCACTAGAGCGAAACATTCTGCCCACGTGAAACGATATATTTTTATTTCAACAAGGGACTAATTTAGCGCTAGCGGCAACAAATTTTTGAAAAACTAGCGCATCTTCCGCTAGCGCTATTTTCCAAAAAAGTTAACGCTCGCTACTGATGCCGCTAGTTCACGACAGCAATAGCGGCACTAAAGCGAACGCTAACGCAGAATTAGCGGCGCTAGTAGCAGCCGCTAATTTTAGCGCGGCTAGTGCCCACCTCTGCAAAATAGTGGTAAGTAGTGGCCCGAATATTTGGTAACGTAATTTTGAAAATACGTATCAGTCACTTTGGAGTACTTTCACGACTTTGCTATGCTTTCAATTTAAGCATTGGCTTAATTTAAAGAATATATGTTTGTTAAGTTCAGGGAAGCCTGTGTTGATAACAGGGCAAATGAGAGGGACTCAATTGCCTTGGACTCAATAAACTGGGCAGATATTTAGTGGCTGTGAACAACCCTTTATTTTTTTTATTCAATTGCATTTCAAAATCAATAGTTTTGTTTAATAACGAGATTTGGTATGTCAAAAAACTTGATTATTTATGACTGTTTTCTCAACAATACATTTGGTAAAGCCGTCTTGGCTGATTGAAACGATATTTTTAATCTCTACGATAATGATGGAGACTTATTGGCCGATGTTGGCAGAGCTGGTTAGTGAAATATATTTTGCAGTTGGGACACACATCTACACAAAAAGTAATCAGGATACTTTAACTCGAAAAAAGTTGAGTCTAATTTTTGTTAGAAACTAAGGCTTAGACAGGGGGGGAGGTAAGGCAAAGGGTCTGTCCCTTTGACGTCCTAGCCTATTAAATGTAGGATGGCTCGCAATCGCTTAATAAATTAATTCAAAACTCATTTTTTTCAAGATTTAAATATTAAAAAAATAATAATTTATAAACACACAGACTGTATGAATAGTCGGCAATAACCTATCTTGCATGTTGGTTTAGTACGTACTTGTAAATATGGGAATCCGGAGTATGTTTATGGTAATATTCCGGTTTTTGTGTGTTCCTATTTTAATCGTTAACTTACAAGCAACACATCAGAATGTCATTGAATGCTTAATACATTCTTGTTCTAAGGTTTTTCAAAGACGCTTCAGTGGAGATGTTGACTTCAGTCGGAATTGGACTGAATACAAACAAGGCTTCGGTGACTTGGATGGGGATTTTTGGCTGGGTGAGCTGTCGCTATCACGTCGTTAACGTGACTGAGTAGGCTCGTATGGCAACAATGATTGTGAGTTTGGTCCTCGCAAAAATTGGTTAACATGTTTTTGTAAAAGAACTGTAAGATAGCAGCCATTCTAGCATCGGTGGTTCAACTAATTTCATTAGCTGAGTTTATTGTGGTTGCATCAAGTTATGGCTCAATTTCAACTTCCTCAGGTAACGGAAGTAGGGAGTAGACCTAAAGATGCAAGAAATAATCTACGAAAAACTAAAAGGTGGCCGATAATTGGCCTAAGGCTTTAAATAAGATGTGTCTAGAACTTTCGACATGTAGGATCTAAACTAGGTCCACGAAAGTGAAGTTTTACAAGTCCTCTTTGCTGTGGAGTCACTTGTGAATGATTATGCAGGCGCACTGCGTCTAGCAGACTGCTAGAACAATACTGTTGTCATCTAGTTTAGGATTGCTGTTGAAACTGAAGCGCCTAAGTCCACCGTTGCATAGTGACTAGCGAAAGATACTTGTGCGTTTCCACGTGTTTGAAAAAGAGCAACGACTACAAAAATGTGTAGAATTTGGCATATCTGTATTTTATCCCTTTTCTTTACTACTTCAGGTTTCTGTAGTCTTTTCTTGTTCAATTACGCTCTGCAAGACTAATTTGACCTGTTGATTTGACATACAAAGCATCAATTTTGTAGCTGAATAGAATTCTGCGAGATACATGTATGCTCACATATCGAAACAATTGCGAGTTGTTTTTAAAAAGAATCAAATGCTCAAAGTTTATTTAGTAATTGATGTCTGGTCAAAACGTTTGTATTTTGCCAGAGCTCAAATGGTGTAAGCCAAAGTAATTTAATACACTGTTATAGAGACAATTAAAATTGCAAAACAGTAATGAAACTATATCAGGACACGGAATGGTACGTTTTGGCGCAGCCGTTTGGGCGCGGCCGCTTGGGCGCCAGCTGAGAGGAGTTAAGCACAGCCTTTTTGGGCGCCATGCGATATGGTGTTAAGGTTAGAGTTAGGGTTAGGATTAGGGTTAGGGTTAGAAATTTATAAAACATATAAAACATAAAAGAAAATTAGTTTTCTTATTAGAGAAAGCGGCTCCCAAACGGCTGCGCCAAAACGTACCATACCCATCAAAATAGTCTATCCAAGCGACTTTACTCCATATCAGTTAATGTTGGAAAAGAGTCTGCTATTAATAAACAGTAATAAAGTCAGCTTAGACATTTACTTGCTATAAGAAAAATTAATTTCGTCATCGCATTCTCAATTTCTGCAAAAAAATAAAAATCGTACAAAAAAGCATTAAATATTTTTTAGACAAAATAATGGTAAAACTGGAAAAAAGGCTATACTCGGATAATAAAATCTTCAAAACTTTACAAGAAGCAAACAATATTTATCTGCACGGGGTCTACAATAATAAACAGCTATCAAAAGTAGCTCCGACTCCTTTCAAATTAAATTCAAACTAATATGATAGGTAAAGTTATATAGAAATAGGTGTGAGATAAATGAGACGTCAAATTACTAAATAAACAAAGGGCACTATTTTATAATAATGGGTAAAAAAGGCATGACCTATAGAAGCCGAGGCGTAAGTGGTAAAAATGGCATTTATGCCACTATTAACATAAATAAAACGCTCTTGCGTTCAATTAAGTATTTTTTTGTATTTGAAATAATGTTTTAGTTGTATTTCCTCTCATATCCAAATGCGTTATTTTTACCACTTACGCCTCGGCCTCTATAGGTCATGCCTTTTTTTACCCATTATTATAAAATAGTGCCCTTTGTTTATTTAGTAATTTGACGTCTCATTTATCTCACACCTATTTCTATATAACTTTACCTATCATATTAGTTTGAATTTAATTTGAAAGGAGTCGGAGCTACTTTTGATAGCTGTTTATTATTGTAGACCCCGTGCAGATAAATATTGTTTGCTTCTTGTAAAGTTTTGAAGATTTTATTATCCGAGTATAGCCTTTTTTCCAGTTTTACCATTATTTTGTCTAAAAAATATTTAATGCTTTTTTGTACGATTTTAATTTTTTTGCAGAAATTGAGAATGCGATGACGAAATTAATTTTTCTTATAGCAAGTAAATGTCTAAGCTGACTTTATTACTGTTTATTAATAGCAGACTCTTTTCCAATATGCATGTTATAGCCAAAACAAAGTTGTTGTTCGAGGTGAAATTGGGGGTCAATAACTCATTTTAGATCTCTACTGTTCCAATATTTTATTTGATGGCCTTGTTTGGAGATTGATTTTTTAACTTCCAATTTTGTCAATCTGTATTTTAAACATGCTTTAAAACCTTCTTTGCGATACTGAGGCTTTTTGACTCGTATATTGAAAAATCTTTTTTTCCTAATCGGTTTCAAAAAATTTGGGGGTCATGGTCCCCTACCTATTTTTATGATTCAGATTGTTGACCTAGTAGTGTTGATAACAATCAGTTGAATGGTACCGGGGGAAATTCATCAACATCTTTGGTTTCTTTATACCATAGGTCGTCAACCTTTTATGACCGAAGGGCCATTTAGGCCCCTTTTTCACTTTAACACTAGAATTACCGCTTTTTCGACCTACCTAAAATTACTGCGAGCGGTCAAAACAACCGTTTGCTTAATTACTAAAAGATGCTTAATAATTAGGCGTTATTTTGTGTCCCAAGCTTCTTTTAACAGTTGTGTTAAAACTAGCAATGTCTTGAATTATTGTAAGTGGGACTTTAACGAGTCGTAAATTCCGCTATGTGTTGGAATAAACTGCATAGGTTCTAATTTAGGGGTGCACAAACTACGGCCTACAAGAGTACTTTGTGCTACCAGCCAACACCTATAGAAACTTTCATGTATTTAATTAATATGACAGGGATGGCCGCACTTGCCATACTAAAGAGCCGAAAACGCTAGAAGCCATCATCGAAAGAGCCGCTACGCAATTTTTTGTTTGAATTTACTCCTTTTCTATCCAAATAGAGGGTGATGACCTTTTTTTATGAGGTTTTTCCAAGATTTTGAGCTCCTGCATTGTATGCAGCTGTTGCAAAATTTGAAGCACTGGCCTTTGGCCAACTCTTGAATGGTCAATGCAGCCCTCTGACTAAAAAGTTTGCCCACCTATGTCCTAATCTACAAAATGAATTGTAGGCTTTCAACTTTTTTCAGCAGCGTTCCTATTAGTACCTTTGGAGCTTGTGATCTACCTCTCGATTTTGAAGGAAATTTCAATCATGCTTCGTCATTAGCAACCAATACAAATGAAATTTTGTGGTGTTAGATATAGAATGCATAAAAATTATCACTTAGAGCTTGCGTTGTAGTAGCTTACTTGCATCATCGCTGACACTGTCTAACTGCCAAAGTCAACAAATTTACATGGTACTGGATCAGTTCTTTGCACGTTATCAATAGCAGTCGGTCAATTCCCTTCATTTGAAAAAAAACATTTTCCATTTAGGCCTACGTCGAACCGAGTCTGAATATGCCAACCCCTGGTGAGAGCGTAACATTACATCGTAAGCGTAATTTTCTTTGCCATGGATAGAGGGCTGAAAACATTTCTTTCCCAAAGAAAAGTTGAGGACCTATGTCTTTTGGAGATCAATATTTTCTGAGAAGTGTTTTTCTATTTTCTACTCCAAATAAAGGGAATAACTTTTTTTTCCGGAAATATACTTTTCCAAAGTGAGTATTTACCCAGTTTTGAAGTTTCTATAACGGTGCCTAAAATAATCTGGAGGCTTCATCCACCAGTCTCCGTGCTTTTCCCCCTATGTTGACAAGCATAGCTATCTTTCGCTCCGGCACTTAATTTTTACCTGTTAGTGCAGATATTGTTGCAAGATTGTTTCGATGCAATAGATTCTTAATTGCAAAGACAATTTTAATGATGAAAAATTTAGTGGTTTCGGCGTGGTCAAATGACCGTTTTCGGTAATTTAAGGTAAATCCATTCCCATCCCACTCTGTCTCACTGCGATGAAATGAAAATTAGCATGCTAAAAGTTATCCACGATTTAGGAAAAGTCAGGAAATTTCAGCGTTATTGCACGTTTCTAATTAGAGATATAAACAATTAAAAATCAAAAACGGTCAAAATGACTGCTCCGGTAATTCTAGTGTTAAAGTTAACATCAAAGCCGCAGTAAGTCTACCTAATATAGGTGTTTTTCAAAAATAATGTCTTTTCCTCTAATTAGTGGCAATGAGCTGGGTTTTAACCCAAGCTCGCATGTTTTTAACAGGAGCAAAAGTGCCGCAGGTGAAAGACAACAGAGCCGCAGGTTGCCGACTCAGGCTCTATATCGTTAATCCATGCAATTTCATCTCATTCGCTTCTTTGAAGCTCGGTTTTTTCTCTTTGTAATCTAATCATTGTGGTGGCCAAAAACAAATTTTGGGGGTACGGTACAAAAATATTTTTAGGTCTTGCTGTAACCTTGTAAATGCTGTAAACCTTGCTCGGTTTTTTGTTTCAGGCATTGATTGCATTTTATCATCGTCATGATCTACAGTACATTTTCTTTTACTTGAATCCGTTAGCCTAGCCTGAAAAAAATTGAGAGGGGCCCGTAATATACTTTTTGGGGTTTTGGACTCTTAATGTTGTTCGTTGAATTTTTTTGGAGACATTGTGGTAGTTTTTCTCGAGTAAGTTTTGCTGCGTTCCAAAAAACTAAGCTTTTTTGATGCATCAACCTGTTGCTGCCATTTTACTTGAAAATAGAATATTACTTTGATTGGGTTTATTATATTTGTGGAACCAAAGACCCCTTGGCGCCCTTCGGTCATGCCTCTACCTCGAGCTCACCAGCCAGTTTAAAAGCCATTTTTTAGTTATGAGAAACTTCTTTATTATCACATACGTCACCAGAAGCTGACGAAAGTACAATGGTAACACAATTCTTCGTTTTACCACTGCCTCTACTATATTTCTCACTTCTAACATGGTAGGAACATACGTAGTTACCACAGTACATAGCCTATGTTATTACTGGACGAATTGCCTAAGGGCCTATAAGCTAAAGAAACAAACTAGACCACAACTGGTAGCTATTGTAGCTGCAAATCAAAATCACTTGTCACAAATTACAGTAATAAATTAACTTTCCCACACTCTTTAAATTGTATCTCAAGCAATAAGGATATACTTTTCTTCTAAAAGTAACTTACTGCACGAAACCGCCAATGCTTCCATATGAAAATAATTAAAAAAAATGCTGTATAAATTGTAACTAACAAGAAAATTTTGAACACCAATCAACATGTTTAGTCAAAGAATGTCAGAATTTTAGCAATAAACTTTCACTAACTTCCAAAACATTATCTGACTGGTTTATTGACCCTCAAGCTGACCACGTGACAAAAGCTCATTAATCATTCTTTTTGATCTTTAAAATAAACTAGCTTAAAAGTAATTAAAAAATAAAGAACAATCTTTCCTAATAAAATTTTTGCCCCTTCTCGTAGTAGAAGTGAGAAAAAATAATAAATAGTATGTTCCCACATGAAAGCATTGGTAAGAAATGGATTACCTGATATTCCAGGGCACAACAAGCTGTGACATGATAAAATGCAAAACCCCGAAGCTGACAAAATAAAATCTTAAATTCCAGACGGCAGTTAGTAAGCGATTCAGGTTTTTAAACCAGTGATAATCTGATGATACAATCAACTCTAATTTATCGGCCAAGTTTAATTAAATTACCGCCATAATTGAACCACAAATAACTGCTACAAAAACTAAAATCCTTTTTCTGTAAAATTTTGCCTTCTTGTTCCTATCCCTACTTTGTTTACATGGATTATGCTACTTCAGCTGCTTTTATTCTATCGTTTTCTTGTTTTTCGTGGTTTTCCTTTCTCATTATAATTGTAATATGGAATACGATGCATTAATCGAAAATCCTAGCAATCTACTAGGTTATTGCTAAGCCATCTTATAATTTAGGCTACAAAAATATGAACGCTTTAATACGTTATCAGATCTAATGATAACACAGGCCATTTAAAAATTTTTTGGCAAAAGGCAAAGAATGCTCACTCGTTTTCGGGTTAAATCGGGGGCGCTAAGCCTGAAAATGTACTTAGTTTTGCCGAATTGGCTTTAGTTTTGGAGATATTTTTACTTTTATGTTTTTAAAATTTGGCTTGAGCACGGTGCATTCTCATGCATGCGAAGCTTCTTTAATCCAGTATTACTGGTTTCCCATTTAAAGTTTAGTGTCCATTTATTCCATACAACCTATATGTATATCGATTAGTATAAAAACAAGTCATAATGTTGATGATTCATGAAAGTTTGATGCGGTTTAGAGCATTACTATGAGCTAATAACCATAAAATTTACGACTTAGTCCTATCAAAAGTTTCTCTTTATTACATTTATATTCCTTCTTAGAGAGGAGTTATCAGATTTAGTTAATTTGTCCTACCCTGTGCGTTAAAACAACCATGATAAGGCCTAAAGGCAGCATAGTGTGGAAAGCATGTATCATTCGGAAAACTAAAGTGCTAGATTTTCTGGATTTAAGGACATAATAAACGATGAATTGCTGCTATTTGGCGAACATTAAAATGGGTACTATATATTTATTTGTACAAAAATTTAGTTACATTGTCTTGAATAAAGCATTCTATGAGAAAGTAGTAGAGATGAGCACTAAGCAAAGGCAATGCCGAAACAATGTAAACGTATTCTGCTAGATTTGTGGTGAATTTATGATGGCAAAGTACAGATTCAATGTGAGAGATTTTACCAAGGAGTTTATGAAGTCTACTATGGCATGAAGTTAGGGGACTAAGACAAGTTTTGGACAACCTACAAGGTGTGCAAACATTGTACAGAAGGGCTGTGCTTTTGGACCCAAGGCAAGGTCAGTTTGATGCGGTTTGTTATGATGGGGTTTCTATGGTGTAGCGTGAGTCCAAAAATCATCAAGACGATTGTTATTTTTGCATGGTGGATATGTCTGGATGGAGTCAGCGAAAGAAGAAAGATTGATATTATCCTGATATTGAGTCTGCTCGACAACCCATATCACATTGCGCTGGAGTTCCAGTTCCAATTTTCACTTCCTTACCTAAGTTTACTGCAGATGAAATGCTACTGGAAGCGATGGATAAAACTGATAGCATCGACAGTAGTATTAGTAGCTCTTCCAGCATGGCTGTTGCAGCATCTTCGCTTAGTGCAAAACCAAATCCTTTTAGTCAAGGCCAACTGGATGACCTGGTTCGTGGTCTCGGCCTGTGCAAGAAATTATCTGAGATTTTGGCATCTCTTCTTGATGAACATGGTATACTGGATTCGGGAACTAAAATTGCATTCTACCGTGAAAGGGATGATTTGTTGATTCGTTTCTTTGCTATGGAAGATAACTTTGTTTATTGCAATAACATCCAAGGCCTCCTTTCAGAAATGGGTCTTCCAGAGTACAACCCAGATGAATCAAGATTGTTTATAGACAGCTCTAGACAAAGTTTGAAATGTGTGTTGTTTTGTAATGGCAACAAGTTTGCATGTTTTTCAATCGGACATTCCGTGATTGTTAAAAAATACTATCGGAATGTGAAGAGGGTTTTGCAGAAACTGCGCTACAGTAAGCACAACTGGGCCAAATGCGTAGACTTTAAAATGGTCAATTTTTCATAGGGACACCAAGGTGGGCACACCAAACATTCTTGTTTTCTCTGTTACTGGGACAATCGCGCTACTGATCAGCACTGGGTAAACAAGGACTGGCCAGCACGAGAAAATCCTGCATTAGGCAATAACAATATCATAAATGAGCTACTGGTTAATCGGAATCGCATTATCCTGTCTCCGCTTCACATAAAGTTGGGTCTAATGAAATAATTTGTGAAGGCTATTGATAAAGATAGTGATTGTTTCAATTATATAACCAAAACCTTTCCGGGTCTCAGCATGGAAAAACTTAAAACAAGTATTTTTAATGGACTCAAATTCGCAAACTGATGCAAAATCAAACCTTGACTGCTCGTATGACAGTGGCTGAGAGGACTGCCTGGTGCTCATATGTCTCAGTGATATAAGAGTTTCTAGGTAACACAAAAGCTAGCAACTACCGAAACCTCGTGGATGTGATGCTCCAAAACTTTCAAGCTCTTGGTTCAAAGATAAGCATCAAACTTCAAAATCTATTTACCCATCTAGACTATTTCTCAGAGAATCTTAATGATGTTAGCAAGGAACAAAGGGAGAGGTTCCATCAAGACGTTAGGATGATGGAAGAAAGATAACAAGTTCGTTGGGACTCACATGATGGAAGATTAGTGCTGGATATTGATCCGTGATTGTACTGAACAAAGCCATAGCTGGAAATCGTGCAAGCGAGCTTTTTTCAAATGAACAGTTAAAATCCAATGTGACATATTGGTTAATGTGTTTTTATGTCTATGAACATCCACATGTAACTGTTTGTTACAGAGGCTGTGTTCTGCAAATGATGGACCGATACAATTCTTTGTAGTTTATTATGATGTTGAACATTGCACGTTTACCATGATTTATTTATTCCGTGAATTAAGAGCTTTGCCCGTTTTGGCTCAGTAATTATTCATTTCAGATCAACATGGATCAGTTAAACACTGAAAACACATTTTATTCACTGACCAGCCCTATATAAATGTCCATTTAAAAGTAGCCCATTTACAGTAAAAAATAAATAAAAAATTCAAAATATCTCAAAACTAAAGCCTATCTGCAAAAGATAACGTCATTATCGAACTCAGTGCCCCCGATTTAGCCTTAATCCTCTTTCACTTTATATGCCAAAAATTTTTGGTCGGCCTGTGTAATAATAATCACAGTAATAATTACTTTCAAATCTTAAAGAAATTTTTCACGCATTTTCCTGATGATTGCTTAGCAAGAGTCCTTCTAAAAAGCTTCTCCATGTTTTAAGGTTACCAGCCAGATTTTCCCGCTGGCGGATATCAAAGTGAAATAACTTCATAAGCTGTTTTGCAACATCCCGAAAAAGCAGTAAAGGTGGTCAAAGTGAACTCTCCATTCGAGATACCTGATATCTTCATACTTTGTACAGGTCCAAGAGAACTGTCCATACAGCCATAGGGAAGCTTGTGTACATGTCCAAACGACTTGAAATAACACAAGATCAACTATCATTTATAGAAATAAACTAAGATTCAGCAACAAAGAATCTGCTGCACAATAAACAAATTCAATTTGGTGTTGTTTTAGTTTTGTTTGTAATCTTAGTTGCAACTGTTTTAGCCAATATCAAAAACAAACCTATTAAAGATTTTGAACATTTCCTACCTCATTTTATTGGTACACCAACCAAATGTGATCAGTTTGCCTTGTTCCTAAAATGGTTTAATTAAGCGGGATCAGCTACATTTACAAACCTTCGGAGTTAAACAATAAAGATGACGTTGATCGCTCAAAGTTTTCAGCTAATGAAAACGTGATCGAAGTAGATGATTTTGTCATTCTCCTTGTGAAGCAAAAACTTCAATGCAACTCTACAACGTCTGCATTGATAAAATGGAAGAAAACGAACTTTCAGCAAAGTCTTATAGAAAAGGAATTAGCCTAAAAGTTTAGGATTTCTCTTACGTTGTACTTAAAACAGAATCAATATTACTTATTTATCAAAAATGACATCATAAAAAAGCTTCCAGCTGCATTAAATCTTGAAGGCACTGCTATAGAAAAGATAAAATGTTTGTATTTGCACATATTTTTAGTAAATTAGTCATAAATTCTCTGATGACTTTCAGGAAGCTTTCTTTTGACTAAAAAAGCAGTTTGTTTAAATTTGTTTAAATATTCTATTTAATTCTGAATTATGCAAAGAACTTATTAAACATTATTTTTTTGGACTACAATTAGCGCTGTTTGACAGGCTTATACGGCATGAAAACATACTTGTTTAAAACAATTGCTACTTTATTTATTCAGAGGAAAACGTGTCGCTAAAAATGTTTGTGTAAATTGTGACCACTGGGCTTGACAGCACTATTGTTCTAGCAGTTGTTAGACCTTGTACAACTGCCATTCATTTACAAGTGATACAGCTTTGCAGAGTACTGACAGACCACCCACTACAGTGGACCTCGTATAGGTCCTTGAAGTGAAAAGGTATAAGCTATGCTTTGTTTAAAGCCTCTAGCTGCTTGTCGGTCACCAACCGCACTGAAGAGACCTGATAGGTTGTAACAGTATCACTGTTTGCAGTTTGCATAAATTGTTTTGTAGATTACTTTTAAAGTAATAAAAATTGCGATCATAATAAATGGAGTTGCGCTTTTAGTAATTATATGCTAATCAATAAATAAAACTTATATGTTTATTTACAGAAAGTTTATCTTCATTAGCAGAAGAACCAACAACTTCTTGTTGAGCTCTAAATCAATTACTAGTTGTATTTTACATCATTCATGCTTTCTCTTTCTTCAGAGCTTTTATTTGGCATTAAATAACAATTATAGTATTGATTTTCTTGCAATATTGAAGGTCTTGACAAGATTCACAACCTTACCAAAGATCGAGGATGCAAACTGCGAGTTGATATATGGAGAACAGGAGACGTTTACACGTATGCTACATACAGGTACCAGCTCACAACAAAGATCCTAGGCTTTATTCAATAACATGTACGAGGTCCGTCTTAAGTAACTATATAATTTAATTTCATAATTATGAATGCAACATAAAAGAAAGAAGCAATTGCAATATAGAAACTTACAAAGGGTACTGTTATTTTTTCGCAACACAAAACTTGATGTTTAATGAAGTTCCGCCTGCTTTTCATGGAGTTTAATGCAATTTTCTAATCTTTCAGGGAATGTTATGTCAAAAAATATTGGCCAATAAAACTTTCTGCTGAAATGGTCCACCACACAAACGTGCGCAAAGGTTACGGGAGTAACAATCGTAACTTTCAAATTTTCAGACCATCAGGAAACAGTTATACTGACTCATGTCGCCGTTAAGCTTAAAAATTGCCTCATCATACCACAAAACGCATTCGATGGCCAGCTCTCCCCATTTGACCATCTAAAAGAGCTGCTCTCAAAATTCGACCCGCTTATCCTGCTCCTCATCATTAAATGCAAGGTTGATGCGTGGATGGTATGACCAATAGTGTTCTTGTCTTAGCACACGTCTTACATTTGTTTATAACATGCCATTTCCGTTGCAAGCCTTTGAAATGACTTCTGCGAACTCTGTGCCTACAAGGCTACCAAAGCCGTCCGACGCTTTGCCATTATTTTTGTAACTGGCTGAGCTGAGAGCGGCAAATCTTCCAAAGGCAAAGAGCAATTGCTTTCTCTCTTCTTCCGTTTGATATTTTTAAGCACTGGCTCATAAAAGTGTTTTTAAAAGACATTTTTAAGTCTTTTCAACATAAAAGTGCCTTTTTTTAGAATTTTTATGCCCAAATCAAAAAAGTTTCTGGCGCCCCTGCCCCAGCTCCTTTCAGGTCAAACTTTTTGACCAGACTTATCATCGCTGGATAGGTGGATGGCTCGGGCTGATATTGCTTTCAAAATTTTCTTTGGATGAATGTCAAGGCCTCGGCTATCCAGAACCAATTCAAAAGTGCCATTTTTTGCTCTGTTGTCAATCATGGTATTGATATATCTGATAAGTACATCTAATATGTCTTTGAAAATAAACAATATATCTAAAAACGCGATGGCAAACCGATGCGATGGCGTAGTGGTTAGAGTGCCCGCTTTGCAGTCAGTAGACCTGGGGTTCATTCCCCTTGTCGAGCATACCAAAAGACTTTAAAAAATGGTATTCACAGCTTCCCTACTTGGCGCTCGGCATTTAGGGGAGGTTGTGGAGAACAAGCCGGCAAATTCGCTGGTTGTGTCCTTGGGCAAGGCACTTAACGGGACGCCCCACCTTCATGTGGAAGACAAGTGACCCATAAACCTCGAAAAAGGCAACTCCCAAGCGAGTGCGGACTTATCGTCCAAAGTATAGCGATACAATTCGCTTTCTCGTGAATGGAGGATAAATATGGCAAATAAAACAAAACAAAAACAAAAAAAAAGAAATGGAAATGACATAAATTTAAAGCAAATCAAAACCAAAATGCAAATGTCAGTAAACACTACGACATCTGTACCACAGCTTTTACAATTAGTATAACAGCAAATAAACTTTTAAATTGTTTCTGTTCCACTCTTCAAGGATTAGAATTGATTTTGTTGCTTACTTTTTGTGCTGACAGGCTTGTTACTACCCGCCTTTCTGGAAGGGGGCTCAGTTGGAGCGGCCCCTCTTCAAATCTTTGATTCCATATTTGCCTTAGGACACAATTACATTAAAAAATAAACAGTCAAAAATATTTTTCAAACATATTTGATTCCTAACTTTTTAATTTAATTCTGCATTTAGGTAACTATTTAGGTCAAGCAATACGTATTTATATTATATAGACTGTACCTTGAAATTACAATAGAACAAAAGACTTGTCTAAGCAACGTGTGCAATAAATTTGTGCAGCAAATATAATACAATTCAAAAGCAGCTCGTGTAAGAGACCGTTCTAACTACAGCCCTACTGATTGCTTTGCTCTGCTTACCAATTTAAAGATTAATCTGACATTCTTGAAGTTGAGTTAGGCTTGTTCAAACCAGGCATTTAAAAGCATCATTTAAAAATGCAAAAAACGGTTTATTTTTGTTGCTCGATTATCAGAGTTATGACTTAGATTGCATTACAGGGAGAGAAATGAGCTTTGCAACCTTTTTGTTTAAGACAGCTTTTTAGTAGTGTTTGATTTAAAAAATTAGAGTCAAAGAAGGTCAATGACAAGTTGAAAATAAAAGTTTAGATGTGTAACTAGAGTTTAAGGTAATCAGTTGGCATACTGATTTAAATTGAGTTTAATTCACCTTCTAGCATTAATTTTTTTATTTGATTAGGGTTGTATTTGAATAAGAGCACTTGACAAAGCGGTACTTGTAACGAAAAAAGCTCGTCTTTATTAATTAATATACTACATGAATTTAGCCTTAAGAGTGACACCGTGAGCTGATTTCAGATTTATTGTACAATATGAAAAACTAACATGGCTAACCATTTTACTCAATAAATTTCTACTTGATCTTTAGCATAAAATATTTGTCGTTTCGATTTAAAAATCCAAACAAGCTTTGAGCCACCTTTTCATGTTTAAAATCAAAATAACCAATACTTAATAATATAAGTGATTTGTCAACTTTCTTGAGGATTTCAAATATAATTTAAAATATTTTTTTCAATATGCAAATTATATGCTAATTACTTCCCCCTAATAGATGTTAAGCTGTCTTCAAAATTACAATACCTTTACCTCAAAGATAACTACAGCTTTTTTCTTCTACCAATTTTTTAGAAGTGGTTGCTAGATGACGCCAAGGAACTATGCTTTTTAGGTATATTAGTCAAAACTTACCAAAAGACCTAGTTTTTCTACAATTTGCAACTTTTTGAGTGTCATGAGCTTAATATTAATCGGAATTAAATTTTGTTAGCTAGATCAAGGTGGTCCGAGATTGCAAGCATAAAGGGCCACATTTAGGTTTGAGACAAACTTTGCAGGTCTCACAAGGAGAAACGTTATAGTGATGAAAAAGCTAATTTTGCTTTTTTCATCGATGTATTTTTTTGCTGCGCTACCGACACACATTTTAATGCTTTGTGATTGTTTGCCACTAAAAAAATGGTTTTCAACTTAGATAACTAGGGAGATACATAACTCATTGACTAATCAGCAAAATCTTTCATTAGCTTTTTGTTTTCGTCATCATAACAGGGTTTGCATTAATTTTCGTAATCCGCTATCTGCAGTAAGCAGCATTTAATGTTTGACCGGCCATTCTGATTTGTGTGTCGATTTTAAATCGTTCCAATGATTGAGAGGTTTTTTCGCAACTGCATGCTTTGCTAAACACGACGCACACTCTTGATGAAAAATCACTTAGAGGCAAAAACTACCCATTGCTTATAAGATTTTTTCCACACTACCCATTAGGCTTTACAAGAAAGGTTCATAGGGCATCCTCTAAATTTTTTAATCTCGATTAAGGACGAAAGCTATTTTGAAATTTAACTGCTTCAAAACGCCTATAATTTTCACACAAAACCACAAACACATTTAACGCACAAATCTGAAAAAATGATGGAAACAATCTTTGACAATGTCATCTTACAAAACTGACAAACACAAAGATCAAATAGTGTATTTTTCTTTCTCGCCTCCACATTTGCTTCAGGCAACGCTTATATCAAACACATCTGCTAACTTGCAATTGAATCCAACTAGAGTAGTGGCTCCCGACTGCGAATCTACAAAAGGAGATTTTGGGTGCCCACAAAAGATTTTTTTTAGTTTCCAAAAAGGTTTTCAAGACCAAATACTATCAGCCCTTCCATAGAAAACATAGTGTTCAATTTGCAATTTGGTTGGGGGTCTACACCATGTCAACAAAGTTTTCAAAAGGCCCATAGCATCGAAAAGACTGGGAACCCCAGGAGGAGAGAGACGGTGCTTTTTTATGTTCTGTCACAACGCCTTGTTACGCTAAATTAGTTACATATCGACCTGCCCTTTGTTGTGGAGCTTACCCAGGACCATTGTTTTTGCAATGCATTTATGTAAAATGTAGGTGCACTTTAACTCTTGGTTTTTTTCGCACTAAAAATATAACATGCACTAATTGTTCGCGGGCCACACAAAAGCCGTCGGTGGGCCGCATGCTGCCACGTGCCAGAGTTTGGACCACCCGGAGCCAGATTTAGAACTCAAATATAATCAGTAATTTTCTGCTAGAGTTTGGCCTAAACCATGCAACCTTATGTATTTCTGAAAAGAAAATTTCTTCAAGATTGAAAAGATATCAAGTTTAAATAGAATGTTTGTCACCAAACAGCAAACAAAATGTAGTTTACACCCCTCTCAAATGTTTTGAAACAAGGGAGATAGAGGAAAATTTTGATTTAGAAAAGCCGAACTTCTGCTAGCTTTTATACTTGTATTTTGGACTCTATCTTCTTGGAAACTTGTTACAAAGCAACAACTTTGGTAATGAAATGTTTGAAATTTATTTTATTTTTTCAAAGATTATAATTTTTTGAAAAATTTTAATTTAGTGAAGGCAAGTTGATAAATTTTGGGGTTTTTGAACTAATATGATGTACGGTACCCACATTTGATCAGTAAATATCGCCGCCTAGTTTAAACTATTTAATGTTTGACATTGCTGGAAAAAAATTTCAATATAGTTTGAAGCTTTGTCAGAAGATAAAACAGAAAAGTAGTTTTCAAATGGTGTTAATGGTGACGACTGTGGTTTCCGGTTGAACATGTAAATTTTAATTTCATTTCAAGGCAGTTGGCTTTTGCTCGAGTCTGCTGAACATTTGGCAATTTTTATCGTCTGCAACTGGGTTCTTGGTCTTTTTAACTTTTTTGGGTTAGAAAATAAAAAATGAGAGCACAAACTTTACATCTTTTGATGTGCCAGGATGTCACGAATAAGGAAATTTGCCTTGTAAGTGTAGTTTTTATATATGTTTAAAGTGCTGTATCATTTGTAGGCTCGGCTACTGATTGAGAAAAAAAAGACCTTTTTTCCTTGCAATTGGATTTGCTGTAAGTACGCCTTTATTACGTCACAATCATTTATGACACAAAAAATTCCAGATTGATCTAGTGATTCTAGCTTCTTCAAAGAAATTTGATACCCGATTACATAACTTTTATTACATAACTTAATGCTTTTTTCTTTTTCACGTGATTTTGTTCTAGCGACTTCTCGATTGTTTTTTTTTTCGATTTAAATACAAGACGACAGGATTATTTGAGAGTAGTAGTAGAGAGAAGCTATGTAGTGGGGAGAGAGAGAGATTGATTGACGGAGTAAAGAAGGGCTATCGTTTTTTTGTGATAATTTATTGTGGATACTGTTGACATGGCGAATATTGAACAGTTATTGGTAGAATTAGTTTTGGCAGTTTTCTGATAGTTTAGTAAAGTGATTAGTTTTGAGATCGTTGAGCAAAGAAGCTTGAAGTCGTGAAGTATTATTTCTGCGAATACATTATTCTGTTCTTAACGTGGTTTAAGATGTTTTTGGTGGAAGCCAATCTTTTCCAAGTTTTATTAAGGTGCAGTCAGACCTAATTATCCGAGCAATTATCATATGTCACCTCAATTTTAAAAGAAATTCAAGATTGAGATAGAACCAAAGTTATATTATATTATTAAAACGCGACACAGGAATTAAGCGTAATCTTTTGAAAACTTTACAAAAATTGGTTGAAAAATGAAGTCAAAAATCAATTTTTTGGTAAAATGATTTTGTTACTATGGCAGAAAAAGTTTTGAGAAAAATCCTAAAACAAAAAATCATCATATAATGATTGTGGAAGCGAAAGAGTTGAGCAACACTATGCGTCGCTATTTCACTACATAGTTATCAGTAATTGGTCGGAGGGGAGGGGAAGCACTAAGTCCACGTGTCTTATTCCCCCATTTAACAAAGCAAGCACGAGACTTGTTTGAATCTAACGTAATCGTCGAATCTTCGAAGATGGATAATACGGCGACCAAAATATGATGTTCTAATATGAAGCGTAGTTGCACGAACACAGTTTTGGAAATTAACACAGACAACATTCACATAGTACCCAGCTTCATCAACACATTGAGCATTACCGTCAAAATTAGCAGTAGGTTTTGCTCTGAATAGATGGCATCTGTTTTGCCGAACTCAATTATGTTGGCTTAGCAGTAATCTAGAACGAGGGTTAGCATAGTGGTTTACAACAATGGCTTGATCTCTGTGATTACCCTGTTTGCAATACTTTTTCTCCCTCTTTTTTGAGAGCAGATAATGGCTTAGTGACTCGATTATAATAATACTGTTGGCGAGATCGTACAGCACTTAGAAAATCAATGACAGCAACAACGCAAGGTTCAAGCAACTTGTGAGCACAAGGAAGTTTGCAGGGCAATCGCTTCCTCATTAATATCAGAGCAGGAGTGTATGGTATACCAGATACAGAAGTATTGCAAAGCTCAACCAATGACAAATAAGGATCTTTGTTTTCATAGTCAGCTTTTTTTTTGAAAACATGTTTAAGCGTTTAAATAGTACGTTCAACTTGGCCATTGCTTTGCAGGTAATTGGGACTAGATGTTATGGGTTTAAAACCCTACTCGTGAGAAAACGTTAAAAATCTTGGCTCTGAAATGTCATGTTATTGGACATTACCTCATTAGAAATACCAAATTGGGAAGAAACACATATTGAATGTTCGACGACAGGCATTGCGGTTTTGTCTGGCAAAACAATCATTTCAGGAAATTTAGGGAAAATATTCAACAACAACCAAATTTAAAAAGTCATAATGTCAACACCAACTTTATGTAAGCAAGCATTCGGTATTTCGTGCAAAATTAATAATTCTCGTTGGTGCTCATTTTGGAACTTACAGCAAACATTACATGCACTTGCTAACGTTTCAATGTCGTGTGATATTTGTGGTCAATACAGCAATCTACGCGAACACACCTTGCACTTTTCGCTGCCAAAATGATTTTTATGAATGAGCACAAGCATTTCAGTTTGCAGTTTGATTGCTTTTTTTTCAGGGCGATTCTAGAATCACGTAGAAGCTTGTTTCAGACTAATTGATTTTGATGTCTAAAACTACTTGCATACATATGAAATGATCTTCTAGTTTTCCGAGATCGCATATTTTTTTGCTTTAGTTCTCAAGAATTTGTCAAACATTTAAAGGATTTTTAAGGGAGTTACCTTCTTTGTAAGAACAAATGGGTATTATAGAGAATATTCATTTTTGTCTCACATAAGGATTGGAATTTGCCCAAGACCATTTCGATATTGTTTTTTTTTGTGCTGACCCACCTGTGAAAAGTGAAACTTGTGGAATCGAGCAGCAGCATCTTTACCAGCCAAGTAACGTAGAATGGAAACTTGGGTTGATATTTATTTCTTATGTAGTTCTGCTGCCTCATAGTTCGTACAAAATAGTATTTCCCACCTATTCCAGCAATCACCAAGGTTCTTTGTATTAAAATTTATCAGTGTGGGTGGTTGCAATGACCCTATTCCGTATTCGAGATAGATTGCACTTTTTGGGCAACTTTAAAATAAAGTTAAGCTTGTGGTAAATTCACGGTGCTTTCGCTATTAAGTCCACCGTTCTTTGCTAATAGACAATCTTATTTGAATGTGCTGTGCGACACCGTGTTTTTACCTGTAATTCTCATGCATCAGTGTCATGACGATAATTTAAGCGACACTATGCGTCGCTATTCCGTGACACAGTTATTTGTTGTTGGTCGGCAGGAGAGCACTAAATCCATATGCCACACAATGTTTTTCTGTGGTAGGTCTACATAAAACATAAAAAAAGATAATAGAGTTTTGCTGCGGGGTATTTCTTGAAATGCTATGTAGGTAACAGTAAGCACACAAAATTATCCGTTGTTAATTCCGATAAATATCTGCAAAATGCTACGTTTAGTGAATATCACATTCAAAATCTATGGTATGATACGACAAGGGAATCAACGAAAATCTACCGACAGCAAAATGGATGTATACGTTCCATAATACGCAACAGCGCCAGTACATAAAAGATTTATTATTGATCCATCGTTGCAATGTAGCAAGAAATAACTAAACTGTAAACGCTACAAACTAAAAGTAGAAACTTATTCCAACCTATGCTGCTATGATATAACGTTCTTTTCTGAAGCAGCAACTTAAAAAATTATATAATAGTATCTGCGTGAGATTGTTCGTTGCAACTATTGATTTTAGTGAAGAAAGTTGTGATTCAATTCTTGATTTGACTAAATTTCATTTGAATCCAAAGACTTTTATAGCAATTTATGATGTTACAATGCTTCCGCTGCGATATTCTGCCTTTTACAACAGACAATTAACATGCGACATGCGACATGAGTGATAATAGTTACAAAGTGAGAGTTGGAGCGTTGTTTTTAATTACGGAAAAATGGTAAGAACGTAGCCACACCTGGTTTATTGCCTTCCCTAGTCGAAGTTGACTATGGCATAGAAAACCAAAGTCAATAAATAATCAAAGATTTTAAAAGTTCTATTGCTTTTATGGGCTCTTTCTTAGAATTACATGCAACATGACTCACTCTCTTGAAACAATGTTTGAATTGTAAATCATAATGCTAGGAAAAGTAAATAACAAGTGCCTTGAAAAGTAATGCCAATAAACAATTGAATTAATCGCATGCTATTTGCAAATATTCTACTAGTACTTGCAGTTCGTTTAAAATCTGACCTTCATTACGCGTTTTATATGTTTTCGTCTGGTTGTGTAAAAACTGGGATCAAAGTAAGCATACAAGGAACCGAGTAATTTTATCTTTGAAACATCAGATCAAAAGCACTAAACTTTAAATTAATCTTGCATTACTTGAGCGGTTTTCCAAATGCCTTTTGCCAGGTCCTTATGCATTTTTAAAAATTTTGATAAGCGTTTAATGATAAGTACAACTTTTGGCCAAGCAGTAGAGTTGACTTTTATAAAATAATCTCAGCAAACTTTTCATTTGATTAAAATCCTCCTCTGGCAAATAACAACTTTTCCCATATTTACTGCGTGCTGTTTAAGCAAAGTTAAATTTTCTGCATTGACTTCACTGTATGAAAAATGAAAAGTGCTCCCTCGATTAATAACTTAACACAACGCTTCTCAAAATAAAAACCTATGGATTTCTTGAAAGACTTGGTATTTTTTGCAAGCTTCTAAAAATTTAATTCGTGAAGCAAATACAAATCAGAATGGAATTTCGTTTAATACTTCAAATTTTTCTTTGCTAAATACTGTGATAAATTTATTGTTCAGGCAAGTAATCCAATTGAAGAGTAAATGGTGCATCAATAGCGTTATTGCATCATAAATGTTAATTGTTCAACATTATTACAGCAAGGGTTGCAACAAAGAAAAGCAGTTAGCAATTTTCAAAGTGTCTTTACTCTCCAATTACGCAAAGATGTGACATTGTATTAAGACTAATCATTAATGTAAATGAATTAAATATTTTACTTCTGTAGATAAAGGAAAATGTTACAGAAACTTTTATACACAACACCTAGAACATATCTCACCCAGCCAAGTTTGAAAAACATTGATTTAGAAGATTTGTTTCTAAAAAAGCAATCATTGAATGAAAATATCCAGTTGTTTTGCATAAAATACTTTTGTTATAATCACATGTATAAGCAATTGTTCTTTGAGATCAACTCAGGCTATTTATAACAAAATAACCGGATTGAGCAAGTAAATTGTCACATCCAAATAATCAAATGTTAGTACTAAAATCAAGCCAACCATCCTGAGATATCAGTGAAAACAAGTGTTGTAACTGCATCACACACACACAGATTGAGAAACTTTGATGCAGCTTGAATACAAAAAGATTCTTGGTGTTAATTTTAGTGATTTTTACGTCGAAGATGAAAGCGACAACTACAGACTTCAAGTGAGCGGATACAACGGCACAGCTGGAGATTGGCTGAACTATCACAATGGAATGCAATTTTCAACAACAGAACGTGATAGTGACCTTTCCTCTTAGTAAGAAATTATGTTGAACTGTTGTCAAATTTTTCATCTAAGCTCTTATAATATTACTTTCAAAATTCAAATATTTTAAAGCTTATTTGGTGAACAAATCTGACAATAAATTGTCACTAATATTTCTGTTGCACTAAAAGCATAAACGAGCAGCTTATACGAGTGCAATGTAGTGAATTGCTTGAAACTGCTTTCGAGCAATTCACTACTAGTTAGAATCCATCAATCGGAGGACCTAATGTTCCTCTTTTATTATTTTATAACAGCGACATTGTTACACAAAACGCTCAATTATTGGAGCGGGGTCACTATAAAAAGATGTTACCATCACGAACTCACTTAACTACGTTGCAGAACAAAACATTTAACTGAAATGTAAATTCCGCTATTTTGCAGCAATTGCGCGGCTCGTTATGAAGGAGGATGGTGGTATAACAGTTGTCACTATGCAAATTTAAACCGACCGCCACCGATGTATTGGAATCCATCACAAAATGTTGTAAAATCAATTATGAAAGTTCGTTGTGATTAGCTTGCATACTGTAGTGCTTGCTTGCATTGACCCTTATCAAGCCTTGTGTAAATAAACTTCCTAGCACAATTATATCTGTTGTTATTGTGAATGTTCCACAACATTCCAATGCAGCTTAGAGAAAAGCAAAAAACTTGTAATGTGTTGTTAAAGAAACAGCAGTTTTGAGATCACCTGGATTTTTAACAAATTGTTTTGGAAAGAAAATTAGGATGAAACCTAAATTTTATTTTAAATATTTAATTGGTCGGCAGCGTCTCTATAAAGCTATTTTTCTTAAAATCTCTATCTACGTTCGTTGATATTCCTCTATATCTTCTTAACTTTATTATTTTTTTTGAACCATTCCAAATTGTTTTTTCGTATTGTTGTCTGTAACATAATAATGAAAACAGCAGCTGGCACACCTTCGATTATTATCCACTGACGCTTTGAAAGCAAACGTAAACAATCAAACTTATGTATTAAAGATATGCAGCGTGTTAAAGTGGAATGATGCAGCAGGCCTACTCTACTAATATACCTGTGGGCCGAAATCCCTGATTTTTTGCCTGGGCTCTGAAAACCGCGTATTTCCAAAAATTTTTTATGACTAGGTTTTTGGCGATGTATTATTTTCCAATGTAAAAGTGCTTTAGCTGTTTTTTTCCCAAAAAGTGCTACTTTAATGGCGAATGACATGGGCTTTTGCTGTCTAATTTGTGATCTTGGCTGTCTAAAATTAGCTTTCCCATTCCATCGCTATCCAAATCGCTGGCTGTCCAGCGGTTTTTCAATTGCACAAAAGATTTGGATTTTTAACACTTTTCTTATCCTAAAACGCTTTCGCCCTCTTTTGATTCTCGCTGTCTGTAGCTCGTTGAGGAGTTATAAACCACAAATAAAAAAAATTAATTTAAAAAGATAATATTAGTGTTTATGTCTTGTGATTGAATTGATATTGTAAAGAAAAATCTGACTAACCTGCAATGCATGACCCAATTATCAGAGTAGTATGGGTAGATAATTCGGTGATCAGTACGCAACGAGAGGAAGGAAATAAAATCGAGAGTGGAGTTAACCATGCCAACGAGTACGAGAGAAAATAAACTTCTGTAGTGTACTGGATTGGATAACTTAATGATGCAATCGCAACTTAACGAGCCACGCCTACTCCAGTAGCCTATTAACTAAAACTTTTGTGCTGTTTCATTAGCAAATACAACAAAAGTTTTAAATAAGCACATTCCTGTTAATGCTGCTTCAAAATGGGTGGTCTTTTGGTGATTTATTGTTATCTTTCTGCTATGCTTAATAGAAGATCGTTTTGTTTCAACCAGCTTGGGGGTTGATTGTACGATTAAGTCAATGCATTTATGCCACAAGCTGTGCAAACAGCGAAAGAGAATTACCTTAAAAGCCGCGAAATACTTAATGCACAACAATCTACGGTAATCATCGTGACGGTTGCGGTACTTTCATTATTGTCACCGCAGGCAGCGCTGCAAGTCTCTTGAACTCGTTGGTATGGGTGATCACGCTTTTCGTTGCTTCATCTAATACATAAAGTGCAATTCTGTCCATCTGTCTGTGTGTCTGTCAGTCTGTTTTAACTCCTCTGAAACTGCTATAGGTACAAGCATCAAACTTGGCACAATTGATCACCACCCCTTGGTGAGTATCATAAGGGTATTCATGACATCATAACCAAAAATCATTGTTTTAGAATTTGCATTACTTGACAGAGGACAACCGCTGTTTGCTCAAACAAAAACCAGCTTCCGACTTACCACATTTCAAAAACTTTCGTTTGTTTGTGGTTCAAAATGACGTCACAATTAACGATTTATTGAACAATCTTTGTTTTGTTCTTTCTCAAAAAGTACTCATAGCAGAAACGCGATTAAACGTTTTTTTAAGATATAATAATAAGCTGCTGTTGATAAAAACAACTTTACAGCAATTAATGTTTATTTGATTATGCTACGAGCAATTATTTATTTAAGCACTCAAGCCCTCAAAGCATTTTTTTTTCTGTATTTCTTTTGTACGCTTAAACAGGGTCTATGACGCCATAATATGTCTCGTGCGATTAACACAAATGCTCGCTACCGCAGATCATAATATCAAAATGTTTTCAAAAATTGCAACCTTTTTGCAAAATTAGTTTATTAAAAAACTAATCTGTGGTCTTATTTCGCGACTGATTTTCATACTATTTTTTAACAAATTAAAGTTTATTTTCAGGGCAATGCCGGTAGTGTATAATATGTACAATTAATATTAGTTTCTATACTGAAAAAACTGAACTTTAAAACCTGTGGTGTAACTTTTTACCCCTCCCAAAATTGCTGAGCTCAGTGAAAACAGGTGACTTAAATACAAAAACTTTTTAATAAAGTACTAACAATTACTGTCCTTTGAAAGCTTAGGAAATTTCCTTTCTAGCAATATGTGACTGCAATTACTTGAGCCTAAGAAATAGTTTATAATGGCTGATCAAAACTTAGTTGCCATACATGATGTTTCATTTTAAGTTGTACAATTATTCTACAAGAGCTAACAAACTTGCAATTTTTAGACAAAGTTAGTTCTTTGGTACAGTTTGACTAATTTTCCTCACAAACGTGGTTCTTTCGCATTGTTTGACGACGATTTCAAAAAGATCAATCAAAAACTGAAGCCTCCATCAAAAATGTTTATGAAATGTAGTCTACCGGTTAGAAACACACAAAATTTTAGTGCCTGCAGTTCACAAAATTGCAATTTCTAGAAAAACTAAGTCCTTTGGTACATTTTGTCTATTCTTTCTCAATAGCATGAATCTTTGGCATTATCCATCAAATTATTCAAAAGACTCAAAGTCTACAAATTTTAATATGTAGCCTACTCCAAGCAAAACACTTGGTGATCACCCAAGAAAAAGACGATGAGGTAAACATGGTCCTTTCTTATCGTTTGCTACAACATGTAGGGGTCGAGCTATATATGATCCAAATATTGAAGCAATTTCCTTTGCAATTAGGCAAGGCTGTCGCAGCACCCAGCTGATTTGATGTCCTTAACCTCGACATTGTTGATGGAGGCTCCCGCTACTGCTATAACTAAACTGTGAGTGCTTCATTTTGGGTTAGCTTGCTCTTTGCATGGCGGCGTTTATGCCAGGGCCAAGGAACACGCACGCAGTCAGAGACATTTGTTCATATTAATTCGCCTACAGTAACGAAAAAGTGGTAGGAGCAATCCTAATGATAATGGCTCAAAACGCATTGTAAGGTCAAAATGTTAAATGCCATCGCAATGCTTGCCACTATTTACTGAAAACAGCAGCTGGCAGCAAATTTATCTACTATCATTTTAATAGCAAACATAAATGGTAAAGCTCATTACTAATATTTGTAATTGCAAGGATATCGATATAAAACACTAGTCTTCATCTAACAGTAGAGAGGTATGGATTAAGGGCAAAGTTAAATGTAATAAAATTCTAAGTGGAAGAAAAGATCAAAATTAAACAATAATAGCATCAATCTGTAACACTGGATCAAGAGGAAATGTTTTTGTTCGAAAAGATTATAATAGGCACCTATTGCAATAGGTTGTATGACTTAAAGGAAAAGCATAGCCCCTTTTCACGCTATGGTCGAATTAACCCTTTAGAGTCTAACGTCTCCAAAATGGAAACATAGCTTTAAAAAGACGCAAATCATTTTTTACAGCCAGCTTGTGACATTTTTCTCTTTTATTACGTTTTTTTAGAGTATTATCTTTACTCTCAAAAGTTTTTTGGGCGTAATTTCAAATAAAAGCCAAAAATTGAAAGAAAAAACTCAAAAATTAGCTTTTTGTTTATTGTACGTAAGCTTATTATAAACAAACTAAAAAAAAATTTTTTATGCTAACACTATACATTAGCAAGAACTGGTCATATTAACTACTTTTAACTTAAAAAATATATGGTTGTACGTTTATTTTACCACTTGCAACGTTTTTGCTGCAATGTTCCCAAAATGGGAGCGTTGGTAACTTATGGGTCCAAAAAATCTTTTTTTTGCAAAAAGTGTTGTGGTGATTATTAGGCAAAATTACGTTACATAACGCACAACCTTGCATGCACAATTGACGAAATTGAATATGACTCACGCCGTTTAAGTTTACATGGTTATAGAACTTGTAAGCAGCCACAACATGAGGGTTTAGTATATGCGAAAACAAGTTCCACCACCATTTTCTAGAACGAAGCCGTGGTCTATATGACGACAACAACCTGTCACTAGCATCCACATCTCACATTCCTTTGTTGTACATTTTGATAAGGAAGGGTTGGTCTACAGTTTTCTTTTGTTCGTTCTTTACTCTTCTTTCGACTTTTTGAATCGGGTACACACCATAATAATTACTTGCGACAGTAACTGGGCAATTGTCGTTCCATTTTACGCAAACAACTGAACCATAAGATTGAAAATTGAATGTCCCTCTGGTTTGTTTTTGCAATCTTTTTTAGAGATCAAAGAGCAATGGTTTGTTCTGTTATCCCTTATTGTACCACAAGCTCTAACATTTTCTCCAGAAAGATTGGTGAGCAGCGTATGGCTAGTAAAAAAATTATCAAAAAAGACCACGTGCTGACGTGGGTTTGTTACAGAGCTCAACATTTTTTCTACAACATGAGTTCCTAAAGGGTTTGTTTTGCTTTCATCTTTGCCAAAATATATTTCGAAGTTGTATGGATATCCATCACTGTTGCAAAGCATTCATAGCTTGTAGCCAAACTTCACTGGCTTACCTTTGATATACTGCTTTGCACTACGCAGACCGCGATATGGCACCATGGATTCGTTTATACTGAGGTTTTTGTGAAACACACCAAACTGCTGGCAATTAGTTCGCAAAAGTTCCAATAGGGGCAATGCCTTTGCTACTTTAGATTGTGCAAGGCTGTGGTTGTCAGCAATATGCAAACATGATTTTATAACACGAAAACGATTTCTTGCCATAAAATTTGAAAAGATAGGAGCTTTCAGATCTTCAGCTGTGCTCCAGTAGTCTGCTTTTGAAGGAAGATTGTGGTACCCACTTATTGGCAATAGACCCCAAAATTTTTTCATCTCTGCATCATTAGTTTTGAAAGTCTGCATATTTTTGTCTCTGGTAGCATATAAGTTTGTTTGTTCTACTAGTAGAGAAATCATAGAATCAGAAAAAACAGAGAAAAAGTTTGGAACATACTCTCTCCTCCATGCATCATAACTTCATCTAATTTCTGCAGTTCGTTTGCATCAGAAAGACTTACTTCATCACTTTTACGCCATACACTGTGCCTGGATTCTTTTTCTGTAATTTCGTCTTCGAAAGCTTCTCAGTGTATTTCAACTTCTCCGGAAACTTCATCTGGTAAGCATTCTTCATTCAAAATGTTATCGCTACCTTCCTCATCACTTTCAATTCCCTGATTAGCCGATTCTAGAGGAAGCAGCACTATTTCTAAATCATCAGATTCTTGAGATTCAACAATGTCTTTAGCGGATGCTAGAAATCTTATTTGAGGCCTAGACCGACCAGCTCCGTAAAAAGAACTTGCTTTCATGACTGCAGACTTACTCGACTTCACCAAATGCAAAGCTACTTTTTTATACTGTAGTATGAAAACCTAATGAACTTTCTGCTTGCCATACAAGTGTTTAGAAGATGGATTGTTGTGAAACTTAGACATTTAAATAGCACTTTGGAAACCGCTAATTATAAAACAAAAGCCAAACAATCAATTGAAAGAAGAGTGTTTATCTTTGTGCTTACGTGTCTGTTTCACACGCTGTTGCGCTACCAACGTGATTTCAAATATTAGGTGGGAGTAGTTACCAACGTTCCCATTTTGGCAACATAAGAGAAAACATAAAAAATGAGCAAAAATTTTGTTTTCAAGGGTTGGTAAGTCTTAGTTAAAGCTAAAAGAGTAACATATCTAAATCTCATGTTTTATTAATGTCTAGAAGTACTTCCCATAATTAAAGGGTTAAAGCAAACAGCGCAGGCAAAAATCTTAATGTCACCAATATTATTACCAAAGCGGGCCCACCAAATCGTCGAACACGCCTACCACCACACAGCTGATTTCTTTATGGATTGAAACGATCACCATTCGGGCTACGCCATCAATTTTGACTGTGTTTCATCTCCCCCCTCCCTTTTGCTCTTTTAAAAATTACAAATGGTAGTTTGTGTCACCGTTCTTTTTTTTTGAATACTTTCAGTCTTTATTAATAAGCCAACATGATCACCATTACATCTACAGGAGCTATGGCTTATATTTAGTAAAACATTTTGTTGTGACTCTAACAAATGTTTGTACGGTGAAGCTGACGCAGCTGCATTAATTGATACGTTTTAAATGGGCGCGGGTGATAGTATGAATGCCGAGTTTAAATCGCACCATACTTAGGAGAAACATGTTTTCTATTTTGCTTAATAATAGCTTTATAGAGCTACCGGAATCCAATCTGAAAATTTGGGAAAAGCAAGAACTTATTTAACTTCTACGAGCGTACTTAAGAAAGGAAAAACAATTATGAATCATAATGTGTAGCCAGCAGCGACTTCAGAAAGTTTGAGGAAAAATCAAAATTAACAACGTCACTGTGTTAAATCGCACCACATATTATTATTGGTATTTTGAACCTCAAATCGCATCACATATTATGAAAATATTATTGGTATTTTGTTTTATAATAGCTTTATAGAGCTACCGGGGTCAAACCAAATATTTGAGGAAAAGCAAGACCACTTATCACTTCTCAGGGAACGTCAGGCAGGGAGAAAAAACATGCTACAAAATGCATAGCCCGCGGGAACTTGAGAAAGTTTAAGGGGAAATCAAAAGAAAACAGCGTCATTGTGTGAAATCGCACCACACAAAAGACATTTTTGCCCTTTTGCTGTAGAATAGCTTAATATCAGCAATGTAATTCCCACTTCCAAACTACGGGAAAAGCAAGGCTTTCTTGGGTTTGTATCAGCAATGAACAGAGCACATAGACTTAAGGCATAGCCACGATCTTGAAATGAGATATTCTATTAGGAAAAAGAGCACGAAAAGTCGTAAACATCTTATGGGCAGAAAATACATAAACGTTTGGTAACTCTTTGCACAAGAACCTGATAGGCAAAACCGGCTCGGCCGGCTAAACCGATCCTGTCAATCCCGACGTTGCTGACGGGGTCTCTGCGGGTGACGCCGTCATGTTTAAGAAAAAATCAACATAAAACCATAACAATAACAATTTGTAAAACTGTATATAGAGAGAACAATAGCCGCTTTTGTCGCTATGCCGGAAACAAGACCAATAGCGCAGCCAAATTAGGAACTTAACATCACAAATATTAATAGGAAAACGGAGCACCAATTGGCAAAATAGGCTTACCATTAAATAGTTTTTTCTTTAATAGTGAAAGCAACCACCATTTTTCCGCTACATTCAGTTTTGATTATGTACAATCTGTGCTCCCTCACAAGTATTAACGATAATTTGTGACAAGATTCTTTGTGAGCATTACCAGTCATGATTGAGAGAATATGATAATCACAATTTTGTGTAAAAGAATTGTCAAAGTGCATAAAATTTATTAATTTTTCGCTACTTTTCACAAAAGAGCCAGATATGTGAAGCCGGCTTGGCCGGTTGAACCGAAATACTAAACCCGGATATTAATGATGGAAGGCCTCTGCCGAGTGACGCTGGCAAAGCCGGCTAATTACCTATTGTACTCTTGGGATTGATATAACCCATTCACACATACTTCCTTTGTGAAATGCTTGTAAAAATGCTTTCTAATTCTCAGCTTTTGTTTGAAAACCAAGTTTCCTTTTGTAAGAACACGTGCAACATTAAGTTCGTAAAAGTTTTACTGTTTCTTATCGGCCATCTTATTTTTGCACGAAGTTTCAAGGATGAAAAAATTCTAGCCGAGTGGTTCTCATCCAAAGCTACTAGGCCCCGTAAAAAAGGAGTTGTTTTTAAGGAGGGGAAGTTTGGTTTAGGGAGGAATTGGGGAGGGAAATCCTGGTTTTTGTTATGGTTTAGCGAAGAGCAGATGGTGATATATTTGACTTTTAATGGTTACGCTGTTTGTAATCATAAAGCTGTAATTATCCGCGCGTGGCTATTGCAGTCTTTTACATCCGCCTGTAGTCAGTGGCGCCGACTAAAGTAAGCGGGCTCCCCCGAAAAGAGCAGCCTCCTTACAAATGCTGTGAAACTATGTGGTTTAAATGAAGAATGGATTTCACTTTTTTTTGCAGTAAGCGCCTTTAGTAGGTAAGACTGTGTAGTTTTAAGCGCAGTTGCAAATATCAGTTTTTCAATTTTTTGCACGATTAAAATGCTGCGTTTACCAAACTTGGGCATATACGCGTCCGTGAATTTCTCCGTTTCCTTTTCTTCGGTCAAGTTTCGAATGCTTTTCACAAAGATAGAATTCTTTTCAGACATTCGGTCAATGGTAAACTAAAACTTTTCTAGAGCGAAAAAACATTTAGCCAGCTATGTTACCGCAATTATCATCAAGGATCCCGTAAAAATGCTTCGGCAGTATCTCAAAACTACCGTTACTTTCGTCTCCCCACACCTAGTCAAAAAACAACGTTTTGCTATTTTTTGAATTTGGGACAAAACTTAACTTGTTTGTTTTCATGCTTGATTTGTGAAATTGGTTTACAAGACTGGTGAAATTTGTTATCGCTTGTCAATATTATTGCTACCGGCGTGATGGCGTAGTGGTTAGAGCGTCTGCTTTGCGGTCGGTAGACCTGGGGCTCATTTTCCAAGTCGAGTCATACCAAAAGACTTTAAAACATGGTATTCACTGCTTCCCCGCTTGGCGTTCAGCACAATAGAGATAGTGTGGAGAACAAGCCGGCAAGCTTGCTGGTTGTGCCCTAGGGCAAGGCACTTAATGGGCTGCCTCCACCTTCATGTGGCAGACAGGTGGTGGGGCCAAGCAGTTTAGTCATCGTGGTGGCCCAGTTTAACTGAAGACTGGCAAACCGAGCCTGAGCGCACACGCAGTGTATGTACATCTTCCTGTACAATGCTCAGAACAAACAGCTCAAACGACAAAGATCAATAATATTGCTTTCTGAGATAGGTTTAAAAAAAAAAGCAAGATACACAGTATGACTACTAAATCGTACGAAAATACTAATTTTCTCTTTTCAAGTTACGTGGCTTTGGTCATTATTAATTCCAATTTTAGATAAAAGTTTACTTGCAATTGCAAAACCCTTCCGTTTAATTGATTACGTTTGAGAATTGTAACTAGTTCAATTTATTGAAGGTAAAGCGTCTTAAAAGCTAACTGCAATCAGTTGATTCATTAGTTTATTTGCTTTACCAAAATCAAGCAAAAACTGAAGTTCGCCAGTAATTTTTGTTGTGCTATCATAGCCGTGGTAATCTACCTAGCGTTCCATAAGTTCAAAAAAGTCACATTTTTTATGCTCATGTTGGGCGTAGAATTAGGCTAATTTTATTTACATGCTCTGTTAACCTGGCACTCTGAAATGTTTACGAACTACTGTTGCACAGGTCGCATGGTTTCAGGGACCACATTTAGCTTAAAAAAACAGAAATAACCAGGTAATTTGCCGGGGCCGATTGGTAACCGATAGGCTGCTTGTTTGTGAATCTTTTTTAGGGCTGACAAAATCAAGCAAATTATTACACCACCAAAATGTAACGTCACAGTTTTGCCTCTTCTCCCCCCAGCCCACCGGAAATTTTGATAACTCTACGCTTTCGCCCATACTATTGTTGTTCGGACTTGTTTTACTCCATCTTTGAAGATTTTTTACACGCAGCGAACTCCAGTTTCAAATCGAGTGAAATTGAATAACTTTTTTGACAATTTGCTTTTTTATTTTATTTGGACATCCTTAAAGTTTACTTTGATAACTTTTTGAGGTCGCCTATGAAATTGAGAAAAATATGTAATCGGGCCACGTGCCTCTGAGCAACGGCTAACATGATTGTTGTAAGTCAATAGAAGTTTAGAACAACGGCGTGAAACAACTTAACCTGCCATTGGAAAACAAAAATTAAAAACTGTAAAGATGTGATGTTAAATTCTATTAAAAATAGCTACAAGTAACAGGACATTTGTTTCTGCAGTTGCCAGATTGCAGACGTATCTAAGTCGATTTATCAGTAACTTTCTTTTTAAATAGCCTAGCTTCTTCTACCGATAATTTTTAAAACGAGTTTTTCAGTAGTTTCGTTGATAGAAAAACCTGTTTTATCTCGCCGATTTCATTAAAACCTTTTAATTATCTAAACTGGCAAACCAAAACCTGACATGGCGAGTATGATAACTGGTTACCTTCAAGGGACAAAAGCAACCACCCGTACATTTTTAAATGTTAACTTTGATAAAATTCCTTGATTAACAGGCACTGCTGCTCTATAAAGTTGTATTGCTGGCCTTGTGTTTTGCTTAATTCCAAGTTGAATTTTCCAGTTTGGATGTAGGAAGGTTATTCAGATCTTAACCATCTATCAGCTACAACTTCAAAACATGAAAAATATAAAAACTGCATTGAAGTTTCATTTTCATTGAATGTTTTTGGATGCCAAAGGATTGATATTGCTTTAAGTAACCAAAGACAAAAAGTGGTGTCCCGTCATAATGAAAATGTAAGAGCCAATACGGAATTGTTGAGGGCATTTATTAATGCAACTTGTTTTTTGGCATGGCAAGAGCTTCCTGTTAGAAGGCATGATGAATGTGTATCATCTTACAATTGTGGAGACTGTGTTGGACTTCTGGAATATGTCCGAGAATATGATACGTAGCTAAATTTCTGTTTCCAGACTTCTACAGTATTTAAAAGAATATTTCGGTCAGTTCAAAGACGACAAAATCCCAGCTTTCAACAGTGATCACATATGTATACAAAAAAAGTGCTTGAAAGATTTATAGGCTGCACTGATGTAAGCTTTGATCGTACTGCAGCTGGATTAATGAGCCATGTGGAAAAAGTACTTGAACAATACATGAAGAAAAAATGACTGGTTGGAAAAATATATGATGGAGCAAATGCAATGTGTGGGCAAACTACTGGGTTACAAAAGCGAGTGTTAGATAAATACCCAAAAGCTCTGTTTGTTCATTGCTAGGCACATACTCGTAATTTAAATTTGGTGCTTCAGTAAGAACTGCAGAGCATTCGGCAGTGCCGAACTTTCTTTCAAACTCTTTCGGACTTGGCAGCAGTTTTTTCCAAATTTTTAAACGCATTCATGCTTTGAAAGAATTTGTAAATCGCAGAGTATACTCTGTTACTCGCAATATGGCCTTTTTCTTCATCCTTGTTAAGCCCTGTACATGAAAATGGATCCGGGCCAGTAGCATTTTTCAGCAATATTGTGAACGCTCACTCCTTTTGGTAGTTGGTCTACTGCAGTATCTTTGGTTTTATCTCAATCGTTACAACATTCCATTTTCTTTTTATGCAAGGCATAGCCAGTAGATTAGTTTGAAACTTAAAAAGCTTTTGCACTTAAATACAGTTCATTATGAAGCGCTTTTTGCTTTTGGCACGTCACGCCAGATAGCGATGGCTCACGATAAGGATGTACACGCCTCTCAATGGCGTTTGTCAGAGTAGCATTTGTATAATCGGCGTTTCACTGTAGTTAGATTGATTTCGTTGCTTGCCTATTTTGTTGAGTTTGGAGTAGCCCACTTGTTCTCAAACTATACGTCGCTCTAATTTTCCAAGAGCGTTTCACATTGATTTTGTTTCGTTCATCTCTTCTATTCATTTCAACAAATTTGTTCTGAACGTAGCGTCCCTATTTATTGTACTCCAACATGAAGCCTATATTTAGTTGCATTTTTACCGCACAACCAATGTAATTGCAATGTTGTAGTACAGTTGCATAATCAACTTGTCACGTGATGAATATATTGCACAAATTTAATTTACATTGGCGCAAATAAAATGAAGACTGTGGCAGTCTGTTAAATACACGAAAACAAGAAGTTGATGTTGCATCTTCGTTAAATAAGCAAAAATTTGCACGAAAATGACAGATCTAAAAAAATTTCTCAAGTATGTCTACAGTTGTATAGATTTTGGGTCACATTTGTCTTGCAGAACAACTAGCAGAAACATCAGATTGTTATGTAGTTCGTTGCAAAGTCATCAAGTTTTTCTTAAATGGGTCGCCTCAAAAAACGTTTGAGAATCGCTGGTGCAGCCAGTAGCAGTTGTGCCCCAGAGATATTGACCCTTTTACTTGCTTACGAGGCTGACCATATGTTTACAGAAAACTTACAATGTATAGAAAAAGCCAGTTAATCAGAATAGAGTGCTCAATGCCAACAGCAGAGCATTAGCCATAATTATGTCTTGGTTCTTTAGTCTACAAAAACATTGTGCTCTCAACACTCTGTTTCACCCAAAAATGCAATTATCAGGAGATCTCATTCAAATAGAATCTGTGTTTATGCCACATAGGCCACATGTCAAATAGATGCCCTTATGTTGAAGTGTATAAATTCTATTTGAGTAAGATCTCCTGATAATTGCATTTTCGCGTGATACTGATTGTTGAGAATAAATTGTTTTAATAAGCATTGAGTGATAATTTTGCAGAATAACTTCAAAATGATATTAACAGGCCCTTGGCATGAATCTTATGTGATTGAAGTTATGTACATAAATAAAAACTTGAGCATATATCATCACGTATTTTTAGTCTCGAGCATGTATCGCACATGTTTTAAAAAATTATATTTTTTGTGTAGAAAGAGCAAGTAGTGACTCAGGTGAAGATATTCCGTCCACCTGGTATGCAAAATGTGCAAGGCGCCATTGTGACAATGAAAATGAAACAGATAGAGCAATTTATTTACTGATGTAGAAACATATATTGGACAGTATCTGCTTAGTGATTACTTAAGCAATTTAATTCTGTGACTAAATTTGAATTTTTTCGATTTCTTTGCAATGATAGATTTTTAGAGCACAAAAATAACTTTCCAAACCAATTGCTAAAAAAACTACAAAACACCTGTGGAAATCTGTTTGATTAATCTCGACTGAAATTTGAACTTGAAGTTGTGTATTCTCCAACTGAATTTTCTAAAAAAAGCACTCAACACGCTTTTGAGTACATTTATGAAACCCCTTTAGAATCGGCTTTCAAAGAAGCTTTCAAGCTTTCACAATTAATTTTAATCTTTTCCAGCAACAAAGCATCAGCTGAGCGTAGCTTCTCAGCATTAAAAATATACATACTTGCCTTTGTGCAACGCAAGGTCAAGGAAGATTGAGCTCGCCCCGTTTATTTGCTATGGAAAAAAAACTTTATCGCTAAAACGCTTCTTATGTTGACATTACTAAACAATTCATTGCACAAAAGCAAAGAATAGAATTACGTTATCGATGATTTAGGTTTGTTTCACAGTACTCGTTAAACTGCTATCTTTTGGTATACCCGGAATTACGTTACCGATCTCATCATAAATGTATTAAATTGTAATCATGATGTGTTATTCGTAATTAATCACGACTTTTTCGTCTAATCACAATCGAGCTCGATTATAAGTGGCGTAATTATATTGTATTAAACGTGAAGAAGTGTAATGATACATCTTTGTTTTTTATATAAAAAGACTATTGCTCTTGTTTCTAAAAAACGTCTTTATTTTTTAAATGCATTCTTGTTTGTACTGAAAGCGACTAATTTTTCCTCATACAAATTGATAACATAATATTCCCCACTCCAGTCAGCAATACATTAGTAAAGTGGATATTTTTTCTTGTTTGAACCGAGCGGACAAAGAAAAGGAACAGCTTTAGTGAAAAAACAATTCAGCCTATTCTATAAGTCAGTGGTTCTCAAACTGTGCGTCGTGACGCCCCGGTGCGTCGTTTCAATTTTCCAAAGGCGTCGCGGGATAATTTGGTTTTGTGCCATTAAGTCTAGGTTTTATTGCGTCAAAAGAACTCTGATCGTAGATTCCTTTCTTACTTTCTTCTGACATTTTCACAATAGTGATTTTAATACACTGTTGTAACTGTTGACTTGTCATTCAAGAATCAAAATGCAGAAGTTTAACTTAATTGGCGAAAAATATATAAAGAATAAAGCATTCAGTTGTATGTTGGACAAAAACAGAAAAGATGAGTTACAAACTTAGAAGAACGTAATTTTACGATTGAAGATGACATACCAATCCAAAATCTCGGGAGCATCTGCATAGGGGCAGTTATTTATGTAGATTATGGGTCATATTTATCTCGCAGTACGGCAAACTAAACTGTAAGATGCTGTCTGGTGCGTCGCAAAGTCTCGCAAACTTTTTTAAATGCGTCGCATCGCAAAAAGTTTGAGAACCACTGCTATAAGTATAAGTAAATCTAGACATGAAATGCCATGCTGTGCGAGAGATAGTTTCTAGCAACAGAGATTGCTGGAACAGATCGTTTCTGGTAATATATGTAACTCATTTGACACTAGTCATATAAATACAGTTCAAACACTTCTGTTTCTTTTAAATCTTACGTTGTTTCCTTGTTGTCCTTTTGTTGGGGTTTAGATTGATGGCCGCCCTGAATACACCACTGTTTTTAATGTCATCTGCCAAAAGCAAGTATTTGGTCTGCTGTCACACCAAACCTAAGTATCATACCGGTTTTCACTTAACCTAGTTTTGTGCCTGCTGCTAAAGCCAGTGTTTTTATGTTTTTAAATGAGCAGGCATCAAAAGATTTATTTAACTAATATTTCCTGCCAGCAGGAAACGTTATTCAAGCTGAGGTTGTTGTTTTATGTAAGGGTTGCAGCAAAAACCTTATGTGTTTTTAAAAGCCATTCCTACTAATGCAAATTTTTTATTTTATGTTATATCTGTTGCTGAACTCCAATGTTGTTTTTTTTATTTTGATTTTGTCTTAGTAAAGTTTTATTTATTTTGTCTTTCTGTTTGACGTGAGTGTACCCCAAATATTATTTGACTAGCCGACTCTGACGGTATCGCCCTTAGGGCCTCCATTAACAATGTAGAGATTAGAATATAGCTTCAGCCAATTGATAATTGTGTGAACAGTATTAAAAAGTTAATGTTTTTTGATACAGCCAATTTTCGTTTCAAAATCAAATCAATTAAAACAAACACAATAATGACCTACGCATAGACATCATATTTTTCCAAAATTTCTGGCTCCACCTTGTTGCATTGTTCCCAGCATAGGCGTACTTACAAACTGGAACAGCTCACACTTGAAACGGCCAACGCTATCAAAAAGTTTTATTTGTTCATTTTATGAAGCTCATGGAACAATAATTTCAAATTCGTGGCGTGGTGGAGGAGCGGCAAACCAAAGTGATTAATATGTACTTTTACAAATAGCCTATGAAATATTAGGACCACTACTTACAACTTTTTTGCAATTGCAAGCCTATTTTAACAGCCCATATCCTTTATTTGCGCAGATGTTGTTTGGTCGTAACGTAAACGCAGCCATGCAAATAGCAAATTAAACCGAAATAAAGAGCTCGAGGATATGTAGCTCGACACCAATATTTTGTGGCAAAAGTTAAAACAAAACCATCTTTCTCCCCCTTTTTTTGTGCGGGTCATCCATCTTTTTGGAGTAGCCTACTTATTAAACTATTTAGGGGCTTCATTTTTAGTTAAATTTGTTTAAAAGTTATAATAGATAATGCCAAATAACCATGCTTTTGAAGAAGAACAGTTAAATTGTACCAAAGCGCTTAGTTTTTTTAGAAATTACTTTTTCATGAAGCCAGCCACCAAAATGTAGAGTGTTTTTGATTGATAGATTATCTTTTACAATAATATTTGTAGAGACTGCATTCTTTGAAAAATATTTTTGAAATTTAGATAGATAATGCCAAGGAATTATGCTTGTGTGAAAAAATAGTCAAAATGTATCAAAGAACTAACTTTTTCTAAATATTGGAAGTTTGTTACGTCTAGTAGGAAATTTGTCAAGTAAAAATAGGAAATGGTTTATCGTAAGCAATTTTTGATCAGCGATTACAAATTAATCCTTATCCTAAACTAATTAGAATTACATATTTCTGAAAATCTGATTTACTAAACTTCAAACGACACTGATTGTTGGTACGTTTTTCCAACCTTTATGTATTAAATTCACTTGTTCCCACTTTACTCACCACTTTTTATGGGAATAAAAATTTACTCTGCATGCCTAAAAGTTTATTATTGTTGGTATAAAACACATTGTAAATATACATTGTAATTTCGGAATTGTCTTAAAATTACCTTAAATTTGTAAAAATACCTTAAATTTAATAAAGCATAGCTTAGACCATCACACTTGTGGGACCAAGCTGGCCTCTTGCATTACTATAAATGTAAGACCTTGTGACCACTCGGCTGTGACAGCACTATTGTTCTAGCAGTTGTTAGACTTAGTGCACCTGCGACAACCGCCACTCATTCACGAGTGATACGGCTTCGCAGAGGTTGACAGACCATCCACTACAGTGGACCTAGTATTTGGTCCCACAAGTGTGACGGTCTAAGCTATGCTTTATTAAAAGCCTCTAGCTTCTTATTGGTCATCAACTGCACTGAAGAGACCTGATAGGTCGAAACAGTGTCACTGTCTGCAGTTTACTAAGTGCATCGCTGGCCTCTGGCATTACTATACCTTAAATTTGTTTTACCTTAGTGTGATGCTGGAGGCGGATCCCTCTTAATAGGAGATCTGCTTGAAAATGCTAATTAGCAACTAGCAACCTCTATATTCTATGGAATGATAAGTCTTGACAATGATCCTACACCCCTATTAGGGCTTACCGATGTGACTTGTTGTCCATGTCATGTGTGTGTGTGTCCTTAAATGAGACCCCATGATATAGGTATTGCTGTATCATATTGTTTTTATTGCATTTTTTTGCACCCAATAGCAAATTTGTTTTATTTCAGCATGTTTATTATTGAGTGTTTTTACACCTTCCTGATGAGACCCAATAAGGTCGAAGCCGGTCGCGGGTTATTGACATGATGTAATAGATTGCTGTATGGTACAGTATGATGTTGGTGATCATTTTTGAGCAAATTTTTCTATTTTACCTTAGTGTGATGCTGGAGGCGGATCCCTCTTAATAGATCTGCTTGAAAATGCTAATTAGCAACTAGCAACCTCTATATTCTAAAAAAAAGTTCAAAATGAGATCACAAATTAGTTTATAAGTGAACTAATTTTGTAAAAGTTTTGCAATGTTTGAGAAACTCTCTGTACAATAATCTCTGGTAGCGTGTAATTGTACCAGTTAGCATTAGAACATCATAGGGCGAGTTAAAGCGTACAAAAAAAAGCAAGAAATATGCTTAGAAGGTTAAAAATGTTTAAATAAAAAATCTGTAGTTGCATTTTTAATTGAGCTTAAATTGTTGTAGAATTGGTTTTATCGAAGGCACGTTGTTGACATCTCCCAAAAAAGCTTTTAATTGCGTTTCAACGATTGATATTTTTTGAGAAAAATAAAAAAAACGACGCACTTAGCAAACTGCAGACAGTGACACTGTTTCGATCTATCAGGTCTCTTCAGTGCAGTTGATGACCAATAAGAAGCTAGAGGCTTTTAATAAAGCATAGCTTAGACCGTCACACTTGTGGGACCAAATACTAGGTCCACTGTAGTGGATGGTCTATCTTGCATTACTATAAAAAAACGAATTTTACAATTTATTGTTAATTACGACGCCACATGTGACGCTAAAAAGTGAAACTTGTTAAAGTTGTCAAGTCGGGTATTGGCTTTGTTTAAGTCAAAAATCGCGTTCCTCCGTCAAAAAATGTAATTTTTAAAAGAATTATCTTTGATTTCGATGTCATGAAGAAGTCACAATCCCTCTTACGACACTCGCCCCAAGGTGTTTACCATTCCTACCAAATTTTGTGCTTTCTCTGTCCAGTAGTTTCCGAGGAATGATAGCACACACACACACACACACGCACACACACACGCACGCACGCACGCACACAGACAGAATTGCACTTTATTGTATAGATGCTTGCTGCAAAAACCAAGTTCAGAGCAGAGCTATACTCAACCTTTCATTATGTTTGCTTATTGCGTTGAAGCATGTGGTGAGTTTGCGCGGCCCATCTCTTCTACTAAGCACTAAGATAGCGCAATTGCCTGATTCAAAAATGCTGTATTTGTGACGAGTTTATGTTAATCTTGCTTTCGATTTGGTCAAATCAAAATAGTGAGCTCAAGTCGCCTGTTCCGGAAGCACTGGCGGCTATTACATAAGCCGCCGGTACCAGAGCCTTGTGTGTTTGCCATTTGTTTATGCTACCATAGCCAATTGATTTTTATCTGCTGCTGCAAAATCCATTTGGTTTTTGTTCAATATTTGTGGTGCCCATGACATCGTAGTATTCATTATTGCATTTATTCACTGCTTTTGGTGTGGTAGACATAAAAGCGATGTTCACCAAAAATATGTTAACTTACTGGGGTTTGCAAATGATGCTGGCTTGAATTGTAGTAGAAGCACACGACAACTCATTTACCAAAGGCAGTAACTGAGTTATTAATTATTAGGGATGCGTATACCGCTGCACACAATGCTTTAAAGGCGAATAAAACTTTTTGGATTAAAAAAGTATTCCAAATTAATGAACAACCTGTCAAAAAGATCACGGTACACCAATCCTGCAGACAATCTTTGAATTACAAAAATATCAATTTATTGTCAGGTATTTACATTTTTATTAAAATACTTTTTGTCTTTGTATTGCAAAAATCTAACTTTTTCTTTTATGAGTTAATTGCCACGTGATTGATGTGTTATAAAATTGTTGGTGGACAAAGTTCTGAATTTATTTTTTGAAGTTAGCTGTCGCGAAGAGAAGGTGGTTTTGAGAGTTGTAGCCTTACAGTTTTTAGTTTTGCGACTTTTCTGCTCTCGCTTTTTCTGGATGGCACTTTGATAAAATATATGAACAATAATAATTGAGAACTGAATTTGGCTGCCGCAATCACAACATTTTTTTCCAAATTTTATTTGAATTTTTTATAAACTTCTGCTGCACGCTGTTGCGAAATGATTAAAGAGCGTTTGAAATAGCTTCTCTGCAAGAAGTGAAGCTTGACAGTAGTGATGGTCAAGGGACGTTTTCAGAGAGCTTTGAAGAAGTGTAGGATTTAGCAAAGTCTTTCTGAAGGTAACAACATAGTGACTGATATTGTGAGTCAACTAAATGAATGACACACCTATCATGAACTGTTGCTGAATGGAAAAGAAAATGTAATGCCGCTGCTCGCAAAGCCGTTGTGATTCTGATTCGATTCGGTACCAAAGTTTTGAGGATCAAAGCCAGTGATGTATAGCGATGAATTTCATGTGGAGGCTTGTTGTAGGCAATAGGCTAGCCCCATTTTGAGTGAAGACCTTTTGTTTGGAGATCAACTTTTTAAAAGCAAATTTTTGCCCTTTTTTTGAATTAAAGACCGTTTTTGTGGAAGGTAGATTGAACTTTTTAAAAGAAAATTAGTTCTTGAATTTTTCCAGTTCAAGACCTTTATTTATTTGTAATTGACTTTGTTAACCGTACCACAAATTACTTTAGAAAAATAACACATTGTATACCTGCAGCAATTTCATTTATACGCATGATTTGAAAGATGATGCCAATTTAAGCTCTCTTAAACACAATTTGTGTATGCCATCAAAAAACAAAGAACTTTTACACCAATTTTTTACTTCAATCAGAAGAGATCAGCCACAGCAAAATCAAACGCAAGTTTTCGAAATTTAATAGTTGTTTTGAAATTTGCATTTGATTGATACGATTGTTTTCACAATACGATTGACAAAGTCTTTGACAAGAATTCATAAATCTTTCTCATACAATAGAAAATATTCACTCGCTGCTTATACTTTACTACATTCAAAACTGTACTTATCAATATTAACATGAAGTTTATTCTCCTATGCTTCTGCTAATTGCGACTAAAGGCAATCGCCAATACACTAAAGTTATTGTCATTCAGAATAATTCCTATTATGCCCACGAATAAATTGATCCATTGGCTCATCTTCAGAGGTGGTCAGCAACGAAGTAGTTTTAGTTAAGTAAAGTAAGTTTTTCGGCAACGAGCTTTTGAAGGCAAATTTTAATTTCACTGACCTGAACTGCTATAATGAGAGCAGTATCGTTTTAACGCTGCACCTTTCAATGAGACATGTTCAGAAGCGACTTTCCTCCACGTGAATAACAAAGTTTTGTATACTGAAGGACGGCTGGAAGACGTTTGATTAGCAGGGCTTCCATTAGCTCGGTTTTAGTGTTAAAGCTGCACTTTTTTACAAATGAATAGTTTTGCTCAGCTGCAATTGTTTCTCTGCAAAATTTGCACTGCTCACGGTGAGATTGGATGGCGGAGTTAGATGAACTTTGGCTATTAGAAAAATGGGTTGATATAGTTGTCTAATCTACTCTAGTCTAGTCTAGAAAAATGGATTTCATTTGATATAGTTGTCTAATCTACCTATCAATGTATGACGCGTTGATCGACCAGAAAAGATCGGGAAGAGGATGTTTAAGGTTAAAATACAAATTTGTTTTAAAAGTTTGGTAGACTATTTTAACATCGGTGCCCAGTCTGTTGCGAATCAGTGCGGCAATGCGTTTGCTTAGTTAAATAGATCGGTTACCCATACACGGGGGCAAGGCAAGGCAAGGATTTAAGTTAGGGGTATTGTTAAGGAAGTTGGCGGGAGATTGTTGATTATGGTTGTTTAATTTATTAGTAAACTGGTCTTTTCAAAATAAAAAGTGTTGGGTGTCCGTACCGTTTAAATAGAGAGATAACGAAGTTCACTTCAGTTTTCAGAGATAATGAAGTTGATTTCAGTTTTTAGTAACGAGTCGTGTGATGTATACCAATAAGCACAATGCACTAAACGAGTGATGAGGCCTCGTTTCCAGGACAAGACGCCATGCTGTTAAAATGCATGAGTACACCGGTAAAAGTTGATTTGCGGTACACACTGATATTAAACTCTCCGTCGCGAACGGTTACTTCAACATCTAAAAATGATAATGAGGTGCCTGGAGATTCCTCGTCTGTAAAACAAAGGTTGAGGTGCTGGTTATTCAGCACATTCGTTTCTTCACGTGTTTTATTTAGAGATCCAGTGTTACTACTCTCGTTATAAGTGCTCCATTCTGAAAAATTTAAATTTTTCTTCAAAATTTCAGATTTATATTGCCTTGACGAAGTCCACAAGAGGGGAAGAATAGCTTTGGTGTTCTTTTTGTTAGTTTTATTATGTTATCTTTATTGTGTTAAACAAAATTCTGCTTTATAGTGTTAATTTGACTGATGAAAATTTGTGAGGCCTTTAAGATAATAAAAAAGATTATTTGGAGTAAAAATATGAACAAAGAAAAAACTTTGCCCCAACACTCTCAGAATTTTCTGCTGACTATCTCATTTGGCTCTAGCTTTTTGCCTAATTTTTAAATATCATAAAATTAAAGTTCTTTGTTTAGAGATAAAAGAACATTGGTCTCATCAAGTCATTTAAGTTTATGCGACTTTTGATTACAAACGAATGTTCAAAAGTGTAAGACAACAATCAAAAAAATGTGATCAAATAGAGCTAAAAGAAAAAGTAGTAACTACTCAAATAATTAAGTTTACAAATTTTGTTTATCAAAAAAAACTGGTTACACTGAATTCATTTTAAGAGTCTTCTAAAAGTCGTAAAACGCTCCGACATAGTGTCTACTGGAAAAGAACTTTTCTTATGGAGACGCCATTGCCTACAACATACACGTAAACCTTTGACTTAGTCCGTAATGGTCCATTTGAATACCATAAAATACTTTCAAAGGGGAGAGAAGGGAGGAGAAAAACCGTCATATTAGTGTAATATTGAGGGCGAGTGGACAAGAGAATCATTTTATAACAAACTTGCAATTAAATTTAAAACAATTAAAATGTTCCATTGTCTGAATAAACAAGATTTGTCGTGAATCCGAATAACTGAGTTTCTATAAAGCTCTTTTTCTACATGTATATAAGGCGTCACATGAGGAGGGTGGAGGTTTACAAAAACGTCAAAATTGTTGGGAGAAAAAAGGGCATTAAAAATCTGAAAAAAAAGGGTCGTATATCTGTGATCAGCCCCTAACGTAAATATAGCTTCAAATTAGCAAAAAAGTTGGCTACCTCAAAAATCTTTTCTCGCATTTCGTGAAGCGCAATCACTTCAAGCAAAAAGTCACTGATTTAGAAAAATACAGAAAAAAACTGTTCAAAATACTGGAACTACTATTAATACTTGTGTTGTATAATTCGCGATTACTTTTTTACTTTTACTCAAGTAAAAATATATGTCATTATACTTTCTACCTTTGGTTGAGATTTGTTTTGAGTAAGAAACAGTGCTTTTACTCAGGTACATTATTAGGCTACCTTGACCATCTCTGCTTATCCTTAATTTCGTGCAACGGCTTAATCATCCCCATGGACGCAGTTGAAATATTTATCGAAATTTTTCTTCTGTCACAGTACTTGGAACTACTGAACTAGCATTAAACAGTATTTAAAATGAAGGGTGAGACTTCAAATAACGCAAAGTTATTTTTCAATTATCGTGTTGTTTGATAGTCCAGTGGTTCCCAAACTTTTCAAGTCACGATCCACTTTTCAAAACATAAATTTTGGAGTTCCACATAATTCTATATGTACGGTACTTCGAAGTACTTGTAAAAGAGTACAGTAAAAACCAAACATATATGCAAGATGTTAATTTTCATTTGAAATATTTGAGTTAAAACATAGATTAATTTAAATTTTGAATGAAATTACGTCCACGATTCACCAATACATCGCGACCCATAATTTGCGAGCCGCTGCCATAGTTACAAAATTTTCGGTAAAAAGTTTACAGTAGATTGTTTTTTTCTTCGATGTGATGTCTATTTTATGACAAACCGAAGACAAATGTCAGAAATACCTATTAGTTATGTTAAGTCAAAAAACATTACTTTAATTTAATGTATCGGCTTTATCTTGATAACATTCACGAGAGCAGTAAAAAAGAGCAGTATTATTTTCGGAAACATTGTCCGGTTGCCTTAAATGGTGATTATCCTACTCTTTAACCAAAACTCGTTCAACTCACAAACAACATATCATTTTAAAACGATTTATGTGCTCTTTTTAATTAACATAAAATTGGAAATACAAAGTCGGAGATGAGCATCAATACGCAAATGGTTTGCAGGATTTGGCCCGGTCTCGGCATAGCGAGAAACGAGGTCATGCCTCCAACAAATGTTTTGCACCTAATGCCAGTAGGCCAATTAATCCATTACCTCCCAATGTTCCCAAATGGGAAAATAATTTTGTCTGCGTTTTTTGACATCTATAATGAAGCATGTCCATTTCTATATACAATAAAATGAGAGAGAGAGGCTTGGGCAACATAATCGACGTTTTTATTTTTTTTATATTTTGCATTTGACTCTGTGGAGGGGTCAAAGTTCAAGACAAAATTGACTTTTTGGGTTTTTTTTAGATTTCGTGTTCTTGTCATAAATCAGTCTATCTCATTAACATTTTCGTGGTTGAGTTTTTTTTGTTACCTTTCACTGTATAGCCATGCCAAACTTCAAATTGAAAAATAATTTTTAGTTTGTTTTTTTAGTAATTTATGTTGATGTTCCGATTTGGGAACCTTTGGAGGTTGAGGTTAGGGAATCTGCAGATGTTAGTTGACAAAATTAGGACATTTGTTTTTTGCTATGAATACAAATGTGTTACATAGGAAAGCTAATTATTTTTCAGATTTATGAGGGGAAGGGTATTAAACCCAAACCCGGGTTGCCCACTTTTTGTTTTGGGGGTTTTGACGTAATCACTAGAGCGGTCAATTCTAGGTTTGGACTTGACACCTCTTCCACTCATAACATATTATTGTTCTCTTTGAGATCCATTGTCTTACAAGTATGGCTTGAAGGTGGAGTGCTACCAAGAGAAGTCATGTGTTTATTTCACAGCCACATGTTGTCAAGGTTTATAACAAACACATGGGCGGGTGGAAATCTTGGATCGCTTTCTCAGTGACTATAGATTTCGGCTGTGCAGCAAGAAGTGGTGGTGTTGTCTGTTTGAAAATTTCCTAAAAATGTCTGTGGTGGCTAGATGGCGAATACATAAAGTTTTGTATAATACTCTCAGTCATTTAGAGTTTAGAAGACAAATCTTGCCTACCTTACTGGAAAAAGTTTCTGACAAATCAGCGAGACCAGGGCCAAGTCGAATGCCGGTGGATTCCATCCGTCTTTCAGGGACGCTACATGTTTGTATCCCTGCTGCAAACAAGGAAGAAACAAGCAGTACAAAAGCAACACCAGAAGCAAGTGTCAGCTCTGCGATGTGTTGCTTCACTATAACTGCGCTGAAGCCTTTCATACAGACACTAACTGAAAACTTCTTCATGTCAGCCTTATGAATAGTTTTGCAAGATTAGGGTAAACTCTGCTGTTATGCTACGCATATTTTTCTTTTATTCTTGTTTCTTTTTAGTTCCTTTTATTATATTGTGTTACACTATGCTTGCTTTTCAAGCAGTTACAGTTCAACAAGTGATATTTTTGTATTACATCACAACAAAGGGTGATTATTTTGCTCGCTATTCGCTAGTAAACAATGCGTTTCCATCATACGAATATGTGACAAAAAGCTGAATATCGACCTCCCAATGTTCCCAAATGGAAACACGATTTTTTAAATAAATAAATTCCAAATTTTTTTTCGCTAGCATTGTTATTTTAAACTAAGGATATGAACTAATCACACCAAAAATTTACCTTAAAATCTTACGGCTTCAATGCTTGGGATTTATTGGGTTAAGATACTTTCAGAGAAAAACGCTTGTTTTATGTACATTTCACAGATTGGTAAGCCTATTGTTATCTTTACTTTTTTTGTAAAACTTTTCTTTAATTGACTATGCCCTTGATTCCGAACTCCCCACTTCAAAATTACAATTGGTCTTACTTGCAAATAGTAGCTTATTTCAAAAAAATTTATTCGTTGTTTTCTCTATGCTCGTGGAATGCGAAACTAATTCAAAGTTGTGGTTAACCTTCATAGGTGCAGCCAGGAAAAGTTTTTTGGAAAGTCAAAATCTACTTATGAGTTTTTTGTGCCTCAACTTCAGTTTATACAATTTCTTAAAGAAGTAAAACAAGATGTTGTTGTTCTATCGTTTATATATAGTTGTTGTAAAGTGTGATTCTCTCTGTGCGTGTGTTTTAATTATCATGAAATTACTGGACGTAAAAACACGAAGCTTACCAAGATTGACCTTGACTTCAAGGTTTCATGAAAGGGGTACTGCCGTCATGATGACGTAGGAACTGAGCTCTTGATCAGATTACCGCATGATATTCTTTACGCTAACATTGGTGTTCAGGAGTAGGCATTTCTTCTTTCCTCCTTCCATGGCTGCACTACACCGGGACCAAAAAGTTTGCACATCCTGAAGCGTGAGATTAGAAAGAAATCGCGACAAAGTTGTAAGGGGGTCTTATGCTTAATCATGTACTTCTGCAAAAGTATCAATTGCTCTGGTGCCTCCCCAAAACATTAAATTTTCGCTCACTTCCTCTCATACTTAGTTAACGAAATAAAAAAGTAGGTGAAATGATACAACTTTTTGAGGAAAACCATTTTTGATTTATGAGAGGGGAGCTTTTTCTTAAGGTCACTTTGGCGCTCACTTATGCTACAACGTTAAATTAGTTTACCGCGTCTTTTTTCAGCAGGAAAGAAACGGAGGAATACTTGTAAAATAATTGGCTCTTTGTGAGTAAAATTCATCTTGATTTAAGAGTTTGAAGATTTGGGATTTCAGGGGAATACTTCAAGAAATACAAAATTTGAAAAGTTCTCTAAACAATATGCCTTCAAACTAAATGAAACTTGAGAAAGCATTTTTGTTTAAGATAGCATAATATACGTACTGGGATCGAGAGCAAAACGTTTGAGGTAGGCGCGCTATTTTCTCCTGAACAGGACTCATGGCAGGTAGATGCAGCCAATGAAATAGATGTCATGAAAATGTAATTACAAAAGTGCCTGAACCAATTCGAGAATATATGTGCGCTTCTTTTGTTGGAAGCAACGGATAAAAATTATAAAAATGGTATGTTGTTTATGATTTCGACCAGTTTGGGTATAATGGTTGAATGATCAGCATTAGAGTCAGAGAAGCCTACTTTCTATTTGTGACAACTTTTTGTTACTGCTTTTATAATTATTGTTTGGGTAAACCCAGCATTGCCGGCTAAATCAGTACTTTTTAACCAACATACATGTAAGTAATAGCCAGTTTGCTGGTCAATGTTTGGTGAGCTAGCTAGGAGGTTTATAAATTTATAGTAATAAACAAAAGAAATTATCACTCAGCTTTTAGAAGAAGTAAAGTTATTAAGGCTGTTGTCTTCAGAATTCTGCGGACTTCTAACTAAAACTCATTGGTTTACATCATAAATGTGTAATATGTTTGACATTTTAGAGAACCCTTTTCTCTGATTTCTGATAAAACTTTAAGGACCATCGAGCATCACTTTTCTCATGAAAAAAGGAGTAAATACAACAATGCGTCAATTGTTTTTATGTAAAAAGCGGACCGTTCTATGTTAGTGAACCAAAAAATCAGAAATATTCAGTTTATTGACTTCAATTTTAAAAATTTTACTAAATTCTTTTCCAAAAAGAGAAATGGCATATTTACGATTCTGAAAACAGGCCTACAGACTACACCCAAAAATGTAATTTGGTTGCATTCAACGCTAATTTGTTACATAGTAGCATTTAACCACCATCGCCATATTGCTTTTGTTTTAAAATTTCAGAATTTGAACAGGGATGAAGCCAAACTTTATATTGGACATTAAAATGATCAAAAGTGATGTTTTGGAAATTTTTTAATAAAAGGTCAAAATTTTTCGTGTTTAAAAGATTTTGTTTGAAAAGATTATTTGAAGAGAATTTAGGGATAAGCGACATGTTCTCCTTCCCTCCGAATTCCAAAAGATCCTAGTTTTAAACACAGTTTTGAAGTGGGGAGACATCATAAGATAAAACCGTTCCAAAATAGAAGATAAAATCTCAAAACTAACTCTAGCTGTCAACTTAAATATTTATTATTGCAAACTTTTGCCACCAAATGCAAATGCAAGCATTTAGAACAGCGACGGCATTTCTTTTACTAAGAAGCTGCAAAGCAGTTGTGCCTTCTAAAACGATAATATCTCATTGACACTGCTTATTGCAGAATCTGAATGGTACTTCCGATAAAAATTTAAAATTTTTGTAATTATGATAAACATGCTGAGCACATGCATTGTGGTGATACTTTTGTTTGCTCCTTTGGGTTTCTCCCAACAATGTCGTCAAGTGACTGTCTGCAACGAAGAATCCCCAAACTTGATGAAGGGTGATAAGGGAGATGTTGGATCGCCTGGTAAGGCCGGCCCAGTTGGAAGCAGAGGTCCAAAAGGAGAAGTTGGAGAAAAGGGAATGCAAGGGGAGTCCTGTGCTTTAGGCTCCTTCGAAAGTACATTGATGAATAAACTTGCAGGTATTGTAATTTTACAGGATCCAAAAAAGCGTGCTAGCTGACAGCAAAATTTGTGATATGCTTCGAATCTGCAAGCATTGCCTGCATTTATGATTAAAAAATATATTGGTTTAGCAATTTGCTTTGCTGTAATTTTCATTACAAATTGCATTTCAAAGTTTCCAAGTGTAGCCTAACAAAGGCCAGATGACTGAGGGAAATTCCTAATTGTGACGTTCTGTTTATTAAGTTACGCTCCGACGAATAATTTGACGCAAAATATGTTTGATAATTGCAAAACATCTAATAGTAATCTGTTTAGAGTTGGAAGATCGGTTGATTCCTAAATCTTGTCATTTGTCAATTTGCGGGAGACAGACACTTCCGGCGAGCCATGAAGGTTTCAGCAAGAGCGGTTGGATTGTACGTAGGTGTTTCAGATTGGTCGATTTTGTTATAATTGATTTTGTGCTAGATGTTCGCAAAAAAAATTATAAAGTATGCTCAGGGATACCTAAACATACGGGATGCGAAACTCGAAAAACGACATGTTAACAGTAGGGCTATTTGTTTTTCGCTTTCAAAGCTTCAATTTCGTGTTTAGCACATAAATTAAGAATAAGTGACGTTTTTTCAAGTTAAACTGTAGGTTATTTACAATGTAACATGTGATATTTTGCATAACGTAGCTATTTCATAACTATGACGTAATTTAGATGTTGGGTTACGTATTAGCTGAATCAACAATTTAAACAGCATAAACTGTAGATTGATTGTGAAGCTACAAAATACCCAAGAAATACAATACACTACAAGTTTTATTTTACAGTATAAACGAATGACAAAAGAAAACTATAAAACCACTAAAAAGAAATAAATTTTAATTACAAAAAACTGCAGAATTAAAAGTCAAATTATTGACAAATTTTAGGTTTTTGCAGTTTTACTGGTAAGTTTGCGGAATTTGCGAGCTATAGGTCTGGGATCTTCGTACTTGGGAGCATTCAAGCGCTTAAGTTCGTTCTTAGCAAAACAGTTAAACGCACAATTAATAATAAATGCAAAATTTGAGTGTCCTTTCAAGCAAAGTTGATTGACAGCACTCCTAAAGTTAGGGGAGTCCTTCACCACAGTTTCAACAGCTTGTAAGAACGCAGAGCGCTGATTCAGACAAGCAAACAATTTGGCTTTTGCTGCATCATTTGAAAGCAAACTGTAGTAGTATTGCACAGCCAATGTTGTCACAACAAAACAGAATTCAGTTGGTTGAGCCAGACTACCTTGGTTAGCCGTCTCAAATAACTTGCTGTGTTCTTCGAAATCACAAAAAGGAAGTGGAGGAGGGCTGTCAGATTTTACCAACAAAGCTTTGCAGGAAGAACATCGACGGCGACGGTAAATACTTCTGGCGATGTAGCCACTGACATAAAAAATTAGGTTGGTGTCATTTTCTGACAAATCGTCCAGAACTACTCCTGAAAAAAAGTTGACCAGCCACGAAATTTCAGAGCTGGATGCGCCCTCTCTGTTTGTTTTGGCTAATGGCACATCATCATCAACGCGCAGCTTAGATGCTGCAAGTAAACCGTATTGTTGCAACAAACTAAGCCTTCGGATTTTCTTCTCCGCTTCAAGCAGTTGCTTTAAAGACATAAAAAAGTTTCCGCCGTTAACCTGACGATACCAGCCAAACCTCGCTTCGATAGGATCAGAGGTGAATTTTCCAGTTAAAATGTAGCAAAAATCAAACTTTTCATGCAAATATTGAGCTAGTTCAGGTACAGCTGACATAGTTTGAATGCAGGCAAGAAACGTTTGATCGGTAAGACCAGCTAAGCCTGATTGTTTCCACTGCCTGAAAATATCCGTAGCTGCTTCAAGATAGCGCAAGTTCGGCGGTTGCTCTTCTACTTCTGAAGAAAACATTAATGGCATGCACATGTCATCTCTCTTCTCAACACCTAAATACATTATTCCGTAGCACATTTAAATTTAAAAACAAACTACAAGTTATCCAGGGATTAATGTCGAAAACTATTGAATAAGAAGTGCACAAAGTACCGAATTGAAATAATTATTGTAGGTACATTGATAAAATATTGTTGCACCCTGGCGTATCCAACGAATTATGATTAAATAAATCTTTTGGCTTCAAAAAGTGCAATGACAAAAGTACAATCGTTCCATGTTGTTTGATAACAGTGATTTAAAATAACCATTGCACAAACAAGTTAACATTTATTATCCAATACCTTTTTTAGGAGTTCTAACGGACATAATCTTCCAAATGTTCGATATAAACTTGACAAACTTTGCTGTCTCAGCAAATCCAGGATTCTCGCTGCTGTACATTTCTAGACCACGAGCAGTTGGTTCACTAAATACACCGAAATGTAGAAGATATTAGATCAACATCAACTGTTGAGTCTTCAGATGTACTTTACATGGTTTAAAATACCAGCACAACTGAAAACCACCATAGTGGCCAAACTAAACCACGGTCACATAGCCAAAGTAAAATCCCTTCCTATAAAGCGAATTGTCTAATTTAACAAGGGACACATATTGACACCAACAATTTAAAAAAAAAATTACTGATAGGAAAACCAAAGAAAACCAAAATCATTCAAGCGAGCTTGCGTAAGATGTAAAATGCAAATGCATACCAATTATACTAAAATAAAACAAAACCAATTACTTAAAGCATGTTGAGGTGAAGTTCGCGCAATATTTCTGGGATTGAGTGATGCCTTCTTTAGTGTAAATGCTATTCTGAGAGGTTTATGCTCTTCCAACGCATACAAGCGGTTAATATGTTCAAACTGTGCTGAACATTTTCCTCCAAGTATATGCTCAGCGTAAGCATTGGCGATTTCTGGAACATGATATCGCTTTCTGGTTACAAAATTGTTAAAAATATTCTTCAAATTATGGGTGAAATCAAAAAGTAAAAATAATCTTTCTTTACTTCTCAATGGATGTTCGATACTTGTTGACAGTTCTTTGCCACCACATAACTCCATATACAGTTTTCTAAACATAAATTGGTAATTAAAAATTTAAAAATTACATCTTTATCCACAAATATAATTCCAGGTTAAAAAAAGTGCATTAAGTGAACAACCAGAGAGTATGTTGTACATTATATCATCAGAACCCATAAGGCAGCAAAAGTACTACAGTTTCACTATCAAAAAAGCTTTATTATTTGTACATGTTTCAAGTAAAATATTAAATAAAATAAACGTGTTGGGATATCTAAAATGCAGAGTAAACAAACTGCTGATATTTGGTAGATTACTACTTAGTCTGCATGCATAATATGTATATGCCTCAACAACTAAACAAAATAATTTACTTGTCCTGGTTACAAGCACAGCAGTTGTCTATCTTGCTCACATGTGCACAAATACAAAAATCTTACATTAGTTGCTAGTCAAGCTTTTAGGTTTATTTTCATAATACTAGGTTCCAATACTGGCAATGTTTAAATTTGCTTTGACTAATTATTAAAATTGCTCACCTGTTACAAATATGATTGTCAACAGAAACGGCGACTACAAAAAAGATTTCATCGAGGCACTTCATTACTTTATCAAACCAGCAACGTAATATGTTTGTATTAAGTTTTTCTACTGGCACTAAGCAAACCACATCTTTATAGCTTTGACAAACAGACTGTACCATAAATGTTAAAACTGTCCGAGCACATGCACCATCTTCTGTCAAACCAACAAAAGTTCCATTTTGGTATTCCATGCGATTGGTTGTATACACTTCATCTATGAGCAAAGTTACAGCTTTTTCACCTTCAGAAAAGTTAGCTGTTCTTTTTTTCAGATACTGCACGTCTATGGAGTAATTTTCAATGTTGTCCCCACATGAAAGTTGTTGTAATCTTCTAATTGAAGGAAGCACAAAAAAATTGCTCAGTTTTTTGTACAAAGATGTGCTAGTTAGTTTCCACAAGAATGCAACAGTCAGCAAGTCAGACGAATACCTAAGAGCTCCTTTGTCAATATGTATTAACTTCAGCTGTTCCAAAAGAAATTGAATTAAACCAAAAGAATTATTCTTATCTCTGATTTTGGTTGCAGTATCAAGATATCGTTCAAGAGCATTAACAGCCATTTTTACAAGTACAGTTTTGTTGACACAGTCATCCAAGCATTTATTTGATAAGCTCTTGCAAAAAGCAAGAATATTGCTAACTTCTGTTAAAGTACTCACTGAAATGGAGCTTAATAAATGTTCATACATTTTCTTTGCAAGATACACAGAATCCACATAAGCAGATGGTAATAAATTTTCTGTGATTATAACTGAAGCAATCAGTTTTGGAGCAGAACTAATATCAATATAACTTTTTGATATGCAATGAAATTCCACGGCATCATCTTTCAACACTTTAAAATATTCAGAAGGAAGTATTGCCTTCTCAATTTTGATCTTCAAAGATTCTAGGTCTTGAAATGCATCTTGTTCTCTAAACTTTTTTTCTTGTTCTTGCAGTAAATTGGTTTCTTTTTTATGTCTTGATGAAGAAGAGCTTGAATCAGCACGTTTAATCAGTGTTTTTTTAGACAAATATTTTGGGAGATTGGGAAAAATGCGAGGAATTGCAGATGGTTTCAATCGAACTCTTTTCAACTCAACAAGTTCATCTCCACTTTCTCTTATTTTCCGGGAATTGGTAGTCATGGTTTGAATATCAGACTCAGTGAAATGTTTAGCACAAATTCTGCATGAATCACTAACATTTAGGTTTTCTCTTGGAATAGCTCTAATCCATTTCTGACAGAGAACTGAATTTGAAAGAAATCTAAACAAGGGAATTGCTGATTCAGATTCATTTTTTTTGTTGGAACGGTAACCAGTTTTGCATTTTGGGACACAGCAAGTATACCCCATAATGAAAATTAACAGGGTAATACCGTAATACAAACTCAAAAAATATACCAATACTTTTGAGAAAATGCAGTTGTGTTAAATTTTAAAATATCTGCAAAACAATGACAAAACATTGTTTAAAAATCAGTAAAATTATTAAGACATTTGAAAACCTAAAATGTATGCTTGCAAACTAATGCATTTTTAGGTATTAACCGATGTAAAAGACGTTGCTATGAAAAATCAAATAGTACTAATGTATAAAACTTTTTGAGGGAATAGACAAAGTCTAGGTTAAAAAAACAGTTGATAAATATGCCAGTTTTCTAATTAAGTTTTGTAAATACACTAGTATTCTAACCAAGAGTTTGCGATAAGTTAACTGCAGCGTTCAAAAAAAAATTAAAAACGTAATCGTTTTTTCAGAGGTCGAGGACTTAGTATCAGTCACAAAAAAGCCTACCCATACTTTACTGCTCCACCACTCAACCTTTCATTAGACGTTTCAGCGGTTGAATTGACCTAATAGTAATTTGTTAACGAAGACATAAAACAGTCTGCTTTAACTTGCTGCAAAGTACGCACCACACATCTACCACATCAACTTTGACGTTTTACAAGCTGCACCAAACTGTGTTGCTGGTAAGCGCAACTGATTTGTAATAGCCCTACTGTTAACACGAGGTGGCACGGAAAAAAGCTGAGTTTCGCATCCCGGTAGTTTAGGTATCCCTGAGTATGCTTAGGCCAACTACCTTCAATATTCAGATGAATAAAAGTAGGAGTTCTTACTGATTATGATCTTTATTATCATCACCTTTACTAAATATATATCTTCACACATTCGTATGGTAAAGATAAGCTATTCTGCATCACATGAATGTTTATTTGATGTCGTATTTCTGCATGACTGGACAGCTTCTCTTTCGATGATTAACTTTTATTGATGTGTTCATACATTCCTGATTTTACTTAAGACTTGGATAGCAGCTGGCAATTTTTGTCAGTATTTTTAATATGTTGACTGCATAGTCAATAATGCAAAAGTTCTCTGTGGGCCAAAGTTTTCTTTATGAAAATTAAGCAACTCCCATGTTGGGAAACCGTTCTGTAACGTAAACTTTTACCACCATTTTACTCCAGGTGCCTTGGTTCACAAATATTTAAGAATATTTAATATACTGATTTATTTCTTACTAGGCATGTACAAAAAAATAAATAGTAATGATAACTAAATAGATAAGCCGTTTCCATATACATTAGTAAGGGAAACTGCATACCAAGCCCCGTGAAACTGTTGTTCTGTATCTCTTCCCCCTTTTGAATATCTTTTATAAAATAATAGGGAAACATAACGAGAAAACTTTTTAATTTTTATTGTGAAAATCATGACATTAGCAATGCACAAATTATTGAATATAACACTGGAATTCAACATAAAAATGTTCAAACTTTTTGAAATATGTGGAAAGACATTATGATAAATGAATATGTCACATGCAGTACTGGGAAATAAACAGGGAGAAGAATGTGTTTGCTCTCATTTTACATAATATTCAATGTACAATATGTTCCACATTTGGCAGCAATTGGTCACATAATGTCAAAGGTCAAAGCACGACCTCATATACTTAAAATTCCGGGTCGACCCCTTTTTGACCCCCAGGTGTTTATCGACCCCTTGGATAATCCCATCGACCACTTTGGGAACCCCTAATCTAAATAAACAAGCAAAGACATTGTAAAATAAATCGTAATTAAATCTAAGAAGCTGCAACTAACACTTTGAAATTAAACACGATTAAACTTAAACAAACTAAAAGCTATTTGAACAAAAAGCACTGAAACAAATTACAACGGCAGTGCAATTAAAGTCAGAAAAAGAAAAGGCGTGCTTTATTTGCAAGAAAGGTGTTTGATTAATTTGACTGTGCATATTGGTGACTGATTTATTAAAATAAGATTTATACATGAAGACTCGAATCCTGAGTGGTGAATATTTTATCAAAGTTTAATTTGGCGCTTACGCCGGGTGTCAATTATTCAAATCAAATGCCATCTTTCTTTACCACAATTAGACTTGATATGATATCAAAAACTCATCTTTAAACTTATTCTGAATTTATCGTTGGTGCACGCTTGCATCGTGTGGAAGTATAAATTCCACACAAAAATAACTTATACCTGCATTTCAAGTGATACTGTCTCTCAACAACTTATTAACATCAAGCTTATTAACATCAATGAGACACAGCATCTAGTAGCCTACTGGCAAGCAAATCATCTGGCAGGCTGCATTTGCTTTAAACAAAGTATAAAAGAGCAGCCTACCATTTCACCAATTTGCATACCCTACATTTCACGCTTTAAAAAATTTACCAGGTAGTTAGAAAGATGCAAGTGCTTATCTGCAGCAAAAAGTTTTCCAATAAATCGCAAATGTGGGAAGACTGCTTTAATGCTCATCAAAACCAAACTTCCACAAGCATTGTACTTCAGACATTAAAAAACAAATTTGGCTATGTCACTTTTGTAGGCTAAGTGGTGTTTTGTTGATATTTTAATAAAAATTTTATTGTTTAATATATAGAAATGTTTTTTTTTTTTCATGTTTTGCTTAACTCAAGGGCTCTCAACTGAAATCCATATAATATTAATGGGGATCCACAGATGAAGTATAACAAATTGGGGGTCCACAATTACATGTTGGTGGTTAATATAGAAAACCAATCCAGAAGTGTTATTACCAAAAACAAAAATTTCTACTGTAATCTACAACAAATGTGTGCAGTCTACGGGTCACGACGTCAAATTTGGTGGCTTTGAATGGGGAAACTATTGCTTACATCTCAGAAAACCGATCTCAGAAAATAAATAAGTCCTTGTAGGCAAAATTCGGAAAATTCAGCAAAAATGTTGCTTTGAAAGTAATTGATTTCCGAAAAAGAAGAAAAGTTTTTCTCCATATAATTTGTCAAAAGTGTCGATCTCCAAAATAAGGTCTTGCCTGCCTTTTGGATGGCAGCAAAAACAAATCAAGGTGAAAAATCTTCTATTCTTTCTCAAAAATCAAGCCTTGAGCTTTGAAGTTTATTTTTGGGGCAAATATTTACCTACTTGTCTTTTGTCGAACAGTTACAAAAGGTTCCACCATAAAAATGTAAGGAAAACGGGCCTATGGTTAAAAAAAGATTGAGAACCATTGGTTTAAATCAAAAATATCGACTTGTTTGCAGGAAGTCGAAAGTTGGCTATCAACTCTCTTTTTTTAAACTCTGAGGTGGCTCCCATTTGTGGTAGCCACGCGGGAGTGCATCGAACATAAGGGTGACTTCCAATTATTTCAGCCATGACTCCATAAAATATGACTGCTTTTCAAAATTGTCAGTCAAGTACGGCAGTCAAGATGTCAATGCTTTTCTTATCATTGTAGGCCTATTTAAAAATACCGCTGCGTAAAAGCTTAGTAGATGGGACAGAATAAACATAAGAGGTTTTACTACAACTGAAATTTCAAGATATACTTGTATATTGCAAAAACAAATCTTTAACGGGGTTTGATTTTCTTAAGTTCAGTCGTTGCTTTATGATCAAAAAGCAATCAAAATTCAAATGATAAAATACAGTTATACTGCAAATAAAGATGTATTTGTATAATTGGTTATTTGGAATAGTTTTTTTTATTATAAGGTCTTTCAAAGACGCTTCATTGGAGATGTCAATTTTACTCGAAACTGGGATGAATACAAACAAGGCTTTGGTGACTTAGATGGAGACTTTTGGTTGGGTGAGTTAATGTCATTTGTAATTTTACCATTCTTTATGCGGTAATATATCCTTTATTCAAAGCATTTTTGTTTGACATTTAAAACAATCAAAAAGCTTTCAAAATGTTGCTTTGAAGAGCAAATAGTCGTTTATTGCAACTCAGCAGCGGCTATTTTACCCGCGTCATACAACATAATGTTCTTCTGCTCATCTCAACTTTGCAGTAACTACCATCCAGCAGTTCTCAATTCATTTTGAAGCCCGTGCTCTGTTCTGCTAAAAATTCATTTTTGCACCCCTTTGCACCATTTCATGTAATGTTTTTTATATTGTCATTGCTGATATCAATAGTCAAAGAAGAGAAGTTCGCACCCCAAGAAGTCCCTTCTTGCACCCCCAATTAAGAACTGCTATACTGTACTGTTCCAATGGGCCTGTGAAAGTATAATGCAACCTGTCTTGACTACATGGTTGATTGGTTATTACAAGGGCTGTGAACTCAATCTATTATCATTGGGGTCACCAAGGAATCACAAATGGGAGCTTAAGTCCGAGTTCTTCATATTAAATATTTCGACTTTGAATTCTTAGTACAGAGTATTACGACTACAAAGCAAAATTATTTCTGTTTGTGTGCATGTGTGTGTGTGCGTGTTTTTACTCCTCCGAAACTACTGATTTTACAAACAGCAAACTTAGTGCAAATGAATACTTCCCCAGGGTAACGTCATGTTGACGCTACAATCAAAAATATTTTTGTTAAATTTGTATTTCTTAACATAGAGAGACGATAATTTGCTCAAACAAAAGCCAGTTTCCACCTTACACACTTGTTTGTGCGTCACACATACTGCCTAACGTGAAGCAAGCTGAAGACGAAAATATAAGTGGCTTTGTCATTAGGCTAAAGCAATTAACCAAGTATTGTGAATTCAATTCTGTGACAGTCGAGTAATATCTAAACGAAATGCTGTTGACTGTGTTAGTAAGTGGTTGTAAAAGTGAGTCAATTAGACGACGGACACTGGAAACAATCGAGGTTTTATTTGACCCAACGCTTGCTGCCGCCATATCCCTAGAATTAGTCTATGACAACAGCTGCAAATACAAAAGCTAAAGTGGATATGCATGCGTGGTCGCCCCAGTCAATAACTTTACCCAGGCTGACAACGCAAGGTCTTGTCTTGCCAAACGTTCACCAGCTGCGACGACAAGACAAAATCACCTTAAGAATCGTTCTTTCTGCGGTGGTAAAATGTACATAAAACCAGAAGACTGCTCTGCATTTGGCGAAATTTGTTCTTATTGCAGGAAGCTAAATTATTTTGAATCTATGTGTTTTGCCAAGAAGAACAATCTCACAGCAGAAACAAATCAAACTTTGTCAACTATTTTGTCCAACAATAAATTATTATTATTTGGATAAGCATCTTTAAAAATAAATAATGTGTTTTTTTTATAACGTGTTTATTGCAGCGAAAATTAACAACGTTTTGATCATTGCCTTATTATGGATACTAGTTGCACTACGATTTTTGTGAGGGTGTGTTGTGCGAAAAACCGTGACTTACTAGTTGCTCCTGCATCTAAGGCTGTGCAAATGGCTGATTATTTTAAATTGTCCAGAGTAATCTGCATGATTAAAACCAGTATCACCTTGCATAATCAAATATCAATGGCATTTTCCTATTTGTATTAAAATTGTTGGCAGATGATTTAATGATCAGGACTGGTTTTGAAGAACGTTTTAAAACTGTTTGTTTTCGTTTTGGTGATGACTGACCATTATTGCATCTGAAAACAGAATTTCATGAGCTCGCAGTGTCTATAGTATCCAATAAACATAAACGTTGCTACTACCCTGCTATTTTTAATTCCTTAAGACTGCAAACCCATCGCGTCAAAGCGAAGATCTTATTTAAAAGATGATATTGACTCACGCAAACTGACGTTGCTTGACTGCTAGCCGAAGGCAAAACTTCCAGAAGCATCACTCCATGGCAGGCTCAAACTTTCGAGGTAAACATGGTTGGCAGCTCGTCAAAAAAAAACGTATGGCTATCGACTACTCTCTCATTATCTATAAATTCACATTGCAAGATGGTCATCCACTGTCTAAAACCAGCAACATCGTCAACCAGGTATTAAAGTTCAATTATCTGAGCAAAATCAACCTCAAGTCGGTTCATCAGAAAATTTGGCTGCATTCAAAACATAGGCAATATACTGCTTACCAAGCAGGCAACGAAATTTACGAGTGGAAAGTTTTGCTTTGGTGTCATTAATGCCGTGTTTTGATTTCAATGCATCGCAAATGATTTTGTTTGTAGCAATGGATCAAAAAACCACCTCTTTTCATATTTTGACAACTGGGCAATCAGTGCTATGACAGAAAAGGAGCACGATCACAGTTTAAACTTGGTGCTAACAGCTGCCAAAAACAAAGGTTCTCTGATAACGGATCTGGATAACAGGAAGAAATATTAAGCAGATAAATTATAGAGTTTTGCAATGTTACACCTTTCATGCACTTTATCAAATGAAAGCTTAAACGTTTGTGTAATTGTTCCTTGTTTCAATTGTGAGCAAGTTCAGTATCAAAGTAGGCCAACGCTGGAAACAGTCCAAACAAGATGTTTCCAGGAGTCAGAGACTGCAGAAACTTTAAAAAATATGGCAGTGCTATGCAACTCCATATAATGTTTTGTTTAATCAATTCCTTTTCAAAAACAACACTTTTGATTTTGCAAAGAGAATTGGCTATGTCAAAAAAACGGTACCCATCGGGCAAAGCCAGCCCAACTGATATTTTTAACACCAACATTACTGATGGAGAGCCTGCAAGGCAGGTTATTTTTAAATAGATTAATAGCCGAGTGTGCCTCTACTCTAATTCTTTGTTAACACATTGACTGCCAAACAAATTTTTGAAAAATTATCATTTGGGCCAAGTGAAGCAAATTGTTTGTTTATGTTTATATTAACTCAAAATCATGTTTCAAACTAACCAACATAAATTTGGAGACGCATTTTTTGATATATTTTAAACTTCTATTGTCAGTTAAATATGACTGACGTGGCCACACGGAAAATTTTTTTATTAATTTTGATGATTGCGTTCGTTTTTTTAATCTGTGTTGTGATCTGTAATGCAAACCTTCATTTATAAACGATAGTTTTGCGATTGCTAGATTTCTTATGGTTGATTCAGTTGCCTGGTTGCTAGTTATGCAGTTTTATTTTTCCCGGCAGATAATTGATTTTAAGCCAGGCGAATAGCAGTGGGTGGCAGCTTGATGAAAAGATAGGCCGGATGTTCGCATGCTGTCAACCAAGCATGCACCGATTATGTCACCAATATGATCACAATCACAGTCATTTACACCCACACAACTGTTTCTGTTTACACCGTCATCAAAATCTGCACCACAATAGACATGTGCACTACCACCTTCGATATCAGTTGTCAATGATCAACCTCCACAAACGTCAGCAGTTGATAATACTTTCAGAGTTAGGCAACGTTGGTCTCGAAGGAAAATAAAAAAACCTGTAGCGATTTTATTACACAACAAAGAGAAATCTGGCATTGACTTATCGGACCAAATGGCATCATATGCCACGTCTCTTCGAAAAGGAGTGAAATGGTATCGCAAATTAGCAAATTGAGCTAATTTTAGGAATTGTTATAGTAAACGCATGAATTTTACAGAAGAAAGCATCTAGGAAGAAAACCAAAATTTGTAATTTAAAAAACTTGACTGATGCTTTGCTGAAGTTGCGTATTGCAGATCGTGAGCAACAAAACTCTCGTTCAATGGGAATGAGTACAAATCATGACATTGTAGAAAGGGTCAATTCCAACGGAAAATCGATTCGAAGATATTGTAGTTAGTGTTACAACAAAATAAAAAAAATTTTGTCGTGAAAGAGCTCGAAAATAAGCCAAACAAACAAACACATGTAGCGCAAATGTCTTGGTCAACCACAAATGTGCTTATTTTGCTTCAACGCACTGCATCAATAACAATTCTTATTGCTTGCTGGCAGGCTAGCTGTAGTATATGTATTTTGAACAATTGATGGCGATAGTTTCTTATCATTTTAATTCGTATTTATAAAATAATGAGAATATGATTGCCTCAGTCAAAAAGGGTGTATAAAGTTTTCATTTCTGCTCATTTTTCAGAACCAAGCGTACCAAAAATTTCGCAGCAGGCCACGCTTTGAAATGTCTATTGAAAATGAACGTAGTGTCAAGCATTAGTAACTGACGTGGTCTGCAATAAAATTTTCCGGGTCAGTTAAATATGACTGACGTGGCCGTAGTGGCAACACAACTGTCAGACAAAAATAACTGACATGGCAGTCAATGTGTTAATGTATTTTTTTGCCCACCCTTTAATTTGATGCAAAACTTAGCTGCTGCTATAACATTTGTGATAATTTTTCTCTTGAAATATTAAAGGTCTTGACAAGATTCACAACCTCACCAAAGGCCGAGAATGCAAACTGCGAGTTGATATATGGAGAACAGAAGACGTTCATTCATATGCCATATACAGGTACCATCTTAAAATAAATAACCTAGGCTTTATTCAATGACATGTACAGGGTTCAGCGTAAGTAACTATATAATTTTATTTCAACACTATGAATGCAACGTAAAAGAAATAAGCAATTGACATATAGAAACTTACAAAAAGTACAGTTAAGTTTTTTGCAACAGAAAAATTTAATGTTTAATGAAGCTCCCTGTGCTTTCTAATGACTTTTTTGTGCTTTGCTAATCTTTCAGTGACTGCTTTGTTGAAAAAGAGCGCGCAACAAAGGCTTTTGATGCAATGGTCCGCCAAAAACACGTGCGCAGGGTTTACGTCGGCAACAATAATAACTTTCAAATTCTCAGATGCCTGATAAACAGTTATGCTGATTGATGCCACCGTGAAGTTTAAAAATTGCCTTGTCAGACCACAAAACACAGTCGATGTCCAACTCTTTTCATTCGACCATCTATAGGAACTGTTCTCAAAATTCGACCTGCCTGTCCTGGTCCCCATCATCAAGGGCAAGGTTGATGGGCGAATAGTACGGCCAATAATGTCCTTGCCTTGGCATTCGTCTTACATTTGTTTGTGAAACGCCATTTCCGTGGACAGCCTTTGGAATGACTTCTGAGGATTCTGTACATACAAGACTGCCAATTTAGCCCAATGCTCAGCCATTATTGCTGTAACTGGCCAAAATGAGTGCGGCAAATCTTCCAAAGACAAAGAGTAATTGCTTCCTCCCTTCTAACTTTTTATATTTTTAAGCACAGGCGCATAAAAGCGTTTTTAAAAGGAAGTTTTACATGAAAGTGTCTTTTTCCCCAAATCAAAATTATTTCCGGCACCTGTGCCACTGGCTCTATCATGTCAAACTTTTTCATCAAACTCATAATTGCTGGATAGGAGGACGGCTCGGGTTGTTATTGCTTTCAAAATATTTTTTGGACGAATATCACAGTCTCGGCTTTCCAGAACCAATTCAAAAGTGCCATCTTTTGTTCTTTTGTTCATCATGGTATTGAAGTATCTGATAAGCATATCTAATACGTATCTGAACATAATGATTACATCTGAAAAAGAAATGAAAATGAAATAAAATTAATGCAACTCAAAGTCAAAATATAAGTTTCAGTAAACACAGCGAGATCTGTACCGCCTGCACCAATTAACTGCGGCATTAACGTGGTAGTGCAATCCCCGACCCCGTTTGGATTGGATCAAAATGCCTGTTGGTCTTCCTGAGGGTCTCAGTTACTCTGGGCACTCCCCTCACACAAATCATTTTTTTCCCGTGCTGCCCTCTGATTGACCGCAGAAGAGCAGCACGCAGCCTCTTTGAAATTGGTGGACTCTTTTTTCTCCTGCCTCTCTTGCCCGCCTTCTCATTTTTCTCCTTCTCTTGATAAGCGGTAATGTTCAACTGAATCCTGATCCTATCTTTTCCTGATAAGTGTGCAATGAAAATGTGATTTGGAGGAGTAGGTTGGTGCAATGCTGCACCTGCTACAAATAGGTTCATTTAAGGTGCTCACAACTCTTCTTCTTTTTTAGATTCAAAACTCTAGGCAGCACACACTCTTGGGGCTGTCCTCCCTGCTGCGTCCTTGTTTTTTTTGAAAGCTCCACATTTACCAACACTGTGTTTTCCTCTTTGGACTCCTCCAGCTTGTATGCCTCCACTGTTCAAGCTGGCCATCTAGCCCCTCCTCTGCTAATGCAGTACTACCGCCCCACACTCACCTTCAAGCCTTTTACCCTCTTTCCGCTCACTTCTTATCTCTTCCTTCTGCAGCCTTCCCACGCTTCATGTTGCTGGTTGTTTTTCTATACCTCCTGCTTGCTCTTCCTTCCTGATTCGCTCAATGTTCTGGAATGAAATGCTGGAGGTTTTCAAGCCACGAGCATTAAACTACTTCATTTTATCTCGTCTCATATTGTTGACCTTAACTGTATCCAGAAATCAAACCTTAATTCATCTTCCTTTTTCCGGAACCATTTTCCCTCTTTCTCCGGTTTTTTACCTCAACGAACTTTTCCTTTTTTTCAGTTTTCAGAAAGCTTTCTGGGATGACTTTGCTTTTTACTTTGACCCTCACTCTCCTTCTACTAAGGAGTATTCCTCTCTTTCTCTTTCATCTGCTGTTGCTCTCTTTACTTCTCTAACACTGAATGGCACCAAAGTTCCCATTCCTTTCTGCCGTATCAAAGGTCAATCTGCCGTAACAAATGTCAAGCCTGGTGGTCTGCTGACAAGGGAAAAGCGGTTAGTGAAAGGCAAAAGGCTTTTGCTGACGCTCATAAAAGTGATGAAGATCGTCAGACTTACTTCTCTGCTTCCCAATATTTCTCGTCTGACATCGCCAAACCCAAGGCTAAGATATGGTAGGTGACTTGCCTATCTCTCTTTCCAAAATCTAATTCTAAATCTGTGTATTCTTACATTTTGTTCTGTTGCTGGCTCTTCTTCCTCATCTTCCTCCTCTCCTTACTTCCCCAACTGTTCCTCTGCCATCGAGTTGACTTCGGTCTTCGCCGTTTACCTGAGATCCCACTTTTCCGTTTCCCAGCCAAACACCTTGCATAATAGAGCCACAGGTTACCTTCCTAGCTCCCCCGAGCCACAGGTTACCTTCCTAGCTCCCCCGAGCCACGTGCCCTGAGGAGCCTCATTTTTTTCTGCCTCTCTTCTCCCTCACTGAATTTTTTGCGGCTGCGGCAAACCTTTCCCCGTCTATTGCCTCTGGCTCAGACAAAGCTGCCTATTCCATGCTAAAGCACCCTTCTCGCTTTGGCACGGATTTTTTTTCCACAGATTTTTACGCATTCCTGGTCTTTGTATTTCTTTCCTTCCATTTAGAAGACATTTTTTATTATTTCCATCCATAAGATGGGAAAGCCTCTCGACTCACCTGCTTCCTTCCGGCCTATCTCTCTCACCTCCTGCGTTTCAAAGATTTCTATCGCGTCTACGTTTTTCTAGAGTCTAATTCCAATCTCTCTTCCCGCCACGCCGGTTTGCCCTGGCCGGTCTACTCTTGATCAAATTCTTTATATTTCTCAGTCCATCTCGGATGGGTTTAACAAACCCAAGCCTGGCTCTCGGGCGATTCTTGCTACTATCGACTTTTTCAAAGCTTTCGACTCTGTTTGGCACATCGCCCTTTTTTAAAAACTGATTTCGGCAGGCCTCCCTCCTTCCTTTGCTCGTTGGCCTCAATCTTTCCTTTCTGATAGGTGTGCTTGCGTGGTTTTTCAAAATCACAAAAACCGCTCCTTACGAGTCCGTCTAGGTGTTCCGCAAAGATCCGTTCTTGGCCTTGTATTTTTCTGTTTTTTCATCAATAATTTCACTGCTTCTCTGCCTTCTTCGGTCAGCTGCTCTCTTTATGCTGACAACTCAGCCATTTGGTCCTTCTTCACCTCGGCCTCTGCTGCAGTGGAGGCTACACAAGGAACTTTGATTCAATTGGTGCGCTGGTCTGAGATTGGTGTCTTTTTCTTAATCTGAGAAAATGTGAGACCTCTTTCTTCTCAGTGGATTCCCACCAAGAAAGCATTCTGCCTCGTCTTTTCTTATTTAACGCTCCTATCCGTTTCAATCCCACTCCAACATTTCTTGGAATCAACTTTGACCGCACTCTTTCTTTCCTTTGCCGAAGGCCAAGTTTTTCCCTTGTCTCACGGCCTTACGTTGTATCTCTGCTTCCTCATGTGGCCCTCTAAAGAGTTCCTCTCTCTTCTATGTGAAGCTTTTCTTTGGCCCCTTCTCACTTATCCTTTACTCGGATGGTTTCCTTTTCTAAGCGTTAACAACTTAACCAAATTGGAATGCCTTCACCGAGCGGCTAGTCGCGCCATCCCGGGCTGTCTCTCGTCTTCCCCTATTTCACTTCTCCTCTCTGAGGCGTCTCTACCTGCCCTACGAATCACCCTGACTCATTTTGCCCGTCATCTTATCAGTTGGCCCTTCCCCGTTTCAAGTTTGGCCAGACTTGGAGTGAAACCAAGACTTTGCAGATCCTCCTCGAGAGCTTTTGCGTCCATCAACCCGCTCATGCTTCCTCCTACTTCTCCTAGGGAGGTTGACTTTGCTTTTCCTCCCTTTCCTTCTCGAAGCCTGCCTTCCTTCATTGTAGAGTTCACTCTTTCCTTCCCATGCTCCCACTCCGATCCCTCTCTCTCGCTAAGGTGCGGCTCTCGCTCATCTTGACTCTCTCCCACCTCACGGTATGGTGATTTGGACAGATAGCTCTGATCCTTTTCATTTTGGCTAAGGCGGATCTGGCATATTTGCAACTTGAGTTTGCATGTTTAAATTTTTCCGCTGAAGCCTGCGCCATTCTGCAAACTCTTTGCTGGTCTTGGCAGCACTAACAAGTCAGCCATTTCTCTTCCCTTGTACTACTTCTCTGACTCTCACTCTGTCGTCACCACTCTGTCCTGTCCTCAGTCTTTCCTTTTACCTCAATCTCTCTGACAGATCTGACAGAAACTGCCTCCTTTCTCCTCCTTTACTATCAGGCTATAACGGGTCCTCGGACACTCGTTTCTCCCGGGGAACGACACAGCTGAAGAGCTGGCCAGACGGAGAGCGCTACTCGTGGCTGCTGTAGTCTTATGTAGCCTCTCTCCTCTTATCTCTTGTATCCACTCTTGTTTTTTCTCGGACTGGAGGCGTACTGCCTCATTTCAACTTTTTGACATACAGATTCTCTCGGTTTCCACCGAGGAACTTGTGTTCTCTCATCTTTGCTGCAACGGACCCAGCCTTGTGTTAAGCTCTTATCACACTAGGATTGGCAGAATCGAGAATTCTTCTTGCAGCGCCTGCGGACACTCGTCCCAGGATATCTCTCATCTCATTCTGCATTGTCCAGCTTAGGACTTTTTGCATCGCTCGCTCTTTGGCGACTCTCTGTCTCTCTACGATCCTTGGTCCAGGTTTTAGAAAGTTTTCAGGCTTCTGGGGGTTCATGGTTTTCCGCCATGCCATCAATTCATCGGAAGGGGTCGGGTAACAACAACAACAACAGATCTATACCGCATTTTTTACAACTAGGATAACGACAAATAAACTTCTAAATGTTATCTATTCTACAAATCAAAGATACAAATGATTGGTGCTTACTTTACTGTGCGAACAGCCCCGTTACTACCTTTGCGAAGGGGCACAGTTGGAGTAACCCCTCTGCAAACCTGTGATTCGATATTTGCCATAGAAAAGAATTACTTTAAAAATATACATTTAAAACTATTTATTAAATACATTTTACTAATAAACTTTTAATTCCATTTTGCTTTTATTAAATTTTTTAAGTCAAACAAAACATTTCAATCTTATATCGACTGTACATAAAAGTTATAATAGAACAAAAAACTTACTTTAAGCCAGGGGTATACCAGCTGCGGCCGTAAAGCCACATGCGGCCTTAGGTGATAGGTTGTGCGGCCGTGCACATACATTTATAGTTGTATCTCCCTCAGAAAAATCTTTACTCTCTTTACAAACTTAATTTTAATACGAACCTCGATCAAGGTGAGAAACTTTTACATTCCCAAATTTTAACCTCCTAATTCAGGGGTCGCCAAACTACGGCCCGCGGGCCAAATCCGGTCTTTTGTCCAGCCCACGGAGCCCTTTTTATTATTGTAAAACAAATGTATAGTGCAGTGTTTCCTTGTCAGAGCCACTTCAATCCAGTAAATTATTTGATCGCGAAAGGCATAAATTGTGGCAGTGAGAGGGGTGATGACCTTTTTGTTTTTTGGAGATTACCTATTTTTCGGGATACATAACACCATCCCCGACGCTACTAACCATTACTTCCTACCTCCTTTGAGTTGACTTTCGCCCACTAGTCTTTAAAATATCAGCAATGTGGCCCTCCATGAATAAAGTTTGGAGACCCCTGTCCTAGATGAGAAAAGGTCTTCACTTTCGCATAAACTAAAAGTTCTTCACATTTGATTTACTGGTGGCTGTAAGTTGAAACGAAGTCAGTAACGCGGCCTTCAACAATAAAAAGGTTGCGTACCCCTACTTTAACACTAGAAGCCCTGAATTATTTCCCTACCTATAAAGACGGATGCGGTCATTTTTGACCGGTTATCTGTAAATCGCTTTTAATAGGTTCTCTCTTTCAATAATTTCGACATATACTGTATGAAAAGCACAAAGAAACTATTCTTGCGTATTTGACATTTTTATGATTAATTTTTTGACATTTTTTTGATTATAATTAATTAAGTAGAAATACAAGGTATACAAATTTATTGACACTCAATCATCACAATTTTTGCTATTTACAACTGTTACTTTTTCGGATGTGTGTTTGCCACAGCATACTTTCCCACAGTTTTGGCAAAAAGAGCTACATTTGTTTCTACATGCTACAAACTGGCACTCTTTTCTTTTCCGAGCTTGGTGTGCTAAACCACTGGTTCCCAGCAATGCAATGCTGACTATGTGATCCACTGCTGGAGAAGGAGGTATTGAGCCCACTCCATCTTTTGGTTTGCAAAGTTCTTTTATAAGCTCAAGCATAAACTGTCTTCTTGATAATTTCAATTTCGATGTAAGGCAGTAAATAATGTAAGCATTTATGCAGGCACAGTCGAGAATATTAAAAAATACAGCCACAGGCCATCTTCTAGTGGAACTTTTGCTGGTATGGTATCGAGCCATCTGGTTCAGTACATCCACGCCCACATTGGATTTGTTGTAATACTGTATTGTCTCTTGCAGTTTTTTCTTGTGGCATTGATCAATATTTACGTTTCTGTGCATTGAACTCAAGATGCAAAGAACTTTCTTTTTCTTTGCTTTGTATATTGTCAAGCTGCAACCGGATGGTGAAAAAAATATTTCAGAAGCATATAATTCCTTGTCTTTCATTATCAGCTCAGTGCTTGGCACTTCTCGTCGTTGTTTCCATGTAGTGCCAAGGATTGTTTTTTTTTTCTGCTTAAGTTCTTCTGCTAGCTTTAGGCTGGTAAAGTAGTTGTTGGTGGTGACATTGTAGCCCTTTTTATAATAAGGTTGTAAAAGGGTCAAGCACACATCACCTGGAAGTTAGCTACATCTGCTTCGGCTAAAATCTCTTCCTAAATATGGTTTGCCATTGCACAAGTATTTTAATTGAGTATCAGCCAAAATCCAGAACTCAATTCCAAATTTGTCTGGGTTGTTAGCCATATATTGTACAAAAGGACACCTGGTTTTGCATGGGAAAAGTTGTTCATCAATAGTCAAATCGCAGTTTGGTACATAGCATTTCTTACAATTTTCTATGAAGCAATTCCACACCTCGGAAATCAATCAAAAATTGTCAGTTTCTCTCCTTTGCCTCCGACTAAAAAGTCATCGAACCTCAAATGTTTCATGATTTCCTGGTACCTATCACGACTCATTGTGTTTCGAAAGATTAGTTGTCCCCATTTGTTGCTCCAAAGTTGCTTTACTGGCGTATTCTTCCCGACCAACACTCCTCGAGCAATTTGAACACCTATAAAACTTTCCAGCTCATCAACATGTAAATCAAAATCGTCATAACTTTCTTTCCGCGGTTGATAGTGTGTTTCTGAATACACCTGAGCATATGTTCATCTACAAACAAATGAAAAGCACTGTAAGTGCTACTGTTTACTACAGATCTGTGACAATAAGACGTTGGGCCAGGACGTTCCGAAAACACATTGGACGAAGATGCTATTCCCAGACCTGAAGCACCTGTTATGTTTTTCCACACAGTTCCGTTCCGAGCGTTCACCTATCCGGCAGTATTTTGAGATGCTGATTGATCACTTTCAGAAAGAAAATCTATAGAAACAGCAGCAGAGCTTTGTTCGTCTTCACCGCTGTCGGTATCACTGTCACAACTTTCGACACCAGCGCAACAATTAGGAACAAATTCTTTATCTTGCAATTCAGTTTCTTCATTCTCATCACAGGAGTCATCAAGCTGATCAGTTTGTAACCGCTGAAGTACTTGCTGAACAGTATAATTGTTGCCACGATTCATGATTAGAAAAACCAGTTTGTCAAAAACGATAAAAAAACTCGTAACAAAATTCCTATACCTAAGACATTATTTATACAATATGCATTTCTTCAAATCTGTAAGACAAACCTGAGAGATTTTACGAGGTTGTCAATACGCTGTAATAAACTATCTATTTTATCTGCACACACCACTGATGAACTCTACGCTACTAAGAAAGACATTAGAACTTTCAATGACCAGCCATTGTTCAAGACAGCAAATAAAATTCAACTTTACTTCGATAAAGCCAGCAGGAATAGTAATTATTTCAGTTACTGCTTATCAGTTATCCATTGCAGCGGTTGTCAATTGTAATCTTATTGTCACGTGAGGCATTGCTTGTAGAAAAACAAACTTTTCTCATCCTTCTATTATGCTTTAATTCATCAGCTCAAAGACAAATTATAACCGTTTTAAGAACCGGTCATTTTTGACCGGTTCGGGCTTATAGGTAGATGTGCAAAATGCTCCATTTACAAAAGCTATAAAAGAAAAATTGTTTGACTTACCAAAAAATCATCCAAATTTAGGAAAAGTCAAGGAGTATGAAATATCAAATAGCAAAAATGCCAGAAATACGAAGCGTCAAAATTAAAAACCTGTCAAAAATGACCGGTCCGGGCTTTTACTGTTAAGCGAAGCGTGCAATGAATGCAGGCAGCAAATATAATAAAGTTCAAAAGCAGCTCGTGTAAGAGACTGTTGTAACTGCAGCCCAATGATTTCTTTGCTCTGCTTCACGTATTAGACCAGCAGAAACTGAACCTTCAAGATGTAGACCTTCTGTCTGTGGTAGATACCACTTGATCACCTGACTGGACGCCATAGCAAATGTTATAGCTGCTTTTTTTGTAGGTGAGAGACCTGATTTCTTGGTTTTGCTACTTGTGTAGTGCATAGAATCCACTATGCTGTAACTCCACAGCGGCACTTCACGACCAAGACTTCACCACAACAAGACAAGCATTGCGCTATACCGGTCTGGTGCTTTCTTTTTGTTCGTGTGTGAATACCTAATTATTTTAAATCCTCACTCTTTCATTGCCTTTTTGAAATTGAAGAAATTTTGTTCAAACCAGGCATTTCAAAGCGTCATTTAAACATGCTTAAGTATATAGGGGAGAGCGGGGTAAAACGGGACGCGGGGCAAAACGGGACTTAGCGATTATTTCTTGAGTATTAACTCCTGAGCTCCAAATTAAATATATTTGGTAGGTTACCACAATATCTATTTTTTAGGAAAACGGCGTGACTGCAGATAAAACAGTAATGGCGGTGCTAAGCAGAAAATATAAGTTAGTGTGTTGATACAATTTTTTCCAGCAAATAAATTAGTCTCAAAATAAACTGTTGCCTGTTTTCACGTCACCGCTAATTCCAAATGTCAGATAATTTATTACTTTCGGGAACAAGACGTAATTCGATGGTAGAACTTTTCGTAACAAAATTTTAAGGGGGTTTAAACTAGACTACTATCTTGGGGCATTGCGGGACACTGTTATTGGGGCATAATGGGACAGTTTCTGCTGTTTTAATTTTGGGAAAGTGCTTACTGAGGTTTACTTCTAGCGCAGAGCAACTTATTTTATGTCAGTGTTATTATGTAGGCCTGTAGGCAGTGATGGGATTCAGGGGGTTCGCACGGGTTCGTGCGAACCCGTTCTTTGAGTGTCGTGATAATCAGCGAACCCGTTCTTGTTTTTTGTTATAGACCTTAGACGACCGCAGCAAATGGGCTTTCTAAAATGAGGGAACCTGTTGTTAGTGAGTTTGATACAAAAGAGAACCTGTTCTTAAAATTTTTGATCCCACCACTGCCTGTAGGGGTGCTTTTCATAAGTAGAATACAAAAATCAAACCTATCATGATTCTGTGAATGTAGTGACCTAGGTCTAGTGTTTGGGGCCTGTAAAAAAGCCGTGTGTATATCTACTAATTGCTAGCTCTAAAGTTAATTAGGCACTAAAGTTTTAAATTTGTTGAGGTTAGGGTTGACTTCGCAGAGTTAAATGAGGGTCGGGGGCCCAAGAATAGTAGCAAAAGGTAATCTAAACGGTTTATCTTGACCTTTCTCATAACCATACCTTTACTCAATCTATTGATATTCAACTTTTCTGCTAAAATGCAAAAATAAACCAAAGTAATTCAGTGCCTACCGGTACTCAACTGGGACTTGACGGGACAACTTAAGAAAAAGCCGTCACCGGTTATGGAGTAATGGACCAATTTGAATGATAAATAAAACTATTTCCTGACCCCCTAACTGTAGTATTAATGAGGTTTAGAGTTGACAAGGAGTTGGGGTGAGGGTTAGGGGTCAGGAAATAGTTTTTTCGTTTGTAACCGGTGACGGCTTCTTCTTTTAAGTTGACCCGACTTGACCTACCTTTATAGGTTCAAAAGAAAAAGGTCATTTGATTTCAAAACTAAAGTTTTTGCAGCAGTCACTTTTAAATGTTGTAGAAGGAAGCAATTATTGTTTAATCAACTCTTCCACATACCTATGCTTTAAATTAAAAGAAACTGCTGCTAATGGGCCTAGAAAGTAATTGGTTTTAAACAATGAAGCTTCTTCACTATCATTTATATAATATACTACAGCCTGTGTTTAAAAGCATTAAAAAAAAAGAAAGCTTTTAAAATATAAAAGTTAATATATATAAAAATAAATAAATATAAAAATCATACTGCAATTTCAAACTTTAAAAGTGACAATAATTTGACTATCTGGAACATAAACCCACTTGGTTTTGTCTTTTATAAACCACATGCTGTAGTGCCCTCATGGTTACATTTGGCCCAGAGAGTCTGTCTATTAGCTCATCCTCTACTTCAAGACTGAAAGTAATTTGTGTTGCTCTTTATACTTATAGACTCCCAAAGCTTTAAAATAGCATGTAAAAAATTTTGTAGTGTTCAAAGTCTATGAACGGATAATTTTTACAGGCTTATAGGCAAAGCTTTGCTTATTTAGTTTGTAAACTTACATTAAAATACTTTTTTGTATGTAGCCTTAAAATTTTGTCAAACATTGACTGTTCTTTATAACATGAAATTAACTTTTTTGTATTGACAGTCTCGGACAAAAGTTTATAATATTCCACATTTTTAGTGTAATTCAAAGAAAATCAATATGTATCGCTATTGTTTTTGCTCTATTTCCTTCAAATGACATTATAATTATTAAAACAAGTATTTTTAATGAATGCGTATGTTGGATTGACATTTTACAATTTGAATTGACAATATACAAAAAAGACTAAATTAAACGCTTATCTCTTCATATCTTAATTAAAGTTAAAATTTAACAATACTTAGCAGATATTATAAACTTTTGTCCAAGACTGTAGAAGTTTAGTTTATTTACAGCCTCTTTTACATGGCTCATGTAGTCTGACTATTTTTCATAAAATTCAATCATTTGCGCATATACATTATATTTTAAATATCAGCAACAGAAAAGTAGCTCATAATTGGTCTCACCTTTTTCCTACCTATAGGAAATTGAATTGTCACTGTGTTTTTTATAAGCCTTCATTTAAACATAAAAGTTGGTTAAAGATTACAAGTTTCTTTCGTTTTAAAATTTTGTTTAGGATGTTCTGATTCATCATGGTTAGAAATTATACTAGAAAAACTACTAGGTGTAATTGGTTGGAAAGTAGTATGCTCAGAGCAATTGAAGAAATAAAAAAAAACAACCTTTCAATCAGAAAAGCAGCCACTCTCTATAACATTCCAAAAAGCACCCTCGAAAGGCATGTGAACAAAAAAATCAGAAATCCAGGAACTACCGATTTGGGAAATTTTAAACCAGCTTTAACCTCATCTCTAGAAAATCAACTAGTAGAACATGCCAAGAAATTACAGGATATGTTTTTTGGGTTGACACCAGAATCATTACGTGAGCTTGCATTTGATATTGCAAAAGCAAATCACATTAATGTGCCTTTTAGAAATGCCAACCATAAAGCTGGAAAAGACTGGCTAGCTGGGTTTTTGAAACGACATCCAGAGCTTAGTATACGTCAACCTGAAGCTACAAGTTTTAATCGTGCAATTGGCTTTAATAGAACACAAGTAAAAAGATTCTTTGATTTGCTTAAATCAATCTTACAAAAAGAAACAATTACGTCTAATATGATTTATAATGTTGATGAAGCAGGGATAACATGTGTTCAAAAACCTTCAAAAGTAATTGCTGAAAAAGGTACAAAGCAAGTTGGTCGTATTACCAGCGCTGAAAGAGGGAAAACAGTAACTGCTGTTTGCTCAATGAATGCCATTGGTAACTACATTCCACCAATTTTTGTATTTCCCAGGAAAAGAATGCATCCTGCATTATTGAAAGGTGCTCCACAGGGTTCAAAGGGATATACATCAAAATCTGGTTGGATTGATAGCAACATTTTCTTGCAATGGTTGTTTCACTTCAAGGAGCATGCTTGCCCAAGGGTCGATAAGAAAGCATTGCTTATTCTTGACAATCATTCCAGTCACTTGTCATTAGACGCCATTAATTTTGCTAAAGAAAACCATATAATAATGCTTTCTATCCCTCCTCACACTTCACATAAGTTACAACCATTAGATAAAACATTTTTTGGACCTTTAAAAACTTTTTACAACAGAGAAATAGACAAATGGTTAATCAGCAACCCTGGAAAGCGAGTCAGCAATTGGGAATTGTGTGAGCTTTTTTGCCATGCTTATGAACAAGTTGCTACGGTTCAAAAAGCAGTAAATGGATTCAGATCTGCAGGAATTGTTCCCTTCAATCCAGACATTTTTGGTGATGAAGATTTTTCCCCGTCAACTGTAACAGAGTTAGAAATGCCTCTAACAAACGATGGCATTGGCACATTGCATTCCTTTAGTGTTAATGAAGTAGACTCTGGAAGAAGTGAATCAATTCAATCAACTGCAAATGCTGCAGAAATTAATTTGGAAAGTATTTTTTCTGCAAATTGTGAAAGCAATGAAGATTTTTCACAGTCGATCATTACAAAAATGCCAATATCCCAAACAAGTGATGAAAGTTATTTTGAAGGACTGCTAAATATTCTTGCAGATCATGCAAGCACTAGCAAGACAAAAGAATCGCTTCCATGGACTTCTAATGCAACCAGTGAAAATTCAAAAAGCTTTCCTGAAATGCTTATACCCCAAACCAGCAATGATGATAACATTTTTGAAGATGTGCTTACTTTTTCTGCTGATCGTGCAAGCACTAGTACAATAGCAGGAGCACTTCAATCAACTACTAATACAACCAGAGAAAATTTGAAAAGCACGTCTGCTGTTGCAAGTTATCAAAACAATACACATGTTGAAGTCAATGTAATTGACATTTCTCCTTTACCTCGTGGTAAGATAAAAAGCAGAAAAAGAAAAGGAAAGCAATCAGAACTTCTAACAAGTTCGCCATATCAAAAAAAAATTTCCATTCAAAATCACTTCAAATCTTCTAAAAAAGAACAGTGCAATGTTGGTCTAGAACATAAACACAAGTGTTCCAAATCCAAACGCCATCAACCACGTTTTTTTGAAGAATATCAGTGCATTGTTTGTGGTGAACTATATGAATATCCACCCAAAGAAGATTGGATTCAGTGTCACAAATGTGAGGACTGGTCTCATGAAAACTGCACAGACTATAGAGGGAATGGGTTTTATAAATGTGATTTGTGTACAAAATTTGTTAGTGATTAAGAATGAGATATTTTTTCAGTGTGACTATAATTGTTGTAGATAAAAAATAATTTTAATGTGGCAATAACTTTTAATCCTGAAATTGCTTAGGAGATATTGCACAAAAATATACAATTTAGTTTGTAATGTTTTTGGATTTCTTTGAGTTATAACGTCAAACTATAAATGCCGTAAAAAATCTTTGGGCAGAAACAATGCTGTTAGTTGACAGTTTACTTATTTAAATAATTTTGTCTTCTGGGTATATGCTACATGGTAATAAAAAAGCAAAATAATGCAATACAGTGACTTGGGTATTGTGAACATGTTTGCAGTACTGACTGCCTGTGATTGAAATTGCTTTAATCTGAAAACAAATTGCATAAACTTGACAGGTCAAACTTTTGTAATACTACTAGTCTTGCTATGTTATCATGTGCTACTAGTTCCATTGATATTTAATGCAATAACAATAGCTTGTTTAATTTCTCAATTGTAATTCTACCTTATGTTTTATGAGCTCCAACCTGCATGATAATATTGATTTGAAGGGTTTGAAGGCTGCATGATAACAACCATATACCGTATATATATTTTGATTTGAAGGATTTCTGCATTGTTTCTAATCAAGCTTGTGGACATTGCTCTTGTTTAGATTTCAACTTTTTTCAGCCTAATTTTTTGGCAGAGACTTAGATTTTAAACAAACCTTTCAAGTTTGTCGTAGAAGACCAGTCCTTAGATGAGAGATAAATTGTTTGCAAGCTTTAGTGATAAAAAATGCATCTCAGGCTTAAATTGTATATAATATGCCATATGGTTGTGCGCAGCAAAAATTTTTTAGCTGAAGAGATGAATCTCATGGTCAATTACTATAGCCTCATCACTGTCTTTTTACAATCCATTGACACTTTTTGCCTCTTTGCTTGTCTATGTCAAATGCTCAACACCCAGCAATTTACGCTTAGATCGTAGTGTGATTAGAAATGTCAGTTGCAATTTCGACTCTGCTTGTACTATGTAGGCCAGGCGCGTAGCCAGGACCTTTTTGGGGGGCAATTGCCCCCCCAAAATTTTCTCTTGCCCCCCCAAAAAATTTTCAGGTCAAGCAAGGAAAGTTAGGAAACAATTCAATCGAAAGCATTTATAATAGAAAGCTCCATTGTATAGTGTACTGTATATTTTTCTTCTGAACTTTTTTCTAGAAAGAAAATTATACAATTAGTCTACAATGACTTTTTTTATTTTGCATTTGTACTAATGTATTGTACTAATGCGGAGCAATACGACGTTACTACACTGTACGGTACGCTATAGCAAGAAAATTGGTATTTTTTTTTGTTTTGCTTTTGTAACAGTTTGTTCAAACACGTGTTGCTTAACTTTTGTGGGCAACACTTCTTGGTTGTTTGTCTTCAGTCTAATTTCTAATACGTCAACAATTGTCGATACTCTGTATTGTTTCGTCAATCGTCAGTCTCTTTTTGCAACTACAGTACAGATGGAATTCTAAATTCTTTTCTGCAAAATTTTTCTCGCAGCTGCTAACCCTTTTGTACTAAATTGTGAAATTACGTCCTGCTGTAAAAAGAAAATTGAGTCCTGTCAGTGTCACTATAAACGAACAACATGCTCTGGGGGACAAAAAAGAGTGTCGATATAGGCGAACTGACGATATAGCCGAAGTCGATATAGGCGAACTCGAATGCACGTGAAAGTTATGACAATAATGTGTCGATATAGACGAACTGTCGATATAGGCAAATTCTACTGTATAGCTAAATAAACATACTCATAACTGTAAATTATGATTTGACTAGGTTTACAGCAACAGTTAAAGTGAAAGAGACACCTGGGGCATAACGGGACATTTGTCCCATTATGCCCCAAGTGCGGGGCAAAATGGGACAAATTTTTTAATTTGTTTTTTAGCTCTCCTTTTCCGTGGTCGTCAACAACCGCGATGATTCTTTGTTTGTAGGTACTATTGTATCATGCAGATACAGCAATACCAAAATTGGGCACAAACATTGTTTATATTAAGAAATATTAACAAAAGTTCTTAGGCGTCCCGTTATGCCCCGCTCTCCCCTAAGACGGTTTGTTTTTGTTGTTAGTCGATTATCATAATTATGACTTAGGTTGAATTATAAGGAACGAAATGTGTTTTGCAAACTTTTTAATTAAGCCAGATTTTCAATAGCATTTGATTTTAGAAATAGGGGGTCATAGAACGTCAATAGCAAACTAAAAAAAAGTACAAATCTGTTACTAGAGTTTACACCAATCAGTTGGAATACTGATTTAAATTGAGTTTAGTTCACCTTCTGGCGAAAATTTATTTATTTTATTTGAATAATATTGTCTACTTGAATATGGGCACCTGACAAAGAAATACTTTTAACCTCAAAACTCGTCTTTATTAATTAAGATACTATTTACCGTTAGAAGTGCTACTGTGAGCTGGTTTCAGATTTATTGTACAATGACAAAAGCTAACACAGCTAACGATTCTACTTTATTAACATCTTGTCGCTTTGTTCTTAGCATAAAATATCTCTTCCCTTATTTAATTTAAAAATCAAAATAAACTTAGGGCCAGTCATGGCCTTCCTTTTAAAAGTGGAAACCTACTCCAACCTATACTGCTAATGATAAAACGTTCTTTTCTGAAGCAGCAACTTTAAAAATTATGAAATAGTATCAGCGTGAGATTTTTCATTGATACTTTTGACTTCAGTAAAGGAAGTCGCGATTTAATTCTTGATTTGGCTAAATCTTATTTCAATCCAAAAACTTTGCACCTGCGACAATCGCCACTCATTCACGAGTGATACGGTTTCGCAGAGTGCTAGCAGACCATCCACCACATTGGACCTAGTACGAGTATAGGTCCAACAAATGTAGCGGTCTAAGCTATGCTTTATTAAAAGCTTCTAGTCGGTCACCAACTGCACTGAAAATACCTAATAGGTCAAAACAGTGTTACTTTTATGTCACTTTTATATATTTATATCATTTCATCAATTCATGATCTTGTCGCAATGCTTTTGCTGCGATATCCTGCCTTTTACGACAGACAATTAACATGTTACGAATTGAAAGTAATTACAGCAAGATGATAAGAACGTAAACACACCTGGTTTATCGTCTTCCCCAGTCGAAGTTGACAAAAGCATAGAAAATCTAAGTCAATAAATGATCAAAGTTTTCAAAAACCCCAATTCTTTTATGGGCTCTGTCCCAGACACATGCAACATGGCTCACTCTATTGAAACGATGATTGAATTATAAATCATAATGCCTGAAAAAGTAGATCAAAAGTGCCTTGAAAAACAATGTTATTAAACATTGCTCTTTGCAAATAATGTGGTAATTGCAGCCTGTTGAAATTCTGACCTCCAACTTGCATTTTATATGTTTTCATCTAGTTTTGTGAAAACTGGGATCAACGTCAGCATAGAGAAAACCGAGCATATTACCATTCTAAAACCTAATCGGGCGAACCTACGGATTTGGCAGAAATTTTAATTCAGTTAGGAAAGTTCTTGGGATTATATTCGTCGGTGATTTTAGACGAAACAAAGAATTGAACGTTTGAATTGGTATAGCAAGTACGAAACTCTAACGCGTCAGTTTCTACTTTTAGTTTTCATAAAACGATAGCTGTTTACAAAAAGGACGACAAGCTTACAATTTTAAAATCATTTTTTTGTTGCTTTTTTAACCTATTTTTTAAATACTACAATAAAGTTCACTTTTCAGGCAAGTTAACCTATTGAAGAGTAAATGGTCCATCAATAGCGTTATTGCATCACAAATATTCATTTTTCAATATTATTCCAGCTGGGGCTACAACAAAGGAAAGCAGTTAGCGAATTTGGAGAGGAGATTTTCTTCAAATTATTAATGTAAATGGATTAAATATTTTACTTCTGTTGATAAAGGAAAAGACTGGGGGAACTCTTAAACATCTGTCACACAGCCAAGTTTGCAAAACACTGATTTAGCAGATTTGTTTCTAAATAAGCAATCATTAGATTAAAATATCCAGTCATTTTGCAAAAAATACTTTTGTAAAAACATCATAGGTATGAGCAATTGTTTTTTGTTGATCAACATAGGTTATTTATGACAAAATAACGGGATTGAGCGAGTAAACTGCTCCATCCAAAATGTAAACTACAGATAATCGAATGTTAAAATTAAGCCAACCATCCTGGGATACCAGTGAAAGCAATTGTTGCAACTGCACCACACACACTCACAGATTAATAAACTTTGATGCTGCTTGACCACAAAAAGACTCTCTTGTTTAATTTTAGCGAATTTAAAGTCGAAGATGAAACCGACAACTACAGACTTCAAGTGAGAGGACACAACGGCAATGCTGGAGACTGGCTGAACTATCACAATGACATGCAATTTTCTACAACAGATCATGATAATGACGAGTCGTCTATGTAAGAAATAATGTTAAACTGTGGTCAAGTTTTTTATTTAAACTCTTATAATAATACTTTTAAAATTGAAATACTATAAAGCTCTTTGGCTGAACAAATTGACAAAAATTTGTCACTATTACTACGGTTGACGAAAAAGCGATATTGTCACACAAAACGCTCGATTGTTTGAGCGTTCAGAATAAAATATTTTGTTCAGAAAACTTTGCAGTTGACTGAAATGTAAATTCCGCTATTTTGCAGCATTAATTGTGCGGCTCATTCTGTTTATGCAAGAGGGGGAGGATGGTGGTATAACAGTTGTCAGTACGCAAATTTAAACCGACCACCATCGATGTATTGGCATCCATCATATAACGTTAAAAAATCAATGATGAAAGTTCGTTGTGACTAGCTTGCATACTGTAGTGCTTGCTTGCATTGATGCTTATGACGATGTTGTGTAAATAAAATACGTAACACAAACATATATGTTGTTGTTATTGCAAATGCTCTAGAACATTTCAAGGTAGCTGAGAGAAAAACAAAAAGTTTGTGATGTATTGTTGAAAAAACAGCATTTTCAAGATCCCCTGGATTTTTAACAAATTGTTTCACAAAAGATTATAAGCCCTTAATTTTATTTCATATTTTTGAATCATTCCAAATTTTCTGTCTTTTCGTGTCGCTGTCTGTAACACTACAATGAAAACAGCAGTTGGCTCATCTTCAATTATTATCCACTGGCGCTTTGAAAGTAAACGTAAGTTACGAAATGTTTGCAAGGAGTGAGCCTACAATTTCACTGCTCAATTCTGCTACATATCAATCCTTTGGTACCCTCCCACAATTTTCAATTTGTGTTCACAACTTTCAGTTTATACCCGTATGCTCTAAGTGAAATAAACGCACAAAAGTGTGCGAGTTTATCCACTGTTTCAATAGTGAGCAAACCAAGCCTTAAATTACGCATGTGCTAAAAATGGGGCACAAATACATTGCCACAACTTTTGCACATTCTCGGGGAAAACAAACACCAACCGTTTTTTTATTCAACAAGCCACTGCCATGATCACAAATAACTCAAACTATTTAAACAAGCCTGAAAATAGTTTCTGTATTGCTATGTCAAATACGGTCCTTTATCGCTCTCTAGCGGTAATGCGATTTGGTCAACGCACGTTTAAAAAAGTTATATACCCGATCACCACCAAAGTACATTTATTAAATCAAGTAATAACATGCATTAGTTACATTGTTAACGACAATGGAACGTGAAACGGGCCCCAAATTAACAAACAGCCGCATACTTTGCTATGGAAAAACGGCATCTGTTGTTACATATTTTAGTGTAACTTTCTAAAATTATGCTCTGTTTCAAAAATTCTTTTTTATTTTGAAGCTGAAGTTCTTGACAAATGAATGAGCTAAAAATTGTAAAAATCAAGTGATATTTACATGTGAAAAATGGTCCTTAAATTTGATTGTCGCTTGTTTAAAGCACGATTCTTCTACTCATTAATTGGCTTAAATATTAATAGTTCATTAAGACCTGCTGCTGAAGCTAAGTGAAAGATCTGTTTTTTGAATTATTATTCGGTGTACCCACAAGTAATCGAATTAAAAAGTTTTCTTTTTTTCTAGCCAAGATCAGTCAAATAAATTTAGAAATTTTTATACAACTTATGAATAGTGTGATTTTTTGGAACGCTTGCCAAACTCTCTGTATTTTTCAAGTGACTTTGATCGCCACTGCACCTGCACAACAAAAAAAAGTTTTCCTCAAACTTTTTTCTGCCCAAGTTACGCTATCAGTTTCCTAAAAAATGTATTTGTGACTTTATTTCTTAACTGATTTTCATAAAATTTTCAAAAGATCACGCTTATTTTCTTACGCATCGAATGCTCAAAACTTATGCTCTAATTCTTGGATTTTCCTACCCAAAAAAGGTTACAAATACCAAGAGCTCAGCTGCAAACGACAAAAATTTCAAAATTTTCAGCTGATGCATGCAAAAGCCAACTACTTTGAAATCAAATTGAGTTGTGCATGCTTATCAGGAAACTGAATTCTTTATCATTAACACAATCTAAAAATACTCTTTTGTGGCATCACTTGACAAAATTTCAAGCCGTAATAATAAAAAATATTTATTAAAATTTTCAAATTTTCTAGGGGTCTCAAAACCTCCCAAAAAATTTGTATGGTAAGTAAAAAAAGTAGATTTGGTTTCTAAAAATATAATATGTTGCTAAATACCTAAGTATGATAGTCTCATTTGAAAGCTTAGGAAATTTACTTTCCAGCAATATATAACTTTAAATAGTCTAGGCAAAGTGATATATAATATTTACTGATCAAAAATGGGTACTGTACATCATGTCAAGTCAAAACCACCCCCAAAAATTTTTCGAATTACCTTTACTAAATTATAAATTTTTAGAAAAATTACATCATTTGAAAGCATAAAATAAATTGCAAACATTTCACTACTGAAGTCATCGATTTGTATCAAGTTTCCAAGGAGATAGAAGCTAAAATACAAGTTTAAAAGCTAGCAGAAGTTTGGCTTCTCTAAATCAAAGTTTGCTGTATTCCCCTTATTTTTCAACAAACGGGAGGGGTGTAAATAAGCTTCTGTTTCATTGTTAGTGACGACATATTTTATTTATACTTGATATTTTCTGAATGTTGAAGAAATTCCTTTTTCAAAATATATAATGTTACATGGTTTAGGCTAACCTCTAGCAGATAATGACTAATTATATTTTAGGTCTACATTTAACTAACAAAATTTAGTACTGATCAATATCGGCCAACAAAAAGATCATGGACCTCAGAAAGTTGCAAATTGTAGAAAACCTAGGATTTTAGGTAAGCTTTGACTGATATACCTTGAAAGTTTATTTCCTTAGTATCATCTAGTGACCATTTTTAAAAAATTGGTAGAAAAACAAAAGCTGAAGTGATCTTTGAGGTAAGGATGCTATAATTTCGAAGACAATTTACCACCTATTGGGGGTAATTAGCATAAAATCTGCATATTAACCCGTTTCTTACCAATGTTACCATGGGGAACATATTATCAATCGCGTGTTTCTTTTTTAAATAACTAATTTTTGTAGCATTAAAAAGCGAAAATGATGCAAGGAAACATTTTTCTTTAACTTTCTATAGTTTTTAGAGTGGTTTAATGCATTGTTTGAGAAATTTTAAAGGCGAAAAATGCCGATAAATAAGCTTTAATCACGTGATCAGTTTTCATGGCAATATCACACTCGGGTAACATTTTTGGGAGTTGGCGATAGTGTTTTATTAAAAAGCACACATTCCTTGACGTGACATACTAGTTGCTGTTTGCAATTTGCTTGTTAGTTGCAAGATATAAAGCAGTTTTTTTCAATGTTTCCATGTGGGAACATTGGCGGTTTTGGCTATCGTAAGTTTTATTGAGGATAAAAATACAACTTCAGTCTATTAGGCTCCATTGGAGGAGTTAGTGATATTTCTATGTATACCTTCTGACAGGACATGTTGAATTGAAGCTATATTAGCTGTTTGTAACAGTAGTTGTAGCTTAGTTTATATCCTAAGCTTAGGCCAATGATGGCAAAACTATGACACGCGTGTCACTAGTGACACGCGTGTCACTAGTGACACGCGAAAAGATTCTCACTGACACGCAGAGAAAATTTTGCAATGCATTGTTAGTCTCATTCATTCAGCCTGTCATTACAGCCAATGTTCCCTCTAAGCTGCGCGCGTGTGCAGCCGCGGCTGTTTTGACCCCTTTGAATAGTAAACACAACGCTCCGCGCAGTCTCCAAGACTAGGAAAGATGTGAAATTCTGCACACAAACGAACAACGTGGGCTTCGACGGACTTTGCAGACGCAATTTTTATCTACTTTCTTGCTTATGTTCTTAACCTATGTTTCTCCTTTTTCCGCTTTTTCTTTTACATTCTCCTATTTTTTTATTAACTCCGGTCCTTACCCAACTGGTTTGTGATGTCACAGTGTAGATATTTTATGTTTAATTTATTGCCATAGTTATTTGTATTAATTTCAATTCATTCATTAGTCTTAATTTATTTTGCCTGAAGAAGTGAGCATTCGCTCACGAAAGCTTGCAATAATAAAGATTTTAGTCGACTACAAGTGTCATTTGTGAATTTTTATATTCTTATTTATAAGTCGACAAGGCTATACTCTCTTCAATTTTCAAGATGACAGACACCACTCATTAACGTTATCCTTAAAAAAAAGGAAAAAAAATAATCCAACTATGCACATGCAGAAGCACTGAGACTTCAACCAACGACGTATTGCGTTGCTTAACAGGGCGGGTCGACAAATCGGTTGATTTTGGCTGCATATTCACTGGGAGATCAGTTTACACACTGATCTGAAAAAGCAGATTAAACGCTGCATATACAGCCTGGCGTCTTGTTTTTGCAATGCCATCACGCTCGCGGCGAGTGCGTTGACAATTTACAAGGTGGGAGCCGGGCGACCTTTGATAGACGTGTCGAGCAAATCCATGCCAACAAATTTTCACTCTATCTCACTTCGCAGTAAACCGGGCCTCCTACAGTGAAAGGGACAAATCCATGCCAACTCTTTTCAAGTAGAGAAAAATAACTACAGATTTGAAAATTATAGGCGAAGACATGGAAATTGTAAACCTTGCACCTAATTAGGTGCAATTAGGTACAAGGTTTACAATTAGGTGCACGATTTACAAATTCAATATCTTCGCCTATAATTTTTAAATCTATATTTTTTTCTCTACTTGAAAAGAGTTAGCATAGATTTGTCCATTTCACTGACACGTCTATCAAAGGTCGCCCGGCTCCCACCTTGTAAATTGTCAACGCACTCGCCGCGAGCGTGATGGCATTGCAAAAACAAGACGCCAGGCTGTATATGCAGCGTTTAATCTGCTTTTTCAGATCAGTGTGTAAACTGATCTCCCAGTGAATATGCAGCCAAAATCAACCGATTTGTCGACCCGCCCTGTTAAGCAACGCAATACGTCGTTGGTTGAAGTCTCAGTGCTTCTGCATGTGCATAGTTGGATTATTTTTTTTCCTTTTTTTTAAGGATAACGTTAATGAGTGGGTTAATTTTGCCTGCGACGTGACGGGCTCTGCTGATGAGTCCAAAAGGACGAAACGCGTCCAGGAATGGTCTCGTCTAAATTGGTTGGATGGTATACTCATTATTGTTTCCTGGTATATCCATTTTAATAAATTGTTAATGCCCCTTACGCCCGTAGGCTGCTTTGCCAATCAGGTGCAAAGTTTACAATTTCCATATCTTCGCCAATAATTTTCAAATCTATATTTTAATTTTATTCATTGCGGTGAGAAATATGGACCCAAAATCTTTTTATAAGTCTTCATACAGACGTGTAACTCATGCTACTACTATGTCAGAAGTGAGAAATCTACTAGAAACAATAGAAAGACAAGAAGTGTAGTTCTACTCATGCCTGCTGGTGGTGATGAATGTGATCAAGCAAGTGATAATGAAGAAGTTCCTCAAGACTTTGAAACGGCTTTTGAACCTGCTGATGAGCTCGAAGTGAAAGAACATATAGATGATGCAGAAGAGGATTAAATAGATTTTCTGACCAAGAGAACCAAAAGAAGAAAGCGAGCTTCAAATAAAAGTATGAGTTGCGACTAAAACATGTGTTGGAACGTGTACCACGATGCATCTTGCTGGTAATTTTGAATAAAAAGTAAAAAAAAACATTTACAAACGTGTTTTTTATTTTTGAGCTTTTTTGCTGCAACCCGCCAATGTTCCCATATGGGAACATATGTGTATCTCAAAAACCTTTTTATCTAGAAAGATAATTATTTGTATATCAAATTCATGGTTCAGTTTAGTCCCATACAGCACAATTGAATAAAAATATACAACCAGAACATGTAGTGGTAAGAAAAGGGTTAAAAAAATTTTTATTATATATGAAATCTTCAAGAAATGGAGATTTCAACAATATATAACACTTGATTGAGAAAAAAAAAGATGAGTAATGACTTACAACCAAACTTGGGGTAATTTATGATGATTAGTTATGATTGTTTATGACAAATTATGACAGTTTTTCGCTCTGCCGCCTTGCGGACATTTTTTTTCGCAATGCGTTTCTCAGAAAAAGTGTTGAGAAAGTTATATTAATGATCGCCACTACAGTGGCAATTAGGAGTGAAAGAGTTTAGAAGCTATCAAATTTGTATTAAACTTGTGAGGATTAAACTCGAACAATATGATATGAAACCAGCTGGAAATCTTTTCATTGACTCTTCTAAAAAACTACTGGAGATGGCGGCGGCCAAATGATGGTCGTTTTCCAAATGATGGAAATAAACTATTTAGTGGTCAGCCTATTTTACAATTAGTTCCTGCCCCTTTCGTATTTCTATTTGTGGCATTAAGTTCTAAACTACCACTAAAACCACACTAAACGCTAAGGTTTAAAACTGCGTGAGATACATAAAAATTCACAAACAATTACGCAAGGCTGCGTCATCACAATGTGAGCCTGAAGTAGTTGTTGCATTTCTTTCACATTTCTCTAGTACATGTTGTCGACTGGCGTGACCTAACTTAATGTGAATATCTCTTATGATAAGATTAGTAACGTGATTTGAATGAGGAAGAATAATGTGGTGTTTTTGAAGAAAAGGTAAAGATGCCGAAAACTAATATAGCCGTCGATTAGTTGTTGTGGCGGCTATAGGATTTTCAGTGACCTGTGGAGCCTCACACGGATTTGATGGGTGTTCTATTTATTGGTTGCAGAACTTGTACCGTTTTCTAAAACAAAATTCAAATTTTACCGCATTAAATACGATACAATATTATAAATGATAGTTACTATTGATATGGCGAATCGAAACTAAAGTGAGGATTTAAGTGGGGAACATTATACTCAGGATTAAACATGCAAATTGAGAGAATATAAAACAATTTGGTATAAACGCAATATTCACTTACCGGTAATTCCGGCAGTCACTTTGATTGATTTGATTCCACAAATTTTGTCTTAAAGTTAGCGCTAATAACTATTGACCTAAATAAACAAGCAAAACTACGATAAATTAAATCATCATTAAATTCAAGGCTGCAACTGGTGTGACACTTTGAAATCGAACACTGCTGAACTTAGGAAACTAAAAGCTAATTTGAACCAAAGGACACCAAAGCGAATCGTAACGGCAGTGCTGATTACACAATAGACAAAGAAGAGACACGTTTTATTTGCAGGCAGGGTAATTTGTTTAATTGTGAGCAAGGCGTTAGATATGTAGACTTTACAGGTGGCGTAAAGTTGTTGAGGCAAGATTAAATGACGATGGTTCGAATCCCGAGTGTATGAAAGTTTAGACAAAGTTTGTTTGGCGCTTACAATGCATGTAGCAGTTTTTTTGATTATTTCACATTTGATTAGTATTAAGCGTGAGATGAAAAGTAGGCCTGTTATTTGTCGTAAAATCGCAAACTATAATGGCAGCTTCATTTTCAAGATTAGATTTACTTGACGCATGAGTTCATCATGAAGCTGATGAATCAAGAAACAAATGTTGAAAGATTAAACGCTAAGGTATAAACCAACGCTTCATCTTATTTTGTTCTATACGGCTATATAAAAGTGATCGCTTATATGTCCTCTAGTAACCATTCGCTTTTATATTAAATTTACAGTACAACATCAACAAACAAACAAACTGCCATCAATGAATGCTCAAATGTAAGTGTTTTACAACATTCGTGGTGAACATCTTTACTATTTTATAATGGTAAATGGTGCTGCATTTTATCGATTTCTAGAAACGTGTTAATTTTACCTCTTCCCGTATTTTTGTTCTCACATAAAGCTATTTAATCTATCTACCATAAACGACATTTCTTGTAAATAGCCGTTGTTACTGCAGAAAACATTCTTCTTCGAGACCCTTTCACTCACGATGAACTTACCTACCCTCTAATTAAGGCAAAATTTAATAAATCTCCTGCTGCTAAATGTAGTAGGAAAATTTTAAAAACACTTGGAAATAAATGCAGACATTTGGTTGACAGGATTCATCAACGTAACCTTTTCATCAAAAACCGTTCTCAAAATATGGTGCTGTGGCAAGGCTGTTGCTATATCAAAATGAGGCAAAAACGCCATCTACCACCAAGCTACCACCTAATTCTTCTTTTTTAATTTGTTTTTCAAATTCTTGGAAAAAAACGATATTCACAAAAACCTTCTTACCCTTCATATTGTATTTTGACAAGCAGTCTTTGGCATCTTTTTTGTTGATATTTACCAGAGTATGAAAAAATTGGTTTCACTAGCAAATTTATTTTGATCAATTTTTATCGGCGTAACGTAGATTTAAAAAAGAAATGAAGGAGAAGGGCAGAGATGGATTTCCAGTTTGGTTGTGTTTTGACCATTAAATTCTGTAGCCGCTTTTTAGTTTTAATTCTTAATAATAGTCTTATCCAGTGATGGGATTCAGGGGGTTCGCACGGGTTCGTGCGAACCCGTTCTTGGAGTGTCGTGTTAATCAGCGAACCCGTTCTTGTTTTTTGTTATAGACCTTAGACGACGGCAGCAAATGGGCTTTCTAAAATGAGGGAACCTGTTGTTAGTGAGTTTGATACAAAAAGGAAGCTGTTCTTAAAATTTTGAATCCCATCACTGGTCTTATCTGACTCAGAAAAGAGCCATGAATCAATGTTCTTAAAATATATACCTCCGTGACTCTACTCCAAAAGCTAGTTTATTCGTATCAGCGGAAATCCCAAATGTTTGATATAACAAGTGTTAAATGTTCATTGATTAGTTTCTCTTGATTATGTCTACGATTTGCATGACGTTTGGACCACCGTTTCAGCTTACGTAGTTTCGCATGACGTCATTATAGGACTTTTAATAACGCCCGTGTCCCCGCACCCTGCTTTGCTTCATTCTAATCGGTTTTGTGTCGTGGTGAAAGTATGACGAACTTTCTCTAGTTTGATAGTTGCCTTAAAAGCGGATAACAATAGCAAGACAGGCAGTGTCGGTAAGATAATTTAAAAAACCTAGAGCACGTTATTGTCTAAACAAAAAACATAATAGATTTTAAGTTGCAAACATATTTATTGACAAATCCCAAATTACAATATTTGACACTTAAGAGTTGGCCTATCAGTTTATTTACTTTTGCTTTAAAGACCAAATAGGCCATATTTGTCCAGTTTGCACTACATTCGATGCACAGCCTATTCTGTAAAGTCTTCGAACACAAGTGTATGAGTAGTTGATGATATACCAAAAATTAACAAACATAACTTATTGGCATTTGGCTCAATTTCTTCAATGATTCACCAATTTTTTGACAATCTAAGTTTTAGCGAATTCTATCAAAGTTTCTACATTTTTGTAGCTTTCTCCAAGGTGTTGCCCAAAAGAAATCTAGTAATACTGATTTGAAACAGTACCGATAAAATCTAATCGGTTTTTGTGAGAAAATTGATCATTATTAGGCAGTAACTGCAATTGCCTGAAAGAAAACAGTGAAGTACTTTTAGGCTACAAAATTAACCTCACGATTGCATGCTGTTAAAGATTAAAAAGTTAAAAATCACCATTCTTAAAAACTGCCTCATGTTTTTATGCTCTTCCAACAGTTTGCAAATAGTTGTTTTTTTCTCCTTGTTAACAACAACCAGTTGCACTAGTACAAATTTACTTGAATTCTAAAGAAACGGATTACGTCGCCGCAGTGCTTAGTTTTATCAATGGTTTTATTGCAGGGCGTCAAGCGTCTCGAGATATCTTTCCGGTTTGGGTTCAAATTCATCAAAATTTATTTTTGTCCGTTCAAGTTTGATGCCCTATATGTTGTAATTCACCTTCGATTCAGGTTCATCAGTATTAAGATATAAAGATTCTGGATTGGTTTGGATTTGATTTGGGTTTGGTTCGAATTCAACAAATAACAATTTAAAACTGATCTTTGGGTCAATTTTTTTTCGCCTGTTGTTATAGTATGTTTCCTATAATTTTGATGGATTTTGTTATTTTGTGCCATGTGCTTATAAACGAATTTTGCTATGAATGTAATTGGATGAAAAATCAGAAAGAAGCCGAACGTAAATGAAGTTTAAATGGGTTGATCACACTCAAAATTTGGATCATAATTTATTGTTTCACGACCCAATAGATTCAAATATATAGCAGTAACCTACTTTTAAATAATCACATTCAAAGCAGAAAATTTGTTAACACGAAATTTATCAGAGCTACAAACAACAAATTTATTTGATAAATTTGTGTGAAAGTGCGTATTTGTATACTGTAGCGTTTCACCTTACACGCCGTATTGTGTGTTTCACTGCAGTTGTTAATTTGTGGGCATCGTTTTATCTTCTCAGCAGCAGTGTTGTAATATGTTTTCTGCCAGGATTTTCCAATCTAGCACGCGGTAAACGCACCATTCGCTTCTCTTTCGAAGATCGTCTGTCATTTTTGAAATAAGTTTCTGCAAATTACATTCTCTTTATAATTCGGTTCACTAACCTTATTTGGCAATCATTCGTAATTACAGCACTTGAAAACCGTTAACCTTATTTGGCAATCATTTTATTCCAACATGTGCTTGTGGAACCTGAATATCCCATATGCTAAGCCATCCATGATATTCTGTGTTGCGTCACAATGGTCTTATTTTTTTAACCGTACCCTACTATACAACCGTTCTTCACCACGTGTTGGCTCTTTTTTTTTTACCGCGGTGACTGTGAATCAACATTAAACAATTATTCTGCCCAGCACTGTAAAATTATAGAGCGACGATTTTGTGATTTGCATGTTGAATGGAAAAACAATTTATTTGATGACGTTACGGTTTTGGTTGAGATCAGCAAAATTCATTTTTATCTGTCCGATTCCGGTTCAGGTCCATTGGTTTATAAAAAACGTGGTTCAAGTGTCAAATTTTCAGAAATTCGGGTTTGCTTCGGGTTTAAAAAATAAAAGCAGTTAATTCCGGCCTTCGGTTCGGGTTTAGTTTAACGCCCTGTTTCATATAAATATTATGCATTTTAGTTGAAGTAATACTGAAAAAATTTAGTGTTTGTTTAAACTTTACCGAAGACTAATTAATTCAATGCGTCTTTAAAAAATCTTTCTTTCGCCCAATTTTATTCGTCATTTAAAATACTTGGGAAGTTTCACAAAAACTGTTTGCATATGCGAGTGCACTCATTCTGTAACTTATTGTCGTTTTTCGTACAGAATATGCGCTAAATGTCAACCAACGTAGTGACTAATTATCAGAGGTGGGCACTTCCGCAAATCCGCAAATTGCGGACTCAAGTTTCTATTTGCGGATTTGCGAACCTAATTTCCTACCGCAAATATTTGCGGTGAAAAATTGAAATTTACCGCAAATCCGCAAAGCAATTGGCAGTGTTGCCTGATCCGCGGTAAAACCGCTTGGAAAAAGCGGACGCTCCTATTTTCTGGGTTGGAGGTTAACGTCCGGGAGTTGTTGACCTTTTTTTTTCTTTTTTTTGGAGGTCAACGTCTGGTCGATGGCAAAATTTGACCTTCAAAAATAAAAAAGGTCATCACGAAGACAAAACAGCAGTAAATAATGTAGTCTAAGTTTGCGGAAGTGCAATGTGCATTTGCGGTTGCGGAAGTGCGAAAAGACACCGCAAACCTATCGCAAACTTGCGGATTTGCGGTTGCGGAACACCTCTTGCAGTTTTGCAGAATTTGCGGTTGCAGAATTGAGTGTAAATTTGCGATGCCCAGCTCTGCTAATTATTCTCAAATAGCATGGGCATTCGCTAGGAAACGGAAAATTAGTATTTTCCTCCTGGCAATTTGCTTGTATCACAATTAAACTAAACTTTGAGGAAAAGTTTGCAAAATAGGATGAACTTTGCTATTTCATGCCCCCCTCCCAGAGGAAGTTTTTGGAGCCACTCCTGCCCACAAGATAAGTATATTTGATAAGTCAATAATCATTTTTTTTGATCTGCAATAAAATCAAATTAGGTTTTGATTGTATGCATGCAACATCAGGAAGTACTACTGTCTAAAAATAATCATTAGTCGTTGTTGGCAGTAGGCCAAGGCTAAATCTTGTATTTGTAGGGCATTTTAGTTACCACCATTTTTTTTTCGGCCTCTCTGCCTTCTTCCGTCAGCTGCTCTGTTGACGCTGACGATCTGGCCATTTGGTCCTCCTACCACTCGGTCTTCACTGCGGTGGAAGCCTCACATAGAGCTCTATTTCGATTGGAGCGCTGGTCTGAGTACTGGTGTCTTCCTCTCAATCCGAGCAAATGTGAGGCCTCCGTCTTCTCAGTGGATCCCCACCAAGCTAACTTCCCACCCAACCTCTTATTACTCGGCTCCAGCCTCCGTTTCAACTCAACTCCAATCTTTCTTGGGGTCACCTTCGACTGCACTCTTTCCTTTTCTAAACATGCATCTTCGCCGAAGGCCAAGTTCTTCCCACGTCTCAAGGCCTTACACTGTATCTCTGCTTCCTCATGGAGCGCCTCTAGGGAGTCCGTCTCTGTTCTGTATAAATCTTTTCTTCGGCCCCTTTTCCCATATGCTTCACCCATATGGTTTCCTTTAAGCGTTACCGATAGTACCAAATTGGAATGCCTCCACCGAGCAGCCAGTCGCGCAATCACCGGTTGCTTCTCGTCCTCCCCTATCCCACTTCTTATCTCCAAGGCTTCTTCACCTCCCCTACGAGTCACCCTGACTCACTTCACTCTTTTATCTTATGAGTGGGTTCTTCGTCTCCCAACCTCTTTTCCTATTTTAGGTTTGACCAGACTACGAGTGAAACCAAGGCTCTGCAGATCGTCCTGGAGAGCTCTTGCGTCCACTCACCCGCTCATGCTTCCTTCTAGCTCTCCTAGGGAGACTCTTCTTGCCTGCCCTCCCTTTCCTTCTTGGAATCGGCCTTCCTTCACCGTGGAGTCCACTCTTTCCTCTCCATGCTCTCACTCTGACCCCCTGTTTCTTGCCAGAGTGCGGTTCTCGCCCACCTTGACTCTCTACCCCCTCACGATCTCAGGCTCTGGACAGACGGCTCTGTTCCTTTTCATTTGACAAGGGCGGCTCCGGCGTTCTTGCCAAGTGCTTTTTCTGTCGCACTGAGGCCACTCTTTCTTTTTCAGCAGCCTAGTAACCGGCGTGATGGTGTAGTGGTTAGAGCGTCCGCTTCGCAGTCGGTAGACCTGGGGTTCATTTCCCTTGTCGAGTCATACCAAAAGACTTTTAAAAAATGGTATTCACAGCTTCCCTGCTTGGCGCTCCGCACATAAGGGATAAAGTCGAGAACAAGCCGGCAAGCTTGCTTATTGTGTCCTTGGGCAAGGCACTTAACGGGATGCCTCCATCTTTATGTGGCAGACAGATGGTGGGGCCAAGCAGTCTACCCGTCGTGGTGGCCCAGTCTGACGAAAGACATGCAAACCGAGCATGAGCTCATACGCATGAATGAATGAAAGCAGCCTAGAATGCTCAAGTTTTTCCGCTGAAGCCTGAGCCATTCTGCATGGTCTTTGCTGGTCTCGGCAGCACCAACAAGTCTGCCATTTCTCTTCTCCTTTCTTACTATCTGACTCTCGTTCCTTTGTCACTACCTTGTCTTCTCCTCCATTTTTCTTCTTATTTCAATTTCTGTGGCAGATCTGGCAGGAACTGTCTTCTCTCTCCTCCTGTTCTATCAGGCTACAATGGGTCCCCGGACAGTCGTTTCTCTTGGGAAACGTCGCGGCTGATGAGCTAGCCAGAAGGGGAGCGCTACTTGCGCCCTCCGCAATCCCTTTGTAGTTTCTTTCCTCTTATCTCTCGTATCCACTCTCGTCTTTTCTCGGACTGGAGGCGTACTGTCTCATTTAAATTCTTTGACACACAGGTTCTCTCGATTGCCACCGAGGAACTTGTGCTTCTTCGTCATGCTCGCTGTGTCCTCTCTCGTCTACGCTGCAACGGACACAGCCTTCTTTTAGGTTCTTATCTCACTAGGATTGGCAGAATCGAGAATCCTTCTTGCAGCGCCTGCGAACACTCGTCCCAGGACATCTCTCATCTCATTCTGTATTGTCCAGCTAAGGATTCTTTGTGCCGCTCACTCTTTGGCGACTCTCTGTCTCTGTACGACCTCTGATCCAGACGCTGAAGAGTTGCCCGGCTTCTGGGGCTCCATGGTCTTCCACCATGTCCCCATTGTCCAAAAGGGGTCGAGTAAGAACAACAACAACAACAACCTCCATTTTGGATAAATGGAAATCCTATGTGGTAAATTGCTGTTCACACGTTTTTAATCTCACGAATTTTTGAACGAAAATTTTTATTTTCTTTGATATTTTTACAACGCTTTGCAATGCATGTGTGGCCCCTGTATTTATTTTGTCCGCAAAGTACGAAGGCCCACCGAAAATACACATGTTTTCTCGGACAAAACAACAAGTTGACATCGCAATGTATAGCCGACTGTGTAATATTATATAAATGTCTAAGCGGACGAAAATTTTACTACAAACTTGAGAGACAAAACGGACGAAACTCGGATAAAACGTGTTGGCCTGCTATGTACAGCCACTAAAATCCACTAACTAATGCGAAAAATTGGAAACCTAAAATGTGCTAAAAAAAAACTTAGTGAGGTTACACAAAAATGTGAAAATGATGGTCGAACATAAAAAAAATCAATTAAGAATGTAAGTAGCATAAAAATCAGGTACCAAATAGTACAGTTTTGCCTGTGGATTTTGGAATTCTTATTGGCAGCACAGTAGGGTGTTTTTTAAATTAAGGCACATGCACGTTGTTTACATTTTGTTGGCTGTTGAAGAAAGGTGGTTTTTTATTGCTGGTATAGGCTGGAAGATCAGGTTGCAAGAAATTGTGACTTGAAACATTTTGTTGCAGATTTTCTAAAAATATTCCGAAAAAGGTAAACTTTCTTCTAATTTTTTGTTTCAATTAAGCGCTAACTGTTCAATGTTATGGATAGGCTATGGCAAAATAAAGTAGGCATGATTCAACAATTCTAATCGTTAACTGTGGCGTTTGAACGCAGCAATACCAACCATTATATCAGTGCAACACTGACTGGAACTTTAAAAATGTGCTTATTGAAAAACACACTGGTAATGTTCCGCTGAATAACCTGGGTGTGTATTTTGCTGTAAAAGGCAATATAACAACTAGGCCTGTAGTACACTGGTACAATGTGATATCTGGTAGATATCATTAAATAAGTAAATATAGATGTTGGTATGGTTTAAAATAGGAAGTGGCCACAGTGTTGGCAATGGCTTTTTAGCTTTCAATCCTAAAATGCTGTTCAAGTGACTATTTATTATGCACATTTGATGTAACAGTGTAATTTCTGCAACAATCCAGTGGCTAGAAGTTGTGCTGCTGCTTTTGAACAGCATGCTCAGAGGTTCGATTCTAGTTAGGATTATATTGTTTAAAGGATGCATTGCAGTAATTTTTTTGAATTACATGAGTGTATAGTACATTGCTGGGGGTCTTGGAAACTTGAAACATAAAAGAAGTGTACACCAAATATAAATTGCTTGCTCTAACTGATAACATTTGTTGACTGGCATTTTAGGGTTAAAGCTAAAAGTCGAACCTGGCACTGTAGCCACCGCTTTAAAATTAAAGTCAAGGCTGTGATGTTTGACCATGACAGACTGTTGCATTGGCTTTCACCTACATTAATTTTCATTGAGTTTGTTTGAACTATCTGTGCGTGAAACACTACAATAAGAAATTTACAGCATTACAGATATGTATTATTTTTACTGCTTACAATTGCCATAATTACCTTGTAACATTCAGCAGTTTACTATGTGCTCCCACTGCTTGCAGTAAGAAATAATTGGTAAATTGGAAAACATTTTTTTTGTGCTGCTTTGCTATAATACCAACAATAGAAATGTTTTCAAGATTACTATTGAAGCCTACATCTGTAGTCTTCTCAAAACATAGTTGTCCTGAAGTGATCTTGTAGTTTAAAGCAGGCCTGTCAACATTTGTGATACTTTTAAGTAGAGCCTGTTACGGTGCATATTCTGTCAGACACTAGTTTGGACCGCTATGTTGACAGTGATTCCAGGGCTATCCATGAGCACAAGAAGATGTTTTATTTCCAGCCACTAAGTCAGCTCAAAAAGTCAAAATATATGTACTGTGGGTTTACACAATAGCAACGTAAAATTGAAAAATCAAATGTTATGAAAGTCGTACTCTGCAGTATCAATGTGAACTACATAGCATTCACAGATTTTCATTGACTTAAACTAAGCTCCAGTACAACACCACAAATTACACATAAGTACACCAGAAGCTACCAGTAGCTACCAGCCATCTGCTTTTCTTTGAAATGTGGATATTTTGCCATCAATGACACTTTACCCTTGGAAACTGTTGCTGTCACGACTTATGTGCGTTTAAACAGCCATATTAGCTATAATTGTGGCAATGATACTATGGTGCAATGGGCAATGCAGCTGCTTTAAAATGCAATGATTATGGGTTCAAATCTTCACTAATAGGGTACTTTGACTAAGCAGTGTACACTAGAGAAGGCTTGGTATGTGAATGTATAGGGCCATGTACAGTGTCTGTGAGTGTACACTGGTTATACAGTATTTTAATTTGTCATTAAAATTGACCAATCAAATGGCCAAAAGCCGCATGTTTAATGCATCATTAAAATTGACTACCATATTTTTTGGACCATAAGACGCACTTATAATTCTTTAATTTTTTCAAAAATGGGGTGTGCAACTTATAATCCAGTGTGTTTAATGTGTGGATCTGGTTGCACTTTGTCATCAAGCTCTGAACAAATTTTATGTTGCAATAAATGCTACCAATGCAATAGTACCTACCTCAACTTGCTTTTTTTTGCAATCAAATTACATACTCTTATTCCATTTACAAGTGTATTTATCTTTTCACTTTATGTGTGTAAATACATATGCGCATCTTGCATGTACCTAGCATGGTGCTGATAAAATGAATTGAACATTTATTTCATTAAATGTGCCTTATAGTTTGGAGCGCTTTAGGTATCAAAATAAACGCATTAGAAGATATACATTGATACTGCGTGTTATAGTCCAGTGCACCCTATGGTTCGAAAAAATATGGTTATCAGAAATGTCTGACAGCAAAATAGCCAATGCTTTTTTGGTGTATTCTTTAGTGATTCTTGCTTTGGTTTTGCTGGTAATAAGTTGGTACAGTTGGCTCTGCTTAACTGGATCACTTTGGGCCAAGGGCTTTTGATCCAGTTAGCCAAAAAGATACAGAACGGTATGTAAAAAAATGGTCAAGTTTTTTAGTCAACAAAGACACCCAAATTAAAACAAATAATGAAATGAGAATCAATAATACAACTGTATTTATTAATCAAAATAATGTACAGTATTTTTAGTTTTGCTGAAAAAAACGTAATATAGTCGTGTGTTTCAAGTCAGCTGTAAGTACTTGATGTGATGCATTTTCCAACTTTGCCAACAGATTGTCATGGTCTGCAAAACCTTGTCCCAGCAGACCCCGTTTGAGAGCATTTAATGCGTTACGGGTCTCTGTAACTGTTGGAATAGGTTCCTCATCTAAATCTTCTTCTTCATCTTTTTTGTAATCTTTTTTTTCTTCTTCATGATGAGCTTGCACAATATCTACAATTTCATTCTCATCAAGAACATGCATCACTTCCAAGTCATCGTCAGTTGTGATGAAATGTTCCCATTGTTTTTGGTCCATTGGTAGCTCAGAAGGAACAATCATCTGAGAAGTGTAAGCAGGTCTTTCATGAGGGCCCATTTTTAATCCAGCTTTCACCCAGCAGTTTCTGATTGTGATTGCATCAACCTTTTCCCAGGCTGCCTTCATAAGCAGAACCCCATCCAAAAGAGTGATTTTTTTTGCCAATTTACATGTAGTGGCTATGATTGATTCGTCTATTTGTTGGAGCACTTGTCAACACATGGCCTTGTGAAAAATTGCCTTAACAGCACGAATAATACCCATGTCACAAGGCTGCAGCACAGAGGTGGTGTTTGGTGGAAGAAATTCCACTTTGAACATCAACAGTCCTGTGACTTGTATGTGAGCTGAGCAGTTATCTGCTAAGAGTAGGATTTTTCCGTTATTTTTCCTCAAGTCTTTGTCCACAGTATAAAGAAAACTCTCCCATATTGCTCCTGTCATCCAGGATTTGGGATTGACATTATTGTCAACTGAGAGTGTCACATTTTTAAAACAACGTGGTTTTTTTGACTCTCCAACAATGAGAAGCTTTTTCTTTTCACCAGCCATACTACATGCCATTAGACAAGTGATGCGCTCTTTTGATTTTTTCGTGCCACGTCTTGTGTCATTTTGGAAAGTCAGCATTGAGTCAGGCATAGCACGAAAATAGATGCCTGTTTCATTGGCATTAAAAATGTTTTCCTCGTCATATTGTTGCTGAAGGCTTGGCCACACTGATGCAGTCCAATTTTCTCATTGTTGATTATTTGCATCTTTGGCCTCGCCATGCAATTTTTTGTGCAACAAACCCTCTCTCTTTTTGAACCTCGAGAACCAACCTTCACTTGCTTTCCAATTACTTCCAACGTCAAGTTTCTTGGCAAACTCTTCTGCTTTTTCCCGCACAAGCTGACCACTAAGGAAGTCGGCTCCTCAATCTAAACTTTGTTTGATCCATTTTTTCACAGCCTCGTCCACAAGTGGGATGTTGGTGGTGCGCTTTCATTTTCATTTGGTCTCTTCACTTTCTTCAAAATTCTTCCTGTTTTTGAGGTGCCTGTTTAAAGTGCCTTGAGGAATGCTCAACAGCTCAGCTGCCTTTCTTTGTGAAGTTCACTGTAAAAAAATGAAATAAGTTTCTCACTTTAAATGAAAAATGTAAAGTTTCTCACTTTAAAAATGTCAACATACCTTTGGCAGTTTGTCATAAGCTTGCAGCAGTTCTTGAATTTCTTTTACAGATCTTGAAGCACAGCATTTCGGCATGATGTTTAGTTCACTGGTAAAATTTACTGAATAGTGCGTGGGGTGTTTTGGGGCACATGATTAGTGTTTGAGCACGTGTCGTGCTGTGCGAAATGTGGAATTTTACTGTGAGTTTTCATGCAAAAGTGATCCAGTTAAATGAAAAAATTAATCCAGTTATCCAGAAAAGTGGTGTACTTTTATGTTGAAAATGCTTATGTTATTTGGGACGTAGAAAAATGATTCAGATAACCGAATGATCCAGTTATTCGTGAGCCAGTTAAGCAGAGCCAACTGTAGTGGGTAAGTAAGCAGGTGGTCAAGTGGGGTCTTCTAAAGAATTGGTTGCATTACTCAGCAAGAGATCACTTGATAAAAGTATGAGATTATGTCATGAGTGGCAAGCACCATGTGCACAAGTAGTTGCTGTTGATCTCATCTTTAAGCATTTTGTTCAGCTCATTTTGTTTTGGTATGAAAATTTTTGATACTCCGTGTAATGATTGCATGTGATCTGTCAAAACTTAAGTTTTCATGATCTAATTTTATACTCCAATAAATTATGAAATAATCAGTTGATGTCAGCAGTGTCCACTGGAGATGGTAAACTCTGCCGTGTTGGTACCTATGGCGTCATACCCTGCCAAGTGGGTACCACACAGTCTGTAAATACTAAATTACACTCATTGACTCTGAAGTATTGTAGTATATGTTTTTTGAAAGCAGAACTTAAATGCAGGGTTGCAGAGTCAGAGTCGGTTGGAATCAAGAGGTTTTTGGGTGAGTGGAGTCAGAGTTGGAGTTTTGAGAAGGTTAGGAGTCGGAGTTGGATTTTTTGTCCTACTCCAACTCCTGAAACCCAATTACCGGTATTTTTTTAAAGCTTTGCCTTGCTCTGAGAATTTTGAGCTTAAAAGCAAAGGCATCATCTGAAGATCCAGACACTATTTTAAGTTCATCCACCAACTCAAAGGGTACATGTGATAAAAAGGATTTTGAAAAGTTTCTAGATCAGCAAGGTCAAATTTAATGCTAAACAGTCGAAATTGCAATAAATTCTAGGAGTCGGAGTCAAATGGTTTGAGAATGCTAAGAGTCAGATCTCAAACCATTTGACTCTGCAACCCTGCTAAAATGTATGGTCTAGCGTTACTAAGAACATATAGTAACGACTCTAGCAATGCAGTTATTGCCCTTAGTGGTGCATTGTTTTTGTGCTAAAAAGTGTGATTTTTTTCATGCTTTAATTGTGATGTCACGATCAGAGCTGATATGAAATGATATTCTTAACCTTGACGTTAGTGCTTGGTGCACTACTGTTGTCATCCCCTAATTTAGAATAAAATTGCTTTATTTTGAGTTAGTTGTTCTTTTCCTGGCTGCATTTTTTCCAGGACCCAGCAAGATGTGCGCAGCCAGAGGCCTTTACTCGTATGCTTAAGAGTTCCAAAAATATGGTAAGCACTAAGCAGTGGGTTTAATATTGAATATGGTAGCTTAGTACTGAAGAAACATATCAATTACTTTGGAACTCTTCTGCCACTCAGATATGCTTTTAAGCACTTGCTGAATTTAGCAGATAAAAGTTTGTTAAGTTTTATAACAACTCTGCTAAAAACAGAGCAAATAAGACATTGCCAGGCTCAGAAACTTAGGAGGTGTGTAGTGGCAATGTCTAACCTTCATAGTGTTTTTTAATAGAATTCTTATAAAAAATAATAGCTGTATTTGCAAACGAGACTTGGCTATGCCAAAAAATATAGACTTATTTTTGAACTGCTTTCACTACTATCCATTGTGTAAAACCAGCTTGGCTCGCTGAACTGATATTGTTAACCTCAACATTACTAATTAATGGCCTTGTGGGCAATGCTGGTACATCTAACTAGTCTATATATATAAATGGTCACTTAGCTTTACAGTGCTCGACGGCAAGCCTAATGTCTGTTCTGTAGCTGTGCAAATAGAAATATATATATATAAGTTATGTATATTTTTTTGACTTAAGCCATGGCTTAACCCTCACACGCTGATTACGTTTTGTAACGTTTAAGTTGATTGGGTGCCATCTGACCCCATGCTTAAAATTGCTTTAATCATGGTTTTAATCACTGCTGAATGTTTCGTTTGTTACAAATATCAATAAAAGAAACTTTAAGAATATCAAAACAATTCATATTGCATAATTTTAGTACAGTGTCGATATTCAGACATAAAAAATAACATAGACCAATTTTTTTCCTCAAATAACCTTTAGTGACTTTGCAAGAAATTTAAACAAAAGTGTGATTTATGATAGAATTATAACTTTATCTAAGTTGATATTTTAAGTATTTTGATTCACAAACATGTTGTTACATGAATCTAAACTGCAGATGATTCAAAGAATCCCATTGGGTATAAAAGTTGGTTTCTTAGAGGTTAAATGCAATAAGCACTAAACTGAATCAATGGACCACACACAGAGTTTTACTTCTTGGCTACATAAAAAATCTTATGAAAACTGTTTACCAGTCGAAAGCTGTTTGATAAATGTACCAACAAGCAACACCCTTAAATTTACCAATGGACAATTAATTGGGACACGTGTGTCCCATCATAGAAAAAAATGTCTCGTGTTTAAAATAATGCAAAATATGCTACAGAATTGGCACCAAGGATAGAATAATAGTTGATTTACACTACGCTAATCGAAAAATTCCCAAAAATAATCTTACGTACCAAAATAAAGGGATCAAATTTTCATATATTGCACTGTCACAAAACAGGAAAACTTTGTCTTCGAAAATTGATCTTAGCAAGTGCAATGTTGCAATTTTAAACTTTAAAAATCAACAAGAATTGTTGACGGATAAACACACCAATGCGTATCCCTAATCAGCAAACGAAATTTTAATTATTTAACAAAACATACGTGGGACACATATGTCCAATCATCCCTTAAAGGGTTAAAAGAAAAGCTGCAACAAAAATTCTGATAGGTAAACGATGATGATCTTAGAAAACACATTTTTATTTCTCTCAACCATTGTTTTTTCTAAAAGACCCAAAAAGAATCACTGGGAAAAGAGAAAATAATTAGGCAGTTATCAAAAAAATATGAAATGTAACAACTGAAGAATACAGTATAAGATATAACATAATATTACATATTGGGGTCAATTTTGACCCCAATTAATTTTTATGGTATATTTTTTTAAAAGCATAATATAAAAAAGAAAATTAGTGTTTTGAGGAAACGTATTCTCATTTGTACAAATACAGTCTGATTGAAGAATTCAAGAGGCCACAACTTGAACAGTCAATAAAAAGAGTTACTACAAATTATGTGTATCAATTTAGGTGCAAACTGTTTTGAACAGACTTAGATTAGTAAAAATTGGCAGAAGAATTTAAGTAGAGAATGTACGAAAGTTTGTCATTTTGCTTATAAATCATGAAGATTTACAAATTTCAAAGGTCCATGATTTTAGCCAATGTTATCTAAATTTCAAAATGTTTTATTTTTCTAACCAGGATGTCTTCTAAGTTTTTGGCTTTTAATTATAAAGAGTAGACAAAATTGGGTTAACAAAGACATAGCTAGTGATTGAGCGATGCTCATCACTGGCTTTTGAGCTCCTTAATTTCTAACAACCATTCGTTTCTGCTTCACAAATGTTCTCTGCATGAAGCTGGCACAGCTGAACAAATGATTTTGATTTTCACGTAAATGATAGATAGTGCTACTTGCTAGTATTTAGTATTTAAACTTTTTTCTTACCTAGGAAATATATCGTAACTAAATATAAACTTTAGAAAATAAGCCAGCGGCTAATAGTCTCCATCTAAAAAAAATTTAAAGTCACATATTTTTAAAATTTCTGTAAAAGTAAATGTGCTAGTTTGCTCTTCAAAATACATCTTTGTTTAGTCATAGTTCTGAAACAAGTTATAGAAAACTTTGTATAAAGTCACAAAAGTGTATGGTTTTTATTTTAGACGAGTTTTACCCCTGTATTCCCTTACTCCACCTCATGTATTTAATTTGAAATTACAATACATTGCTTTTTAATTTGTTAATTTACAAAATGAATTAAGCAATTTGATATTTCATTAGGCGTACATGTTTTCACTGTGTGCTTTCCAAATAATGCTGTAGAGCTGCAGCACCACAAATCTTTAGTGGTGTTTGTAAAGGCCGATAAGTCTAATTTTTAGTTTGGCTCTGTTTTCCCTTTTTATTTCATGATTTGCCGCGACTGCTTCGAGACATTTGCCACGTTGTTTATCGCTAAGATACATTATGCCAAATTCAGTTAGTTAGTGCCGAATGTTTTGATATCAAGTCGACCTTTATAAAGTTTTGTGTTTGTATTTCAGCTAAATAAGTAAGCTAAACATACTGAAAAATTGTTTCTTTTTTACATCAAGTGTTTGGTAGTTTGGATTGGCACAGAATTGTAAGTACCAGTAGGTTAGCTAAATTATAACCCAATTTGTTAGTTGCCTGTCTTAAAGTGTCTGGCTAATATGTAGTATTTTTTACATTGTTACTGTCGTTATGGTGTAGCCACTGGCCAATAAGGCTATATTTCTCAAATCAAGTGCAAATTTTGGTGGTCATGTACGGTGTATTAAAATTGTGCTAGTTGGCGTATCGTTTCTCTGCTTAATTTCAGTTCTTTTTATTGCAGCAAACGCTGGTTATCGGTATCGTGACACAGTCTTATTGGAATAAAAGTATGACTTTGAGCACATACTTGTATCTAGTTGTGTGATTCTCAATCCCAGACTGCCTTTACACAAATCAAGTAGGCCAACTTGGCCTGCCACTTACAATCATTATGACGCTAACAGTAGGAAATGAAATACAGCGGGAGAGTGCTTACGCGTCAGAAAACATGTCGGCATGATAAACTGCATGTTGTGTCGAATTCGAAACCTTCGCTGTTAGAGGTATATTCTCAATTTATATTTTAGAGAGAAAATCTTGTTTGAAAAATTTAATCAATTTATCATTTATGGTCACTTTTGATAATTCTCAGGTAATTTTAGAGCGTACCTTCAAAAACAAAGGGAGCGGCTACAACTGAAAAGTAGGGGTCGTGTCGATTTCGACACCTTCGCCGTTCTAGTGTTAAGGAATGAATCTAAGGTCAAAGTAAAATAAGAGGTGCTAAGGTTTGCTTGTTATTGCTAATAGTTGGGCTAATTTTATGAGCTAAACATGCAGGCTTATTTGTAGCCAGCTTCTGTGAGAGTTTCATATTCGATTAATCAGCGTGTTTCGAAATACTGAGTTTAAGTTAATTGTAATGTGTAACTTATACAGTATATTTAGGGGCATAAGCATTCTGAAAAGTTGAAAACTTAAGTTATGCTGTATCTTAAATGACAGGGCAGACTTTTGTACCGTTTGTCCTATGCTGGATTAGTTATTGTTGGACAAAATCAGCAAGTTTTTTGAAATTTTTTGTCAATAGTGATTGCAGATCAGTCATATTGATATATCAGATGTAATTTCGTGACCTTAACTATTCCTTAAACAATTTTTTGGGTTATGCCTAGGCTGTTGGACCAAGGGTAATTTAAAAACTCACGGTACCGATCTATTTATTCATGCATATGCACTCATGCTCTGTTTGCCTGTTTTTCGTCACACCGGGTCACCACGAGGAGTAGACTGCTTGGCCCCACTACTTGTTTGCCACATAAAGATGGAGACATGCCGTTTGTCGCGTGTTTAATATATAGGATATTATCAATAGAACTTTCGGTTCTATCTCAATTTCAAATTCCTTTAAAATTGAGGCGACGTATGATAATCGCTCGGATAATTAGGTCTGGCTACAACTTCATAAAAGCTTGGAAAAGATTGGCTTCCGCTAAAACACTTTCAACCACTTTAATAACAGAATAATATATTCACAGAAATGGTACTTCACGACTTCAAAACTTCTTCGCTCAACGATTCCAAAAAATGAATCACTTTACCACACATTCAAGAAAAACCGCAAAATGAGTCCACCAATAACTGTTCAATAACTCTCCACGCCAACAAAATCCACAATAATTTATCGCAAAAAAAACAAACACTATGGCCCTTCCAAAAATCCGTCGAGCCAATCGCTTTTCCCTTATCTCGCACTCTATGTCTGGCTCTCTCTCTGGCCGGCGCTCTGGGCAAAGAAAATCCCGTCGCCTTATATATAAACGACGAAACAATCTGGAGAACGCTCGAACGAAATCACGTGAACAACAAAAAAAGCATTATAAGTTACGCTAATCGTTTATCGAAATTCTTCGAAGAAGGTAGAACCGCTGGACCGTTCTAGAATTTTACTATGTCGTCATAACGATTTTGACGTAATAAATGGCGTACACAGCAATCGGCTTGCGAGGAAAAAAGGGTCTTTCCCTCAGTCAGCAGTCGAGCGAACAAATAACGCAGCGCTTTACACAATATGAAAACAACTCTTATAAAGCAAATTTCCTTATTCGTGACATACGCCCCCCCTAAGAATATTATAATAATAATATTAAAAAAACGAATAACGAAATTTGCGAGCCCAATTCAATATTAAGATCCGATAAGCATGCACTAAATAAAATTCAATTACTATATCTTACGCACACACACAATAAAAGCATAGCACAACAATACACTTAAACACAGCACAATTAATCCATCACTCGACTAAGGTAATCAGCCGCTACATTATCTTTCCCAGGAATGTCTTGTACGGTACAAGCATCACAAGACACTACCTGTTTATTGTCCGAATTTCGCTGTGGTGCTCCGTCTTGGTCATCTCTTTCGATATATTTCTTTAACATGTTCGCGTGAAACATCTTCACCTTTTTGTTTACTTCAATCCGATAATCATTACCCTTTCCACACCTGCTCATAATTTTGTACGGCCCCTTCCATTGCATCAGTAGCTTGTTTGTGTCCGTCGGCAGTAGCAATAAAACCTTGTCACCTTCTTGAAATTCTCTCCTTTTAGCTCTTCTGTCATACAGTGCTTTGTTCTTCTTCCGACTCTTTAGCAACTCCTCCTGAGCAATCTTCATAGTGTTGTTCAAGCGCTCTCGCAACTCGAAAACATACTGGTAACTCGTCTTGACTTCTGTCCCACTTGTCTCTCCTGTCCACAGCTCCTTTAAGATTTGGACCGGTCCGCGCACTGTCCTTCCATACAACAATTCAAACGGTGAAAATCCGGTGGCCTCCTGTGGCGCTTCTCTATACGCGAATAGTAAGAGGTTAACGAAACGGTGCCACTGGCGGGGCTGCTCATTACACAGACGTCTCAACATTTTCTTAAGGGTACCATTAAAACGTTCGACCAACCCGTTACAGATAGGATGATACGGCGTAGTTGTTAATCGTTTTATAGACAGCAGCCTTGATACTTCGTCCATGCACTTCGACACAAACTGTGTGCCGAGATCACTCAGGACTTCTTCTGGTATCCCTAAACGACTATACATGTCCATCAACGCTTCCGCCACTGTCTCCGTTTCAATATTCTTGAGTGGAACGGCTTCAGGGTATCTAGTTGCGTAATCCACCAAGGTCAAGATATATCGATGTCCCTTCTCGCTTGGAGGTGAAATCGGTCCAACTAAATCCACGACGACCCTCCTAAACGGCATATCAATCAAGGGCATATCTCCTAGTGGCACACGGGGAACGGATCCTTTGGCAGTCGTCTTCTGACACACATCACACGATCTGCAGAAACTAGTAATATCACCTTGCATGCCAGGCCAGTAGAAATTCGTTTGAATGCGGTCTTTGGTCTTCTTAATCCCGAGATGTCCTCCAAAAATCGAATCATGGGCGACTTCCATAACCTTCCTCCTCAATATTTTTGGCACCATAATCTGCTTTGAGCACTCACCTAATCCATCAACTCGGTTCCGAATCCTGTATAAAACACCTCTACGCCTTTCATATTTTATTTCATAGTCTCCCCTTCTAATGGCATCTGCCAGATCCGCATATTTTTCCAAAGTAGTGTCCTCCTGTTGTAGCTTAGCCAATTCATTTTTCGTAATGGAAGCTTGAGTTGTCACTTCCTTCGTAACTAAAGGCTTGACTGTGATATCCTTCCGAGCTTGAGCCCTCGTAACCGCAGCGGCACACGTCTCCACACCAGGAACAGGATCATCCGGATTCCGTGCCCCAGGAATGTTTCCAATAACCAAGTCGAATAATGGGTCTCGTAAACATATGGCTTGAGTTACTCCCGTATAGTAAGGCGTGTCTACCTTAATCTCCGCAATTGGCGCCTCCTTCAATGTCCGGTCGATAGCCATCACATATCCCATGCTACCAGTAAAATCTTCTTTCTTCACCAACTCTCTCCTGACGATAACGCCATTGCAGCCTGTATCACGAAGGACCTCAACTTCATTCTCCCCCACTTTTCCGGTCGCAAGAGGCATACAGTTCTTATTTTCATTACTCATGCAAGCACCATTACGCACGACTTTAATTTTCTCTCCCGATTTAAGCTCCAAATATTCTCCATCTTTCGCTTTTGCATCATCCGATAATCTCCCAACTTGTGCAGTGCATCCAACTCGGTACCGCTGTGACGGAGATCTAGGGGTGTTGCTTCCACCCCGAGGAGCAGCTTGGGGGCGGGGTGCGTTCCGACAGTACCTCTTCTCATGCCCAATTTCACCACATTGGTAGCACGTAACCGCGTGTCTAGCTGGTCGGTTATGCTCATTACGTCTTCCTTCTGGTTTAACGCGACAGTCGATTGCCCGGTGACCAACGCGATTACATAAGAAACACTTCAGGGTACTCGCAGGAGGGAATCCACTATAATTATCTTTCACACCGGCTCTTGCGCCCTCACGCTTGATCACTTCCTTACTCGACAACTTTTGATTGCGCGCTGCCAAATATTGGTCAGCCAACCGCGACAATTCATCCAGAGTTTTGGGGTTGCTCTGCTTCAGCCATATCGATAGATCTTTGGAGCAGGAGCTAGTGAACTGCTCGCGCACAACCAAATCAACCACGCCCATGAAGGTTTGCTCCACTTCGGCCAACTCTACCCACTTAGTGAAATAATTTTTTAACCTAAATATAAATTGACTCGAGCTTTCGTGTCCTTCCGGTCTAGCTTCTCGAAATTTCTCGCGGTACCCACGCTCAGTGAAATCATACCTTTCCAATAAAGCCACTTTAAGGCGCTCGTAGTCCATTGCCTCCTCTGGCGACAGTCTATTATATACCTCTACCGCCTTGCCCGTTAACAGCGGGCTCAACTGGGTCGCCCAAGTACTTCTATTCCACTTAGCCACACTAGCGTACCTTTCAAATCTCAGCAGATATTCGTCCAGATTGTCCTTCCCGTCCACGAAAGATGGTAGCGGTGGCGTCCTCACAACATTTCCAACCGATTCTTCATTCACTTGCTCGCCATTCTGAGATTGGGAGAGCCTCCTCGCTTCCAATTCCAACCTCAGCTTTTCGACTTCGAGCTCAGCCTTCCTTTCCTCCGCCGCTATTCTTCGTTCTTCGGCCGCTATTCTCCGTTCTTCCGCCTGGGCCGCCAATCTTCGCTCTTCAGCTTCGGCTTCAGCCGCCATTCTTCGGTCTTCAGCTTCAGCCGCTATTCGTCGTTCTTCAGCCTGGGCTGCTAACCTTCGCTCTTCAGCCGCTATTTTTCGTTCTTCGGCCTCGGCCTCTCTCATTCGGCGCCATTCGTCCGTTATAAGCTTAATCCTCTGCTTCTCATCCAAGCCCAACGACTCTACTTGTCTCTTCAATTGCTCCAACTTCTCCATATTAAGTTCTTCCGCAGCCATTTTAAATTACCAACCGATAAAGATAATTTATCCCGGACGAGCCCCCAGATGTCGCGTGTTTAATATATAGGATATTATCAATAGAACTTTCGGTTCTATCTCAATTTCAAATTCCTTTAAAATTGAGGCGACGTATGATAATCGCTCGGATAATTAGGTCTGGCTACAACTTCATAAAAGCTTGGAAAAGATTGGCTTCCGCTAAAACACTTTCAACCACTTTAATAACAGAATAATATATTCACAGAAATGGTACTTCACGACTTCAAAACTTCTTCGCTCAACGATTCCAAAAAATGAATCACTTTACCACACATTCAAGAAAAACCGCAAAATGAGTCCACCAATAACTGTTCAATAACTCTCCACGCCAACAAAATCCACAATAATTTATCGCAAAAAAAACAAACACTATGGCCCTTCCAAAAATCCGTCGAGCCAATCGCTTTTCCCTTATCTCGCACTCTATGTCTGGCTCTCTCTCTGGCCGGCGCTCTGGGCAAAGAAAATCCCGTCGCCTTATATATAAACGACGAAACAATCTGGAGAACGCTCGAACGAAATCACGTGAACAACAAAAAAAGCATTATAAGTTACGCTAATCGTTTATCGAAATTCTTCGAAGAAGGTAGAACCGCTGGACCGTTCTAGAATTTTACTATGTCGTCATAACGATTTTGACGTAATAAATGGCGTACACAGCAATCGGCTTGCGAGGAAAAAAGGGTCTTTCCCTCAGTCAGCAGTCGAGCGAACAAATAACGCAGCGCTTTACACAATATGAAAACAACTCTTATAAAGCAAATTTCCTTATTCGTGACACCGTTAAATGCCTTGCTTAATGATACAACAAGTAAGCTTGCCGGCAAGCTTATCGTACAGGCAGTAATGATCAAATAATGGTTGTTTTGCTAATGTACCGATTGGTATCTAATTTGTATAGTTTATTTTTAAGCGAGGAGCAAGTGGTATTTAGATGGCTCTTCTCTTAGGGGCAATTCCTTAAAATTGGCCCACAGTACTAAGCTTAGACTAGCCAACTGAAAGACCTAATTTCAACCAAATTGCTTTTGGTCAAATTATTTGTTTCCGAGTATCCAACTAGCAATAATTCATTCCAAATTTTAATGAATTTCTTATTGGTCTTCAAAAAAAACCCAAAAGTTGGTGTTCGCCCTATACCTCTCCAGCATAAATTACAGCTTTTGGTCAGCCACTTTTTTTGGCGCGAAATGTGTGACGTCATATGCAATCTTCCTATTGCTACAAAACTGCTCAAATAAACGTGACTTTACTGATCTTTCTTTAATGTAATTTACAAGCTCAACAGCTTAATTCAACACTTCTCTTAGTTTATCTCCTAATGTTTTAGCCATCAATGCTTCTCTATGAAGAAAGCAATGAGTTACAACAACATTTGCGTTTTGTTTTTTTACAAAGGATGTAAGGCCCTTCATGCAGCCTACCATTGATGGAGCTCCATCTGTACAAATACCGACACATGATGTCCATGATATTTGCCATTTGGACAAGTAATCATTTAAAATGTTAAAAACATTTTGACCCTTTGTAGTTGTACTTAATTCTTTGCAAAAAAGAAATTGATTTGCAATTTGATCTTCATCAATGAAACGAATAAATGCTAATAGGTGCGCTTTATTAGCATTGTCTGTTGACTCATCTACTTGTAATGCAAAATCTGAAAACTGAAGTTTATTACTAAAACAGTTTTTTCGATGTTAGTTGACATTTCTAGAATACGTCTGTGAACAGTGTCATTGGAAAGAGGAACCTTGCTTATTTCTTTTGCAGCTTCATTTCCCAACATTTTTTTTACAATCTTCTTACATGCAGGCAGAATGAGTGACTTTCCTAAAGTATGAGCTTTCATATTTTGTGCTATTAACTCAGAAACTTCGTAAAACGCAATCTGAACTTTTTCAGAAATAGTCACTCTGCTTTTGAAAAAGTTTCCTGCTTTCGTCTGTTGTTCTAACAATCTTTTAAAATAATTGACAGATTTAACTTGCAAATGAGAGTGCCTAGTTTTAAAATGTTTAGTCAATTTACTCGGAACCAATGATTCATTTGCCATTTTATATCCACATATTACACATAGCGGCAAAGGTTCATCGATATTTCCAGTCCAATGAAAACCAAATGGTAAATAACTTTCACTGTATTTACGAATAGACATGGTTTTAACTCTGTTTTTTGAACTACTTTCATTGTGTTTATGACTGCTGGAATCATCATATTCACGTTTTTGTTTTAGAAATTTATCCATTTGTATGATTGGATTACTAAATATTTATTTGAACTTAAGAGAAAATGTTGAAATACAAATCTGAAACACAAAACAATGCATTATTTATGAAGCTGTTTATCAAGCACTGTTTGTCACTGCTAGGCTGAACTATTATTCGAAATAATGGCACGCCAAAGAGAAATTACAACAGGACAGCATCTTATGACGTTAGAGATATCCACGTAAGTGGCGGATTGCCACACCGAAAGCGCTGGTGCCACATGGTGCTGGTTTAGCGCTAAACAAAGATAAATATTGCAAATTTCAATATTTTTCAAGCCCTTTTTCAGAATTCAGCGTTGCCAGAATGTAATCTAAAAGTAGTCCAATTTTTGTTATATTTACCTTCTGTTTAGAGTACTATTAGGGTAAATCTGGCGCCGCTGAAATTCAGATGGCTCATCAGCCAAAACCCATTTCAAATGGCTGTCCATTTCTTGCTGAACATTTCCCGCTCTTAGCATAATATTAACAATCTGTCGTAAAGAAATTTTTAACATTGAAATGTGGATGTAATGTACTATAAATCACATGTTTATGGACTACCTAGAATTTCGTGGTGCACACCTGAGTATCTCTCGGGGCACACCGTTTGAGAAACACTGCTCTATACCCTCTTAACTTTACTTCTTTTTTTGAACCATTCCAAACTGTTGTGTTGTTTCGTGTCGCTATTTGTAACGTATAACGTAAACAGCAGCTGGCACATCTTCGATTATTATCTACTGTCGCTTTGAAAGCAAACGTAAACAATCAAACTTACGTATTACAGGTATGCTGCGTGTTAAAGTAGAGTGATGCAGTACTGTACTAATACACCAGTGGGCTAAAAACCCTGGTGTTTAGTGGCAAGTTTGAATAACTTTGTACTACTACGAAAAGTTTGCAAGAAGTAAGCTTACAATTTCACTACTCATTTTTGTATGTAAGCTACATATCAATTATTTGGTACCCTCCCACAATTTTCAATTTATGTTCACAGCTTTCCTTTTATATCCGTATGCTCTTAATGAAATAAACGTACAAAAGTGTGTGAATTTATCGCCTGTTTCAATAGTGAGCAAACCAAGACATAAATTACGCATATGCTGGAAGCAGGGCACAAATACATAGCGATAACTTTTACAGACTCTGGGGGAAAACAAAAATCAAGACTTCTGCATGAAACTGCACTGCACGCAGGAAAACTTTTGCTATTTTACTTAGAAACACTGTGGTAGTTTTACCGAGGTCATTTAAAAGAAGACTTAGCTTCTATTAAAGCCTTTCGCTACGCTTGAGCGGGAAACAGAGCACGTAAGGCATAGCAGGGAATTAAAAACAGTAATATGAATGTGGAAAAAAGAGTACGGGGGCTAAAAAGTCATCTTTCCACTACCAAATATCGTTAACATGTTCTCAGCGCTGTTGTTTTTAAACAAAATAGCAAATTTTTCCTGTGCGAATCGAAAATTTTTATCATTGACAAAAGGCATCTTTTAAAAAAGATAAATAAACAACATGATCAGCATGTAAAACAAGAAACACTTGTTTTTTGGAAATCTCCCAGTGTTTGATGCAAAGATACTGACCAAAATTTATGCAAAACTTTCTCAGACTCTATGCCCTACCGTATCGAAAATGTCATCAAAAACAATGTTTACCATACTAAATATTAGTAATGATGAAGTAATATTGAAAATGTACGAAAGGTGATACAATTTGTTGAAGTTTCTACACTATGAAGATGAAAATAAAATTAGCCGGCATTTTATACTTTTCAAAAAGTTTTTGAACTTTTTGCTGCCACTGCATATAAAGAAGTTATTTGTCCGACGCCTGCAAAGATGTGCAAGCTTGTGCACTGATGAAAATACTTCACAACTTTCCTGCCTAATAATGGCAATGTTTATTGTAATAAAACACTGTGTTGACAGTACAGGCAATTTTTTAAGCGATTGCATGCATTTTGTAGACCTGAAAATACCATAACTGTTTCAAGCAACTGCTTAGAGAGTTTTTACTGACTGCTTACTTTGTCAGTAAAGTTGAACAATCGTTTTATCCAGCTAATCGTTTATCCAAATAAAATTTCTTCATTGTACTGTCAAATACGGTCTTTTATCGCTCTCTAGCGGTAATGCCGTTCTATCAACGCACGTTTAAAAAAGTTATATGCCCAATCGCTCCAACAATAGCGATTGAGAGTGAAAGGGTTTAGAACTAATCAGATTCGTATAAATGCTGTAAGAATTAAACTTGAACCATGTGCTATGAAACCAACTAGGAACCCTTTCATTGACTCTTCTAAACAAACTGCGTGAGGTATATAAAGATTCATAAAAGTTAAGTAAGATTACATCATCACAATGTATGTATGAACTAGTTTTTACGATTATTTTACATTTGTTTAGTTTTAAGTGGGAGATGAAAAGTAGACCTGTTATTTGTCATACAATCGCGAAGTATCATGGCAGCTTTATTCACAAGATGAAATTTACTTCGCATATAAGTTCATCATGAAGCTGATTAAGGAAGAAGCAACTGTTGGAAGAATGAACGCTAACGTATAAAACCAACGCTTCATATTATTTTCTTCTGTACAGATATACGAAGCTGATCGTTTCTATGTCCATTGCAAACCATTTGCTTTTGCATTAGATTTACGGTACTTCTTCTTCTTCTTTCGGCTTCTCCCTATTCGGAGTCGCCACAGCGCGAAAGTATTTTCCACTTCTCCCGGTCGACTTTGTCTCCTTCCTTAGCTCCAACCCTTTCCATGTCTTCTCGTGCCAAATCCATCCACCTTCTCCTTGGCCTTCCTCTTTTCCTTCTACCGGGCACCGCCATCTCCATCATCGTTTTCCCTCGTAGCCTTCTTCTCTCCTTTTCACGTGGCTATACCAGTGTGGCCTTGCATTCCGAAGTTTGTCTCCTAGCTTTGCGATCTTTTCAGTCCCTCTCACGTATTCGTTTCTTATCTTGTCCTTTCTTGTCACTCCCAGTGCCCATTTCACCATTTTCAACTCTGCAACTTCCATTTTTCCCACCTGTCTTCCGGTCACTGCCATTGTTTCCATTCCATAAAGCATGGCTGATCTGACAACACTCTAGTACATTTTACCCTTAACCCTTGCTGATAATTTCCTGTCGCACAGAACTCCAGACACCTTCTTCCAACTCATCCAGCCTGCTTGAATCCTTCTCTTCACTTCTTCCTCACATCTTCATCTCTACTAATTGTTGAACCCAGATATTTGAAATTGTTTGCTCTCTTTAGCTTTTCTCCTTGCAGCTTCAACTCCTCTCCATCATCCACATCCCCACCCTTCAAATACTCGGTCTTGCTCCGGCTCACTTTCAGGTCTCTTCTCTCCAGCGCATTTTTCCACATCTCCAGATCATCCTCTAGCTCCCTGCAATTCTGCCTAGACAGCACTATGTCATCTGCAAACAGCATATCCCATGGTGCGTCCTTCCTGATGTCCTCCGTCAGCTTGTCCAGGATGATGGCAAAAAGGAATGGGCTGAGTGCTGAGCCTTGGTGAAGTCCAACACCTACCTTGAATTCCTCAGTCAACCCTGTTGCACTTCTCACAGTTGTTGTCGCTCCGTCATTCATGTCCTTAATAATCGTTACATAGCACTCTGATGTTTCAGCTAACCGCAAGCATTTCCACAGTTCCTCTCTGGGTACCCTGTCGTATGCCTTCTCCAAGTCAATAAAGGCACAGTGCACCGCCTTCTGCCCTTCAGTCCACTTTTCCAACAGCATCCTCAAACAGAAGATTGCGTCGGTGGTACTCCTTCCTGGCATGAACCCAAATTATTGCTCACCAATCGTCACCTCCTTCCTTATCCTTGCTTCTATTACCCTCTCCCACAGTTTCATAGAGTGACTCATCAACTTGATTCCTCGGTAATTTCCACATTCTTTGATGTCTCCTTTGCCTTTGTACAAAGGTACAAGCACGCTCCTCCTCCATTCATCTGGCATCTTCTCCCCTTGTAGGAGTCTATTAAAGAAGTTCACTAGAAACTCCACACCTTTATTTCCTAAAGCGATTCATACTTCCACTGGTATGTCATCAGGTCCTTGCACCTTTCCCTTCTTCATCTTCCTCAACCCAGATTTACGGTACAACATCAACAAACAAACAGATTGCCATTGATGAATGCTTAAATGTAGGTGTTTTATCACATGGTGGGTGAACATCTTGACTATTTTATGACCGTAAATCGTGCTGCAGTTTGTCGATTTCTAGAAACGTGTTAATCTTACTCCTACTCTTATTTTTGTTCCTCACATTCAACTGTTTAGTTTACCAACCATAAACGATATTTTTGTAAATAGCCGTTGTTACTGCAGAAAACATTCTTCTTCGAGACCCTTTCACTCACGATGAACTTACCTACCCTCTAATTAAGGCAAAATTTAATAAATCTCCTGCTGCTAACTGTAGTAGGAAAATTTTAAAAACACTCGGGAATAAATGCAGACATTTGGTTGACAGGATTCATCAACGTAGCCTTCTCATCAAAAACCGTCCTCAAAATATGGTGCTGTGGCAAGGCCGCTGCTATATCAAAATCAGTCAAAAACGCCATCTACCACCAAGCTACCAACTAATCTTCCTTTTCTAATTTGTTTTTCAAATTCTTGGAAAAAACGATATTCACAAAAACCTTCTCACCCGATTATACTGACAAGCTATCATTGGCATCTTCGTTGATATTTACCAGAGTATGAAAAAATTGGTTTTACTGACAAATTTATTTTGATGAATTCTTAGTGGCGTAATCTCGATTTAAAAAAGAAATGAGTGAGAAGGGGAAGAGATGGATTTCTAGTTTGGTTGCGTTTTGACCATTAAATTCTGTAGCAGCTTTTTAATTTAAATTCTTAAACTAATAATCTTATCTGACCCAAAAATGAGCCATGAGTCAATGTTTTTGAAATGTATACGCCCGTGACTCTACTCCAAAAAATAGTTTATTCGTATCAGCCGAAATCCTAAATGTTTGATACAATAAGTGTTCAGTGGTTAGTTTCTGTTGATTATGTCTACGATTTGCATGACGTTTGGACCACCGTTTCAGCGTATGTAGTTTTGCATGACGTCATTATAGGATTTTTAATAATGCCCGTGTTCCCGCACTCTGCTTTGCTTTGTTCTAATCGGTTTTGTGTCGTGATGAAAGTATGACAAACTTTTTCTAGTTTGATTGTTGTCTTAAGAGCGGATAGCAAAAGCTAGACAGGTCGGTAAGATAATTTAAAAGACCAAGACCACGTTATTGTCTAAAAAGAAAACATAATAGATTTTAGTTGCAAACATATCTGCTGACAAATCCCAAATTGCAGTATTCGACACTTAAGAGTTGGCCTACCAGTTTACTTACTTTTGCCTCAAAGACCAAATAGGCCATATTTGTCCAGTTTGCATTACATACAATCCAAAGTCTATTCTGTAAAGTGTTCAAACACAAGTGTATGAGTACGTTGATGATATACCAAAAATTAACAAAAATACCTCTTTGGCATTTGGCTCAATTTCCCCAATGATTCACCAATTTTTTGACAATCTAAGTTTTAGCGAATTGTATCAAAGTTTCTACATTTTTGTAGCTTTCACCAAGGTGTTGCCAAAAAAAATTAAATGATACTGATTTGAAACAGTACCGACAAAATCTAATCGGTTTATGTAAAAAAATTGATGATTATTAAGCAGTAGCTGCAATTGCCTGAAAGAAAACAGATATGTGCTTTTAGGCTACAAAATTAACCTCACAATTGCATGTTGTTAAAAATCACCATTCTAAAAAACTACATCACGTTTCTTTTTTTTTTTATTTGCCATATTTATCTTCCATTCACGAGAAAGCGATGTATCGCTATGCTTTGGACGGTGAGTTCGCACTCGCTTGGGAGTTGCCATTTCCGAGTCACCTGTCTTCCACATAAAGGTGGGGCGTCCCGTTAAGTGCCTTGCCCAAGGACACAACATGCGAACTTGTCGGCTTGTTCTCCAAAACCTCCCATAAATGCCGAGCGCCAAGCAGGGAAGCTATAGATACTATTTTTAAAAGTTTTTGGTATGACTCGACAAGGAGAATAAACCCCAGGTCTACCGACTGCGAAGCGGACGCTCTAACCACTACGCCATCGCGTCGTTTTTATGCTCTTCCAACAATTTGCAAATACTGTAGTTTTTTTCTTCTCGTTAATTACAACCAGTTGCACTAGTACAAATTTGCTTGAATGTAAATTCTAAACAAACGGATTAAGCGGCCGCGGTGCTTAGTTTTATCAATGGTTTTATTGCAGGGCGTCGAGCGTCTTAAGATACCTTTTTGGTTTGGATTCTGATTCATCAAAATTAATTTTTGTCGGTGCAAGTTTGATGGCCTATAAAAATTGTAATTCACGTTCGATTCGGGTACATCAGCGTTAAAATATAAAGGCTCTGGGTTGGTTTGAATTTGATTTGGGTTTGCATTCAACAAATATCAGTTTAAAACTGATGTTTGAATAAATTTTTTTTCGCATGTTGTTATAGCATGTTCCAATAGTTTTGATGCATTTTGTGTCATGTGTTTATTAGCAAAATTTTGCTATGAATTTAGTTGAATGGAAAAATAAAAAGAAGTCGAACTTTAATGAAGTTTAAATGGGTTGATAACATTCAAAATTTGGATAATAATTCATTGCCTCACGACACAATAGATTTAAATATATAGCCGTGACTTACTTTGAAATAATCACATTCAAAGCAGAAAATTTGTTAACATGAAATTAATCAGAGCTACAAACAAGAAATTTATTTGATAAATTTGTATAAAAGTGCATATTTGTTCTGTGGCGTTTTACGTCACATGTCGTATAGTTTGCTATACTGCCGTAGTTAATTTGTGGGCATCATTTTATCTTCTCAGCGGTGTTAGTGTTGTAATATGTTTTTATGCTCAATTTCGCTCAATTTTATGTGTGATCTAAAATACTCGAGGAAGTTTCACAAAAACTGTTTGCCTATGCGGGCGCACTCATTCTGAAATTTATCGTCATTTATCGTACAGAATATACGCTAAATGTTAAACCGACGTAGTGACTAATCATTCTCAAATAGCTTGGGCATTCGCTAGGAAAGGGAAAATCGGTATCTTTCCTCTTGGCAAATTGGTTGTATCACAATTAGACTAAATATTGAGTAAAAGGATGCAAAATAAAATAAACTTTGCTAAAGCATGCTCCCCCCAGAAAAAGTTTTTGAAGTCAACCTTACCCACAAGGCGAGTATATGTAATAAGTCAAAAATTAGTTTTTTGTTTTTAATCTGCAATAAAATCAAATTAGGTTTTGATTGTATGCATGTCACGACAGGAAGTACTTTTGTCTAAAAATAATCATTGGTCGTTGTTGGTTGTAGGCAAAGGCTAAATCTTGTTTTTGTTAGGCATTATAGCGATCTCCATTTTTGGTAACTGGAAATCGTATGTTGTAAATGGCTGTTCATACGTTTTTAATCTCATGCATTCTTGAACGAAAATTTTCATTTTTTCTGATATTTGTACAACGCTTTGCAGTGCATGTGAGGTCCAAACATTTCTTTCGTCTGCAAAGTATGTTGACTCACCAAAAACACACACGTTTTCTCGGACAAAACAACATGTTTGCGCTACAAAATACAGCTTACTGTGTAATATTGTATAAATATCGAAGCGGACGAAAATTTTACTACAAAAACGCTCGAGAGATGAAACGGACGAAAATTGGTTAAAACGTGTTGGCCTGCAATGTTTTTTTTTATTTGCCATATTTATTTTCCATTCACGAGAAAGCAAATTATATCGCTATGTTTTGGACGGTGAGTCTGCACTCGCTTGGGAGTTGTTTTTTCCGAGGTGTCTGGGTCACCTGTCTTCCACATAAAGGTGGGGCGTCTCGTTAAGTGCCTTGCCCAAGGACACAACATGCGAACTTGTCGACTTGTTCTCCAAAACCTCCCATAAATGCCGCACGTCAAGCAGGGAAGCTGCGGATATCATTTTGTAAAGTCTTTTGGTATGACCTGACAAGGAGAATAAACCCCAGACCTACCGCTTGCGAAGCGGAAGCTCTAACCACTACGCCATCGCATCGGTTTGTACAGCCACTTTAATCAAATACCGAATGCGAAAAATCGTAAACTTGAAATGTGCTCTAAAAACCTAGTGAGGTTACACAAAAATGTAAAGCTGGTGATCTAACATAAAAAAATCAATTATATATGTAGCTTACATAAAAATCAGGTACCAAATCCTACAGCTTTGTCCATGTGGATTTTGGAATTCCTATTGGCAGCACTGCAGTGTTTTTTTTTTCTTTTTTTTTTTAATTTAAAACACATGCACTTTGTTTACATTTTATTGGCTGTGGAAGAAAGATGGTACTTTGTGGCAGGTGTACGATGGAAGATCAGGTTGCAAGAAATTGTAACTTTTTTGTTGCAGATTTGCTACAAATATTCAGAAAAAGGTGAACTTTCTGTTTAAATTAAGCGCTAATTGTTAAGTGTTTTGGATAGGTTATGGCAAAAAAATGTAGGCATAATACAGAGATTCTAACCGCTAACTGTGGCGTTGGAACGCAGCAATTCTAAGCATTATATCAGTGCAACACTGACTGGAACTTGAAAAATGTGTTTATTCAAAAACACATTAATAATGTTCCGCTGAATAACCTGGGTGTGTATTTTGCTGTAAAAGGCAATATAGCAACTAGGCCTGTAGTACACAGGTACACACTGGTACAGTGTGATATCTTGTAGATATCATTAAATAAGTAAATGAAAACGTTGGCATGGTTTAATATCAGGAAGTGGATACAGTTCTGGCAATGGCTTTTTAGCTATCAACTCTGAAACGCTAGTCAAGTGACTATTTATAGAACGCATTTGATGTGATTTCTGCAACAATGCAGTGGCTAGTAGTTATGTTGCTGCTTTTGAACAGCATGTTTAAAGGTTTGATTCTAGTTAAGATTGAATTGTTTAAAGTATGCATCGCAGTAATTTTTTTCGAATTACATGAGTGTATGGTGCATTGCTGGGGAGCCTTGGGAACTTGAAACATAAAGGAAGTGTACACCAAACATAACTTAGGTAATCTTTAAGTTTAGCATCGGAAACTCAAGTAAAAATTTGTCGTAATGAAAACACTTTCTTTATTAAATTCAATCATAAGAAATATTGTAAGTTGTTGATTTCCCCGTTTGATTTTACATATTGGTGTGTGTGTGCTGTTGAGTTCTACTATTGATTGTGTCTTGTTTGTGATGTATGGTACTGTGACTGGTGTTCATTGGGCTGGTATAGTAGCTATGGATAACGAGCATGTCAAGGCTAGTATCTGGGTGGGATTTAGTTTTATGATTTGAGTTGGAACCAAAATGGGAAGGTTAGGGCTAGGATAGGAAAGTGCCTGCAGGCATAATTTATTATTATTATATTCTGTATTAATAATTACCGTATTTTAGTGGAATTACAAATCAATTAAATTGATTAAGTTAAGCAGGCAAGTGGCAGTAGGCCTGGCCTTGTGTTGGAGTGTTGGGTTGCAATTGAGCTCCCATCGTGTTTCCGAGGAAAAGTGATTACTGGACAGTAATGTTCTGCCAGGTTTGGTTAAAGAATTTTTTGGTGAGTTTTGTTTATAAAGCTAAATCTCTATCCTTTGGTAGCATAAAAACAGCTTGCAAGGTTCGAGTTCAGTACCTGAAGTATTTTGTGTGTATTTTCGTTGCTGTGATGGTTTCTGTGTATTGTAGATGCATGATTAACATTTTGTGCAGAAACCGTTTTTGATGCTGAGTCAAGACGCGTATTCAATAAATTCTTCATCCGTTAATCAAGAGCATTTGAGCATGCTAACCAAACTGTGCAAGTTCAAGATTAATATCAGTAGTGTTTAAATTCCAGTGTACACTGCCCTATACCAGGCCTACCCCTCCAGTGTACACTGCCTGGTAATCCTTAAATTTAGTTTTGATTGTTTGGATTGCAATAACTTTTTACTTGAATTTCTGACGCTAAACTTAAGGATTGCCCATAAACTATTTGCCCCAACTAATAATATTTGTTGACTGGCATTTTAGGGTTAAAGTTAAAAGTCGAAGCTGTCACTATAGCCACTACTTTAGAATTATAGTCGAGGCTGTGATGTTTGGCCATGACAGACTGTTGCATTGGCTTTCACCTACATTAATTTGCATTGAGTTTGTTTAAACTATCTGTGCAGGACAACACTAAAATAAAAAGATTGACAGCATCACCAATATGTATTATTCTTACTGCTTACAATTACCTGGAAACATTGAGCAGTTTACCATGTGTTCCCACTGCTTGCAGTAAGAAATAAATGGTAAATTGGAAAACATTTTTTTGTGCTGCTTTGCTATGGTCTCAAAGGTAGAAATGTTTTCAAGATTACAATTTTAGCTTACATCTGTGGTCTTCTCAAAACGTAGTTGTCTTGAAGTGATCTTGTAGTTTAAAACAGGCCTGTCAAGGTTTGTCAAACTTTTAAATAGAGCCTGTTACAGTGCATTTTCTGTCAGACACTAGTTTGGACAGCTCTGTTGACAGTGGTTTCAGGGCTATATATGAGCACAAGAAGACGTTTCATTCCCCAACAATAAGTCAGATGGGAAAGTCAGACTATATTTACTGTGGGTTTACACAATAGCGACATAAAATTGAAAAATCAAACGTTATGAAAATGTCACTTTGCAGTATCAATGTGAACTACATAACATTCACAGATTTTCATTGACTTCAACTCCCCTCCAGTACTACACCACAAATTACACATAGGTACACCAGAAGCTACCAGCCATCTGCTTTTCTTTAGGGTGTGGGTATTTTGCTGTCAATGACACTTTACCCTTGAAAACTATTTTGCTGTCACCATGTATGTGTGTTTAATTAGCCATATTGGCTGTAATTGTGTCAATGATACTATGGTGCAATGGGTAATGCAGCTGCTTTGAAATGCAATGGTTATGGGTTCAAATCTTCACTGACAGGGTACTTTGACAAAGGCAGTGTACACTGGAGGAGGCTTGGTATGTAAATGTATAGGGTGGTGTACACTGGTAGTACAGTTTTTTAATTTGTCATGGAAATCGACCAAGCAGAAATGGCCAAAAGCTGCATGTTTAATGCATCATTAAAATTGACTATCATATATTTCAGACCATAAGGTGCACACAATTTTTTAATTTTCTCAAAAATGGACCGTGTGCCTTATAGTTTGGTGCGTCTAATGTGTGGATCAGATTGTGCTTTATCACCAAGCTCTGAACAAATTTTATGTTGCAATAAATGCTACCAATGCAATAACCTACCTCAACTTGTTCTTTCATGAAAGGAAACTTCTTATAGTTTGGTGTGGATTAAATTGCACTTTGTCACCAAGCTCTGAACAAATTTTATGTTGCAATAAATGCTACCAGTGCAATAGTACCTACCTCAACTCGTTCTTTCTTGAAAGCAAACTTCTTTCTTTCTTGCAATCAAATTATGCACTCTTATTCCCTTTACAAATGTGTTTTTTCTCTTTACCTATTTTTGTTCCCTTTACAAGTGTATTTTTCTCTTCACTTTATGTGCATAAACACATGTGCATTGTGCATGTATTGCAACATGTACCTAGCATAATATTGATAAAATGCGTTGAGTTTTTGTTTCTTTAAATGTGCCTTATGTATGAAAATAAACATGTTAGAAGATGTATGATGTTACTGTGCCTTATAGTTTGGTGCGCTCTATGGTCCAAAAAATAAGGTAATCAGAAATGTCTGATAGCAAAATAGCAGTGAAATGTTGTTGACGGCAAAACAGCCACAGCTTTTCTGCATATTCTTCATTGATTCTTGCTCTGGTTTTGCTGGTATTAAGTTGGTGATGGGTAAGTAAGCAAGTGGTTAAGTGGGGTCTTCTAGAGAATTGGTTGCATTACTCAGTAAGAAATCACTTGATCTTATCAAGTATGAGATTATGTCATGGGTGGCAAGAATTATGTGCACAAGTGGTTGCTGTTGATCTCACACTTTAAACATTTTGTTCAGACTATTTTGTTTTGGCATGAAAATTTCAATACTCCATGTAATGATCACATGTGGTCTGTCAAAACTTAAGTTTTCATGACCTAATTTTATACTACAATGAATTATGTGATAATCAGTTTATGTCAGCACTTTCCACTGGAGATGGTAAACTGTGCCATGTTGGTACTTATGGTTTCACACCCTGCCATGTGGGCACCACACAGTCTGCAAATACTAAATTACACTCATTGACTTGGAAGTATTTTAGTATATGTTTTTTGAAAGCAGGACTTACGGTAAATGTATGGTGTAGCCTTACTAAGAACATGGAGTAACAACTCTAGCAATACAGTCAGTTATTGCCTTTTATGGTGCCCAGTTTTTTGTGATAAAAGTGTGACTTTTTTCATGCTTTGCTTGTGATGTCACAATCAGAACTAATATGAAATAATATTCTTAACCTCTACATTACTGCTAGGGGCACTGCTGTTGTCATCCCTTAATTTAGAGTAGAATTGCTTTGTTTTTAGTTAGTTGTTCTTTCCCCTCACTGCATTTATGCCAGGACTCAGCTACATGTGCGCAGCCACAGGTTTTTACTCATATGCTTACAGTTACAAAAATATGTTAGACAGTGGATTTAATATTGAATATGGTAGCTAAATGCTGCAAATACATATCAATCATCTTGGCACCCTTTGGCAACATTGATATGCTTTTAAGCATTTGCTGAATTTAGCAGATAAAAGTTTGTTAAGTTTTATAACAACTATGTTGAAAACAGAGCAAATAAGACATTGCGAGGGACTCAAGAAACTTGTGAGGTATGTAGTGGCTATGTGCAACTCTTGTAGTGTTTTTTTAATAGAATCCTTTTTCAAAAAATAATAGTTTTATTGACAAACGAGACTTGGCTTTGCCAAGAAATATATAGTTGTTTTGAATTATTTTCACTACTATCCATTATGTAAAGCCAGCTTGGCTAGCTGAACTGATAACCAGCGCGATGGTGCAGTGGTTAGAGCGTCCACATTGTAGTCGGTAGACCTGGGGTTCATTCCCTAAGTCGAGTCATACCAAAAGACTTTAAAAAATGGTATTCACAGCTTCCCTGCTTGGCGCTCATCATAAAAAAAGGGATAGTGTGGAGAACAAGCCGGCAAGCTTGCTTGCTGTGTCCTTGGGCAAGGCACTTAACGGGATGCCTCCACCTTTATGTGGAAGACAGGTGGCCCCACCCGTACTTCACCGGATTATAATTGTGAAGTTGCTAACCCAGCATGTCAGACGACTCTTGGGTACCCACCAGTGGCAGTCCGCCTTGTTGGTGGTGGGACTACCAGTCACTCAAGACTGGTTCGAAATGGGCTGCCATCTTCCCCTAGCCTAATATTAATTAGGTTGACGGCATGAACCTGAATTACCGTTCATGCCGTACCTCCATCCCAAGGAAGAAGAGGGGTAAACACACACACACACACACACACACACACACAGCTGAACTGATATTGTTAACCTCAACATTACTAATTAATGGCCTTGTGGGCAACGCTGGTAGATCTGACTAGTCTATATATATTTTTTCTTTTTTTTGCGATTTGTCTGCATTACCTGTATAAATTTTGATAAAATTTTTAGTTTCATGAAAAATAAAAAATACATGATTAATCATTTTTTGCTATTTGCCATGCTAACTGCATAAAAGCTGATTTTTATACATCTTTGTGATATTAGTCCGTCGAAAGTCGGCATTACCATTTTTCCTGCGTTTGGCAGGCTCAGACATGCTGATTCAATCTATGTCCACCACTACACATTCGTTTTTGGACCAGACTTTTTACTGGAGCAACGTAGCACTTTAAATTCCAGATGCCCTTCTTGATGAATATCAATGGTGTATCGATAGTGTTTTGAACTCCAGACCTTTTGCCCTGAAGCTAGCAACAATACCTCTACACCACAGCGGATATTAGTATACAGCAGTTTTTGACAAAAGTGTTGACCAATCGTTACAATGCTGCAAACCATCAAGCACATACGGGTTAAACTGATTTGGTCTCATGTCAAAAAAGTTCTTTCAAAAACATATTTTGAGATGTGTTGGTGCAGCCCAAGCTGTTTGTGTATGTCTACTAATGGCAGTAAATGCTGTGGCTTGTGTTGCAAAAGGAACATCGTCAGCCAATGAACAAGAAACTACAAGAAACTCGTATTTATATAGTTTACTATTTTTCTGGTAGTTTCTTGATGTTTGTTTTCAAGATTGGTGGTGCTGTAGGTTTATTGTTGCTGTAATTAATTGGTCAAATACATAGTTAAAGAAGTTGGATGAGAATGATGTAGAAATTAAGTTGTGGGCAAAAAGAAAAGATTTTGAGTACGTCTCATGCAAGGTAAAGAACAGTAAGCTGGCATTTCAAGCTTTGTTGTTGAATTCAGCCAAAGAATGACGCAATATGTGTCAAAGGACAGTTTTTCAAACAATGCCAGACATATTACAGATGCTTTTATTCAAGCTGTAGCTGTTCCAGATCAGTTGCCCACAACTAGTTAAAGAATTGTTTTATTAAACCCAGCACTTTCAGAAAAAGTTGCAGCTGCTGAATCAAACTGGATATTTAAGCTTGCTGAATTAGACATGTCTCGTAGAAGTCGTGATCATTTGAGTAATACATTTCAAAGTGTGTTTAGTGACAATGAGATAGCAAAACAGTTTTCAATGGCTCGAAAAAAGCTTCATTCATGATTCAAGATAGAATTGAAATCTCAAAAATGATCTTTGTCGTAGTTTGTCAAAGCAAAAAGTGCGTTTACTCTAATGTTTGATGAAACCACTACTATGCAAAGAAAGAGACAAATGGATATACTGATTTGTTTTTGATGTGAAGGCACACAAGACAGTCACTGAGCACTTGACCTCTTTTTTTTGGAAGAGCGACTGCTGCAGGTATTGTTCAAAAAACAATGGCTTATCAAGAGAAAAGTTAGATTTTGTTTGAGTGTCTTTTTAACATATCTTGTGATAGACTGAATATCAACAAAGCTATCTGGAGTAGATTGAATGCAGCTTTGAAGGAAATGGGGCATCAAGGGCTGATCTTTTTTGTAGCTGCTCACTACACACAGTGCACAATGCATTCAAGAAATGTATTGAAGCACTGGAGGGAGAGCGTGCTTCAGAATTAACGTATGACCTTTTTCATTGGTTTTATGATAAACTATGCAAAATAGAAGATTTCAGCAATTTATGTGAATGAGTGAGCATGTCAGATAAGTCATTCTTTTTTTGGCATGTTTCAACTAGGTGGTTCACACTCTCATCTGTATTGGTTTGTATTTGGAACAATGGAATAATGCAAAAATGTATTTTTTGGAATACCTGCCTAAACAAAAGGAATACCAACATGTTTTGGATTCAAATGAGAAATTCCAAAGGATCAGGTCCTGTCTTGGTGCCAATGAGAAGACAACTCAAGTGGAGCTAAATTTCATAATTGCAGTTGCACAGTTCTTTGAGAAATGCCTTTGAATGTTTCAAGCTGAAGGGCGATTGATTCATTATTCATTTAGTGAACAAGTCAATCTACTGCATTCTGTGTGCAATAACTGCTTTGACTGCAAACCTGCCTGCAAGACTAGGCATTAGAACTCCCTGGAAATTTAGTCATATTTTGGTGTTATGCAGCAACAACAAGGATTTGTATTCACTATGTAGTTTTTAATATAATGTTTACAATTCAAAAGCTACATAATGCTTATTGCAATCGTTATGATTAAAACTGTATTTATAACAGAAAAGTTTTAGAAAAAAATGCACCAATTAAGAATTGCCGTCTATCAAAACAGAAATAGCAAAAATTTAAAGAAGCACTTGCACATCTGGCTGCGCTCGACTGTTTGTGTTTCTCTAAGCACATTGCATAGTTTCTTCATATTCTAATAGTTTGCAAATACAGTTTCGGTTCAGTGCATTGTCACTTTTTGTATTTTCTGCTAACAGAGCATAAGGCTAAAAGTTTCAAGCTGCTGGTTACTTACATGCATTTAGCCATGCAGTATTTTAGTAAGGCCAGACGTATATTTTTCTTTCAATTATGTTGCCATTTTTTAAATGATGGCTTGTTGGGCAGCCTGTACTAAATTTTACAGAAATCATATCAATTCTATGTGTCTGCCACAGAAACGTGGTCCATGGCTTATACTCTTAAACTATAATCTAAACTTATCATAATAACTTAACTGTAGGTGCTTGACTTTGGGCTAGTTTGCCCCTCCCGTAGCTGCAATTATGCCGCGACCAATTGATGTATTCACGGCCACAGATGTTAGATCATGTAAATAGGCATACATTACAATTAGTCATTAGTTGTTGGCCGAATATTTGATGGGTTATTTCAAAAGTTACACAACAATCACTTTGTGCCCCTACCCTCTCCCCCACAACGTTACATTTATACTTTCAAGAAAGTGGTGAAATAAACAGATAAAAGTTTGTGAAATGATTGGCTGTTTTCGTTGTGAGCAAGTCCACTGCCTATGTACATGCTGGTAACAGGGCTTAGTTTACTCTTAGTGGGTGTATTTATGCCAGGACCATGCAACATGCATGCAGTCGTAGGCTTTAGATCGTACAAATAGGCTTAAGGTTGGTTTCCATTAGGTGTAGATTGCAGGAATAGCGTGAAACATTTTTTTGTTTCTTTATTTAGTTTTATGCACGGAGCAAGCACTCTCCGCGCATAAAACTAATTAGAGAAGCAGAATTTTATGCACCATGCCTGCAATCTACGCCTAATGGGAACCAGCGTTAACAATTACAAAAATTTTTAGTAGCAGTCTTGATATTCAATGGTTTATTTCTGAAAATACATATCAATTACTGTAGTGCCCTTGTCACAATCTTGAGATTGTGCTTCCACGCACTTCATCAAATAAATGTGTAAACGTTTGTGAAATTGTTGGATGTTTCAAATGTGAGCAAGTCGTTTCTAAGTATGCTTACGCTGGAAACGGCAAGCAAGACGTAGGCAGGAGCTTGAGAAATATACTGGCTGTGCACAACCCCCTATAATGTTTTATTTAATCGATTTGATTTTAGAACAAGAAGTGGCTGTGTCAAAAAAACATTAACTTTTTATTACTTTTTTCACTAATATCAATTGCGTAAAGCTGGTGCAGCCGTCTGATCAATATTTTTAACTTTGACATTACTGATGGGAGCCCTACAATTGCAGTAATTAACTAAATTGTGAATGCTTCTCTTTGTGTTAATATCTGATTTCCAAGCTGCAAATATGCCGAGATTAAGCAACATACTGTTAGCCACAGGCTTTTGCTCATTTAAATTTGCGTACAATTTTAAAAAAAGATAACATAGTTACAAAACAAGTGGTGGGCATAATAGTTAATAGCTTGTTTCAGAAAATGCATATCAATTTGGCATCCTTTCAAAACTTTGGTTATGCCTTCGAGCACTCACCAAATTCAATGAATAAAACTTTGTAAAGATTAAGGATGTCTATTCTGAAAACAGGGCAAATACGATGTTGTCAGGGACTTGTGAAACTTTGGAAACATGTAATTGCTATGTGCAACCCTGTAATTTTTCTTTAATTGTTTGGGTTTCAAAAAATATTAGTTTTGTATGAGAATGAAATTCAGCTATGTCAAAAATATAAACTTTATTTCTGTATTCACCATTATCCATTGGGTGAAGTCAGTGCAGCTGGCTGTTGTAACCTTGTATATAATCAGTATATATTCTTTAGCATTTAAGAACTTATTATCAACCTGTTAATTGTTATGACTTTTAATACAAAATAATATTTCGTTTCAAAACCAGGTTTTTGTGACTAGATTATTTCTGATTAAACCGCATATCAGTGGCTGCCTTAACTTTAGATGATTGTTGGAGTATTTAAAAAAACTATAAATGAACTTTGAGCAATAATGAGCAATTGAAAAATTGTATGAAAGAAGCTTAAGCGATTGGAAATAATTTTAAAAGCTTTGGATGGGTTTAAATATCCTAAACTTTTGTTGGAGCGATATGAAACTACTTCTTATTTAGCAGGTATTGTGGCTGTACGGTGTATCAATTTGCATTTTATATTTGTCTTAAGCCATGGCTTAGTACAGTAACATTTTATTTTTGGCCTACAGTAATCGTTATACTAAGTAAATCATGTGTATCAGTTTAAGTGCAAACTGTTTTGAACAGACTTAGATTAATAAAAATTGACAGAAGAATTTAAGTAGAGAAAGTAAAAAAGTATGTGATTTTGCTTGGTAATCATAAAAATTTACAAATTTCAAAGATCCATGACTTTAGCCACTGTTGTCTAAATTTTATAATGTTTATTTTTTGTAACCAGGATGTTTTCTAAGTTTTTGTTTTTTAATTAGTTGAACAAATTGGGTTAAAAAAGACATAGCTAGTGATTGAGAGATGCTCATGACTGGCCTTTGAACTCCTCAATTTATAACAACCATTCGTTTCTGCTTCACAAATGTTTCCTGCATGAAGCTGGCGCAGCTGAACCAATGTTTTTATTTTTTACGTAAATGATAGATAGTGGTATATGCTAGTATTTAGTATTTAAACTTTTTTTGTACCTAAAAAAAATACCGTAACTCAGTATAAACTTTAAAAGATAAGCCAGCGGCTAATAGTCTTATTTCGGCTCAATATAAAAAAATTTTTTAGTCTTATAATTTCTAAATTTCTGTGAAATTAATTGTGCTAGTTTACTCTTGAAAATGTATCTTTTGTTTAGTCATAGATCTAAAACAAGTTGTAGCAACTTTTTGTATAAAGTCACAAAGGTGTATGGTTTTTATTTTAAACCAATTTTACCTCTGAATTCCCCTACTTCACCTCATGTATTTAATTTGAAATTACGGTACATTGCTTTTTGATTTGTTAATTTACAAAATGAATTAAGCAATTTAATATTTTATTAAGCGTACGTGTTTTCACTGTGTGGTTTCCAAATAATGCTGTAGAGCTGCAGCACCACAAATCTTCAGTGGTGTTGTTGATTCAGGATGCTTAGGCGTTGGCGATTTTCATTGAATTTTTTTTTATGAATTGTTGTTTTGGAATAATGACTACACCATAAACTAGTAGGCTACTTGTGATGCCAAAGATTGGTTTTATTTCTGGTTAATAGCAGCACTAACTGGATCGGTGGTGTAGTGGTTAGAGACCAGCTTGGGAGCTAGTAGCTCTGAGTTTAATTCCCTTGTTGAGTCCTACCAAAAGGCTTAAAAATTCTATTCGCAGCTTGGCAATCAGCACAAAAGGGATAGTGTGGAGAAAAAGCTGGTGAGTTTGCTCGTTGTGCTGTTGGGAAAAGCACTTGCTGGGATTTTTTCATCTATATGCAGCAAACAGGTGGTTTACTGAATAGTTTATGTTGAAGGCCCAATATGACTAAAGACGTACAAACTTAGCATCAACTCATTTACATAAATAAACAATAGCATTAAATAGCGCTCTAAAATGGTTTATTGTGGTAGAACAAAATTTTTTTGTCAAAATATATATGATTTACACGAGTCTATTAAGTATGGCAATCAAGTTTTTATAAGATGGTTCATTACAAAATTTTAACTGTGTAGGCACTAAACTAAATTATATCTAAGTTGTGATATATTTTGCTGAATATTGCATTAGCAATGTCTGTTTTTCAGCTTGCATGCTCCATATTGCTAAGACCCAATTTGGTGATTTATGTGGGAAAGTTGTAGCTGATTTGGGATTTGGATGTGGGATCCGGCTTTAGGGGGAATATGGGGTTCGTTTTATCATTTTTCGAAAATTTTGGCCATAATATTTTTTTAACAAAAATTGTATCTTTAAATTCCTCACGCATTGGAAGATGTACAATTTGTGTTCTAATTCTTGGATTTTCACACCAAAAACGGTTAAAAAGACCAAGAACCCAGTTGCAGACGACAAAAATTGTAAAATTTTCAGCAGACACGTGCAAGAGCCAATTACCTTAAATTCAAATCAAGATACCTGGTTTACCACGAAACCAAACCCTTTATCATTGACACAGTCTGAAAACTACTCTTTTGGAGCATCATTTGACAAAATTTTAAGCAATATTAATAAAATTTAGCTATTAAAATTTTCAAATTTTTTAGGGGTCTCAAAACCCCCCCAAACAAATTTGTACGGTAAGTAAAAAAAGTAGATTTAGTGCATAAAAAATATCATATGTTGCTAAATGCAGGTCTCGTTTGAAAGCTTAGAAAATTTGCTTTTTAGCAATATATAACTTTAAATAGTTTAAGCTAAGCAATATACAGGGTGTCCCAAAAAGATGTACTCACTCTTTGACAGACAATTAATTACATACTGTTTGTTCGGGTGTCCCAAAAAGATGTGCTCACTCTTTGACAGACAATTAATTACATACTGTTTGTTCTATTTTAGATATAGATATAGGCAACCCTTCATAATGGCAAATGCTCAACTAACGTTTGAAGAAAAGAAATTTATTTTAAAGTGTTACTGGAAGCACGAGAATATCATGGAAGTCCAAAGACAATTTAACAGACAGTTTCAGAAGACTCCACCAACGCGACGTACCATCGCTCGCATCAAAGAGAAATTTGAAGTTCACGGAACTTTACACAATGTCAGTAAGCAATGCTCTGGAAGACCACGAACATCCACGAGCCCCAACAAGCACAATCAATTACAAGAAACCCTTTCCCGATCCCCAAAGAAATCCGTAAGACAATTAGGTCGTGAGATGAGTATTCCAAATTTTTTATTATTTTCTTATTAATTTAACTTCTTAGGATTGTACATTTGTCAAGACACATCTACTTACACACAAAATGTATGATTACTAGAAGGTCAAACGGTGAGTACATCTTTTTGGGACACCCTGTATGATATTTACTGATCAAAAATGGGCACTGTACATCATATCAGTTCAAAACCCTCAAGAATTTTTTGACTTACCTTCACTAAATTATAATTTTTAGAAAAACTACACCCTTTAAAAAGATAAAATAAATTGCAAACATTTCACCACTAAAATTGACATTTTGTTTCAAGTTTCCAAGGAGACAAAGACTGAAATGCAAGTTTAAAAGCTAGCAGAAGTTTGGCTTCTCTAAATCAAAGTTTGCTGTATCCCCCTTGTTTCTCAACACATGGGAAGGGTGTAAACAAGCTGCTGTTTCATTGTTAGTGACAGCATATTCTATTTAAACTTGATATTTTCTGAATCTTGAAGAAATTTCCTGTTCAAAAATATTTAATGTTACATGGTTTAGGCTAACCTGTAGCAGATAATAACTGATCGTATTTTAGATACTACATTTGACTAACAAAATCTGGTACCGGTCAGTAGCGGTTAAGAAAAAGGTCATGGGCCTCAGAAGGTAGCAAACTGTAGAAAACCTATGCTTTTTGATAAGTTTAGACTGATGTACCTTGAAAGCTTATGTCCTTAGCATCATCTAGCGACCATTTCTAAAGAAATTGGTAGAAAAATAAAATCTGTAGTGATCTTTGAGGTAAGGGTACTTTAACTTTGAAGACAACTCAGCACCTGTTGGGGGGGGGGGCTAATTTGCATATTCAAAACAAAAATTTTTGTTTATATTATATTTGAAATCCTCAAAAAATAGAGATTTCAACGATATATTACATTTGATGTAGAAGTAAACAGATGAGTAATGATTTACAAACAAACTTGGGCATTTTATGATGATTAATTTTGACAAATTATGACAGTTTTTCGCTCTGCCACCTTGCGGACATTTCTCAGGCAAGCTAAACGTCAGAAACGAAAAACAGCTGAAGAATTGTTAAATCAAAAAGAAGGAGTCGTATATGGGGCAGGAATAGTTGATTGAATATTACTTTAAATATAGAAACCTTAGAAATGTATAATTCTTCAGGTGAGAAGTGTAAATCAGTGTATGTGCACTTTTGGATGGAGTTTTTCAAAATCGCGATTTTATGATGACCATAAACTTTCTGGCATTTGTAATTCTGAATTCGTACGGTCAATCTTTATGAAATTTCGCATAGAGCTAGCTAATAGACTTATGAATGCAATGACGAAGTGAAAATGGGCTAACTATTGTACTTTTTTTGCTATAAATATTTTTGTTGGAAAATATGTGAAAATTTCACTGAAAAAAATGGTATTTTTGACAAACCCCAGTATATTATGACAGCTTAAATTTATGTACAAGTTGCTACGTGATTGCGTAGAGTAGTGTTCGACGATCAAGTTGCACCAAAACCCTTCAATTCCATCGTGCAGGGGCCAAGATATGCATGCCAAAGTTTCCTCGTCTGTTGCCATGGCAATGGAAACATCTTGGTTACCATGGCAACAAAAGAAAAGAAAAAAATTGTGACAGATTTATTTTTGCGCGAGTATTCAGCCTGTCACATAACATCGATCTTAGCATGCTAAACGCGTCTCTTTTGCAAATTCCCCATATTCCCCCTTAAACGTCATGACCTGAGATTTTTGAGGTAAGCGCTTAGTAATGATATCCTCTGTTTGAGAAATCCTACAAGCAATAAGTGTATTGAAAATAGCGTCAAGCATTAAAAGTAAAATGCTAGACTTGGAAACTGGCGTGGATAATTGTTTTGATACGTCGCACCCTTGTTGTATGGAGGGTAAAAATATCGTACTGTCTTGTTCATTCTGTCATGACTATAGATCAATGACTACAGCATGATTGACTTCTCGTCTGATGGATTGTGGATGTAATACCAAGATGTTATCTGATCTTGCACAAATTGCATTCAATTTTAGACAACCACTATTAAACTAGCAATCACTCACTGTAATGTAAATGTAAAATTAGGTTGCTATAATTGTTGAATGTTCACTAATTTATCCACAACAGGTGCGTATAGAGTACAAAAATTAGGGTACTAAAATTGTTTGGTGTTCACTAATTTATCCACAACAACCAGGTGCGTATAACTAGACGTAAACAATCTGGGCCACAGACAAACTAAATGCTGGACCAAGTTAGACAAACTAGACTCTGTACAAACTATGTGTGAAGCAAACTAAATGATGGCATAGCGTGACCCTACCTTTTATGAAGTGATGTTTTATGCAACAGTGACTTGAATGAGATAATTTGTTCATTTTCATCAAAAGTTGCGTACTAAAGCATTGTCTTCTGGCCTTACATTTATGAAAAAAGGCGTCCATTAATTTATATTTATTTCACCCTTGTAAGCACAGGTTTCTTTTGTTATTTCACCTAATTACGTGAAGGAAGAAAATTAAGATCCCACAACCTTTTTGGCCAAAAAGGAAGGGCCAGAGTCGATGTTTCCTTTAAGACCTTAGTTAGTGCGTTACCGCCGGCGCAAGTGCGAAATTACTGGTAAATTTACGAAAACCGCCGGATAAATTTTAGTAGACATTGCTGAACAAGCCGTTACACCAGACTTAGTAACATATTTTAAAGGTGTAAAAATAAATATCTGCTCTAGCCTACTGCTATTTATTCAGTGTATACGCTAAGCTAACGTTGCATACCGTAAAGATTACCCGTAACGTTGGTTTGCATATAACGGCATCTTTTATTTTTCCCTCAGACTTTTTTGTTTTATTTTTATTGGTCCAGTGCTTTTCAACCGTTCTTGGCACGTGACCCAATTTCGAAATGCACGGAATCAAGTGCCACGCTTATATATTTTTCTCATTTTTACGAGCGATCTCAAAAAAAGTTATCGATGTAAATTTCAAGGGTGTTGTCCAAATAATACATAGAAACAAGTCGTTAAGAAAAAGTTTTTAATTTCACTCGATATGAAGACTAAATAAAGTACTAGCCCAGTGAAGACCATGGCCCACCGATTAAACATCACTGATTTAGGCGATCATTTATTACGAATGATCTTTATTTTTTAATCCGATCAAGACGCCAGGTTGCGAGTTGCATCTTGTTTACTCTGCTATGTCTTTCGCAGCATGAACTCGAGTTAACTGCGCGTCAAAGACCTTCGAAGATCAACTAAAAATAAGTCCGAACAACGGCATGGGTGTAAGCACTGAGTTTTTAAAATTTGCAGGGAAAGGAGAGACAAATCTGTGACAATGCGCTTCGGTGACGTAATAATTAGCGTGATTATGTCAGGCCCAAAATGTTTACAAATGTAGCCTATTAAATATTGTAAGGCGGCGGCGGCGGCTACAAAATACCTGGCTATTTCTCTTTAATAAGTTAATTTAGGTTAAATTTGGTCTCTCAAACTCCACGGCTTTTGCAACAGTGATTCGTCAGCATTTTGGAATGGCAGGTTAACAATGCGCGTAAATAAAATTAATTCTTTGCCGACGCCCGACATTAGAATGAAAAATAGAACTTTATGAAATAATGTGATGTTAGCTAGGTTACCACAATTATAACACAAAAACAAAAATTACTTGCGAACTTTAATTGTTGCTTAATTATGGTAAATAATTAAACAACTTACATTTCTCTATCGTAATCAATTAAAAAACAGGGTTTTGCAATTGCAAGTAAACTTTTTAATTTCAAATCGGAAAGTATTTCGTGGTCAAAGTCGCGCAACTTGAAAGAAGAAAACTTAAGATTTTTGTTTGATGTAGCGGTGGAAGAATGTGCGTTTTGCTTTTTTCGTAAAACCTATCTCAGAACGCAATGTTACTGATGAGCGACAACAAATTTCACGTGATTCTTGTCAACTAATTTCACAAACCACGCTGGAAAAGAAATAGGTTAAACTTGAGGAAGTTTTGTCAATGCGAAAAAACAGCTAATTGTCTTAAATTGGCTGGGTATTGTGGCGAAAGTAAGGGTAGGAGGTTTGAGGCACTTTTGAAGTTTGTTTGCGGAACCTTTTTAGAGAGTCGCGGTAACATAGCTGGCTAAATATTTTTTCGTTCGTATTAAGTTTGAATGAACTATTTGCATAATCCTCGAAAAGAGGTCGCAAATATTTGATCGGTAAAATTCGATCTTTGTGAAAAGCATTTGAAAATAAGGCTAACTGAAAGAAAAAGAGAATTTCATAGACGCGAGGATTGGCGAGTTTGGTAAATGCAACCTTTTAGTCTTGCAAAAATATTGAAATACTAATATTTTAACTACACATAAAACTACAGGGTTTCACTGAGAGGCGCTGACTGCAAAAGATATTAAGGTCTACGTAGTTTTACTGCATTTGCAAGGGGGCTGCACTCCCCAGAAAAAATGTTTGGGGTACCCGACTTACTTTACCTGGCGCCACTGTATACAAATAGATGCAACAGACCGCAATAGTCTGCGTGCACAATTATACTTTAGGAAAGGTTTTTTTTGCCCAATGCACGAGTTTCTGTTTGTTTCAACTATTTAGCAATTTTTCTTTTCACTGGTAAACCAGATTGGATAGTACTCTTTAACTCTTTCGCTCCCGCGATCATCGATTGATGATCTCGTGTTTTCAGTGTTTCCCTCAAATTTTGTTAAAATGAGTTACAAAATTAGTTTACTAAAAAACCGATTTGTGACTTTATTTTTCATCCGATTTTCATAAAATTTTCAAAAGATCACGCATCGGAAGATGCATAATTTGTGCCCTAATTCTTGAATTTTTATACCCAAAAAGGGTTAAAATGACCAACAACCCAGTTGCAGACGACAAAATCGGCCAAATTCTTAGCACGTGCCAACTACACTAAAATCAAATTGAGATTACATCTTTCCCACATAACCAAACCCTTTATCATTAACACAGTCTGAAAACTACTCTTTTGGGGCATCATTTGACAAAATTTCAAGCGATAATAATAAATTTTACTTTTTTGAATTTCCAAATTTTTTAGGGGTCTCAAAACCCCCCAAACAAATTTGAATGGTAAGTAGATAAAAGTAAATTTAGTGCGTAAAAAATATGATATGTTGCTAAATACCGGTCTCATTTGAAAGCTTAGGAAATTTGCTTTCCAGCAATATATAACTTTAAATAGTTTAGACTAAGTGGTATATGATATTTACTGATCAAAATGAGTACTGTACATCATGTCAGTTCAAAACCCCCAAAAATTTTTTGACTTACCTTCACTAAATTATAATTTTTAGAAAAACTACACCCTATAAAAAGATAAAATAAATTGCAAATGTTTCACTACTAAAGTTGTCATTTTGTATCAAGTTTCCAAGGAGACAAGAAGCGAAATACAAGTTTAAAAGCTAGCATACGTTTGCCTTCTCTAAATCAAAGTTTGCTGTATCCCCGTTGTTTCTCAACAAATGGAAAGGGTGTAAACAAGCGGCTGTTTTATTGTCAGTGACAGCATATTCTATTTAAACTTGATATTTTCTGAATCTTGAAGAAATTTCCTGTTCAAAAATATTTAATGTTACATGGTTTAGGCTAACCTGTAGCAGATAATAACTGATCGTATTTTAGGTACTGAATTTAACTACCAAAATTTGGTACCGGTCGGTACCGGTCAAAAAAAAGGTCATGTGCCTCAGAAAATTGCAAACTGTAGAAAACCTAGGCTCTTAGGTAAGTTTAGAGTGATGTACCTTGAAAGCTTATTTCCTTAGCATCATCTTGCGACCATTTGTAAAAAAATTGGTAGAAAATTAAATCTGTAGTGATCTTTGAGGTGAGGGTACTACTTTAATTTCGAAGACAACTACCCCCCAGTTGGGGGGGTTCATTTGCATATTCAAAAAAAATGTTTTTTTTTCTATTTGAAATCCTCAAGAAATGTAGATTTCAACGATATATCACACTTAATGTAGAAGTAGACAGCTGAGTAATGATTTACAAACAAACTTGAGGTGCATAATTATGATTAATTATGATTGATTATGACAGTTTTTCGCGCTGCCACTTTACGGACATTTTTTTTCGCTTTTCACGCGGGAGCAAAAGAGTTAATGTTGAATCTAAAAACAATTTTGGGATGGTCAATTGTGAACAGCAGTTTTTTTAAACCCCATAGCGTCATAGGCAAAATTTACTGTACTTCAAATTATTTTTCACGCAATTCAAATAAAAATAGCTAAATTTCAACATGAACGTTTTTAAAAAGATCGAAGCTGCAATTTACATTTTTTCTTCATGTTTCAAGGGTTAATTCAATCATGATTGGTAAGTTGTCGCAGCACATATCTGTCAGCTACAATTTTTTTAGGAAAAAAATTTCTCGAGAGATTTTCAAACTAAAATTGGTTAGAAGTCGTGTTCTTCTATATTTTTAGTGCTTATACAGGGATGGCCAGAATCATCTGACAGTAAATCAAAACCATTTAATTACAAGAGGCACCGTATTCATTTGATTGTAAGACGGGTTCCATCTTCACCTGGGAAATTTTCAATTTTCTTTTACTATTTTCTATCTTTGTAGACCTAGCCTATAAGACGGGTTCCTCAATTTGAGTCCGAAATCTCGAGGAAAAATCCCCGTCTTGATAAGCCAGTAAACACGGTATTTAATTTTAACAACTGAATAAATTTAATAAAACATCTAAATATGAAACATCTTTGAAATTGTTCAAACTGACGGCCTTCTTGAGCGACACTTTCTTCCATAAAAGATACAAAAGTCAAGATATCGTTTCCTCAAAAAATGGTGTTTTTCGTGCGAATCCGAAACCGAGAGCTATGTGCTTTTTATCGTAACAAGCACGATTGAAGTTAGCGTTGAAACATAAAGAAAACATATAGAATTTAACCCAAGGATGTCAAACTGGCGGCCCGCAGGCCAAATGTGGCCCGTGACTTTTTTTTTCTGGCCTGCGTAAGGATTTTGTGGTACTGTGCAAATGCCTGGTCTCTGAATTTGATCTTCGAAAAATTGTCCTAAAGAAATAAAATCTTTTAAGTTGAAATTACGTGAAAATAGTGACCGCCGCCGGGATGACAAGTTTTATTTTCAAAAATAGTTCAAGGAGCTATTGAGTGAAAAATGCGAGAAAATTCTTATTGAAAGCATTAGTCTCCAAAAAAGAAATACGAGGTATGTCCGAAAAGTAACGAGACTGTTGTTATAAAAAATTTATTGAAAAATATTGAAATGTACCAAAGTCAAAGTCCTTCAAAGTAATCCCCTTCCACTCGTAAACACTTGTGCATTCGCTTTTTCCATGATTCAAAACATTCTTGGAAGGCATTTTCTGGGATCTTCTTGAGCTCCGTCGTCACGGCCTTTTTGATGGAATCGATGTCAGAAAAATGGGTTCCCTTCAGAACAGATTTGATCTTTGGGAAGAAGAAAAAGTCACATGGGGCCAGATCGGGGGAATATGGGGGGTGTTCCAAAGTTTCAATGTTCCTTTCTACAAGAAACTGACAAATACTCAGGGCTGTGTGAGCAGGAGCGTTATCGTGATGGAGCGCCCATGCGTTGGCTTCCCAAAGGCTCCGCCTCTTGTCACGCACTGATCTTACGAGACGCCGAAGAATCTCTTTATAGACGGTTTGGTTCACTGTTTGGCCTTGGGGTAGGAATTCGAAATGAACGATGCCTTGAATATCAAAGAACACAATGAGCATCACTTACTTTTGACTTCGACTTCCTTGCTTTCTTTGGCCTTGGAGATTCATAACTTTTCCATTCACGACTCTGTCTCTTCGTTTCTGGATCGTATTCGAATACCCATGTTTCATCCCCAGTTATGACAGAGTTGAACAAGTCTGGTTCAGCCTCCAGACGCTCGGTAATGTCTTGGCAAACAGTGAATCTTCGTTGTCTTTGGTATTCAGAGAGAATCTTTGGAACCATTTTCGCACACAATTTGCGCATTTTCAAGTTTTCAGTAAGAATTTTCCACACTGCGTCTCTGCCAATGGAAAGCTCCTCACAAATCATTCTTACAGTCAGTCGACGATCTGCACGCACCAGTTGTTTCACACGATCGATGTTGCTATCAGTCCTGCTTGTCACCGGCCTGCCAGACCTTTGATCATCCTCACATTCTTCTCGACCCTCTCGGAATCGTTTGTGCCATTCAAAAGCATGAGCTCTCGACATTGTTTCTTCTTTGTAAACTTGCTGTAGCAACGCAAAACATTCCGAAGGTGTCTTACCAAGCTTGGCTAAAAATTTCAAATTAGTTCTTTGCTCCACAGTACTCATGTTTGGAGGGTACTCTCACCGTCAAAAGCGTAAAAAATGCGGCTTTTCAAGCAGTACGACGAAACGTAAGAAACACAAGGCAAACGAAAAGAGACGCTTCAATCAGAAAGCGCGGGAAATGAACTTGTTTTCACCCTGCGACAGTGCCTTGACAGTGCTGACGTCCGACGCAATAAATTTGTCAAAATTCATTGAAGCAAGCGAGCAGCGGTTGCAGTCTCGTTACTTTTCGGACACACCACGTATATACAGCAATGTTTTTCAAACTGTGTGCCGCGAGTCTTTTTAAAGTGCTTTACACCTACACAAATTTTCTGTCACAATCGAGAAAATGCTGCCATGAAGTAATGGTCGACAACTGCTATAAGTCGGGTGGGTGGGTGGCATTGCAGGTTATGGTGAGAGAGGTAATGACATTTTGGTAACCATCACACAATTTTCAGAGATCGTTGCCTGGAGAAGTGGTGATTTCCAAGTAATGCCAGTCGCCATCCATAAGGAATAGATTTGCGTGGCTGGTGTGCCGCGAAATTTCATCAACTGGTTTCCTGTGCTAGCAGACAAATAAGTTTGGGAACCATTGACATACAGTCTTGCCTGCTCAAATTTTTTTTCAAGTCTGGCCCATATAAAATCCAGGTATGTAAATGTGGCCCGCAGCACTGAATGAGTTTGACACCCCTGACTTAACCAATCTTTCAAACTTCCCTTGAAGAATGATGTCTTGTGTTAAACTGAAGTTTGAAAGCTGCTTACTATTACTGCTCATTAGCTACGATTGAAATCGGCTGGGAAAAAGTAAAGAAAAAAAAAGATTTTACCTTAGATTAATTGCTTGAGAGATAATTTGTAATAAAAAAAAATGTGGCAATGGCGTGCGCGATGTTTTGAGTCGCCGTCACTCGCTGTTGCGTCATAGCAGCGTGATGTTTGCTTGAGACGTTGCATTGCTCTAAAAAAGCGTCTGTCTTAACTTGGATTTCTTTTTTCTATCTCCCACGCATTAAACAGATGGTTGAAAATTTTTTCGAACTGAAAGTTACCAAAAACCGCCGGACTTTTTTTACGGCACGGTTGATTTTTAACTGCGAATCCGCCGGACATAATTTCGCAAATTCGCATTTTTTTGCATTTATAGGGAAAACACTGGTCAGAGCCATTAGCCCTAATTACAAGGTTGTGAGTTGGAATAGTCAAAATAGGCCAGAGCAACACTTGGTGATAGAGTGGAGAGTCAGAGTAAGCTTATAAAGTATAAATAGTATTCTCTATGCTGAAAAAGACTGCTTTTAACAAGGAAAGAGAGAGCAGACAAGACTAGTCTTTTGGAAGAAGGAGAGAGTAGACGTGGGTGAATGATCGCAAAGTTTATTTACGAGGACTTAGAAAGCCAGAATTTTACTTTGTGTGTAGCCAGTCTTGAAATAAGAAAAGAGGGTGTTAGACATACGGCCTAGGGGTAGGAAGAAAGAAGAAAAAAAGTTGGGGCTTCTTTTAAAGAAGCCTCCCAGTGGAAAACAGGAATAGAAGTTGATAAGAGGCAGCTGGGGGTGGTGCGAGTGACTGCTTGATACAATCTTTCTAACTTGGTGATGCACAGAAAAGGAAACCATCTGGGTGAAGTATAGATGAGAACCGAACACAGAAAAGCTTTTTACATTAAAGGTAGAGATTCATTAAAAGGGTTCAATATAGAAGCAGAGGTACAGAGTATGAGACAAGGAAGTCGGGCATCAGCAAAGGTGCGAGTTTAAAAATGAAAAAATTGCGGTTCAATGTGATTCCAAAAAAGTGGGAAGGAAGTTGAACCAGAGTAATGATGTAAGCGAGGAGAGGAGCATCAAGGAATAGAATGGAAGGAGATCTACTGAAAAAAGGAGGTTTTGAAAAAGAATTTCTTGGGTAAAAACTGCTGCACTGGTAGGAGAAAAGGAGGACGTTCTGAAGCAAGGGTTAGGGACAGGGCACAAGGAGGGTAGCGGGTCACCAAACGAAAACGAGAGGAATGAATTACCTTGGGAGCAGTTGCATTGGCCAAGTTACAGCAGACAGTCAAGGTATACATGCAGGGGGCTCCAATACAGGAGAGTGAGTGTAAGATATATCAGAACACCTAGTAGAAAAATGATTGGTGGTGGAATGCTCGGGTATTTGGGAGCATAGGGAAAGCTAACAGCCATTTCGATCGAAGCCAACAAGATTGGGAACAGCACCCCACCACGTTGAGGTTGCTGTTGTTCACTTTGTTTCACTGAAGCCAACTTTTCCTATTGGGCAAACCCAGCTTGTTCAAGATTTTCTGCAAAAATCTGAGCCAATCTGCAAGCCTGCTGCCGATCTCAGAAACACCAGCAATTGTGCCACTTTTCGTCTGTTTTCATACTCTGTAGTCTCTTTTTTTTACCTCTTGTATGTTCTCATCTTTTCTTTTGGACTGGAGCCGTACTGAACCAGCAAAGAACTTGTGCCTTCTTGTTATATTCATTTAATCCTCTTGCATCTTTGTTGCTATAGACACAGCCTTAAACTATTACCTCTCTAGAATGGGCGTAATCAAGAAACCTTTGGTGAAACGATGGTGATAATATGCTTATTATGCCTGAGCTATGACTATTGTGTCCATATTATGCTTAGTATGGCTGCTTTGATGAATAATTATATTTGTAGTTGCTTTAAAAAAACTTATTTTTGTGTTTTGTCACTTAATTTATATTTAGCTAAACTTGTTTACAAATTTATTTGCCAAATAATTGTTTGTTGTTGGAAGCTATAAAGGCCAAGTGAAACTGATTGTTGTTTTGTTTAGTAGTGTACAGTGCTGATAAAAACGAAAGCATTCTTTGCCTTTATTCGAAAAAAAATTTTTATGAAAAATTCCATTTATTTTTAACTTACTGTTCCTGGCAAACGCATCGCATCACTAACATGCTTACACTTTCATCAATAAATTGCTATCTAGCTATCAGCGTTCCCTCTTAATATTTTAGTAAATGCTTAACTCCTTACCGTAATTTTTCTTTCAGACGTTATTTTGTTCGATTATGACACTTTTTATCTAGTTCAGTGCTTTTCAACCGCTTTTGGCATTGATCCCTTTTTCGAAACGCGCAGAGGCATATGGCCTGGTTATATATTTTTCTCGTTTTCATGAGCGACCTCAAAAAAGTTATCAAAATAAATTTGAGGGGTGCTGTCCAGCTAAAATAAAAGAAAAAACTAGTCAAGAAAAAGTTTTCTAATTTCACTCGATGTGAAGGCTAAATAAAGTACTGGCCCAGCGAAGACCATGGTCCACCGATTGAAAATCACTGATGTAGGCCATCATCTCTCACTAATGATCTTTTTATTTTTTAATCCGATCAAGACTCCGCTTGCGAGTTGTGTCTTGTTTACTATGCTACATCTTTCGCAGTCAGAACATCTGGTTAACAGCGCATCAAAGATCTTGGAAGATGACGTAAAAAATAAGTCGGAACAGCAATTGTATAGACGTAAGTGCCGAGTTTTCAAGTTTTGCGAGAAAAAGAAGCAAAACCGTGACTATGCACTTCGGTGTCGTAATAATTGGGATGATTATGTGAGCCCTAAAAAGTTCAAAAACAAGTTGCCCATCGGTTACTAAAAGGCGGCAGTGGCGGCGAAATACCTGCTATTTCTGTTTAATAAGTTAATTTAAGTTCAGTTTGGTTACTCAAAATCTGCGACCCTTGCAAGAGTAATTTGTAAGCGTTTCAGAATGTCTAGTTAACAGTGCATTCAAATAAAGTTGATCTTCTGCCCAAGCCCAACATGAGCATGAGAAATATTACTTTTATGAAACAATGGGATGTTAGACAGGTTACCACGACTGTGACAAAACAAAAATTACTTGTTGCTTGATTTAACTATTTACAGTTCTCTATCGCAATCAATTAAATAACAAGGTTTTGCAGTTACAAGAAAACTTTTGTTCTAAAATTGAAAGTATTTTATGCCAAAGCCGCAGAACTTGAAAGAAGAAAATTAAAATTTTTTTAGTGCGATTCAGTAGTCATCGTATGTGCGTCTTGCTTTCTTCGTAAAACGTATCTCAGAAAGCAATATTATTGATAAACGATAAAAACTTTTACCTGAGTTTTGTCAACTAATTTTACAAACTACGCAGGAAAACAAAACAGTTATTTTTTTTGGAGTTTTGACTTGGATGCGAAAAAAGTGCGCAACGCTATTATCTGACCAGGTATTTGACGAAAGTCATGGTAGGTTTGAGACACTTCTGAAGCTTGTTTACGGAACCCTCGACGATAGTTGTAATAACATAGCTAACTATTTTTCGTTCTTATGCTTTCGTTAATTGCTTAACCGAATGCGTGAAAAGAGTTCGCAAATATTTGAAAGGTGAAATTTTATCTTTGTAAAAAGCATTTGAAACTTGACCGAAGTAAAGGAAACTAAGAAATTTGTGGACGCTAATATGTGCCAGTTTGGTAAACGCAGCTTTTAAGTCCTTAACTCTTTCGCTCCCGCGATCATCGATTGATGATCTCGTGTTTTCAGTGTTTCCCTCAAATTTTTTTAAATTGAGTTACAAAATTAGTTTAATAAAAAATCGATTGTAACTTTATTTTTCATCCGATTTTCATAAAATTTTCAAAAGATCACGCTTATTTCCTCACGCATCGGAAGATGTTTAATTTGTGCCCTAATTCTTGGATTTTTATACCCAAAAAGGGTTAAAATGACCAACAACCCAGTGGCAGACGACAAAATCTGCCAAATTCTCAGCAATATCCAACTACGCTAAAATCAAATTGAGATTACATCTTTACCACAAAACCAAACCCTTTATCATTAACACAGTCTGAAAACTACTCTTTTGGGGCATCATTTGACAAAATTTCAAGCGATAATAATAAATTTTACTTTTTTGAATTTCCAAATTTTTTAGGGGTCTCAAAACCCCCCAAACAAATTTGAGTGATAAGTAGATAAAAGCAAATTTAGTGCGTAAAAAATATCATATGTTGCTAAATATTGGTCTCATTTGAAAGCTTAGGAAATTTGCTTTCCAGCAATATGTAACTTTAAATAGTTTAGACTAAGTGGTATATGATATTTACTGATCAAAATGAGTACTGTACATCATGTCAGTTCAAAACCCCCCAAAATTTTTTGACTTACCTTCACTAAATTATAATTTTTAGAAAAACTACACCCTATAAAAAGATAAAATAAATTGCAAATATTTCACCATTAAAGTTGTCATTTCGCATCAAGTTTCCAAGGAGACAAAGACTGAAATACAAGTTTGAAAGCTAGCAGAAGTTTGGCTTCTCTAAATCAAAGTTTGCTGTATCCCCGTTGTTTCTCAACAAATGGAAAGGGTGTAAACAAGCGGCTGTTTTATTGTCAGTGACAGCATATTCTATTTAAACTTGATATTTTCTGAATCTTGAAGAAATTCCCTGTTCAAAAATACATAATATTACATGGTTTAGGCTAACCTGTAGCAGATAATAACTGATCATATTTTAGGTACTAAATTTAACTACCAAAATTTGGTACCGGTCGGTACCGGTCAAAAAAAAGGTCATGTGCCTCAGAAAATTGCAAATTGTAGAAAACCTTCGCTTTTAGGTAAGTTTTGATTGATGTACCTTGAAAGCTTATTTCCTTAGCATCATTTTGCGACCATTTGTAAAAAAATTGGTTGAAAATAAAATTTGTAGTGATCTTTGAGGTGAGGGTACTAGTTTAATTTTGAAGACAACTACCCTCCAGTTGGGGGGTTAACTTGCATAAAATTTGCATATTCAAAAAAATGTTTTTTTTTCTATTTGAAATCCTCAAGAAATGTAGATTTCAACGATATATATCACTTAATGTAGAAGTAAACAGATGATTAATGATTTACAAACAAACTTAGGGTATTTTATGATGATTAATTATGATTGATTATGACAAATTATGACAGTTTTTCGCACTGCCACCTTACGGACATTTTTTTTCGCTTTTCACGCGGGAGCAAAAGAGTTAAATAGAAAAATTAAAATGCTGATATTCGTAGCTATACATTAAAACCACAGGGTTTCACTGAGAGGCACTGACTACAAAAAATATTAAGAAATATTATTCATGTACAACCTCATAGTTTTACTACGTTTTTGAGGGGCTGTCCTTCCTGGAAAAAATTTTTGCACAATACACAACCTTTTGTTAGTTTCTACTATTTAATAACTTTTCTTTACGCTGGTAAACCAGATTAAATAGTACACCTTAATGTTGGATCAAAAGACAATTTTGGAATGGTACTTTAGTGAACGGCAATTTGTTTGAATGCCTTAACGTCATAGGCAAATTTTACTGTATTACAAATTACTTTTCCAGCAATAGCAAAAAAGGCTACATTTCAACATTGAACATTTTTAAAGAAATTGAAATTGCACTTTTATGTTTTTTTCTCGTTTCAAGGCTTATTTCAATCATGACTCGCAAGCTGTCACAGCGCATAACTGTCAGCTGCATTTTATTAAAAAAACTCTTGGAAAGATTTAAAACTAAAATTGGTTAGAAGTCTTAATCTTTTTTTACTTTTAGTTTTTATAAATAGCAAGTGAGAGAATCCGTAATTGAAAGAATTTTTATGTTAATGCAATATAATATTTTTGTGCAATGTAATTTAATGATCTGTAATACCTATGCAAATTTAATGCTATGTAATACCAACAACTGCTTTGCGCATCTTCACCTGCCAAAGATTTGATTGGCGAATGGAGATACGTAAAGCACGAAATTCATAATCTCGGACACTCCAGCATGGAAACGGTAAAAAATGCAGGTTATATTGTTCGAACTTTGGCTTGGTTCTAATGTGCAGGATTGTCCATAAGGCAACGTAGATTTTAATTTGTCGGGCTCGGTGGTGGGCAAACTACGGCCCGCCAGAGCATTCTGTGCGGCCCGCGAACACTTGTAGAAACTTCCATATATGTAATTGAATATGACAGGGGTAGCCACACTAGCCGTACTGAAGAGCGAAAAACGTTAGAAGTGACCATTGAAAGATCTGCTACGCTTATCTCAGTGCAATTTGACGCTTTTACCGTCCAGATCTTTTTTTTTTGACACCATCATTAAGCCATGTGATACGACAGATTAAGGTTGTCAAGAGGTTGTCGCGAAATCTGCAAGCTCTTTCTTGCATAGTATGCAGACATTGCAAGGTTTTCAGCACCGGCCCTCGGCCATTCTGGAATGGTCAATGCGGCCCTCCGACTAAAAAGTTTGCCCATCCCTGTTCTAGCTAAAAACAAACCTTATTTTAGAAACACTACTCAAAATTAAAGACTTTGTTCTATGTTTAGGTATGCAAGACCCTCATGAGCTCTAGCAACCAATCTTTTGCTATACTAGCAAATATTGCTCGAGTTTTTGCGGCGTCTAGTGCTGGAGCGGAAAGAGGATTTTTTTTGGTGAACCTCCTTAAAAATAAACAGCGGTAATTTTTTGAGTATGATGAAATGACAGAATAAGCCCGGAGCTAGTTGCATTCAACCTCATAAGAGTATGAACAAATGCGCTACAAGCTAAATAACATAACATATTAATGAAAGAGTTAAAGAATATTTTTTGCAATCATTTAGCGTTTCCAGATGCCTATTTTTAAACGAGTAGCTTTAGAGTTCTATTTACGCTTCTCATTTGGCAATTTTTTAAACCAAATTAAAGTCTACGTCTAACATTAATATTTCATTGCTATAGTCTACTGCAGCAAATTTTGTTGTTATAGCCTACCTAAAAGAATTTACAAATATGAAATATAGTGTGGCAAGTAATTGCCTAAAACCGTATTAAACATTTTGCAGAAACAGGCTGGAGACAAAGGCCTTGGATTTGCTGGTGAGATGCGGTGGCAGAAAAGTGAAAGATGAAGATGCTTTTTTGGAAAAAGTCTATAAAATATGAAAGGAGAAGAAAGACCGGAGGTTCGTTTCCTTCTCTCTCACCGTATGTGACGAATCGGAAGATGACGAACTAAGCGATCTAATCGTTTAATTTTTTTTTCTTATGATTGGATTTCCTTTTGCCAACCTAAACATCTGCTACCTATACTCGGAGCCTCAATCATCCCTCAGGTAATACTATAGTTTAAAAAATTTTCTCATCCGCATTCTTCTTTAACCTCTTCATTGTAAAACTTTTCCTCGCGCTGGCATTGCATGGCGTAGAGGGTGGCGGATAGAGGAAGTCCCTTGTTTGGGATTGTGCCGAATAACGAAAACGCAACAATGCAATAAAAAGATTTGCTAGCTTTCGATAGCCCTAAACTTTCTAACGCCTGTACAACGCATATCAACTAGACGTAAGGCTGACGTTCTTTGTTATGTACGCAATAGGGACAAAAGTCATGTACAAATGTAATTATGTGTGTATGTAGGCTAAATGTTTTTAGTGATGTACGTAAAATCCATTTATGTAAATAGGATAGTAGATTTTGTCAGTACGTAATTGGGAAAACACTTCCTTTCCTAAGTTAAAGCTCAACACTCCAGAGTGAAAGTACATTTTTTTATCTGGATTGAAATAAAAATTTTCAGCTATACCTTTTGAAATTTTTAATCTTCGTGCTGCAAATACTGTAGGTGAGGGGAGTACTCTACTGCGACAACTTTTGTTATATTATATTTACTTTTTAGGCAGTTAGTGGTAAAATTATTGAATTTTTATAATGACCCTCATCACTGATGTTTAAGCTGGCTACTTTAAGTACGGTGCGTGATTTAGTAATGCTTGTGGTGCGCTGGAAGAGATAATTTTATTATCACACGAGATCGTTACTTTTGTCTTCGCTTGAATCCACTGTATTGAATTAAGTTGAATCAGGTCTGCGATGCGAAAAAAGTCTCAAAATTGACGTTTGTGCAACCGCCTGTTTAAAAAAATCAATTGCACCCACTGGCGTAGGGATTCAAAAATTGTAACGACATATTTTCTTACTACTTAGCATGCCAATTTTTCCAATGCAGGTCGACTCGAAAGGAGAGCTTTTGGATTTTCACTCACAGTAGTCTCCCACATTAAAAGAGTATAAAGGACCGTGACATTGTAAAAATCGATTCTTTCTGATAGCCCACTTTAAATAACCAGTTTGCGGAGTATAAAAGCCAGACAACATTTTAAGTTACCGCACTGTCGTTTTTCCTAATAAGGCAGCGTGGACCAACGCAAACCATTACGTCGGAGTATAGCGACGTCAGTCACATTGTTTTCAAACTAAATTGTGTGTAATGTGGTATGTATTGCAAACAAATAAGCTTATGGTTAATTTGGTGTTCACTCTGGACTTTTCTCTGTCACTGCCAATTTCAGGTGTAGTTTTCCAAGATATTTTACGGAAACGTCAAATATTTTTCTTGTTCTCTCTTTCTTGACTTTGAGCTGTAATCGCTTTAACTTGTTATTACTAGTAACTATTTGTTTTTTCTCCGAGCATATCAATCTATGCATCTTATATTATCAAATATGTTGTAATTTTTGAATCCCTACACCAGTGGGCGCAATTGATTTTTTTAAACAGGCGGTTGCGCGAACGTCAATTTTGAGACTTTTTTCTCATCGCAGACCTGATTCAATGCAGTGGATTTAAGCGAAGACAAAGTAACGATCTCGTGTGAAAATAAAATTACCGTAACAATGCTTATCTACGAAAATGCGGGATTGATGATGGAGCATGCAGTGGACAGTGAAAGATAAACAACATTCTGAGGTGGCATTCCCAAAAGAAAAAAGCCAAAAGATGAAGAAAATTCGCCTTGGGCGGGAGTTGATGTTTCAATAAAAATGCGCATATTTTCAATGTCGGGATGGGATCAGTAGCGTAGTCACGGACTTCATTTTTTTTCCGTCATGATTATAAAATTGCAATGGGAGTTGTGCAAAGGCCTGAGTACGAGCTACGCTGTATTTTTCTATTCAAAATGAATGACCGTTAAAATAAAGTTCAAACAGTCTTTAGTGCAATGGCTGTTGCTCAAATCCAAGAAAAAAGGACTTCAGTTAAAATCTCTGCCGTTTCAATGTTGATCTAGAACGGAGATGGCGAACCTTTTTGATTGAAAAAGTTACAAATGAGATTTTATTGTGGAAAAAAGAAAAAAAAGTAGAAAAAAATTTTCCCAACTGCTGTGGGAAAATTGGGCGTAGTTTGAAGTAAAGACCTAAAGAAATAAAAAAAGGTCCTTACAGTGGAAATTTCAAGAAACTGATACCGCATTAACAAATCTACCACCTGAAGCGTTTTTTTTCTAATTACATACAGAGACTATTATCTAAAACTACATTTAGGCAATATCAGTTTTGAACGCATTTGGTATTAAAATAAGTTTTTTAAGGTTGTTTTACGAAATTTAACTCTTCTAATTTGTGGACTTGCATAAAACTTGGCTCTGTTGATCAACACCCAGTGATAACAGTCATAAGTGGATTCATGAAGTTATCATAACTTCTATATTGATTGCTGGAGCCAAACGTTTTAAATCGTCCCTTTGAAAGAAAGATAATTCCAGATATCAATTTGCTAAAATTTGGTCAAAGCCTCTCAATCAAAGTGATAAATTTAATTGTTCGTCTACGTTTACCTTGTTTTTTTTTAGAAAATGATTCTGTTTACAACGCGGATAACAAATTGTTGGTCGCTTATAAAGGTGCTGTCACTCAGACTACAGAGCTTTACGTAACGGGAAATTGATATCAAGTAAATTCATAGCGAATTAGTTTCTCTTTAAGCGCGTGATGGACACAAACTTAAAGACTTAAACTAACAATTACAAGACTTACTTAACACATACAATGTTAGTTGCAGATATAATATCTTTTTTTGTTGTTGTTGTGATTACCCCTCTTCCTCTAGATGGAGGTACGGCACGAACGGCAATCCAGGTTCATGCCGTCAACTTAATTGAAATTAGGTAAGGGAAAGATGGCAGCCCATTTCGAACCAGTCATGAGTGACTGGTAATCTCACTATCAACAAGGGGGACTGCCACTGGTGGGTAACCAAGAGTCGCCTTTTGCGACATGCTTGGAGAGCAACTTCACTATTGTAACCCGGTGAAGTACGGGTACGCCACCTGTCTGCCACTCCCGTTAAGTGCCTTGCCTAAGGACACAACAAGCAAGCTTGCCGGCTTGTTCTCCACACTATCCCTTTTTTATGCTGAGCGCCAAGCAAGAAAGTTGTGAATACCATTTTTTAAATGTTTTTAAACTCGACTTAGGAAATGAATCCCAGGTCTACCGACTACGAAGCGGACGCTCTAGCCACTACGCCATCGCGCCGGTACGTGTATTAATTTCTTTTGATAACAAAATGTTACCTTCGCAATTTTTATATTTTCATTGTATTTTTGCAGAAGCGGTGAGACAAAATTATGTGACTGCGCATGCCACGAATCATGAAGTTGACACGACCATCAAAATGTGGCTCAAGTTTGCTTCCGACAGAAGTGGAGGTCGGCGTAACAGATAATCCTATTCTTGAATCGTCGACTTTCTCTGGAAAATCAAAAAATCAAACTGTGGGCACCGCTCGCTTAGGCTCGGTCAGGATTTGGCTGAGCAAGTACCCTAGTTTTTGTATTATTGTGTAGTGAGTGATTTTTACGATTGTCTTTTGATATCACCAAGTAAATTTCAAGTGTTATTACGTTTTTTGGATTTTATCCGGTTATAAATTGACGTTTTGCTTTTAAAAGACTACGTATAGTAGTGTGGGAGGATGCATGTATAGAAAGCAATTAACTGGCATATAACAAACTTGGTCGTGTTGTTTTCATCACTTTTAAAGGCAGCTTTTCTTTAATGGTTTTAAATCTATGTTTTCGTAAACTTCAAAAGTTTGTTATGAAGGCAACCGTGATACGAATTAAAAAGATCTAGAAGTTAAGTAAACTATTGCGCATTGCTTTTCCTGGAGTGTTGACGTTTAAATCATAAATTCTAATAGACTTAAAAGCCGGACTTTATTGAATATTTTTCTGCAAGTGCAATTTGCTGGGTTACTGTACAATAAATTGACGTGTTGTTGTAGTTAACCTACCCCTTCGAAGAAATGGGGGCACGGCAGAAGACCATGGAGCCCCAGAAGCCAGGCATAAATTGACGTCGCGCATAGGTTTGCTTCGTGGTAGAGCCGACGTCGCACCTATGAAGTCATTTGTGGTCTAGCCCAGAGGTGTTAAACATGCGGCCAGCGAGACGACTTTATGTGGGCCAAAATGTGCCTGTAAAGATTTTGTACCACAATTCGAATACCTAGTTTCTCAACTTGGTTTTCGCGAAAAATTGAGATCAATTAAGTGGAGATTGCGAGAACACAGGCAATCTCCTGTGACGGTCGTTAACTACTAGCAGTCACCGCTGCCATTTTAGGTAATAACGTTTTTTTTCGGCCTACTTGCGTGGAAAGTAATCTACAAATAATGCCGTAGGTGGTGTTTTGCGAAATTTGATCAGCTGGTTTTCTTTGCCTGCAAACAAAAAGTTTGGGAACCTCTGTGATACATTCTTGCTGGCTTGAATTTTTTTTCAGCAGTGTGGCCCCAGCGCTGAATGAGTATGACACTCTTGGTCTAGCCGACGTCGTTCGCTGACGTTTAGTGTCAAAACAACGTCGTATTAAACCTTTGGCCCGACAACTGACGCTTCATTGCTAGCTGGGAAGAAACTCACGTTTTGTGCGCGACAAGAAGACATTGTTATGCAACATTTGATGTCGCATTTTTTATACCAGCAATATTTTGAACATGTTATACGGAATGTTCATCTTACCAGAAGGCCGAACTTACCTGACTCTCCCCAGATGTATTATTTCTTCAAAACCTATTTTTTATGGTAAAGACAAAACTAGAATATCTTAAACCCATTCTTTTTGTTGGGGTACCAAATTTCTCCCTTGCCTTTCAAAAATATGTTTACAGCTATTTTGTTGAAAATTTGATGCATGGTGAGGAAAAGAATTTTGTAAACGCATAAAAGTGAATTAAAATTTGAAAAGGTTTTCCTTTTTCTATTTTTTCCAAAGTCCAGCCCCGCTTTTGAGGGTTTTTCGACAGTACTAAAGATTATTCAGGCTTGTATATGCCATGTTTCATCGGTTATTTTATTATTATCGGTTGTTACAATAAAATAACTTGTATATACGCAACACTACATATTTTTGGAAAGGAAATTTCGAAATATTCCTGTAACCTGTAGTTTAAAAGGAATGTTGCTCGACAGTAATACCTCACGCTTTGTTGTGGGAGGTTAGCAATTGATCGTTTGTAGTCTCAGTGTTTGGAACTGTGTGGTTTACATCTGCCTTAAAGGAAACTTGATACAAGGCAAATGTAAGTGATTTAAGCGTTTAAAAGTGTTTCAAAATTTTGTATGATGAAGTTCGGAAGAAAAGAAAATTTTGTATAGTCACTCACTACACAATAATACAAAATCTACCTTAAGGAAAACACACAGAAAAGCGATGCATACAAGTTATAATGGGAAAAGATTGCTTACCGTCACAAATGTATGATTAGTGGGATTGTGTAACTATGTTAGCAACTGAATAAAATTGTGTAGTGAATGATTTTTGCAGTGGTCTTTTGAAAATGCAGCCTATGCCATTTTCTGATCTAGTGAATTTTAAAGTGTTTTTACGTTTGTTTGATTTTACCCGATTATAAATTGACGTTTTGGTTTTAAAAGGCTTTTAGAATACTGCGTAAAGTACTGTGAGAGGGTGCATATATACAAAGCAATAAACTGGCGTTTTACTAACTTAATACTCTTGTTTTCATGACTTCTAAGGGTAGCTTTTGTTAAGTGGTTTTAAATGTGATTTTGTAAATTATGTTGGTTGTCAAGGCAACCGTGATACCAATTCAAAAACCTTTGAACTCCATAAAGTAAACTATTGCGCATTGCTTTTCCTGGAGTGTTGATGTATAAATCATAGTTTTTGGCTTGAGCCGTGCTTCGTTGTGAATTTTCCCACAAGTGCAATTTGCTGAGCGGCTATACAATAGGTTGTTGTTGCTACCCGACCCCTTTGAGGGTTGGGGTCATGACGGAACACCATGGAGCTTCAGAAGCCGGGCATAAATTGACATCGCGCATAGGTTTGCCTCGTGGTAGAGCTGACGTGGGGCACATAAAGTTATTTTGTGGACGAGCCGTCGTCGACGTTGGTCGTTTGCTGACCTACTCCCGATCTTTGGTCGACGAGCAAACTGTCTTTAAAACGACTTCAAATTACGACGTTGGTTCGATCAATTGAAGTCGACGCACCGACGTCGTTTGGACGCTTTATTGCTAGGTGGGAAGAAGCTTATTTTCATAGCTTTTAGGGGTAGCTTTGTTGAGTATGTTTTCGTAAATATTTCAAAAGTTTGTTATCAAGGCAACCGTGATACGAATCCAAAAGGTCTAGAACTCGAAGTAAATTATTGCGCATTGCTTTTCCTGGAGAGGCGATGTTTAAATCATAATTTCTAATAGACTTAAGGTGGCAAATCACCATTTGAGCTGTTTTAGCCGTTTTTGGGAGTTTTTATAAACTGGTTTGGTCATTAGAAAGCCCGTTTGCAAAAAGGAAGAAATTCGACAGTTTTGCATAAATTATGACGTCATCGCACCAGAAATCCGCCAATTTTCAAACACGGATATCTCGTCTCATACATGGGTTTTTTCGTTCATTCAAAGTTTGTGTGACAGATAATAACCAAAATAAAAGTTTGTAGTCACGAATTTGCTATATTATTGTTCAGTTTGATACAGTCTGCATTCAAAAATTCTGTTGGAATTTTTGCGCATAATTAGCTACCAATTAGTAACATAATACCCCTATCAACTGAGAACTACACTAAGGAGGGGAATTTCCCGACTAGAATCCCTGCATAATGGTCCAAGGCCCATGTTAAAAAAAGAATTTTGGAAATCGGATGACATTTGGCTATACTATGCGTATTTGAAATCAGTGTGAACACACCAAAATCCTCAAACTGAGAAAATCGCGATTAAACATTTCATGTTGTACCGAACTAGGCATAATATCATCTGAAAACGTTTATTTCTGTTCAAAGACAGATCAATGTGCGCCGGATTCATAAACGTTGCCTTTCTCTTCATTTTTCGTGTCTATGAAGCCCTTTTTCTCGGCTCAATGTCTCTTTCGAGTAATTTTATACCGATCACTTGATTTTCGTTTGGCGTGATACAGACGCGTAGTGTCACTACTATGAGCACTTTTGACTGTGAATCCTCCACTCAGTCCTAACTGCTCGAAAGGTTTCACGAAACCAACAATAGCGCGCACGTAAGCAAATTCCTTTGCCTGTATATATAACGGCGCGGTAGCGAGCGCATGAATAGCGCGTGCCGGTAACCATACCCGCGCGGGAGCGATAGTGATAATCGACAGAAAAACCAAAAAAAATCAGATTTCTGATGAAAATTTTGTTTCCGGGAAGGTGCCATCAAGACAACAAAAACACCTGCTAGAATTATGCTCGTTTCCAAAATCGTACGCCCACAAGATCAGCTGAAAAGGGGTCTCAAACAAGCAATAAAGGCGTTGCTAGGGGCCGTTGCTAGGCAGAAAACACGTGTACCCCTTATAAAACATGGGATTTTAACCTACTTAGACCAGCCGATTCAGTTTTTTGTGGCCAGAATCCGATTCTATGGATCAAATAGTACTATAAACTGTGGCAAACTAATTTTCAGTTTTTTTACTGATTTTGTCGAAATTCTCGCTTTCCAATGGTGATTTGCCACCTTAAAGGCGTACTTTGTTGTGTATTTTCCTGTACGTGTAATTTGCTGAGCTACTCCACGACAAATTGACGTCGCGCATAGATTTGCCTCGTTGACATGAAGACGTCGGGCGCATGAAGTTATTTTGTGCACGAGCCGACGTCGCCGTTGGTCGTTTGCTGACCTACTCCCGACCTTGGGTCGACGAGCAAACTGTCTTTAAAACGACTTCAAATTACGACGTTGGTTCGATCAATTTGAGTCAACGCACCGACGTCGTTTGGACGCTTTATTGCCAGTTTGGATGAAGATCATGTTTTGAGCGGGACAAGAGGGAATGGTTATGCAACGCTTGATGTCGCATTTTTAATGCCCGCGATATCTTCAAAAAAATTATAGTGAATCAAAGCTTGCCACAAGGCACAACTTACCTGTCTCTCTCCAAATATACTTTTGGAAAGGATATTTCTTCAAAAGCTTGAGGCCAATTGCTAAAGATGAAACCGGACCATCTTAAAGCTTCCTTTTTTTTTGTTGGGGCATCAAATTATTACCCTATCTTTTAAAGCGTTCAAAAATGTGTACAGCTATCTTGTTGGAAACTTGAATACAGTACAAGGTGAGGAAAAGAGTTTCGTGTTTTAAAAGTAAGTTAATATTTGGAAGTTTTCCTTTTTCTACAATTTGTTTTTACCAAGTTTTGAGAGTTTTTGGCCAGTGCTGAAGATAATTCAGGCCTATAGCACGTATCATGTTTCCTCAGTTATAGAATATCTCTTACTTAAATTATGCAGCATTATATGTTTTTGGAAAGGAAATTTCTTAAGGATTCGGGGAATCTGTAGTTTTTGTGGTTCTTTTCCTTTGTAAATGTCAATCTTCCGAACATAACTTGTTGCACTGTCGCATACAGTCCATATTTTATACCATGTTTGCAAAGTGTAAAGAGTATGTATTGGCGAAAAGGACATCGGCCACAAAAAGCTAGAAGTTGTTCATCCATGGTCAGATAAAGGCCTGGAACAAATGTATCAAGAAGTGTATCATTCCACATCTTAAATACCTTTTGAATTGGTTGAAGTTTGTCAGGTGCTCTAGCTCGCCGGGCTTCATTGAACCTCATAACTCTGACTATTTCCTGGAACCGAGTACAGCTTATTATTTGGTTGAATATTGGCCTACCATCCGTCAAAAACCATAACCGGGAAATACTTTTGTGGTTGAATTGGTAAACCCTTATTAGAAGGACACCAATCAATTCTGTCAGCTCTGTGACTATCATGTCTTTCCATCTGCATGCTAAAGTTTGCCTTTCTTCTTTGTTTGCCCACTTGCAGATTTCCTCGAGAAAATTTGTTCAAAACAATAAAAAGGAACTGATAAAGCAGATGAACAAAATTTAAAAGCACGCCTGATTGGTCCCCTGTTTTCACGAACAACATTCCTGGCACTGGTTATACCTTGGCTCGAGGTAATAGGTGCTATTGACCAACTTTTTTTACCATCACATGATTTCAGAGTAGATGCATCAGCAGGAAGACCTCCAGCATCTGCACCATCAAAGCTGCTGTTATAATCCTTTCTGGATCAGAAAGCACCATGTGGACTTTACCATCATCATCTGAAGGACTGCAAGATCTATCGTTTTCACCACTTCATCTACATCTTCACATAGTATCTCTTTTGAAGATAAGTACAATCTTCAAAACAACAAAGCAAAAGAAATTCGCTTCAAACGAAGGAATTTGAACACCGAGTTGACCTATTCAAAGCCCAGCTGAAAAGAGATAGGCTACCGTACGTTGGTTGTAATCCAGATAACACCATTACAAAACATCCAAGCCAGCCACAAATAACTCAAAGTAACGATTTCCGTCAAAACATGACGTCGGTAGCAGAACTTGTAAACTTATTATAAGCAAGTTATAAAATGATACACGGGTCCATTGTACCCGGCTGGTACCAGATGTTAGAATACGTCCTTGCTCCAAAAATGCATTGCCCACAAGATTAAGGTTAACATCAAAACAAACCTTGTTGGTAGGTAGGAAAGTCACTAAAGCTTTGAATACCACATCACACGGGCGAAAATTTGTTCAACTTCAAAATTAGTTGTCGGGTCCAATGGACCCGTCTGGTCGTTCTAGGGTTAAAGTGTAATTCGCTTGACTGCTGTACAATAGGTCGCGCATAGGTTTGTCTTGTGGTAAAGCCGACGTAGGCCAACGTTGCACATTGCAAGGCTATTTCGTGGTCGTGCCGACGGTAAGTCGACGTCGCACATACGAAGTTTTATGGTTTAGCCGACGTCGGCGTTGGTCGTTTGTTGACGTTGGAACGACGAGCAAATTGTTGTTGGCTCGCCCAATTCGAGATGCGCTGACGTCATTTTGACGCTACATTACTGGCTGGGAAGCATCAATTCAGCTATTGTGACTTATGATAACTATCTCCTCATCTTCTCAAGAAACAACTAGATTGACACATACGCAGAGGTGGCCAGTAACGAAGTAGTTCTCCTCAAATAGATATTTTATTAACGAGCTACTTACTTCAGTAGTTTCATTTTTTAATACTTTAACTTAGTAAATTACTTGGGCAGAAACACTACTTGAGTAGCTGCAACTTTTAATGAGGTAGATGTCAAGAACTAACTTCTGTTAACTTTGAATGAGATTTGGAACAACTTTAAATTTGTATTTTCTAAAAATTTTTGGTTGAAGTGAGTTATTTTTGGATCGAATTTTGAAAACCTAGAGTTGATTTTATTTTGGGTGGAGCGAAGAATATAGGACGATTCTTCCTTCCCCAAACGGAATGACAGCAGCAAAACATGCAAAAATCAAGACTTCGTGTCTGTTTGAATATGAAAATGGGCAAAAAAATCTTCACGTCTACACGGAGACCGAATCTTTGCAAAATAAACTCGATTTCAAAATGTTGATCTTCAAAATAAAGGTCTTCAACTTGACATAATGCTCTGCCTTTGCCCAAATTTATTTTTAAATTTGCCGCTGCTACTTTTCAAATTAACTTGGCAAGCTGCATCATTTGCTACCAGTGAGACGTGTTGCCATAAAATATTTTGATTTGGAGAAATGGTTAGCTTCAGAATTACATTCAAATTGTGTGTTATTTAAATGTACTGGCTCATCTTAATCCTAGCCTGGATCAAGCAACCCAAGGTAAATGAACCATGAGTCATTTAAAAATCTTTTTAAGGTAATTTATTCGTTTGCAATCGATATCCGATTCTTGTAAATTTACCAAAACAGAAAACACTGCAAAGTACTACGTATTTCTGTTTTGCTAAATTTGAAACAACGGGATCATCTCAAAAAGTCTTTGCTAATGACTCACGGCTTCTCTATTTTAGGCTGCCTTGATTCAGGCTATCGTTTTTGTGACTTAAAACGTTTACATTTACGTTTTAGTTTTTGTGTAGTGCCTCAAGTCACTACTTTGAAGCGTTATTTGAGTCACAGCTATACATAGTTTCGAATAGAAAACGGAAAAAGAAACGCAGTGTTATGAGGCCAATACCATAAATTTCATCGGTGTTATCCAGGCTCAATGTAGCTCTTATAGGCATCTTATCTATTTACTTATATGAAACCTGAAAACAGCTGAACACTTAATATCCTTGAGATCCAATAAAGAAATACACTTAATATTAATGCAAGAGGCTAGCGATGCACATAGCGAACTGCAGACAGTGACACTGTTTCGACCTATCAGGTCTCTTCAGTGCAGTTTCTTAATACTTAATATACTTAATATAACACGCTTAATATTATATACTTAATATAATAATAATAATACACTTAATATCATTTACAAAATATATAGGTTGCTAGTTGCTAGGTGGCAATTTTAAGGCGATCTCCTGCTAAAAGGAATCTGCCTCCAGCATCACACTAAGGTAAAATAGAAAATTTTGCTCAAAAACGATGACCGACATCATACGGTACAATACAGCGATTTATTACATCATATCAATTACCGGCGACCGGTTTCGGTCTTGTTGGGTCTTAACAGGCGGGTGTAAAAAACACTCAATAATAAAAATGCTAAAAAAGAACAAATTTGCAATTGGGTGCAAAAAAAGAACCATTACAAAATGATATGAGACCTGCCAGTTTACTAATTAAACGTGTAATATTAGTAGAAGTTTTACTTCGGAAGTTGTAAATCCTAATTAATGCTTAGACTCATGGACTAACCGTTACAACTACAGGTGGTAATTACTTCAATTACCTCAATACCGCACAAATCTTGTACAATTCACAATACCGGTACCCGAAGATTAGCTGTAATTAGAACTGAATCAGCAACTGATGTTTGCCCAGTAGCTTGCAATTGCACAACTTTGACCGACTTAAACCTGCCAAAATAATTTGTATTAAACAACGTATTTTTCTTATTGGTTTGCAAGCTATTTTATAAAACTGCGAGACATAAAGTTGGAATGACATCATACAAAATTAAGATCTGGGCTAACTGGGATCAGGTGTGTGCTCAAAGCTAACATATCAAAATCTTCAAAAATTTAAACATAAATTTTTAACATGCGTTTTGATGTTTTGGAAAGATTTCATGAATTAATTCTTCAAATTTTAATAAATCACGGAAATGGTTTTGGAGAGCAGTGGTTAATTATCTTGGCCAGAAATATTCCTTGAAGCAGAAAGCAAAATTTTGAAATCAATTCAAAATCTACGTCAAGGATTAAATCACGTTTTTAATTAAGTCCACGAAATTTTTCCATGATTAATTCTTGCACAAAAACTTTAATTGAAAATAAAATTTGATGGGTAAGAGTTGATGTGCTTTTGCAGAAATTGAAAGAAAGGCGGAATTCAAGATCTAAAAATGTGAAATCCCTAAAAATTCAAAAAGGTTATTTGAGACTGCGGTTGGTTTTTGAAACTTGTATAGACGATTTGTGAGTTTCAATTTATTCTAGCTAGCAATCAATGCTAACGATGATAGCAAAACTTTCTTTATTTTGGGAAAAAAACGGAATGTCAACAGATTTCGACAGCTGAAATTATGAAATAATTCAAAAATTTGACAGTTCATTTTTTGTTGAAACTATAGCTGATGGATTATTTGCTACAACAAATCAAGTCATTTTTATTTAGCAAACAATTCTGTAAAGTTGACTTAAGTCATGGATGAACAAGCTTCACTGTATAGAGCATCGAAGTGCAAGCTGTCACTTCAACATCCAAAATAAAAAGGTTTAAAAAGGTTTTTTATTAATATTTTTATAGGTTTTGCAATAAATTTGTATTGTAAAGTTTTTCTGACAGTGTTTCTGCAAAGCTTTATAAAAACCCCTCCGAATTTTTTACAAAAGTTTTATTAGGTAGCCCATTGACACAGAGTCATAAAATACGACTCGACATGAAAGACAAAATTGGAAAATAAGTTTTTTGTTTTGATTTTAATCAATTTACCAATATCATACGATCAAAAAATAAATGTTTAACGTAAACAACTATTCATTATTAATCCAAATTTTTTGATTTTTTTTCTAACTTTATGTTTTTGGAAAAACGTTGACAGCGCAGGCCATTTCTGTACAAAAAAGTAATTTGTTTAAAAGCTCTCAATAATTCTTGAAATGATGTTCGTTAAATTGTTTGTGGTGTAGATGCAACTTCTTACTATCAATGACTCATTTTACATAAATAGCTCTCCTCTTAAAAAAATTGATAAAATTTTAAAGCCCATTTTACACAACTGAGCCAAAAATTTGGCCCAAAACTTTGGAATTTTTTTTAATGCATTGACGAAGTAAGCATTTTATGAAAGACCAAGAAAATTGAATAAAAAACGTAAAGTCATGGAAATATTGAACATTTCTTTCGACGCCAATAACTTAAAAAAGACTTATCTTTAGGTGCATGCATAGATTTACCTGATTATATCAAGAACAATCCATTGTGTATGCTTCTGGGGACAGTAACTTGTCCTTTTTTTGATGTCTAGTTGATAGACATTGGTTAAACGAGATGCCAAAAATTTCTCACAAGTATATTTTTTGATTTCAACATTGCTTGTAATATTTTTATAGGTGTGACTTTATGTAAACTTGGAGGATTTTTTCAAACTCAATTTCATTTCTTGTGCATTGCAGTGGGATGTAGCCAAATTAATTCAACATTTCCAGGAGTCATATGCTGAAACATTACAATTAAGCGTTGAGAAAAAACCTCTTTAAGTCTGGTTGTCAATTTCAAACGTTAATATTATGTTTTTATATCTATTTATTGTGGTAAGCTTTGGGATTAGGGCAAAAATAATCAACGCCAAAATAAATCATGTCAACCACAGTTTGTGAACTTTTTATATAACCTGACAACAATATTTGAAAAAGACGAAAGAAATTGTTATTTATCTTGCCCAAAACAATAGATTTTACATCTCTTATGTCTATTTTGATGTTGAGATTGATTTTTGTCAGGAAAACCTACCAAAAACAGCCCTAAACTAATCGTTAATCCCGCCAAGTTTCTTCAAGTTGTTGGTATTGCTACAAGCATCTGGGATTTTAGGAAAAGATATGCTTTGCTAGAAACAAAAATTGTAAAAACTTTGCGGTCAGTGAGTGTACCATGTGCTCTTTAACTCTTTTGCTCCCGCGTGAAAAGCGAAAAAAAATGTCCGTAAGGTGGCAGCGCGAAAAACTGTCATAATCAATCATAATTAATCATGATTAATTGCCTCAAGTTTGTTTGTAAATCATTACTCAGCTGTCTACTTCTACATTAAGTGTGATGTATCGTTGAAATCTACATTTCTTGAGGATTTCAAATAGAAAAAAAAACATTTTTTTTGAATATGCAAATTTTATGCAAATTAGCCCCCCCAATTGGGGGGTAGTTGTCTTCAAAATTAAACTAGTACCCTCCCCTCAAAGATCACTACAGATTTAATTTTCAACCAATTTTTTTGCAAATGGTCGCAAAAGGATGCTAAGGAAATAAGCTTTCAAGATACATCAATCAAAACTTACCTAAAAGCCTAGGTTTTCTACAATTTGCAATTTTCTGAGGCAGATGACCTTTTTTTTGACCGGTACCGACCGGTACCAAATTTTGGTAGTTAAATTCAGTACCTAAAATATGATCAGTTATTATCTGCTACAGGTTAGCCTAAACCATGTAACATTATGTATTTTTGAACAGGGAATTTCTTCAAGATTTAGAAAATATCAAGTTTAAATAGAATATGCTGTCACTGATAATGAAACAGCCGCTTGTTTACACCCTTCTCATTTGTTGAGAAACAAGGGGGATACAGCAAACTTTGATTTAGAGAAGGCAAACGTATGCTAGCTTTTAAACTTGTATTTCAGTCTTTGTCTCCTTGGAAATTTGATACAAAATGACAACTTTAATGGTGAAACATTTGCAATTTATTTTGTCTCTTTATAGGGTGTAGTTTTTCTAAAAATTATAATTTAGTGAGGGTAAGTCAAAAAATTTTGGGGGTTTTGAACTGACATGATGCACAGTACTCATTTTTGATCAGTAAATATCATATACCACTTAGTCTAAACTATTTAAAGTTATATATTGCTGGAAAGCAAATTTCCTAAGCTTTCAAATGTAATTGGTATTTAGCAACATATCATATTTTTTACGCACTAAATTTACTTTTATCTACTTATCACTCAAATTTGATTAAGGGGGTTTTGAGACCCCTAAAAAATTTGGAAATTTAAAAACGTAAAATTTATTATTATCGCTTGAAATTTTGTCAAATGATGCCCCAAAAGAGTAGTTTTCAGACTGTGTTAATGATAAAGGGTTTGGTTATGTGGTAAAGATGTAATCTCGCTTTGATTTTAGCGTAGTTGGCACGTGTTGAGAATTTGGCAGATTTTGTCGTCTGCAACTGGGCTCTTGGTCCTTTTAACCCTTTTTGGGTATAAAAATCCAAGAATTAGGGCACAAATTATACATCATCCGATGCGTGAGGAAATAAGCGTGATCTTTTGAAAATTTTATGAAAATCGGATGAAAAATAAAGTCACAAATCGTTTTTTTAGTAAACTAACTTTGTAACTCAATTTAAAAAAATTTGAGGGAAACACTGAAAACACGAGATCATCAATCGATGATCGCGGGAGCGAAAGAGTTAAAGGGCACAACACATGGAGTTGCTGATCACGCTTCAAATTTAACTGAAAATTCATTTTTAATGAAGATTGATTTTCAATAAAGTTTGATTTTTGATCGATTTTTGATGAAGATTGATTTTTAATAAAGTTTGGTTTTTGATCGATTTTTAATGAAGATTGATTTTTAGTAAAATTTGATTTTTGATCGATTCTTAATAAAGATTGATTTTTGATGAAGTTTGATTTTTGATCGATTTTTAATGAAGATTGATTTTAATTTTTTAATGACGCACTTGATCTTGTTCATAGAATATTTAAAACAAAAAATTTATCACAGACAAAAATTATCATTTAAAATCACGTTATTAACTTGGAAATGATCATGTTTCGTTAAAACTGTTTATTATTCTGGTTAAAAGTCAACATAATACATTTGACATCACAAAAACAAACGAAAAAGCACTAATTGTTGTTTCTAAAACTTTGCTAAAATCTTTCTCGTATTTGTACTGAGCCTACTCGTACTGCTGAAAAGGCATTGCATGAAACGAGACACACGACTTAAGATAAAAATTATATAAAATAGGAACGAATAAAAGGTTTTTGTGAACATACCTGATACAGTACAATAGCAATGATACAAAAACAAACAATTACAGAAATGAAGTTGGCTTTAGGCCAGTGATTCTCGACATTTTTCTGTTGCGGCACACTTTTAACAATTTCAGAATTCGGCGGCACACATAGAAACAGATAAGTTTAAAAATTATTTACTTACCTAATAAAAATTATTACTTAACAATATTAACATAATTATATATCTAAAACTTGGCGGCACACTTTGATGATTTCGCGGCACACAAAAGTGCCGCGGCACAGTGGTTGAGATTACTGCTCTAGGCCGATGTGCTTGGCCACAATCGGATTCCGAAATTTCTGAGGAGAAGAAAATGTTTTGAGAACAAATCTTCTGTTAATTTGTTGAGTTGTTTCTATGTAAAAGAAGGTCTCCCATTTTATTTCCAGCCTGCGACAAAACAAAACTAACTGAGTGCTGCAGTGTCCCACAAGATTGTTGAAAATTTTCTCAGGCCTCTGCCTACTCATGGCGAATTTCAAGTCATCACACCTACCACTAGCAAATAAAATAGCATAACTAAATGTTATGGTATAGGGGTGTGCAACTTGCGGCCCGAGGACCAAATACGGCCCGCGATGTAAAATTCTATGGCCTATGGAAGGATTTTGTCGCACAAAGTGGATGCCAAATTTGTCAATTTAATCTTCGAAAAGTCGATCTCCAAAATAAACAAAACCTTGAGTCTTACATTTAGATAAAGGATAAGTAAAAGCTCGCTTTGAAAGCATTGATTTACAAAAAAGTGGTCTTCGCGTTCTTTTTGAGTACAAAATGCAACCAACTAGTGCTTCAAAGCTAAAGCGTACAAACAGTTTCGATTGAAAATTCTGCCGGCTCCAAAATTTTTAACTAGCTTGAATTTGTCCCGCTTGCAAGAAAGCTAGCACACCCTGCCTTAGTGTATCGGTTTTACAAAAGCAGTTATTGACTGGTTGTAAAAAGTAGCAAATCAGGGAAGACTACAATAATTGCAGAGCAAAACAAAAACCTATAATTTTAACACTAGGGTGATTCTTAAAAACTCTTATTGAATGTATTTGGTGCAGAGAGTTTATAGTGTTCCACTTGGGAAAAACACAACATGCAAAATAGTTTTGAAAAATCTTTACATTTAGAGTAACTCAAGCCTCTATTTACGCAGGGGTCCAAGTGGCTCAAACAGCGATATTTCGCATATCGCTTACACTGGAAACTTCATTCATACACCAAAAGAGGTGGAAAGTGTGGTTTCCTATTCAGCTTTAGACGTTTCATAGCCTCTGCTAGTCTACATTTCAAGTTAGATGTAACTAAAAATACATTATTACCAAAATAAATATTTGAACTAGTCAAACATATTTAAGTTGCTGCACTGCAATAATCTTATTGAATATATGGTTTAATAGCAACTAGACACTATTCGTGCAAGCCAAAAAATCGGATTAACATCAAGAAATGTCCAAAACATACCAACTAATTTGGGAGTGAAAAAGAATATTGCCCATCAACCTAGCTCCAAACAAATTTTTCAATACGCTTATGTACGAAACCGAAATTATATAGTATTCATTCAGGCAGCTACTTGATGCATAAAATTTTTCTTTTGTTCTCGGAAAATATTTTTCTATGCTGCGAAACGACTTGCACGAGGTGCTTAGAGCCCAATTTTCTCCTTTGTCAATTCTTGTTTGCAGTACTCATCATATATGGTGTGTAGTGCCACAGTGTGTTTATCATGGATATAAACCACTTTTATTTCGCACACAACTGGTTCGAGAAAGAAACCGTTACCGTCACCGTTAATGCTAAACGAGCTTTGCCATTCGCTTCAAGGCTTGTCTCAACCGCAATACCTTTTCTATTGAAAATACAGTACAAACTACTAAAGAATTCGTTTAAAAAAATGACAAGCAAAACATTGCTTAAACTTCAACGGAGCACCACGTGTTTTGTTTATTTGAAATGATATAATGTATGCTTTTAATAGCAATTTATTTCAAGGAAATATACTTTTTATGGCTTTTTCAGAGGTCATAGAAACTATAACATTTTTATTGAAACAACTGTATTTCAATTACAAATCAAATCACGCCTTGTCTACTCATGAAAGCAAGATTTTTCAAACAGAAGTTGCGATATTTTGGATATATAATGAAGAACAAGTCATTGAAAAAGCATTGGCTCTATTGCTTGGCATAGTCACCAGAAAAAATTAGATCCCGAGTCACGCTCAGATGATTGAAGTCAGTAAAGGATGACTCTGAGATGAATGTTGCTGAACTAAAAGAAGTAGTGAAAGATAGAAAGTTGTGAAAAGCGATGATTTGTATGGGTTAAAACATAAAAATAGCGTTTTAGATATTGCTGCATTTTCTGTGTTATAATATAACAGGGTTGGCCAAACTGCGGCTCTTTTGACTCATGTTGTATTTGTGTACAGTCATGTAATGTAGGGATGTGCAAGCAGCTGTGCGCAACGTTATTTGTTGGGGCCGATGAATCTCTAATTTCATGCTGTGAAAACAATGGTCTCCAAAATAAAATTGTGTAGTGGCTCTTTCAATGAAGATCTCTATCGTTTTTGGCTCTTTGTTATGGCAAGTGTGGCCACCTCTGTTATATAGAATAATGTAAACTATTTCTTAACGAAAATAGTAGACCTAATTTTTCTAAATTAGATCTGCTAACTATTTCAATTTTTGTCGTGTAAAAATTTTACTGCTGGAAATGCAATGTTGATTATTTTAACATCCCACTTGCCCAAAAACCTGATTACTTGCTCTTTTACGGTGAAACTGTCTTAGCATTTGTATTTATTGCATAGTCTTTAAACTGCAAACAGTTTTTGAATTACAAAATTACCGCTTTGTCATCAGTTACTCATATTTTTGCTAAAATGCTTGTTGCCTTTGTATTGTAAAATTTTACCTTTTTCTTTCATGAGCCAACAGCCACGTGATTTGATCTAATATAAATTAGTTGGTGGCCAAAGTTCTGAGCTCATTATTCGAGTTAGCTGTCGCGAAGTGAAGTTGTTTTTAAGGGTTGCGTCTCTACAATTAACCTAGTTAAATTTCATTTTTGCGATCGTCTCTGCTCTTGCTTTTTCAGGGTGGCACTTTGATAAGACGTATGATCAATAATTGAGAACTAAATTTGGCTGCCCCAATATCAACATTTATTTTAAATTGCATTTGAACTGTTTTTGAACAATGCTTTCAGTCTAATATTTTAATAATTGCTACTACACGTTGGTAACAGGAGATTAGAAAAGATTTGGGATAGCTTCTCCGCTAGAACTAAGGCGTGACAATTGTGGTGAACGCGGTAAGTTTTTTGAGCACTCTGAGAAAATTTAGGATTTAGCATAGCTATTTCGAAAGTAACAATATAATGAATGAAAGTGGGAGTCGACTAAACGTATGATACACGTGTCATATACTGTTATTGAATAGAAAAATGTAATGCAGTTGTTCGCTAGGCCGTTGAGATTCTGATTCGGTCCGGTACCAAAGTTTGATGGTCAGAGCCAGTGGCGTGTGGAGATGATTTGATGTGGAGGCTTGTGGTAGGCAGTAGGCCAACCCAACTTCGAGATAAAAACTTTTTGTTTGGAGATCAACTGTTTGAAAGCAAATTTCTGCAATTTGTTGATATAAGAACAATTTTTGTGGAAGACGAAAGGGACTTTTAAAAGCAAATTAGTTTTCGAGGTTTTCCAACTAAAGACCTTTTTTTAAAAATTGACTTGATTTTTTGTGCCATAAATTCTTTAGAAAAATAACTCTTTTTAAACCAGCAGCTCTACCCTTTGTGCAAATGGTTTAAAGAAGGAGGCAAATTTAAGCTCTCTTTAAAACAATTTGTGCATACCATCAAAACACAAAGGACTTTTGGACCAATTTTTTATTTTTTCTTCAACAAGAAGAGATTGTGATTTGCAGGCCCAATAGACTACTTTATTTGCGTAAGGCTAGTTTGGGGTTGAGAATAACACGCTGTAAAATAGAGGCATGTGCCCAGAGTCAGGCATTTGTTTTAGGAAGACTGTCACGACACTAATAATCAGCGTTTGCTGCAAAAAAATGAATTGAAATTAAGCAGAGAAACGATCCACAAACCAAGGCACAATTTAAAGTTGCCCTGTATGAACACCAAAAATTGCAGTTAATTTGTGAAATATGGCCTTATTGGCCAGTAACTACTTCAAAACGACAACAACACGGCAAAAAATAACCGCGTTTTAGCCAGATACTTAAAGACGACTATAATTCAACTAGCAAATTGGGCTATAAATTATTTATCCTAATGGTACTTACAATTCTGTGCCATATTAGACTATCAAACACTTGAATGCAAGAAACAATTTTTGCAGTAAATTTAGCTTTCTTATTTAGCTGTAACACAAAATTTTATAAATGTCTAATTGACACCAAAACATTCGGCACTAACTATTAAATTTGGCTTGCTGTATCTTAGCAAAAGCGATAAACAACGTGACAGATGTCTCAAAGCAGTCACGTCGAAATCGTGAAATGCAAAGGGAAAATAGATCCAAATAAAAAAATTAGACTTAACGGCTTTTACAGAGATCTTCACTTTTGCTTCAATACAAGAAGATATTGCCACGTCATAAGCAACAGCAAAATCGAATGTAAGTTTTCAAAATTTGTTATATTTTAAATTTGGCATTCGATTGATATGATTGTTTTCACGGTACGATTAACATGGTCTTTCACATCACTTTGTAAATCTTCCTGGTACAACAAAAAATATTTGCTGCCTGTTAATACTTCACTGGATGCAAAACTGTATTTACCGCATTTGACATCAAGCGTATTCCCGTATGCCTCTGCTAATTGCGTCAAAATGCAATCGCCAATATACTAAAAGTATTGTCATTAAGAATAAGTCGTGTTATGCATTGAGGTAATTTGTGTTAGTGGCTCATCATCAAAGGCGGTTAGTAACAAAGTTGTGTTACTTAATAAACTGCTTATGTAGGTTTTTTAGTAACGAGCTACTTACTTGAGTACAAAATACATAGGTTGCTAGTTGCTAAGCAGCTATTTTCAATGCGATCTTCTATTAAGAAGGATCTGCCTCCAGCATCACACTAAGGTAAAATAGAAAATTTTGCTCAAAAATGATCACCAACATCATACGCTACCACAAAGCAATTTATTACATCATGTCAATAACCACTGACATTGATAGCTTATTGACATGATGTAATAAATTGCTTTATGTTACCATGTGATGTTGTTGATCATTTTTGAGCAAAATTTTCTATTTTACCTTAGTGTGATGCTGGAGGCAGATCCCTCTTAATAGGGGATCGCTTTGAAAATAGCTACCTAGCAACTAACAATTTCTATATTTTGTAAAATCATAAGTCTTAACGATAATCCTACACCCCTTATTAGGGCTTACCAATAGGACTTGTTGTCCATGTCATGTGTGTGTGTCTTCAATTGAGACCTCCATGATATTGGTATTATTGTATTATTTGGTATTTCCAATTGGTTAAGAGATCCGACCAATAACATTAACGGTGATTTTTAAAAACGATCTTACACAAAGCACAAGACTTACTTGCCGTTTACTTTTGAACCAGGTTCGTTTTGATGTTATTGCTAACCGTTCAAGTGTGAACCTCAACTGATTTCGTTGTTTGAAGCTAATCATACAAGAAGTGATTTGTCATAGAAAGATCTTCAAAAGGTTACAAGTTAAATGTGGTGTTTTAAGGCATTATTGGCAATGCGCGAGTAGACCAGCTCCAAAGACACTGGTTCGAATCCCACAAGAACCAGACACGACGCAACACACCTCCGGCAAAAATTTGTTTTATGCGTAAGTTAAAAGAGCGCCTAACTAATTTCCGTGGGTCCCAAATGACTGCACAGGGGCTTATATAATGCACGGCCGCCGAGAGGTCAATCACTTCACCTATTCCACTCCGAGCATAACTACCGATTCTGACAACTAGCACAGCGCACGGGTAATGACTAGTGTGTTACATAGCGCGACCCGATAAGCAAGGTACCTAGCGCCAGATACCACTTAACAATCACACGCGGAGATTCTCCCACACAATTCTTCGGCGGGGTTTGCACGATCACAGTGCTCGAGCTACTAACAGAGCCCCCACACCTCAGGAGCACACCGGAACGGGCGTTTCACCGAACGATGAACTTGTTAACACGAAAGGTCCCAATGCTCCTGGCCTGGGTATTAAGCTTGGGAGATGCATACATAGCGAGCGGTATTGTTGTATTATATTGTTTTGTATTGCATCTTTTTCTTACCTAATGGAAAATTTGTTCTTTTTTAGCATTTTGTTTTTGAGTGCTTTTTCATCCGTCTGACGAGACCCAATAAGGTCAAAACCGGTAGCGGGTTGTTAACATGATGCAATAGATTGCTGTTTGGTACTGTATGATGTTGGTGATCATTTTTGAAGAAATTTTCTCTTTTATTAACTTGAGTAGTTTCATTTTCTGCTACTTCTAGTATACTGAGTATATTAACTTGGAAGTAACGATAGTTAAGTAGTTATGACTTTTAATTAAGTAATTGATAAAAATTTGATTTTCGTACCATTGAAATGCACTATGCTAGCGTAAAAACAGCTTTGCATTGATGTTATATTTTGTGGAAATTCTTCATTGAGTAAGCCATTTTTGGTTCGAATTTTGAAAACGGACTGGTAGGCCAACCATTGCTTTTATGCTAGCTGACAAGGTGCACTAAATAAGTATCAGTGGTTCGTTTCTCATATCTTTTGATTTTGAAAGGTCTTTAGTACCAGAAGCAAATTCAAATACTTTGTAGAGTTTTATTTTTGAACAGCTGTTTACTGGTACATAATTTTAAAATAGCCTTGAACAAAGCTTCAGAGGTCGAATTCACTGCACTCTTTTAAAACTCTTTCGCGTCCGCGATCATGATATGATGATCTTTTGTTTTAGGATTTTTCTCAAATTTTTTTCCACCAAAGTTACAAAATCAGTTTAATAAAAAATTGATATGTGACTTTATTTTTCAACCGATTTTCATAAATTTTTTCAAAGATCACGTTTAATTCCTCACACATCAAAAGATGTAAAATTTGTGCTTTAATTTTTTGATTCTCTTACCCAATATAGGTTTAAAATATCAAGAATCCAGTTGCAGACGAGAAAATTGCCAAATGTTCAGCAGATACGTTGAAAAGCCAACTATCTTGAAATCAAAGTGAGATATACATGTTTGCCAGGAAACCAAAGCCTTTACCATTGACACTGTCTGAAAACTACTATTTTGTTTTATCTTCTGATAAAATTTCCAGCAATATTAAAATAATTTACCTATAACATTTTTAATTATTTTAGGAGCCTCAAAACACCCCCAAAAATTTATTTGGCAAGAAAAAAACATGCGTTGCTAAATACTTGTCTCATTTGAAGGCTTAGGAAATTTCTATTTACTGATCAATAGTGGGTACCGTACGTCATAACAGTTCAAAGCTCCCAAAATTTTTCGAACTACCCTTATCAAATTAAAATTTTTAGAAAAACTACACTCTTTAAAAAGATAAAATAAATTGCAAAAATTTAACCATTAGAGTTGTTGTTTTGTAACAAGTTTCCTAGGAGATGGACCCAAAAACATTAGTTTAAAAGCTAGCAAAAATTTGGCTTCCCTAAATCAAAATTTGCTGTATCCCTCTTGTTTCACAACAAAGGAGAGGAAGGTAAAATAGCTTTTTTTGTGTAGTGACAAAATATTCTATTCAAACTTAATATCTTCTGCATCTTTAAGAAATCTCCATTTCAAAAATACATAATGTTACGTGGTTTGGGCTAAACTCTAGCAGATAATCACTAATCATATTTCAGGTACAAGTCTAACAAACAATATTTAGTAGCGGAGGTAATCAGATAAAATTTGCATAATCAAAAAAATTATTTTTTATTATATTTGAATACTTCAAGAAATAGAGATTTTAACGATATAAAACAATCAATGTAGAAGTATATAGATGAGTAATGCTTTGCAAACAAACTTGGGGTATTTTTCAATGATTAATTATGATTGGTTATGACAGTTTTTTGCTCTGCCACTTCGTGAATATTTTGTTTGACATGTTACGGGGGAGTGCAGTGAGCAAATACTTTAATGTTTTCGTTTGGCTCTAGTCAAAAGTTATCGCTAGAATGCAGCAGAAACGAGTTTGCATCGGTTATTTCAGTAGACAGGACCATCAAAAGTGTTGTGTTTCGTCAGCTTCTGTAATCCAAGCTGCTAATAAACCAATTGCTGTGAATAGTAAACAAACTTTGTTGGTGGCATCATATGGGCTGCTTGGTTTTGATAAAATTGCTTCGAGATTGACTAGATCGTAGGACAATCTCGCTGTTTCCAACACTGAAAGTTGCTTTTCATTGTAGCCGGCAGCGCAGTCCTGATTTTTATGTAAATGCTGTCCAATTACCAAATCGCAATCAGAGGAAACGAGTTCTCTTGCATTTTCGTATAGATACCTGTCTTTCTTTCTTTGTGTGAAGTCTTATTGATTTGCATAGAAGTTGGTTGCTCCTATTCCGTAGTCATAGGAATGTGGGGCCAACAGCTCGCAATCACAGCGCCACGTGTTTAAATAAGATATTGCTTCGCTGAAGAGAAAGACACGGTATTTTATGACTTGTAGCTAGATTAGATTTGGTGAAAAATAACATCCGAAGTTCGCTTGCTTGGCACAATTACTTACTGTAGTTTTAATTTGCTTTTGAAATCTTAGAGAAGTGTTACCGATTCATAGAAGGTTTAGGTAGATCGGGCATTTCTTGGGATCTTTTCGGAAGGATTGCATTCGGCAATGACTGGAGACGTACTTACTTGTTGTTTGTGCAGTTAAGAACTCAGGCCATTGTTGGCCCATAGCACTCTTTTTTAATCACGGGGAGCGAACTCAGGGTAATAATTTATGACGATAAAAAAATAACTCAGATAAAAAAATAATTCATGGGCTCACGATCCATCCGCCAGTCAATTAGTGAGATTGGGCGATCACGACAAGTGGAGTGTTTGGCCCCTAAGCCTGTCCACCACGTAAAAATAGTGGCATCCTGTTAAGCGCCTTGTCCAAAGACCAAGCTAGCAACCTTTCCGACTTGGTTTTTATATCAGCCCTTTTATGACAAGTGCCGAACAGGGAAGCTGTGAACACTATTTTTGAATCAACAACAAAAATGAACCCAGGCTTACAGCCTGCCAAGCGGACTCTCTAACCGTAACACCTCCCGCCAGTTATACTCAACTGAATATCACTCTCTGGTTAGCCATTTTTGCAAAGAATTTCTATGATATTGACCGACTATTGTGGAGTCTGGGTTGGAAACAGACGGACAAAGCCTTGTGCATTATAGTTCAAATAAGTCTTGTCTTTCGTTTTGGGACCAAAAGGATCCCAAAGTGGGTATTGTCCGCTAAAATCAGTTTTTGAGGTACTGACGTAAACTATTTTGAGTTAGTTTTCTCTACTAAAACATCTGGGAAAAGGAGTTTGCAATCATCTTCCTTTTTCAAAAGTAAAATGCAATCAAAAATGTAAAGAATTTAGTGCCAAAAGCAGTTTGTCACAGGAAAATTCCTGGTTGAAAATGGTAAAGATGTTATCAGCGCAGCGGAAATATACGACGGGTTGGCTAATTCGTCAAAACAATTCCTTTGCATGCTGTCCTACAATTATATTGGCAGGTGCAGGTAAAGAGTCCATGGTAATAACATCAATATGTTCGTCCATTGTATTGTCGAAATTGAATTGAACTAATGTAGTAGCTGCGGTTGGAAATTCATATTTAATATTTAATTCATTGCAATGAACAAGTGACAAGGTATCGTTTTCATGACAAATACGCTATGCTGTTTAAATTTACTCAGATGCATTACTAAGCTACCTTGACCATCTCTTCCCCTCTTTAATTTCGTGCAGCGGCTTAATCATCCCCATGAACGCCGTTGAAATGTTGACTGAAATCCTTCTTTGTCACAGTACTTGGAACCACTAAACTAGCATGCAATCAGTACTTAAAATAAAAGGCAAGACTTTAAATAGCACAAGGTTGTTTTTCCAACATCGTGTGTTATTCCATAGTCCAGTGGTTCCCAAACTTTTGAAGTCACGACCCACTTTTCAAAACATAAATTTTCGAGTCCCACATAATTCTACATGTACTTCGAAGTACTTGGAAAAAAGTACAGTGAAAACAAAATATTAATTCAAGATGTTAATTTTCATTGAAATTTGGCAATTTTTGTTGTCTGCAAACTGGACCCTGAATCTTTTAACCCTTTTTGGGTACAAGAATCAAAGAATTGAAGCACAAATTTTACATCTTCTGATGCGTGAAGAATTAAGCGTGATCTATTGAAAATTTTATGAATATCGGTTGAGAAATAAAGTCACAAATCCATTTCTAGTAAAATAGTTTTGTAACTTTGGTGGAAAAAATATTTGAGGAAAACACTGAAAACACAAGATCATCATATAATAATTATTTTTTCGATGTGATATTTATTATATGGCTAGACGACCACAAACGTCTGGCATACCAATTGGTTATGTTAGGTTAAAAAATATTGATTTAGCCAACTGTGGCGGTTTTATCCTGAAAACATTTGCGAGAGCGGTAAAGAAAATCTATTACAAACGGAAACATTGTTCTGCTGCCTTAAACGGTGATTATTCTACTCTATAAGCAAAACTCGTCCAACTCGCAAACAACAAATCATTTCAAAACCTTTTATCTGCTCGTTTTAATTAGCTCAAGATTGGGAAATACAAAGTAAGAGATGAGCGTCAACATAAAATTGGCTTGTTGAATTACAGAAATAAACTACATGACTTTAGTGGTAAGCCTATTACACAATTTGGTTTTCCCTTTTCGCGATTATATTTTTGACATCAAGTTCTTTGGCTGTGACTATTTGCCACGGTTCCAGCCAGCCTCCACCAAATGTTTTGCACCTGATGCCAGGAGGCCTACTAAGCTACTTTGAAGGAAAAACGTTTGCTTTATGTGCATTTTACACATCGGTAATCCTATTGTTACTTTTATTTTATTTTCTTGTAAAACTTTACTTTAGTTAATGATTGGGGGGAACACTGCGTGCCTCTGTTTCAACACTCGCTTGGTTGACGTTTAGATGTATTGTCGTAACCCTAAAACATAAAATAACAAACAATGTGCTCATAAACTAATTAATAAACTAATTACTTACAAAAAAGGCGAGCCGAAATAGATCCAGAGACACAATAGATTATAAACACAAGCACTGGCTACGCAAGTCTAGATCAAATAAAAAATGTCGTTAATTGATACAAACTCTAACTAATAAAACTATAAGTGCTGTCCGAAAACTAAAATAATTCTAATCAGGTGCCCAGCTTCCTTAACAAAGAAAAAACTACTACTGAGCTAATGCAACAAAGGAGATCCAAATAGATTGCAGTGCGAGATGCACTAGGCAAACTACGCAAACCGGATTATCACTCATTTTTGGATACCGGGCAAGCACGCAAAATCATTAAAAAAAGATTGAACAAAAGGCACGGGTAAACCAAATCAATTAACTATACCCCTAATTGTGACTTCCCTTATTCGAAATTAGAATTGGTCTTACTTGCAAACAGTTGATCATTTCAGAAATATTTATTCGTTGTTTTCTCTATGCTGGTGGAATGTGGAACTAATTCAAAGTTGTGGCTGACCTTCATAGGCGAAGACAGAAAAAATATTTTTAGGACAGTCAAAATCTACTTGGGGATTTTTGTGACTCAACTTTATTTTGTAGCATTTTCTAAAGAAGTTAAACAAGATGTTGTTTTCGTTCTATCGTATGTCTTTAGTTACCGTGAAGTGTGATTCTGTATGTGCGTGTGTTTTAGCTGTTATCAAATTACTGGACGTAAAAACACAAAACTTACCACATTTGACCTCGACTTGGAGGTTTCATAAAAGAAGTAGTGTTGTCATGATGACGTAGGAGCTGAACTCTTAATCAGATTACCATATAATATTCTTCACGCTAACGTTGCTGTTTGGCATTTCGTTTTTCCTCCTTCCCTGTCTGCGCTATTCCGGAAGCGAAAACCTTGACATGAGGTTATATAAATAAGTGAAATGATACAACTTTTTGAGAAAAAACATTTTTGATTTATAAGTGGGGAGGCTTATTTTAAGGTCACTTTGGCGCTTACTTATGCTACAACTTTGAATTAGATTTTCTGGCATTTATCTTTCAGGAAAGGAACGAAAGAATATTTTTGAAATGATCGGATGTTTGTGAGTAAAACTCATCTTGATGTAAGAGCGTGAAGATTTGGATTACGGAAATAGTTAACAAAATACAAAATTTGAAAAAAATATAAACAATGGGTTTGCAACTACATGAAACTGGAGGAAGAATTTTGGTTTAAAATAGCATAATATACGTACTGGGATTAATGGCAAAACTTTCGAGGTAGGCGCGGTTATTTTCTCCCTGAGCAGAAACCATGGCAGATATATACAGCCAAGAAATTTGATTTCATGAAAATATAATTACGTATAAAAAGTGCCTGAACCAAATTGTAAAATATGTTTACGCTTCGCTTATTGGAAGAAATAGATAAAAAATTTTTAAAGAAGGTATGTTGTTTATGAGTAGGACCAGTTTGAGTAAAAAAGTTTGATGATTAGTAGAATGATCAAGATCAGGGTCATAGAATCTTGCCTTCTATTTGCAACAAATTTTCGTTACTGCCTTCACAAATGATGTTTGGATAAACCCGTCGCTATCGGCTAAATCATCACTTTTTAACCAACATAACTAATAGGGAGCCTGCTGGTCAACGCCGGCTGAGCTCGGTAGAAGGTTTATAAATTTCTAATAATCAAAAAAAGGAAATGCAAATGTAAATATTACCCAGCTTTTGGAAGAAGTTCAGTTAAGACTGTTGTCATCAGAATTCTGCGGACTTCTAATTGAAAGCCATTGGTTTAAATAATATGTCTCTAAACTGTTTGATATTTTGCTAAACTCTTTCCTCTCAGTTTTAATAAAAACGTCTAGGCCCATCGAACATCCGTTTTCTCTTGAAAAGGAGGAGTAAACTCAACACTACGTCTATTGTTTTTATGCAAAAAGCGGTAAATACACGATGTGTCAATTGTTTGCATTTAAATTAATGTAAGTTTTAACTCAAATTGTTTTTGCATTCAGTTTATTGACTCTACTTTTTTTAATTTTACTAAATTCTTTTCCAAAAAGAAGAATTGCATTCTGGCCATCCTAAAAACAGGCCCACAAAATTGTGGTTTGGTTGCACTCAACACTACTTTGCTGCTAAGCAGCTTTGAACCATCATCTTGATATTGCTATATTACTTCAGGTTTAAAATTTCAGATTTTAAACAGCGCCGAGGCCAGAATTTTTATTCGACGGTGAAATGATCAAAATAAATATTTTTGAGATTTTTTGATTAAAATGCCCACATTTTTGATGTTTAAAAGATTTTCAATTGAAAGATTATTTGAAAAGAAGTTAGGGAGAAACATGTCCTCTTTACCGTCGAATTTCTAAGGATTCTAGTTTTAGATACAGTTTTGAAGTGGCGTGATAGCACAAGATAAAACTGTCCAACAAAGCAGTTAAGACCCCAAAACTAACACTAGTAGTCAACATAAATATTTAGGTTCTAGGACAAATACCCCCGGACAAATACCCACCGGACAAATACCCACCGGACAAATACCCACCGGACAATTACCCCCTTTGCCAAATACCCACCGGACAAATACCCCCTGGACATATACCCACCACAAGATGAAATGTGAGGAAAAACCCTAACCCTAACCCTAACCCTAACCCTAACCCTAACCCTAACCCTAATCCTAACCCTAACCCTAACCCTAACCCTAACCTTAACCCTAACCCTAACCCTAACCCTAACCCTAACCCTAACCCTAACCCTAACCCTAACCCTAACCCTTAAACAAAACAAAAAAAACTGGTGGGTAATTGTCCGGTGGGTATTTGGCAAGGGGGGTAATTGTCCGGTGGGTATTTGTCCGGGGGTATATGTCCGGTGGGTATTTGTCCGGTGGGTATTTGTCCTGATACCAAATATTTATTACTGCAAACTTTTGGGAGCAAATTCTCACTCCTTCACACAAAATAAATAAGAGACTAAAAACTGAATTTATTTTTATTTAATTCCGCTATTGTTGTTAGCTTTGAGATTTTATCTATCACTTTAAAAGTTGACAAGGCTGTACAACCTTTATGCTTCAAAACAGAATACATGTAGACTGTCACTTGTGGCTAACACAGGGATTCTCAGAACTTCTTCCTTTTAAGCAATAAGCAGAAGGAGCTGCAAAGCAGTTACGCCTTCTAAAAACGCTAATGTCTCATTGGCACTGTTTATTGTAGAATCTATATCGTATTTCCAATAAAAGTCCTAAATATTTGTAATTATAATAAATATGTTGAATACATTTATTGTGGCAATGCTTTTGTTTGCTCCTTTGGTACTTTCCCAACAATGTCGTCAAGTGACCGTCTGCAACGAAGAATCCTCAAACTTGATGAAGGGTGATAAGGGTGATATCGGATCGCCTGGTAAGGCTGGCCCAGTTGGAAGTAGAGGTCCAAAGGGAGAAGTTGGAGGAGTTGGTGAAAAGGGAATGCAAGGGGAGTCCTGTGCTTTGGGATCTTTCGAAAGTACATTGATGAGTAAACTTGCAGGTACTGTAATTTTATTGGACCAAAAACGCTAGCTGTCAGCAAAACTTATATGCTTTGGATCTGCAAGCATTATCTGCATTTATGATTTAAAAAATACATTAAAATTTTCATGTGTTTTTCTGTAATTTTCATTACAATTGCATTTCAAATATTTCTCCTGTAGCCTAACAAAGGCAGATGATTGGGGATGAGAAATTCCTAATCGTGACGTTCTGTTTATTAAGTTACGCTCCGACACATATTTCGATGCAAAATATGTTTGTTCATTGCAAAACATCAAATAATAATCTGTTAAGAGTTGGAAGATCGGTTGATTCCTGAATCTTGTCATTTGTCTTTAATTTACGGGAGACAGACACTTCGAGCAGGCGAGGAAGCTTTCTGCGAGAACGGTTGGACTGTAAGTAGGTGTTTTGGATTAGTTGATTTTGCTATAATTGATCTTCTGCTGGATAATTGCGAAGAGATTTACAAAGCATGTTTAGGCCAACTACCATCAATATCCAGATGAATAAAAGTAACAGTTTTTTCTGATTTTAATCTTTTTTTTTACCATCATCTTCATAAAATATATTTTCACGTATTCGTATGGGAAGGATAAACTATTCTGCATCATGTCAATGTTTATTTGACCTCGTATTTCCGCGTGACTAAATATCATTTCTTTCGATGATTAACTTTTATTGTTGTGGTCACCAGATCCTGATTTTGCTTAAGACTTGGATAGCAACCAGCGATTTTTGTTAATATTTTTGATACATTGACTGCCACACCAATGCAAAAGTTTTTTGAGGGCCAAAGTCTACTTTATGAGAATTGGGCGGCTCCCATGTTGGGAAACCGTAGTCTGTAACGTAAACTTTTGCCACCATTTTACTCCAGGAACCTTGGTTTACAGATATTTAGAAATAATTAATGAACTGATTTATTTCTTGCCAGTATATTGGAAAAATTTAAGTAAAACTTTTGGCGTTTACCATTAAATTTTGCTTGACGATCAAGTAACTGCAATGCTTAGAGGAAAAATGAGCGAACGTTCATAATAGTTGTTCAGCAAGTATTCAATCTAGTAATGTTACAAAACAGGTTTCACTTCTTTATATCCCGATCTTTCTTCAACAAAAAATATATTTTACTGAAGGAAACTAAAATAGAATTTATAGCTTCTGGGAAGACGTTGTCAAAGAAATTTGAGCATTTTTGGTTTGAAACAGCACAAATATGGGCCGTTTGATTTTTGTGAAAAAATTGATAATGACTTGAATATAACTTTAATTAGCTAATACAACCGATTTCGATTCTCGTTGATATCGATGTTCTGAAGAGATCTTGTAGATCAAGCAGGCTTATTGGCATCTGTCATGTGTTTAAATAACTGTGATTTTTTGAAAGAGGACATACTGTAAATGTTTCATTGGGCAACAAAGAAAGTAAAGTATGATCCACTTCCATAAAAATGAGGAGATATACCATGATTACCTTCTTCTCCTTTCTGACTTTATTCCCATTTTTATACATGGGATCGCCGATGGCCTAATTCCCGATTTAGGGTCGCCACAAAAGCAATCTGCATTTCCTGGCATTTTTGTTTTTACGGTCGGATGCCCTTCCTGCCACCAGCCCTCTCTTCGGAGAGAAAACTAGACAGCCTGTCTTCCACACAAAAATGGTGACGTCCCGTTAAGTGCCTTGCCCCAGGATACAACAAACAAACTTGCCGTCTTGTTCTTCACAACCTCTTTTTCAAATGCCCAGCGACCAGCAAGAAAGCTGTGGATACGATTTTTCAAAGTCTTTTGGTATGACTCGACAAGGGGAATCAACTCCAGGTCTACCGACTGCGAAGCGGATTCTCTAACTAGTCTGCCATTATGTCGGCTATATATCAAGATTACCCTTTGGCAAAAATCCTGCTTTTGTTGATCGGTAGAAAAAAACGTTCAGTGTTGCTTCGCCTGCAGATAAATGTCACAAACAAACTCTTTTTCTATGGTGATAACGCTTGATTTTTTTCTAAATACACATACAAAAAAGATATTGCTATGATGTTGATTTATTTACACCAAAATAATACTCTTTTGATTTCAAACCTTGGCCCTTGAAAATCTGCTTTGGTAAAACAGCGTCAAGAAAACAAGAAGTAGGCTAGGAAGAAAGAGTGGTTAGAATAATCGCAAAGAAACCTTGGACAAGACAGAACTTCCTATGTTGACAATTTTTACATCAACTATGATCTTTGAACTTGCTTCACTTCTAAGTCAAACTCATCTTGTTGAAACTCTGAAGTCAACATGAAAGACATTCCAAAAGATGTGCTTGAAGCAAAACCATGCAGTGGAGAGCTAATAATACATAAGAAGGAAACGTGGTGTGATTGTCCCAAAACAGAAATTTACACACAATTTGAGGTTGTTAATCACAGTACATGCTTCGAGGTAGGTAAATATACAAGACGCACACAATGCCAATCCAAGCTATCTTTCCACCAATAGCAGTTAAAATGAGCCGCCGAACATCATCGATCAAAACCAGCCATCAACCAGCAACAACTAAAATCAAAATATGCCCTCAACTAGAAGACGCAGACGTGAACAACTACTGAAGAACTATTGCCAATCGACTTATAATAAAGCCAAACTAAATGTTGATTATCATTTAAATCAAATGGCACCTTACTTCACCACAATTAGGCGTGAAATGACATTGAAAACTTGGCTTTAAACTTCTTCTGGGTTTATTATTGGTAAACGCTTGAATCGTGTGGAAGTATAGAAATTTTAAACAAAAATTGCTTATACGTGCCTTTTAAGAGATACTGGCTGCCAAGCTTATTAACATCAATGCGACATAGCATCTATTGGCCTGCAAATCGTCTGGCAGGCTGCATTTGCTTTAAAGAGAGTATAAAAGAGAGACCAACCATTCCACCGATGCACCGGCCCTGTATTTCATGCTTAAATAAGTTTAGCAACAAGGTAGTTGGAAAGATGCGAGTGGTTATCTGCAGCAAAAAGTGTCAAAATAAATCGCAATTTGGTGAAGACTGCTTTAATGCTCATCAAGACTAAACTTCCACAAACATTGCACTTCAGACCTTACAAAAGATATTTGGCTGTTAATTATGTGAACTAAGCGGTGTTTTTTGGAAATTTTTACATAAATTATATTTTACATGTTTTGTTTAACTCAAGGGTTTTTAACTGGGATTCATGTAATATTAATGGGGATCCACAGGTCAAGTATAACAAATTGGGGTCCACAGTGACATATTGGTGGTTCATATAGAAAATCAATTCAAAAGGGTTGTTATTACCAAAAATAAAATTTCTACTATAATTTACATCAAGGGTGTACAGTCTACGGCTAGCGATGTCAAATTTGGTGACTTTGAATGGCGAAACTATTGCTTACATCTCAGAAAAATCCAATCTCCAAAAATAAATACTTTCTCAAATGCAAAACGCATAAAATTTGTCATAAATTTTGCTTTGAAAATATTGATTTCTAAAAAAGAAGAAAAAAGTTTTCACATGTATAATTTGGCATAATGTTGATCTCCAAAAGTAAGTCTTCCCTGCCATTCGGATGGTAGCAAAAACAAACGAAGGTGAAAACTTTTCTATTCTTTCTCAAAAATCAGGCGACGAGCTTTGATGTTTATTTTTGGGGAAAATATTTTCCTACTTGTCTTTTGTTGAACAGCTATAAAATGTTCCACCATAAAAAAAAGGAAGAAAAAGAGACCTATGGGTGAAAAAAATGAAAACCAGTGGTTTAAATCAAAAATATTGACTTGTTGGCAAGAAGTCGAAAGTTGGCTTTCAACTCTCCTTTTTAAAATTCTGAGGCGCTTCCATTTGTAGTAGCCACGCCTAAGTGCGTTAAACATATGGGCTATATGTTCCAACTATTTCAGCCATGGCTCCAGCAAAACATTACTGCCTTCCAAGTTTGTCAGTCAAGTACGGCAGTCGAGGTGTCAATGCTTTTCTTACCATTTTAGGCTTATTTGAAAATACTGCTGCGTAAAGGCTTAGTAGATGAAATTTTAAAATAAGAATAAACATTTTAAAATAAAGATTAAGAATAAACATCTCAAAATTTCGAAGTTTTACTAGAATTGAAATTTTAAGATATACCTGTATATTGTAAAAAGAAATCTTTAACAGGGTCTGATTTTACATGCAAGTCTGATTTTCTTAAGTGCGGTCGTTGCTTTATGATCAAAAAGCAATCAAAATCTAAACGATGAAATATAGTTGTACAGCAAATAAAGATGTATTTGTATAATTGGTGATTTGTTACAGTTCAGTTTATTCTAAGGTTTTTCAAAGACGCTTCAGTGTAGATGTCAATTTCACTCGGAACTGGGATGAATACAAGCAAGGCTTTGGTTACTTAGATGGGGACTTTTGGTTGGGTGAGTTAATATCATTTGTAATTTTAGCGTCTTTACGCGGTGATATATCTTTTATTCACAGCATTCCTGTTCAACGTTTAAAAGAATGAAAAAAAGGTTTTAAAAACTTGCTTTGCAGACCAAATAGTCGTTTGCTGTAACTCAGCAGCGGTTGTTTTACGCGCATCACATAATATGATGTTCTTCTGCTCATCTCAACTTTGCAGTAACTGCTGTACTGTTGCAATGGGCCTGAGAAAGTATGATTGGTCATTACCAGGGCTACAAGCTCAATCTGTTGTCATTCGGGTTTACCAAGGCATCACAAGTGGTAGCTTACGTCCGAGTGCTTCATATTAAATAATTCAACTATAAATTCTTAGTACTGGGTATTGCGACTACAAAGCAAAATTCTTTCTGTCTGTGTGCATGTGTTTGTGAGCGTGTTTTTACTCCTCCGAAACTACTGAGTTTACAAACACCAAACTTGGTGTGTATGATCATTTTCTCGGGGGAACGTCATGTTGGCGCTATAATCAAAGATATTGTTGTTAAACGTATATTTCTCAACGAAGAGAGAGGCAGTAGTTTGCTCAAACAATAGCCAGCTTCCAACTTATACACTTGTTCGTGGGTTACACATACTCCCTACCTTGAAGCAAGCCGAAGACGAAAATATAAGCAGCTTTGTCATTAGGCTAAAGCAATTAATCAAAGCATTATGAATTCAATTTTGTGACAGCCGAATAATACTTAAACGAAATGTTGTTGACTGTGTAAGTAAGCGGCTTTAAAAGTGATTTGATTAGACAACGGATGCTGGAAACAATCGACGTTTCATGTGACCCAGCGCTTTCTGCCGCTAAACCCCTAGAATTAATCCATGACAACAGCTGCAAATACAAATGCTAAAGTGGATCTACATGTGTGATGGTTCCAGTCAGAACTTTACCCAGGATGATGACACATGGTCTTGTCTTGCCAAAAGTGCACCAGCTGCGATGACAAGACAAAATTACCTTAAGAATTGTTGCTTCTGCGGTGGCAAAATGCACACAATAACTAAAGACTGCCCTGCATTTGGCAAAATTTGTTCTTATTACATGAAGCTAAATCATTTTGAATCTATGTGCTTTGCCAAGAAGAACGGTCTCACGGCAAAAATAAATTAAACTTCGTCAACTACTTTGTCTCACAATGAATCACTATTTGGCTTAGCATCTATAAAAATAAGTAATGTGCATTTTTATAACGTGTTAATTGCTGTGAAAATTAACGACGTTTTGACAACCACCTTATTGCGAATACTGGTAACACTACAATTTTTGTGAGTGCGTGTTGTGCGCAAAGCCGCCACTTACTGGTTGCTTCGGCATCATCTAAGGCTGTGCAAATGGCTGATTATTCTAAATTGTCCAGAGCAATCAGCATGATTAAAAACACTATCACCTTGCACAATCCAATTATCAACAATATTTGCTTATTTGTATTGAAATCATCGATAAGTAATTTAATGATCTAGACTGATTTTGAAGAACGCTTCAAACTGTTTGTTTTCGTTTTGGTGATGATCAACCAGCTTTGCATCTGAACGCAGAACTTCCCAAGCTCGCAGCGTCTATAGTATCTAATGACTACAAACGTTGCTACTACCCTGCTATTTTTAAGTTCTTAAGAAAAGACGGCAACCAACTGCATAGAAGCAAAGATTTTATTTAAAAGACAATATCGACTTCACAAAAACTGAAGTTGCTCAACTGCTAGCTGAAGACAAAACTTCCAGAAGCATCACTTCATGGCAGACTCAACATTTGTGGTGAACGTGGTTGGCAGCTCGTCAAAAAGACCTATGGTTATTGACTGCTCTCTCTCTATAAATAAATTCTCGTTGCAAGATAGTTATTCATCACCTAAAACCTGCAATATTGTCAACCAGGTTTTGAAGTTTCAATTATCTGAGAAAAATCGACCTCAAGTCGGTTCATCATCGAATTTGTCTCCATCCAAAGCACAGACATTATACTGCTTACCAAATAGGCAACAAAATTTACGAGTGGAAATAATTGTTGTTTGGTGTCACTAATGCCGTATCTTGATTTCATCGCATGGCAAATGATTTAGTTCATCGCAATGGATTACAAGACCACATCTTTCCATATCTTCACAATTAAACAATCAGTGATATAACAGAAAAAGAGCACAATCACTAATTGAACTTGGTGCTAACAGCTGCCAAACACAAAGATTTTCTGATAACGAATCAGGATAACAGGAAGAATTATTTAGCGCATAAATAATAGAGTTTTGCAATATTACACATTTCATCAAAAGAAAGCTTAAATGTTTGTGAAATCGTTGCTTGTTTCATTTGTGAGCAAGTACAGTATCAAAGTAGGCCAATGCTGGAAACAGTCCAAACAAGACGCTTTCAGGAGTCAGGGACTCCAGAAATTTTGGAAAAATTCAGCAGTGTTGCACAACTACATACAATGTTTTGTTTAATTGATTTTTTTTCAAAAACAGCACTTTTGATTTTGCAAAGAAAATTGGCTATATCAAAAAAACGGTACCCATTGGGAAAAGCTGGCCTAACCGACATTCTTAACCCTGACATCACTGATGGAGAGCCTGCAAACAACGTCGGCTGGGCCGGTTATTTTTAAATAGATTGATTGCTTAGTGTGCCTCTAATTCTTCGTTGATGTTTTGTTCTTCACCCATCCTTTAATTTGATGCAAAATTAGCCGCTACAATAGCATTTGTGATCTTTTTCTCTTGAAATATTAAAGGTCTTGACAAGATTCACAGCCTTACCAAAGGCCGAAGATGCAAACTGCGAGTTGATATATGGAGAACAGAAGGCATTCATTCATATGCATTGTACAGGTAACCAGCTTACAATAAACATCCTTTGCTTTTTTTCTGTGACATGTGTAAGGTTTGGCATAAGAAGTTATATTATTTTATTTCAACTTTATGATTGCAACGTAACAGAAATAAGCAATTGAAATATAGAAACTTACCATAGGCAAAGTTAAGTTTTTCGCAACATAAAACTTGATATTTAATGAAGCTACAAGTGTTTTCCTTGGAGTTCAGTGCACTTTGCTAATCTTTTAGGGACTGTTGTCTAATCTTGCAGGGGCTGTTTGATCGAAAAAGAGCGGGTCAACAAAAGCTTCTGATGCAATAGTCCATCAAATACGTGCGCATGTTTACGTGAGCAACAATAGTAACTTTCAGATTCTCATATGCCTAGCAAACAGTTATGCAGATTGATGCCGCCGTTAAGTTTAAAAATTGCCTCATTGGACCACAAAACGCAGTCAATGTCCAGCTACCCTCATTCGACATTCAAAGAAATTGCTCGCAAAATTCGACCCATTTATCCAGGTTCCCATCATCAAGGGCAAAGACAATGCGCAGAAGTACGGCCAATGGTGTCCTTGCCTTAACACACGTCTAGCGTTTGTTTGTGACTCGCAACTTCTGTGAATAGGCTTTGGAATAACTTCTGAATACTCTGTGCCTACAAGGCAACCAATTCAGTCCGATGCTCAGCCAGTATTGCCGTAACTGGCGGTATCCTCAAACCAAAATATTTCCAGCGCCCCTACCACTGGCCCCGTTAGGTTAAACTTTTTTACCAGACTTATGATTGTTAGATGGGTGGATGGTCCGGGATGAAATAGCTTTCGTAATTTTTGTTGGACATATGTCACGATCACGGCTATCCAGAACCAATTCAAAACTGCCATCTTTTATTCTTTTGTTAATCGTGGTACTGACATATCCGATAAGTATATCCAAAATGTATACAGTATGAAAATAAACAATATATCTGAAAAAGAAATGGAAATGAAATAAAAGTTGAAGCAAATCTAAACCAAATTGCAAATGTCAGTAAGCACAGCGACATCTATATCACAGTTTTTACAATTAGAATAACGGCAAATAAACTTCTAAATTGTTTCCATTCCACTGTTCAAGGATGAGAATTGACTGTTGCTCACTTTTTGTGCAAACAGACCCGTTACTACGGAAGGGGGCTCAGTTGGAGTTGCCCCTCTACAAATTTTTGATTCTATATTTGCCTTAGAGCACAATTACATTAAAAAATAAACAATCAAAAATATTTTTCAAACATATTTGATTCGTACCTTTTTATTTTAATTCTGCATTTATGCGGTTTTTTAAGTCAAGCAAAACATATTAATCTTATATCGACTGTATATTTAAATTACAATAAAACAAAAAACTTATTTTTAACAAGAGTGCAATAAATTCGAGCACCAAATATAATGCAATTTAAAAGCAGCTTGTGTAAGAGACTGTTGTGCCTGCAGCCCAACTGATTGCTTTGCTCTGCTTATTAATTTAAAGAATAATCTGACTTTTTTGCTGTTTAGAAAGGTTTGTTCAAAGCAGGCGTTTGAAAGCATCATTTGACTTGCGAATGACGATTTATTTTTTTGTTGCTCGATTATCATAAACTTGATCCAGGTTGCATTATAAAGAGAGAAATGAGTTTTGCAACCCTTTTGTTTGAGGCAGCTTTTTGAAGTCGTTTTATTTAAGAAAAAAGAGTAAAGAAGGTCAATAATAAAACTAAATTAAAATTTTTGGTGTGTTACTAGAGTTTACGGTGATCAGTTGGCATACTGATTTAAAGCGAGTTTACTTCAACTTTTAGCGTTAAGTTTTTTAATTTATTTGATTAAGGTTGTATTTGAATAAGGGCACCTGACAAAGCAGTACTTGTAACCGAGAAAGCTCGTCTTTATTAATTAATATACTATTTAGCCTTAAAAGTGCCCCGTGAGCTGGTTTCAGATTTATTGTACAATGTGAAAAAATAACACGCCCAACCATTCTACTTGATAAATTTCTATTTGATCTTTAGCATAAAATATCTATTTCTTTATTTAACTTAAACAGAAAAATAAACTTTGGGCCACACATGGCCCTCCTTTGCAGGTTTGAAATCAAAAGAACCGATACTGATTATTAAAGCGATTAGCAAACTTGTAGAGTTAGACCGCATAATGTGTTTTATGTGGCATTCTCTCTTAGATTAAACACCATTGGAAGATTTTCACAGTTTATTGATTTAAAAAAAACTATGTACATCTAGTTTTATTCATTCTCAATCGCAGAACGAACCGTGCACGCAGCAGCGTCATGACGATAACTACTCTTTCGCTCGCGCACCGGTAATATTACTCGCAAACAAAAAAGGGTTTTCCTCAAACTTTTTTCTACCAAAGTCACAAAATCAGTTTACCAAAAAATGGATTTGTAATTTTATTTTTTAACCGATTTTCACAAAATTTTCGAAAAATCACGCTTACCTTCTCACGCATCGGAAGATGTAAAATTTGTGCTCTAATTCTTGGATTTTCTATCCCAAAAAAGGTTAAAAAGACCAAGAGCCCAGTTGCAGATGACAAAAATTGCAAAAGTTTCAGCAGACACCTGCAAAAGCCAACTACCTTGAAATCAAATTGAGACGTGCATCTTTAGCAAGAAACCAAAGCCTTTATCATTAACATAGTCTGAAAACTACCCTTTAAAGGATCTTGTGACAAAATTTCAAGCAATATTTAAAAATTTATCTGTTAAAATTTTCAAATTACTAAAAAGTCTCAAAACACCGTCTAAAAAATTTCTAGAATAAGTGAAAAAAGTAGATTTGATTTGCAAAAAATATGATATGGTGCTAAATATTACTTTCATTTGAAAGCTTAGGAAATTTGCTTTCCAGCAATATATAACTGTAAATAGTTTTGGATAAGCGGTATGTGATATTTACTAATCAAAAATGGGTACTGTACAGCATATTAGTTCATAGCCCCCAAAAGTTTTCGACCTAACTTCACTAAACTATATTTTTTGGAAAAACTACACCCTTTAAAATAATAAAATAAATTGCAAACATTTCACCTGTAAAATCGTTGTTTTGTATCAAGTTTCTTAGGAGCTAGACCTTAAGATAGGAGTTAAAAAGCTAGCAGAAGTTTGGCTTCTCTAAATCAAAATTTGTGGTATCCCCCTTGTTTCACAACAAAATAGAGGAATGTAAAAAAGCTTCTGTTTCATTTTTAGTGACAAAATATACGATTTTAACTTGTTTTCTAAATCTTGAACAATTTTTTTTCAATAGATGATGTTACGTGCTTTAGGCTAATCTTTATCATATAAAGACTGATCATATTTTAGGCCTAAATCCAACGAACAAAATTTAATACCAGTCAACAAAAAGCTCACGGACTTTGGAAAGTTGCAAATGGAAGAAAACCTTGGCTTTCAGGTAAATTTTGACTGATATACCTTGAAAGCTTATTTCCTTAGCATCATCTAGCGACCATTTCTAAAAAAATTGGAAGAAAAATAAAATCTCCAGTGATCTTTAAGGTAAGTATACCCTAATTTCGAAGACAATTCAACATCTATGAGGAAAGGGGTAATTAGCATAATTAAAAAATTTTTATTCTTTTGATGGTGGTTTAAATTCAGTTGTAATATATTGTTGAAATGGCTATTTCTTGAGAGTTTTAAATATAATGAATTTTTTTAAATGCAGATTTTATGCTATTAACTCCCCCTCATAGGTGTTGAGTTATCTTTGAAATTAGAGCACCCCTATTTTAAAGATAACTCCGGGTCTTATTTTTTTACCAATTCTTTAGAAATGGTCGCTGGATGATACTGAGTAACGAAGCTTTTAGGTGTATCAGTCAAAACTTATCTAAAAGCCTAGATTTTCTACAATTTGCAACTTCTTGAGGCCCATGAGCTTAATGTTGATCGTTGCAAAATTTTGTTGGTTAAATTTTGATCTAAAATATGATCAGTTATTATCTGCTAGAAACTAGCCTAAACCATGCATCCTTATGTATTTTTAAAAAGAAAATTTCATCAAGATTCAAATGATACTCTTTTGTTTTATTTTCTGACAAAATTTCAAGCTAAATTATAAAAATTTGCTTGTTAACACTCTCAAATTACTTAAGGGTTTTAAAACACACCCCAAAAAAATTATCAGGTGAGTAAATAAAGTAGATTTTGTATATAAAAGGTATGATATGTTGCTAAATATTGATCTCATTTGAAAGCATAAGAAATTTTACTAAGAATCAGGGCACAAATATTACATCTTTCAAAGCATGATCTTTTAAAAACTTTATGAAAATCGATTAAGAAATGAAGTCACTAATCCATTTTTTAGTAAATTGATTTTGTAAGTACGGCAGGAAAAAATTTGAGAAAAGCCCTAAAACAAAAGATCATCATATGATGATCGTGGGAGCAAAAGAGTTAAGCGACATGAAGCAACAACAACACGGTGAAATTAGATGGCAACTTGGGTTCACGCCTTTTTCTTTTGTAGTTCTAGTGTCTCATAGTTCGTGCGGAACAGTATTTTCCACCTATTCCAGCTATCAGCAAGGTTCTTTGTATCAAAATTCATTAGTGTGGGTGGTTCCAATGACCCCATTTCATATTCGAGATAGATTGCACTTATTGAGCAACCTAAAAAAATTAGGCTTATGGTGAATTCACGGTGCTTTTGCTATTAAGTCCACCGTTCTTTGCTAGTAGACACAGTCTTAGTCAAATGTTCTGTGCGACACCATGTTTTACCTGTCATTCTCCCTTAGAATGAACATAATTGGAAGATATTTACAGTTTGTTGATTTAAAAGAACTATGTACAGCTTTACTCATTCTCAATCGAAAAATGAAACGCACGTGCAGCAGCATCATGACAATAAATTAAGCGACACTATGCGTCGCTATTTCGCTACACAGTTTCCAGTAATTGGTCCGGAGTGGAACACTAAATCCATATGTTACATAATGCTATTCTATGGTAAACCTACATAAAACAAAGATAGTACAGTTTACTGCTGGGTTATTTTTGAAATAATATGTAGGTGACAGCAAACACACAAGATTATCCGTTATTAATTCAAAAAAAATCTGCAAAATCCTACGTTTAGTGAATATCACTTTCAAAATCTATGGTATGACTCGAAAAGGAAATCAACCCAAATCTACCGACAGCAAAATTGACGTATACGCTCCAATCAATACACAGCAGCGCCAGTACATAAAGAATTTATAATTGATCCATCGTTAAAACGCAGCAAGAAATAACCAAGCTGTAGACGCTATGAACCCTTTGAGGGATAACGTAACATATATGTTACATGATTGTCAATTGTTATATCATTATGATGAACCAACCATTTTTCTGAAATTTATTGTAATTTTGTTGTTACCAAACAATTAACGAATCGTCTCAAATTTTTTGAATTAGAATCTTATGATCATTAAAGGATTAAAAGTGCAAACGTATTTCAACTTACACTGCTAATGATAAAACGTTCTTTTCTGAAGCAGCAACTTTAAAAATTATGAAATAACATCAGCGTGAGATTATTCGTCGCTAGTTTTGACTTCAGTGAAGGAAGTCGCGATTCAATTTTTGATTTGGATTAATCTTATTCGAATCTAAAGAATTTTATAGCAGTTCGTGATTTTGTCACAATGCTTTCGCTACGATATTGTGCCTTTTACGACTGACAATAGACATACGACGTGAGTGATAATAGTTACAAGTGAGAGTCGGAGCGTTGTTTTTAATTGCGGCAAAATGACAAAAACGTACCCTCACCTGGTTTACTGTCTTCCCCAGTCTAAGTTGACAATGGCATAGAAAACCAGAGTCAATAAATGATCAAAGTTTTCAAAAACTCCATTGCTTCTATGGGCTCTCTAGAATCACAGGCCACATGATTCACTCTACTCAAACATGTTTGAATTATAAATTATAATGCCAGGAAAGGCACATAAAAAGTGCCTTGAAAAACAATGCCATCAAACAATTGAATTAATCGTTTGCTATTTGCAAATAATGTAGTACTTGCAGTCCGTTTAAAATCGGACCTTCAACATGCGTTTTATTTGCTTTCGTCTGGTTGTGTAAAAACTGGGATAAAAGTAAGCATACAGGGAACCGAGTAATTTTACCTTTCAAACACTGATTAAAAGCACTACGCTTTACATTAATCTTGCATTACTTGAGCGGTTTTCCAACTGCTTTTTTGCCAGGTCCTGATGCATTTTTTAAAATTTTGATAAGTGTTAATATAAAGTGCAACTTTTGGCCAAGCATTCAAGTTGACTTTCATGAAATCATCTTAGCAAACTTTTACCTCCGGAAAACAATAACTGTTCCCATATTTACTGTGTGCTGTTTATGCGAAGTTAAATTTTCTGCAGTGACTTTATTCTGGGAAAATGTGAAAAGCGATTCCTTGGTTGATAATTAAACGAAACGCTTCTCATTGTTAAAACCTATGGATCCCTTGATAGACTCTGAGGTTTTTGCGGGCTCCTAAACATTCAATTCGTGAAGCAAATATAAGTCAAAATGCAATTTCATTTGATACAGCAAAGATTTCATTGTTAAATACTGTAATAAAGCTCATTGTTCATGCAAGTAATTCAATTGAAAAGCAAATAGTGCAATACTAGCGTTAATGCATCATAAATATTTTTTGTTCAAAGTTATTACATCTATGGTTGCAACAAAGGAAAGCAGTTTGCGATTTTTGAGATGAGATTTTTTTCAAAATATTTTTACTCTCCAATTACGCTAAGATGTGTCAGCGTATTAAGACTAGCCATGAACGTAAATGGATTTAATATCTTACTTATACAGATAAGGCAAAAGACGATGCGAAATTTTAAACATATCTCACACAGCTAAGTTTGAAAAATACTAATTTAGAAGATTCGTTTCTACAAAAGCAATCATTGGATGAAAATATTCATTTTTTTGCGCAAAATACTTTTGTTAATATCATATGTATGACCAATTACTTTTTGTTGATCAACACAGATTATTTATGACAAAATAGTTGGATTAATCAGGCAAGCTGACACATCCAAAATGTAAACTGCAGATAATCGAATGTTAGTGGTAAAATTAAGCCAACTATCCTGGGATATCAGTGAAAACAAGTGTTGCAACTGCAACACACACACAGATTGAAAAACTTTGATGCAGCTTGACAACAAAAACACATTTTGTATTAATTTTAGTGATTTTTATGTCGAAGATGAAAGCGGCAAGTACAGACTTCAAGTGAGAGGATACAACGGCACAGCTGGAGACTGGCTAAGCTATCACAATGGCATGCAGTTTTCTACAACAGATCGTGATAATGACAAGTGGTCTGGGTGAGAAATAATTGTAAACTATAAAGTCTTTCATCTAAACTCTTACAATAATACTTTTAAAATCAAGTACTTTAAAGCTTATTTGCCCAATAAATCGAACAATATTTTGTTACTAATATTACTGTTGGAGAAAAGCATGTACAAGCAACTCATATGACTGCAATGTAGTGTATTGCTTGATATTGATTCCGAGAAATCCACTACTTGTTAGAATCCAACAATCGGAGAAATCCATAGAAAGGTGATATTTCCTCTTTTATTATTTTATAAGAGCGACATTGTTACACAAAACGCTCGATTGTTTGATCGGGGTCACTACGGGATCATTATAAAACGATGTTAACCCCACGAACCCACTTAACTACGTTGCAGAACAAAACATTTTGCTCAAATTATTTGTAGTTGACTAAAATGTAAATTCCTCTATTTTGCAGGAATTGTGCGGCTGATCGTGGAAGAGGAGGAGGATGGTGGTATAATGCTTGTCGCTACGCAGATTTAAACGAACCACCCTCGATGTTATGGAAAGCACATACCGTTGTAAAATCGATGATGAAAGTTCGTTGTGATTAGCTTGGATACTGTTGTGCTTGCTAGCATTTATTCTTATGAAAATGTTGTGTAAATAAAATACGTAACACAAACATATCTGTTGTTATCGTAAATGTTCCAGAACATTCCAAGGTAGCTGAGAGAAAAGCAAATAATTTGTGATGTGTTGTTGAAGAAACAGCATTTTAGAGATCACCAGGGTTTTTAACAAATTGTTTTGGGAAGGAAATTAGGATGAAGCCTAATATTTATTTTAAACATTTAATTGGTAGGCGGCGTCTCCATAAAAATGTTCTTTTTAAAAAATCTCAACCTGTGTTTGTCAATCTTCCTCTATTACTTCCTAATTTCACTTTTAGTTTTTGAACCATTCCAAATTGTTCTGTTTTTTTTTGTATCGCTGTCTGTAACGTTATAATAAAAACAGCAGTTGGCACATCTTCGATTATTATCCACTGTCGCTTTGAAAGTAAATGTAAATAATCAAACTTACCTATTACAGATATGCTGCGTGTTAAAGTAGAATGATGCACTATTGTACTAATACACCAGTGGACCAAAATCTCTGGTTTTTAGTGGCAAGTTTGAATAACTTTGTACAGTCGTGCCATGCTCCCACTCGTACTGTCGTGTAGTGCGGCAAAGTTGAAAGCAAACGTAAATAATCAAACTTATTTAGATTTAGATCATATAAATAGGCCTACAATTACGAAAAGTTTGCTAGGAGTGAGCCCACAATTTCACTGCTCATTTCTGTAAGCAAGCTACATATCAAAAACATTTGGCACCTTCCCACAATTTTCAATTTGTGTTCACAACTTCCCATTTGTACTCGAATGCTCTTAGTGAAATAAATGTATAAAAGTGTTTAAATTTATCGCCTGTTTCAATTGTGAGCAAGCCAAGTCATAAATTACGCATACGCTGAAAACGGTGGTCAGATTTGTAGTCACAAACTTTACAGACACTCGGGGAAAACAAAAATCAACGCTCCTACATGAAACTGCACTGCACGCTGGAAAACTTTTGCTATTTTGCTTAGAAATACCTTGGTAGTTCTAACGAGGTCAAGAATAAACATTTGAAACAAGACTTGGCTTCCATTAGCGCCTTTTTCTACGCTTAAGCGGGAACAGAGCATGTAAGGCGTAGCAGGGACTTGGGGACAGTAATATAAATATGAAAAAGAGCGTATCATGTTGTGAACAATCCTACCACTTCATATCCTATTTTTGTAACAACCGCAACCCCTTTGGCAGTACCCTCTTACTTGAATTTGTGGCTCAGCACTTATTTAAAGAAGCTATAGAAGATCGCAAAGAGGAAAATATAGCGGAGATGAGTAAATCAACGTAATGTTTTTGATTCAATTCCCATTTCAAAAACGGTAGCTTTGATTTGACAACGAGAATTGGCTACAGCCAAAACATACTAACTTTTCATTAATATTTTCACAACTACCCAATGGGTGAAACCGGCACAGCTGGGGTTCTGCGAGCCACCATGGAAAAGACGGCTAGTTTGCTGTAAAATCTTTAAATTATCTTTATTTTTATTAAATATTTTTCGTATGACGGTGAAGTACTAAATTTGTTATTTTACCAATACATCATATTACCTCACTGCATACTATATACCGAATATGGTAAATTTATACGAAAATGAGAAGTATTCGTTAAAATTATTTTCTATTTTCTTCTTCCAGTCTTAACGCCTTACTTTGTGCTAAGACTATTTGTTCCAGTCTATCAACGACTATCTTTTCTTGAAACCCCACTGCATCGTTTTTGATTTTTTAAACCCCCAGATCAGGGCTACTCGACTGGCAAATCGCGCCCTAAATTGAGACCTTTTTGCTGTTAAGACTGTATCTCAAGCTTTACAATGAGTTACCATAGGTGCAGCTATGGGGGTTAAAAAGCCATCTCTTTAATATCAAATGTCGTTGACATGTTCTCAGTGTTATTATTTTTAAACAAAATAGGAAATTTTTCCTATGCAAAGTGAAAATTCTTAACATTGACAAAAGGCATCTTTCAAAAGAGATAAATAAACAACATGATCAGCATGTAAAACAAAAAATACTTTTATTTGGAAATTTCCCAGTGTTTAGTGCAAAAACATTGACAAAATTTGTGCAAAACCCTCTCAGACTTCATGCCCTGCGATATCGAAGATGTCATAAAAAACGATGGCTACCATACTAAATATAAGTAACAATAAAATAATATTGAAAATGTACGAAAGGTGATAAAATTTGTTGAAGTTTCTAAAAAGATGACAATGAAATTAGTCAGCATTTTACACTTTTTTCAAAAAGTTTTTAAACTTTTTGCTGCCACTGTATATTAAGAGGTTGTTTGTTCAACGCCAGCAAAGTTATGCAAGCTTGTGCACTGGCGAAAACACTTCACAACTTTGCTGCCTAATAGTGGCAATGTTTGTTGTAATAAAGCACTGTGTTATCAGTATAGGCAATTTCCAAGCGATTGCATGCATTTTGTAGACCTGAAAATACTGTAACTGTTTCAAGCAACTACTTATGAAGTTTTTACTGACTGCTCACTTTTTTTTATTTTTATTTTTTTACTTGCCATATTATCCTCCATTCACGAGAAAGCGATGTATCGCTATGTTTTGGACGGTAAGTCCACACTCGCTTGGGAGTTGCCATTTCCGGGTCACCTGTCTTCCACATAAAGGTGGGGCGTCCCGTTAAGCGCCTTGCCCTAGGACACAGCAAGCGAGCTTGCCGGCTTGTTCTCCAAACCTTCCATAAATGCCGAGCGCCAAGCAGGGAAGCAATAGATACCATTTTTTAAAGTCTTTTGGTATGACTCGACAAGGGTAATGAACTCAAGGTCTACCGACTGCGAAGCAGACGCTCTAACCACTACACCATCACGTCGGTCAGTACTTTGTCAGTAAAGCTGAACAATCGTTTTATCCAGCTCTTTTCTACAGGCAGCAGTTAGAATTGCAATCAATTGTCTTAGTCCATGATACAGAATCGCTTCGGTTTTAGCAATTTGTCAGTGCTATGCTTAAGCCGTTCTCTGTTAGAACAAATTTTTAGTTGAATCAAACTTTCAGTCGCAAACGAGCTTTATACATATTACTGAACATTTTTTTTCTGTCAAATAGAATCAATAAATTAGTTGAATAGTCAAAACTCAAAACTAGTTCCAAATACGTATCTTATGTTTTTACTTACTTATTTGATTTTAAGAATGGGGTCGAAACAGTGTCACTGTTTGCAGTTCGCTCAAAGTGCATCGTTGGTTTATTGTAACTTTAACCCTTTCGCATCAGAATTGAAATCTCCTTTTTTTGCAATCTTTTGGTTATTTTCAACAAAGAGAAAATTTTACTAAAATATCCTAGCAAAAATTAGTTTTTTCAATTCTTGGTGACATGGAGGTAATAGGGGTAGTTTTGAATGCATGTTGCCCCAGATTTAGGGGGGGGCAGTCTCCCAAAAAATTATTCTGCAAAGCAGTCGTCATACAAGTACATATACTATGTAATGCATTGTCATGAAGATCTTTTTCATCATCAGAACTCGTTTTGTCTAAATCCCAATCATCTATTAAAATACTGTACAAAACCTCCTTTAACATTTGTCTTTTTCTGGTTTTGTCTTCCCTGAAACTGTTATTTCATTCCACAAGTCACTGCCAAGATCACAAGTAACTCAAACTGTTCAAACAAATCTGTAAATAAAGTTTCTGCATTGTTATGTCAAATGCGGTACTTTATCGCTCCCTAGCGGTAATGCGATTTTGTCAAAGCACGTTTAATAAAGTTATATGCCCAATCCGCACTATAATATTACCTGCAAAACAAAAAATGGTTCTCCTCAAACTTTTTTCTGCCAAATTTACGCAATCAGTTTCCTAAAACATGGATTTGTGACTTTATTTCTCATCCGATTTTCAAAAGATTTTCAAAAGATCACGCTTATTTCTTCACGAATCAGATAATCTAAAATATGTGCTTGATATCTTGAACTTTTTTATCTAACCCAAAAAGGGGTAAAAAGACCAAGAGCCTGGTTGCAGACGACAAAAATTACAAAAGTTTTAGCAGACATTTGCAAAAGCTAACTACCTTAAAATCAAATTGAGATATCGTGTTTGCCAGGAAACCAAAGCCTTTATCATTAACACAGTCTGAAAACTACTCTTTTGTGGCATTATTTGACAAAATTTCAAGCAGTAATCAAAAAATTTACCTATTAAAATTTTATAGGGGTCTCAAAACCCTATCAAAATAATTTGTATGGTAGGTAAAAAAAAGTAGATTCGGTTTCTAAAAATATAATATGTTGCTAAATACTGATCTCATTTGAAAGCTCAGGAATTTTGCTTTTCAGCAATACATAACTTTAAATAGTTTAGGATAAGCAGTATACGATATTTACTGATCAAAAATAGGTACTGTACGTCATATTTCAAAACACCCAAAATTTTTCGAATTACCTTCACTAAATTAATATTTTTAGAAAAACTACATTCTTTAAAATAATAAAATAAATTGCAAACATTTGACCACTGATGTCGTCGTTTTGTGTCAAGTTTCCAAGGAAATGGAATCTAAAATATAAGTTTGAAAGCTAGCAGAAATTTGGCTTTGCTAAATCAAAGTTTGCTGTATCCCTTTGTTTCTCAACAAATGGAAGGAGTGTAAATAAGCTTCTGTTCTATTGTTAGTGACACATATTCTATTCAAACTTAATATTTTCTGAATCTTGAAAAAAATTTTTTTTAAATACATAATGTTACATGGTTTAGGATAACCTCCAGCAGATATTGACTGATCATATTTCAAATACTAAACTTTAAAGACAAAATTTGGTACTGGTCAGCAAAAAGCTCATGGGCATCAGAAAGTTGCAAATTGTAGAAAACCTAGTCTTTTAGGTAAGTTTTGACTGATATCCCTTGAAAACTTATTTTCTTAGCATCATCTAGCGACCATTTGTAAAAAAATTGGTAGAAAAATAAAATCTGTAGTGATCTTTAAGATAAGGTTGTTAAAGACAAAATCAATTCATAAAACTTTTAATTAAAATTGTTTTTCTCGCCCTGATTAAACTGCAGGACCTCTTTTATTTAAATAAGCTGCTAGAGACCTATTGTTATGATTAGCGCCTTTTGTGTTGTAAACAATATTAAGACAAAAGATCTATGACAGCCATTCTCTATGAAGTTTTCTTTTGTTTATTTCCACGTGCTCGAGTGAGAATTTCGTAATTTAGCAGCACTATATATACCGAGGCATTCTAGTCATTTGGCATTTTTATCAAAATCAAAATACGTATGAAGTGGAATCTCCGCTATAAAGTTGAATCGTGTCGGAAAGTCGCTTACAGTCAAAAATCTGTCGCAGTATCGACGCCATTTGTATATGATCGATCGGATTTGTTGTCTCGGAATTACATTTGATTCTATCATCGAGAGTGCCCTTTGAGTTTGTGCTGTGCGCCTAAGACCTTCCCCCGAACCGTGTGACTGTGATAGCAGCAGTTATAAAGTTTACTTCAACTTTGAAGATAACTCAGCATTTATTGGGTGTGGGGGATAATTAGCATTATATCTGGATATTCAAAAAAACATTTTTTTATTATATTTAAAATCTTCAAGAAATGGAGATTTCAACGATATATAACACTTGATATAGAATTAAACAGATGAGTAATGACTTACAAACAAACTTGGGGTATTTTATGATGATTAATTATGATTGATTATGACAGTTTTTTGCTCTGCCACCTTATGGACATATTTTTCGTAATGCGTGTCGCCATGAATGTGTTTAAAACTTTGCCCGATTGCCGCTACGGTTGCGATCAGCAGTGAAAGGGTTTAAAAGCTATCGAAATTGTATAAATTCCGTGAGGATTAAACTCGAACAATATGCTATGAAACCATCAGGGAATCTTTTCATTGACTCCTTTAAAAAAACTACGTGGGATACATAAAGATTAACAAAAAATTACGCAAGGCTGTGTCATCACAATGTATTCATGAAGTAGTTTTCATGATTATTTCACATTTGCTTAGCTTTAAGCGTGAGATGAAAAATAGGTCTGTTATTTGTTTTACAATAACCAACTATCATGACAGCTTCATTTACAAGATGAGATTTATTTTGCATATGAGTTCATCATGAACCTGATGAATCAAGAAACAATTGTTGGAAGATTGAACGCTAAGGTATAAAACTAACGCTTCATGTTATTTTCTTCATACGGCTCTACAAGGGTGATCGTTTGTATGTCCATTACTAACCACTTGCTTTTACATTAGATTTACGGTACAACATCAACAAACAAACAAACTGCCATTGATGAATGCTCAAATGTAGGTGGTTTATAACATGGTGGGTGAACATCTTCACTATTTTATGACTGTAAATGGTGCTGCATTTTGTAGATTTCTAGAAACGTATCAATTTTACTTTTTTCCGTATTTTTGTTCCTCACATAAAACTATTTAATCTACCTACCATAAACAACTTTTTTTGTAAATAAACGTTGTTACTGAAGAAACCATTCTCCTTTGTGACTCTTTCACTCACGATAAACTTACCGATCTACTGATTAAGGCAAAAGCTGATAAATTTCCTGTCGTCATTGTAGGATTTTTAGTAACGCCCGTGTCCCTGCACTCTGCTTTGCTTCATTGTAATTGGTCTTGTGTCGTGGTAAAAGTATGATAAACTTTCTCTAGTTTGATTGTTGTCTTGAAAGTGGATAGCAAAGGCTAGACAAGCAGTGTCGGTAAGATAATTTCAAAAATCTAGACCTCTTTATTGTCTAAATAGAAAACATAACACAGGCCCACAAAATAATTTTGTTAAAAGGCAAAGAATTTTGAAACGTTTTGGGGTTAAATCGGGGGCGCTGAGTCTGAAAATGTGCTTAGTTTTGCCGAATTGACTCCAGTTTTGGAGATATTTTTACTTTTATGTTTTTATAATTTTGTTTGAGCACTGTGCATTCTCAAGCATCCAAAGCTTCTCTAACCCTTTAAGGGGCGCATTATTTTTCAATATATGTCTTTCCAGATGTAAAAAACTGTTGATTTTGCATGTTTTCTATCACTATCATAAGTAAGTTTAAAAAAGTTTTTAGCATTCGATAATAAAATATGTACTTACGGTAAGTTTAAATGGCTGGCTCCAAGTTCTCTTCCATTTGCTACGTGGTGGGATGTGGCTTGGAGGATCTGTTTCAGCCAACTGCCTGTAGATACAGCGACAGATTAATGATTTAAATTTTTTTTCACTCTGCATTATTTTCACACTAATTTAGCAAAATTTGAAGAGTTTTATTGACATACGTAAATATTCGTAGTGTGCATTACACTCTACTTCATGGGGAAGTGCCATAGTCATTATAATACAATAGTGGCCTGCACTGATCACTATCACATTGCTTATGCTTGATGAGGTACATCCTTATTCTTGAATTCTTTTATTATTCTTCAATTCTTTGGTTCATGCAACGTTTATTTACAATTTTATAGATCTCATTTTAGAATCTTCGCAATGTATGATAATCTCGGAAGCAGTCTCCCACACATAAAGGAACTTTACATTCAGGGCACCAGAGAGGTAATCTTTTTCGCTTAGATCAAGGGTCGGCAACCTTTTGCACTTAAAGAGCCATTTCAAACCATATTTCATAAAATAAAAATTACTGGGAGCCGCAAAACTCTTTTCACCATAAAAGAAAAACAACACTGCAATATTTTAATTTTTTTTGTTCTAATAAAAAACTGTCTTATAAAAGCAGTCAATTCAATCAGATTTAGTTAATGTCATTTCTGCTCTTGCATCTCAGCGCAAAGCATCTGCATATCAGGGCTGTAAGATGTCACCTTTATCTTCACACAGGATTGTAAGCTGTCATTTGTGAGACGTGTGCGAGCTGTGTTTAATGTAGTTCATGTCAGAGAAAAGTTGCTCACGTACGTATGTGGATCAAAAGATCGACAGGATTCCAAGTGCATACTTTTTCATGTTTACATGCACATTGGGAAGACCATTCCATGTTTTGAAAATCAGAAGATATTCATATGTCTTTGTCGGCTATGTTGCCCAATTCTATTTCAAAATCAGATTGACTCACACCTTCCAATGCAATCGTATTTAGTTCGTATGAATCGATGCTGAAGGGAGAAACAGGAAAGAACAAAGTCTTCTTGTCTTTTCTGAACTTACAGAAACGTCTTCATAATAAACTTTGCATTGCTATGACTGCAGATTGCAAATATTCCAAATTTATTATAATGTCACTGTGAATTTGAACTTTGATAATGTACCTCTCTGTAAATCTCTGGCAAAAACCGTAAACTTTTGTTCGAATGCCAAAACATCTTCCAGCATGTGCAGGGCTGTACGCTCTTATGCTGCTTTTCTTGAGCATTTAAAAAATGCGAAGTCGTTGACACAGAAGTCACATAAAGCATATGAAAAGTTTCTTGCCCAAACAAAAATGGCTGGCCCGCCGCAAAAGCAACTCCGTTTAGGTCATTCCTTTGCTCTGGGAAGTTTTTCTCAAAACAAATACGAAGACAAGGTAAATGGAAATTACTGTTAGACAAATACATAAATTAGATACTTTTTTCGTTTTTTGGTCATTTACTCTTAAATATTTGGAAGTGGCTGTTTTGACGTTGATAGCATTTTACCCTTGAAACCTATTTTCCCGTTGACGATTTTCTATTTTTAAATAAGCATATTTGACACGAATGACTCAGCGTCGCTGTATTGTATTGGTTAGTGAGTTGGCTATTAACGTTATTGCTGGATATTAAAATTGTAAGAAGAGTGTACACAAAGATCACTTTTTTTCAAAAAGTCTTAAACATTGACCAGTCACAAACAATCAAAAGTTACGTTTTTGGTACGTCATACAATTCGACAATCACAGGCATTCAGCAGCATACCGTAGTAGTTTCCAAGAGTAAAATGTCAGCGATGTCAAAATAGTCACGGCCTAAATGTTTTATTTTTATGGGCTGTGTGTGTGGTTTGTTTACTCCAGTCCTGTTTTCGGTTACTGGACCACTTTGTTGCCAATATGATTCCGCTTGATGTGGTAGAATCTGAAAGTTTTAGGGATTTGATAAAGTATTGTGCTCCATCTGCGAAAGACATTTCAAGAAGAACCTTAACACGAAGGATTTATAATAAGTATGCTTTTATTGCTGCATCGTTTAAATGCTCATACCTTTTGGTTACAAACTTACATTTACCTGACACTCATTGTTTAACGTGGGGTTGTTTCTTAAAGAGTGTGGAAGGTTATAAAATAACATAGAACAATGCATGTTAAAGATAAAAGTTTAGCCAATGATACCAATTCGATGAAATTTGAATATTTTTACCCTTCGGTATATTAAATATTCTGTGATGCTTGCTATAAACTTATTTTAAAAGTATTTTTTCCAAGGTTTACAAAAAAAAAGGATCAATTAAAGCTTGCGCTGAAAGATGCTGTTGCAGTGGCCACCACAGCAGATGCATGGTCATGCAGAAACAGGTAACGCAAAAATGAAAATTTCCTTTTGGTTAAATCATAAATGCACGTAATTGTCATTATCAGCAATTCATGATTGTGTGAATTTAAGTCAAATTGCATGCAGTGTTGCAAGGCATTTTTCAATTTCACCGGTAGGCAATTTTATGATGAGACAAAAAAGTGTAAAAAAGGTCCCAATTTTATGAATTCTGGTTACCAATACATTGTGGTCGATTTATCGATGATTTTGACGTGAGCGGTTCAGAACAGATGGCTAATTTTTGGGCACTGAAATAAGGTCAATTTGCCCGAAAAATGTTTCATTTCATAAATTCACTTGAAAAATAAGTTTATTTTGATTTATCAAACAAGTTATGAATGTTGCCCATTAAATACTTCAAAAATAACTTCACTAGGTAGGCAATTGCCCACCCAGTTATAATGCTAAAAAATCCTCTGCGGTGGTGATTCTATTTACTATCTGTTAACTGCCTTTTGTTTGAACATAATGCAAGAAGGACTGTTGTGATTTTCCAACAGCTTCATTTGTATGATTTTCTTCTTGTATAAAAGCTGTCCGTTTTCTAATCTCTAATGTCAATAGTACTGTACTTAGATAGTATTTTAGGGGTAATGAATTTCGGAAGCAGATAGTAAAGTATTATTGATTTTAGAGATTAGCCAGTACAGTACTATTGGTTTGAGGGATTAAATCACAGACAGTTCTGATACGATAGCATTGTGATTTAAACCGAACAATAGAATTGTAATCTCCTTTTGTAACCTACAGTTCATTGGACTTTCTTGGTTCGAACCACGAGGCAACGCCGCATAAAACCCACGTGTGTTTTTTGGCGCAAATGTTATATTAGAGTTTCAGCCAGAACAAGAACAATCTTTGTGAACTCGAACCAACTTGGGTAAATTTTTGCTCAAATTTACTTCGTGGCTATTAGTTTATGACGTTGTGTTCGGATAAGGCTACAACTCGTTAACTACTGCAGTGGCAATTATTTTCTGTAGTAATTTATAAAATAAAGCACTAAAACAATAAACAATAGCGTTTAAGGGAGAATTAGAGGAAGCTAAAAGAAACTCTACCCACTTCATACATTAATTTCAAGATAGCAGTATTATTGATTTCACGTATAGTCTTACATTAGTAGGCCTTATCAACGGCCCGTGAAAGAACCACCACCAAATGATATATTTGTATTTCAAATTGAACGTCAATGTGTATTTCGTTTGTTTTATCTTTGAGATGTGTTACGAAAATCAATTCAAATCCTTCTATCATCTATTTTTCACTGATGAGTTTTAACTGTTGTTTCACAGGTCTTATCTTGGCATGACTGTGCACTGGATTGATAGCGATTGATAGTACACTGGATTTTGGTGGAGCGTTGGCGGAGAAGCCACGACAATGCAACAGCAGTGAGAAGCTGTTAGACGATTTTTTGAAAGAGAAGCACGAGTCCCAAAGCAAAGTAATTGCTATGTTGCTATCTAGCACGACGCTCAGGGAGTTGTTTGTTAAGTACAACACAGCTATACCTTCCAGTGCAGCAGTGGAACGCCTGTTTTCCCTTGGAAAGGATGTGCTTAAACCAAAACGATCTGGGCTTAGCGATGAACATTTTGAAATGCTTGTTGTTTTGAAATAACTGCGTTTTAATAAATCTTCGTTTTTGTGTTGTTTTTATGATAGCGAGGCTATTGCAGTTGTAAATGTTATTACTGTTTTTTACTGGTACGGTGGTACCGGTATGAAAATTGCCTTTTTTTACATGACATCAATTTGACTGAGATTCGAACTTGTTACTATTGCTTTTAGCGCCTTAGCGGTTAGCGACCGCTAGTTTTTAAAAAGGACTAGCGTTAGCGTTTATCAGCGCTCAAGTTAAAAGTGGTTAGCGGATAGTGGTAGCGCCGATAAATTTTTTGCTGACTAGCGTTAGCGATAGCGCCGTTACTTTGTAACTAGCGGGTGCCCACCACTGTGCATTACACTCTACTTCATGGGGAAGTGCCATAGTCATTATAATACAATGGTGGCGTGCACTGATCACTATCACATTGCTTATGCTTGATGAGGTACATCCTTATTCTTGAATTCTTTTATTATTCTTCAATTCTTTGGTTCATGCAACGTTTATTTACAATTTTATAGATCTCATTTTAGAATCTTCGCAATGTATGATAATCTCGGAAGCAGTCTCCCGCACATAAAGGAACTTTACATTCAGATCACCAGAGAGATAATCTTTTTCGCTTAGAATTCAAGGGTCGGCAACCTTTTGCACTTAAAGAGCCATTTCAAACCATATTTCATAAAATAAAAATTACTGGGAGCCGCAAAACTCTTTTCACCATAAAAGAAAAACAACACTGCAATATTTTAATTTTTTTTGTTCTAATAAAAAACTGTCTTATAAAAGCAGTCAATTCAATCAGATTTAGTTAATGTCATTTCTGCTCTTGCATCTCAGCGCAAAGCATCTGCATATCAGGGCTGTAAGATGTCACCTTTATCTTCACACAGGATTGTAAGCTGTCATTTGTGAGACGTGTGCGAGCTGTGTTTAATGTAGTTCATGTCAGAGAAAAGTTGCTCACGTACGTATGTGGATCAAAAGATCGACAGGATTCCAAGTGCATACTTTTTCATGTTTACATGCACATTGGGAAGACCATTCCATGTTTTGAAAATCAGAAGATATTCATATGTCTTTGTCGGCTATGTTGCCCAATTCTATTTCAAAATCAGATTGACTCACACCTTCCAATGCAATCGTATTTAGTTCGAATGAATCGATGCTGAAGGGAGAAACAGGAAAGAATAAAGTCTTCTTGTCTTTTCTGAACTTACAGAAACGTCTTCCTGATAAACTTTACATTGCTATGACTGCAGATTGCAAATATTCCAAATTTATTATAATGTCACTGTGAATTTGAACTTTGATAATGTACCGACGAGATGGCGTAGTGGTTGGAGCGTTTGCTTCGTAGTCGGTAGATCTGGGGTTCATTCCCCTTGTCGAGTCTTACCAAAAGACTTTAAAAAATGGTATCCGTAGCTTCCCTGCTTGGCGTTCGGCATTTAGGGGAGGTTGTGGAGAACAAGCCGGCAAGTTCGCTTGTTGTGTTCTTGGGCAAGGCACTTAACGGGACGCCCCACCTTTATGTGGAAGACAGGTGGCCCATAAACCTCGAAAAAAGGCAACTCCCAAGCGAGTGCGGACTTCCAGTCCAAAGTATAGCGATACAATTCGCTTTCTCGAGAATGGAGGATAAATATGGCAAATAAAACAAAAACAAAACAATACCTCTCTGTAAATCTCTGGCAAAAACCGTAAACTTTTGTTCGAATGCCAAAACATCTTCCAGCATGTGCAGGGCTGTACGTCCTCTCCCTTGAAGAGCTGTGTTTAGCGTGTTTAGGTGTGCTGTCGTGTCTACTATAAAGTGTAGCTTTTCCAGCCATTCCGCCTGTTACGGTTGAAAATAAATAATCCCTTTGCTGTCCAAAAAGATTTTCACTCTTTTTAAACATACGACAAAGCGTTTCAACACTTTCCCTCTGGACAGCTAGCGTGCGCTCTTGTACTTCAAGAGATGAGAGTACATGCTATCCACCTGATCCAATAGCATACGGAACAGACGGTGATTTAAAGCTTTTGTAATTATTTTGCTGATAATTTGAATGACAACATTCATTACTTGTGTACATTTTGAGCAAAACGTTTGAGCACACAGTGCCTCTTGAAGTTAGATGCAATGAAAAGACAGCAGCTTTCTGTCCAAAGACTTTTGCGGTAAAGCTACCAAATCCTTTGTGTCCTTGAGGTGCTAGGTGCCGGATCAGTAGCTACTGACATCAGGTGGGTTGTATTTATGCCTTTTGCTCTTAAACATTCCAAGATAGCCTCACAGATATCTTCCCCACGCGTTTGGACTTTCAGTGGTATCAAATTAATTAATTAATTGATTCCTCTTGTGGTCCAGCAGAGTTTACATATCGGCAAAATAGCGCTATTTGTTCAATATCACTATCGTCTTTAGACTTATCGCAGGCAATAGAGTAGGTACTGCGGAATTTACATCTTTTATTTGCTGTTTGGTGATCTCTTCTGCCATTCTGGAGGTTCTGTCTTTAATAGTTTTCGGAGAGAGTGACATGTCACAGATTTTTTGCATAATTTCACCCTAGTTTTTAAAGTCTATGAATAAATATTCTGATATCTTAATAAATGAATTTTTTGTATATTCTCCATCAGCGATGGTTTTCCATGCTTGACTATTTTCTGAGCGGCCACAAAACTGGCAAACGTGGTTGAATTGGCAGACTTGATCCGATTATTGAATTGACGTTTGCTTTGATCAGCGTTTCGCATTAGTTCTACAACAGCTTTTTTCTCGCATACCCTTTTGAATATTTTTGAGCAAAGGATGCTTATTTTGAAAATGTCTTTCAATATTCGAATTTTTGTTGTTTGCAAATTTCTCATTTGTTTTGTTTTATTTGCCATATTTATCCTCCATTCTCGAGAAAGCGAATTGTATCGCTATACTTTGGACTGGAAGTCCGCACTCGCTTGGGAGTTGCCTTTTTTCGAGGTTTATGGGCCACCTGTCTTCCACATAAAGGTGGGGCGTCCCGTTAAGTGCTTTACCCAAGGACACAACAAGCGAACTTGCCGGCTTGTTCTCCACAACCTCCCCTAAATGCCGAACGCCAAGCAGGGAAGCTACGGATACCATTTTTTAAAGTCTTTCGGTATGACTCGACAAGGGGAATGAACCCCAGATCTACCGACTACGAAGCGAACGCTCCAACCACTACGCCATCTCGTCGTTTTAAGCTCATTACAGATTACGCACACTGGTAAACCGGTCTTATCAGCAATGAAAGCAAATGAATTTGTCCACGAAGCATTGAGCGTTTTTTGTGCTTCAGACACTTTTCTTTTCTTAGATTTACTCTTAGTTGGTCAGCTATTATATAAAATTATCTTTCTAAAACTAGCAGCCTAAAAATTAGTTTTAAATTGACTACATCGATGCCAAAAAAGTATAACAGTTGCTTTCTTTGTTAAACTTATTTACTGCACAGTTTTGCAGCGTGTGTCTTCTCTAACCGCTGCTAGAAACTACGTTAATAGTCTATGTCATCCACTAATTACCACGTCACAATCAAAAATATCAGGGCACAATAATAGATTTTTTGAATTTTCGGCAATTTGCTAAATTAACTTTGAATGGTATCAATATCACATTTTGACTAAAAAGAAGAAATAAAACAGCAGAAAGAATTAATCACAAACTTAATTAAGTGCTCGCTACAGCAGCAATAAAATTTTAATAGTTTTACACTTAAGGGTAAATTTAAGGGTATATAACCCTTCATTTTTTGATAGCCACAAAGAGCCGCAACAGGAGGATCAAAGGGCCGCATGCGGCTCCGGAGCCTCAGGTTGCCGAACTATGGCTTAGATGGTCGTTTTTCAGTGTGGATGCATACTACACAATCTCGTAGTTTTGTACGTCCAGACTCTGACAAAGGTAAACGTTGCAAAAAATGCCTTGAGACAATGTTACAAGCACTTAGTCTATCTAATGCTTCTGTTGCTTTGCCGGCCTGGTCTTGTAGCTACAGTGGTACCGTATTTTGCAAGAAGTTGTGAAATGACTGCTTTGCTGAATAACCGTAATGAGGATTTTTGGCCAGTCCTTTTTATGAGCACATTATAAGCATTTAGCATCGACATGTCCATAAGATGAAAAAATAGCTTCTTGTATCATTTGACCGTTTGTCGTACACATTCAACGACACTAATTTGCGTATCTGTTTTATCAACTGGTTGCATGTTTTTGCTGTAATCAATACCTCAGTCTGGCTTCGTTGTAGGCTCATTTGTGACATGATTTACTTTACCTAATTCTATCATTTCTCCTGTATGTTCTGTTGTAAGCATATGAGCTTCTCTTTTATCATACCATTCCACAGCTAGCAATTTACCTTCTTGAAGTTTACGTTCACCTTTTGGCATAAATACAAATAACGGAAGTGTTTACAAACTTTCTTGATTGTTCCACATGTACCACTTTTATGAACAAGCAAATATGCAGACAAATTGGGACTGGTGTACCAATCGTCAGTATATAAGATAAGGCCTTTTTCTAAATATTTTTTCATCAACTTCTTTACAATTGCACCAGAAACACCATGAGCTTTATCTTTAGGAATGTCAATGTCAGTTCCAGTATACACTACTGAGTCAAGTATTATTCCAGTGTCACAGTCACATAAAACAAAGAGTTTTAAGCCACATCTACGTCTGTTTGATTGGATATATTGTTTAAATAATAATCTTCCTTCGAATAATAAAAGTGACTCGTCAATTACCTACTTTTGATTTGGGTTGTACTATTCATGAAACTTAGCAACAATTTTATTGAACACATTTCTAATTTTCCAAAGTCTGTCCTCATAATTTGGTTCAATATTATCTGCAAAGTGCAGAAATCTCAGTAGCTGTCTGAATCTATTCAGAGTCATATATTTTCTGAATAAAGGAGTGTCGGTTATGTTGTCCACTGTCCAATATTCAGAGATTACTAATTTCTTTACATGCTGCATAGCTAAGACAACAGCAAAAAAAGGAATATGGCTCTGCAACACTTGTATGGAACTTTCTTTGCTACTTCATGAACTGTATTTTGCTCAACACAATGTTTATAATAGCTATTAGTATCATTTACGACTAAATTCACAACATCCTCATTCCAATAGGCTTGAAAATATTCAAACTCTTTTGCCTCAATAGTGAGAGGAAATGACGGGGAAATATCAATACCTTGCTCACGCACTTGAAACTGAGTTTGTTATGGTTCAAAAGAATTGTCATATTTTTTCCATAACCACTTCAGTTCTCCCTCAATAACATCGTTGTCACTTTGAATTTCTTTACTATCATTATCACAATCAGAAGATTCACTACTACTGATTCGGGCCTACCCCGCGTGTTCCCGTTCAAAACTCGCTTGGTTGACGTTCAATGATTTATTGACGTAACCCTAAAACATAAAATAACAAACAATATGCTCACAAACTAATTAATAAACTAACTACTTACAAAAATGACGAGCGGAAAAAGATCCAGAAACACAATTGTTGCAGATAGGTTACTAATACAATCATTAGCTATACTCAAGTCTACATCAAATAGAAATGTCGTTAATTCCAATACATAGTCTAGCTAATAAAACTGTAAATGCTGTCCGTAAACTAGAAATAATTTCAAGCAAGTGCCCAGCTTCCTTAACAAAAAATCTACTACTAGTGAGCTAGTGAAACAAAGAGATTCAAATAGATTGCAGTGTCACGTGGGAAAGCAAGACGAAGCAGAGCAAGATGCGCTAGGCAAACCACGCAAATCGGATTGATTACGCAGTTGTGAATGCAGGCAAGCATGCAAAATCATTAAAAAAATATATAACAAAAGTCACCAGTAGACCAAATCAACTACAATCAGACAAGTTGAAAATGTATTTTTCTGTTTCTTGCAAATTTAATTTTTGTTTCGTATTACGAGAAGGGCCAGGCACGGGTTCCATAACGTTAAATTTATTTATAGAAAAATACAAAATAGTCCGTATGAAACGATACTGAAAAATATAAAGCGGAAATCAAAACCCTTTTACAAAATAACGAGAGCGTTCAAGCCAGAGAGAAATTGGCGCACACCCACTCAAAAAATATTTGAGCAAACATTGGCAACATTTTGTCATCAGTTTATTGCATTTTGAGCGAATAAGTGATAATTTGCATCTCTAAACAAGTCCCCAGCCATCAGCCATCAATGAGCAATAAAATCTCATAAAGCAATTTACAAACTAATAATGAAACTTAGTTATGAAGAAGCGCTTATACCGTTAGGGTGCTGCTGGTTGAAAAGTGCACGGTCAGCAAAGCCGAAAATGAGGTAACCGCCGCATAAAGGATTAATGTGATATTAATTACTGGTTTTTCATTCGAAGTTTAGTGTCCATTTATTCCATACAACCTATAAGTATATCGATTCGCATAAAAACAACTTGTAATGTTGATGATTTATGAAAATTTGATGTGGTTTAGAGTATTGCTCTCAGCTAATAACCATAAAAATTACGACTTTCTCTTTATTACGTCTACATTTCTCCTTAGAGAAAATTTATCAATTTTAGTTATTTGTTTCCCCTGTGCGTTAAAACAGCCATGACTAGGCCTAAAGGCAGCTTAGTGTGGAAAGCATATATCATTCAACTGACTAAAGTGCTAGATTTTATGGATTTAAGAACATAATGAACGATGAATTGCTGGTTTTTGGCGAGCATTTTAATGGGTACTAAATATTTGTTTACAGGAAAACTTAATTACATTGTCTCGAATAAAACTGCATACGAAAAAGTAGTAGAGATGAACATTAAGTAAAGGCAATGCCGAAACAATCCAAACGTATTCTGCTGGATTTGTGGTGAATATATGATGGCAAAGTACCAATTCAATGTGAGAGATTTCACCAAGAGAGTTTTTGAAGCCCACTTTGACCTGAAGTTATGGGACCAAGACAAGTCTTGGGCACCCCGCAAGACATGAAAACATTGTACAGAAACGCTGCTCTTTTGGACCCAAAGTAAGTCGGTTCGATGCGGTTTGGGGTTCCTATGGTATGGCGTGAGCCCAAAAATCACCATGATGATTTTTATTTTTGCATGGTGGATATGTCTGGATGGAATCAGCGAAAGAAGAAAGATTGGTATTATCCTGATATTCTTCTTCTTCACATGGAGGGGCATCCAAAAAAACGATGGAATCAGATGCTGGCCGTGGTGATATTAAGCCAGCATCGAGTTGAGTCATTCAAAATTTTCAGACTAGATAACACATTACGCTGAAGTTCCAGTTTTCACTTCTTTACCTGATCTTACTGCAGATGAAATGCTACTGAAAGTGATGGATGATAGTGATAGCAGCGACAGTAGTATTAGTAGTTCGTAAAGCATGGCTGCTGCAGCATCTTCGCTCAGTACAAAACCAAAACCCTTTAGTCAAGGCCAAACGAATGACCTAGCTCGTGATTTCGGTTTATCCAAGGAATCGTCTGAAATTTTGGCATCTCGTCTTGGTGAACATGGTATACTGGATTTGGGAACTAAAATTACATTCTACCGTGATAGAGATAATTCGTTGATTCGTTTTTTACTGTGGAAGATAACTTTGTTTATTGCAACAACATCCAAGGCCTACTTTCAAAAATGGGTCTTCCAGAGTACAACCCAAATGAATGGAGATTATTTATAGACAGCTCCAAACGGAGGTTGAAATGTGTGTTATTTCATAATGGCAACAAGTTTGCATGTGTTCTAATTGGAAATTCCGTGATTGTTATATAAAGAACACTATCTAAATGTGAAGATGGTTTTGCAGAAACTGCACTACAGTGAGCACAACTGGGCCATATGCGTAGACTTTAAAATGGTCAATTTTTTGTTAGGACACCAAAGGGGATACACCAAACACTGTTCCTGAGACAGCAGCGCTACTGATCAACACTGGGTAAAGAAGGATTAATCGACATGACAAGATTTTGCAGTAGGCGATACAAATATCATAAATGAATCACTGGTTAATCGCAATCGCATTATCCTGCCTCCGCTTCACATAACGTTGGATCTGATGAAATAATTTGTAAAGGCTCTTGATAAAAATGGTGATTGTTTCAATTATATCGCCAAAACCTTTCCTGATCTCTGCATGGAAAAACTTAAAACAGGTATTTTTGATGAACCCCAAATTCGCAAACTGATGCCAGATCAAATATTTACTGCTCGTATGTCAGTGGCTGAGATGACTGCCTGGTGCTCATATGTCTCAGTGATACAAAAGTTTCTAGGTAACACAAAAACCAGCAACTACCGGAACCTTGTGGATGTGATGCTTCAAAACTTTCAAGCTCTTGGTGCAAGGATGAGCATCAAACTTTACTCTCTATTTAGCCATTTAGATTATTTTCCAGAGAATCTTGGTGATGTTAGCGAGGAATAAGAGGAGAAGGTTCTATCAAGACATTAGGACGATATAAGAAAAATACCAAGGTCGTTGGGACTCTCGCATGATGGCAGATTATTGCTAGACATTGATCCGTGATTGTACTGAACAAAGCCATAGCTGGAAATCATGTAAGCAAACTTTTCTTCAGATGAACAGTTAAAATCTGATGTGACATGCTAGATGTTTCTTCAAGTTTATAAACATCCTCATGTAACTGTTTGTTACAGAGGCGGTGTTTTGCAAATGATGGACCGATACAATTCTTTGTTGAAGATTGCGCGTTTCCTGTAACATGCTTTATTCATTCCGTGAATTAAGAGCTTTGCCTGTTTTGGCTTAGTAATCATTCGTGTCAGACCAATATTGATCATTTACACTGAAAACACGTTTTATTCATTGACCAGCCTTGTATAAATGTGCATTTAAAAGTAGCCCTAATTACGATAAAAAAAATAGATAAATAATTCAAAATATTTTAAAAACTGGAGCCAATCTGCAACAAATAACATTATTTTTGAACTCATCGCCCCCAATTTTCCCTTAAATTGCTTTCAACTGGTATGCCAAAATTTTTTGAGTTGCCTGTGTAATAGATTTTGAGTTGCAAACATATTTATCGACAAATCCCAAATTACAATGTTTGATTCTTAAGAGTTGGCCGACCAGTTTACTTACTTTGGCCTCGAAGACCAAATAGACCATATTTGTCCTGTTTGCACTACACACAATGCACAGCCTATTCTGTAAAATCTTCGAACAAAAGTGCATTGAGTAGGTTGATGATATAACAAAAATTAACAAAAATAACTTGTTGGCATTTAGCTCAATTTCCTCAATGATTCACTAATTTTTGGCAATCTAATTCTATCAAAGTTCCCACCAGTAAAAGATATTTCTGTGGCTTTCACCAAGGTGTTGCCAAAAATAAATCAAATGACACTAATTTGAAACAAAACCGACAAAATCTAATCGGTTTTTGTGAGAAAATTGATGATTATTAGGCAGTAGCTGCAATTGCCCGAAAGAAAACAGATATGTACTTTTAGGCTACAAAATTAATCTCACGGTTGTATGCTGTTAAAGATTATCAACCTAAAAACCTGCCTCGTGGTTTTATGCTTTTCCAACAATTTGTAAATAGTTCTTCTCTTCGTTTACCACGACCAGTAGAAATTTACTTGAATTCTAAAGAAACGGATTACGTCACCGCGGGGCTTAGTTTTATCAATGGTTTTATTGCAGGGCGTCAAGCGTCTTGAGATATCTTTCCGGTTTGGGTTCAGATTCATCAAAATTTATTTTTGTCCGTGCAGGTTTGATGCCCTATAAAGTTTGTTAAGCAGGTTCGATTCGGGTTCATCAATGTTCAATTATAAAGGTTCTGGATTAATTTGGATTTAATTTGGGTTTAGCTCGGATCCAACCAACAACAATTTAGAGCTGATCTTTGGGTCAATTTTTTTCGACTGTTGTTCTAGTATGTTTCAATAGTTTTTGATGCATTTTGTTATTTTGTGCCATGTGTTTATAAGCAAATTTTGCTGTGAATTTAGTTGGATGGAAAAATAAAACAAAGCCGAACTTAAATGAAGTTTAAATGGGTTGATAACACTCAAAATTTGGGTAATAATTTATTGCCCAACGACGCAATAGATTCAAATACAGGGTGGTCCAAAAGTAGGTGGACAGTAATCAAAATTGGCTTATACCTAAATTAGGTAAATATTAGTATAAAAAAGATTATTTTATTGTGTTGTATAGTATAGTATAGTATACATGTATAGTATTATTTATAACCAAAAAATAATCTTTTTTTGACTAACATTCACCTAATTTAGGTATAAGACAATTTTGACTACTGTCCACCTTATTTTGGACCACCCTGTATATAGCAGTAATCTACTTTTAAATAATCACATTCAAAGCAGAAAATTTGTTAACACGAAATTAATCAGAACTACAAGCAAGAAACTTATTTAATAGATTTGTATAAAAGTGCGTATTTGTACTGTAGCCTTTCAAGTCACACGCCGCATTGCGTGTTTTACTGCAGTTGTTAATTTGTGGGCATCGTTTTATCATCTCAGCAGTGTTAGTGTTGTGATATGATTTCTGCCAGAATTTTCCAGTCTAGCACGCAGTAGACGCATGATTCGCTTCTCTTTCAAAGATCGTCTGTCATTTTGACATAAGTTTTTGCAAATTTATTCTCTTTATAATTCGGTTTGCTAACCTTATTTGGAAACCATTCGTAATTACAACACTTGCACACCAATAACCTTATTTGGCAATCATTTTATTCCAATATGTGCTTGTAAAACCCTGAATATCCCATCCTGAAACCAAGACACACGGACTGGTATCTTCAATATTTGTCTCATCACCCGGTTAATCAAAAGGTTAGTGTGGCTCGTACATTATTCTCCAGAGCCAACAGTATCACATCCAATAACGAAAAAGAGATTGAAGAGTTTCATCAGATAACAAAAACCTTAAAAAATAACGAATTTCCCAGTAACAAATGTAATTTTAAGAAGTACTTGAAAAATCATAATTTTAGAAAAACAGAAAAACTGAAACGGTTCACTTTGATTCCCTACGTGCAAGGTGTCTCCAAACCTATTATCCGAATTCTGACTCAAGTTGATATCGGAGTGGCTTCAAAACCACATCACACGTTGTCTTCGTTGTTTCGCAAACCTAAAGATGTTATTAATTTTGAACAAAAGCGTGGTTTGGTGTATCAAATTTCTTGCCGGGATTGCAATGCTGTGTATGTAAGTGAAACAGGACGTAGTGTTAGAACCAGTAAGCGGGAACATGCTCATGCGGTCAAGACATTTAACACTAAAAAGTCAGCGCTGAGTCAACATGTTATGGATTTCGATCATAGAATAGATTGGGATAATGTCAAAATACTGAAGTCAAAATCACACGCATACAGACGTCGCGTGGCGTAAAGTTTTTTGATAAATCAAAAGGCTTGTTCATGTGATGTTATTAATCGCAATGATGGTGCAAATTTTCCGACTGCTTATAGTGTGTTTGTCTCCAATAAAAAATGTCTTATGTTTCTCATAACACTTTTCACTTGGCCACTCCTGTATCTGTTATGTAACAATGTTTTTGTTATTACGTGATTGCCTGCCCTGTTGATAAATAATTTTTAGTGTTTAGTAATACAGGTTGTTTTTATATTTTTATGTTGTACAGTTCGTATGTCACATTATTAACATCTACCGTTTTCTGAAGAAGCTCCCCAGTAAATAAGGGGAGCGAAACGTTAAATTTGAATATTAAATTGTCGAAAGAACGAATTGATCTGGTTGAAATTTCGGATATATCCTATTAGCTAAGCCATCCATGACATCCTGTGTTAGGTCACAACAATCTTATTTTTTCTCATCGTAGCCTACTATATAACCATTTGAGTGATCTTCACCCCGTGTTCGCCCCTTTTTTCTTACTGCAGCGATTGCAAATCAACATCAAACAATTATTCTGCCCAGCACAGTAAAATAATAGAGCGACGATTTTGTGATTCGAATGTTGAATAGAAAAAACAATTTATTTGATGACGTTACGGTTATGGTTGAGGTCAGCAAAATTTATTTTTTCGTCCGATTCCGGTTCAGATCCATTTGTTTATCAAAAACGTGGTTCACGTACTGTTTGGATTCACCAGGGTCAAATTTTCAGAAATTCGGGTTAGCTTCGAGTTCAAAAAAATATAAACAATTCATTCCGACCTTCTGTTCGGGTTCAGTTGAACGCACTGTTTCATGTAAGTATTATGCATTTTAGTTAAAAAATAATACTGAAAAAATCTAGCGTTGTTTCCACTTTAGCCAAGATTGATTAATTCAATGTGTCTCTAAAAAAGTGTCCTTTTCCCAATTTTATGCGTGATTTAAAATACTTGGGGCAGTTTCACAAAAACTGTTTGCCTATGCAGTCGCACCAAGGATCTTTGGGTCGCACTCATTCTGAAACTCATCGTCGTTATTCGTAGAGAATATGCACTAAATGTTAAACCGACGTAGTGATTGATTACCCTCAAATAGCATGAGCATTCGCTAGGAAAGGAAAAATGAGTATCTTCCCTCCTGGCAATTTGGTTGTATCACAGTTAAACCAAATATTGAGTAAAAGTTTGCAAAATAGGATGAACTTTGCTAAAGCATGCTCCCCAAGAAAAAGTTTTTGGAGTCATCTCTGCCCACAAAGTAAGTATATTTGATAAGTCAAAAACAAGTTTTTTTTTATTCTGCCATAAAATCAAATTAGGTTTTAATTGTATGCCTGTAACGACATGAGGTACTTTTGTCTAAAAATAATCATTGGTCGTTGTTGATAGTAGGCCAAGTCTAAATCTTGTTTTTGTTAGGCATTATAGCAATCTCCATTTTGGGTACCTGGAAATTGTATGTTGTAAATGGCATTTCATTCGTTTTTATCTCTTGCATTCTTGAACGAAAATTTTTATTTTGTCTGATATTTGTACAACGCTTTGCAGTGCATGTGTGGTCCAAATATTTATTTTGTCCGCAAAGTACGTAGGCCCACCAAAAACACACACGTTTTCTCAGACAAAACAACAAGTTGACACCACAATGTATAGCCTACTGTGTAATAATATATAAATATCTAAGCGGACGAAAATTTTACTACAAAAACGCTCGAGAAAAAAACGGGCGAAACTCGGATAAAACGTGTTGGCCTGCTATGTATAGCCACTTAAATCAAATAACTAATGCAAAAAATCGGAAACTTGAAATGTGCTAAAAGAAACCTAATGAGGTTACACAAAAATGTAAAAATGGTGATCAAAGATAAAAAAACTCAGTTAATAATGTAACTTGCATAAAAATCAGGTACCAAATCTTACAGGTTTTTCTCTTTGGGTTTTAAAATTCTTATTGGCAGCATTGCAAGGTGTTTTTTTCAATTGGAAACATATGCACGTTGTTTACATTTTGTTGGCTGTGGAAGAAAGGTGGTGTTTTATTGCAGGTATAGGCTGGAAGATCAGGTTGCAACAAATTGTCACTTGAAACATTTTGTTGCAGATTTGCTAAAAATATTCCGAAAAAGGTGAACTTTCTTCCAACTTTCTGTTTCAATTAAGCTCTAACTGTTTAGTGTTTTGGATAGACCATGGCAAAAAAAGAAGGCATGATGTAACTATTCTAACCACTAACTGTGGCGTTTGAACGCAGCAATACTAACCATAATATCAGTGCAAAACTGACTGGATCTTAAGAAATGTGCTTATTTAAAAGCACGCTGATAATGTCCCGCTGTATAATCTGCAGGTGTATTTTGCTGTAAAAAACAATATAGCAACAAAGCCTGTAGTACACTGGTACAGTGTGATATCTTTTAGATATCATTAAATAGGTAAATAAAAACGTTGGCATGGTTTAAATATAGGAAGTGGTTACAGTGCAGGCACTGGCTTTTTAGCTTTCAAACCTAAAATGCTGGTCAAGCTGTCAAGTGCCTACCGGTATTTATAATTCATATTTGATGTGATTTCTGCAACAATGCAGTGGCTGGTAGTTCTGTTGCTGTTTCTAAACAGTGTGTTCAGAGATTCGATTCTGGTTGGAATTGGATTGTTTAAAGTAGGCAGTGGCTATTTCGCCGTCGACGGCAATTTGCCCTTGGAATCTATTTTGCCGTGATCATTCACGTGTGTTTAAATAGCCAAATTTGCTATTATCGCACCAGTGATTCTGTGGTGTAGTGGATAGAGTGCTGGTCTTGAGATACCAAGGTATCGGGTTCGAATCTCAGCTGGCCAGGGCTTTAAAAGAAGGCAGTGGCTATTTCGCCGTCGACGGCAATTTGCCCTTAGAATCTATTTTGCCGTGATCATTCACGTGTGTTTATATAACCAAATTTGCTATTATCGCACCAGTGACTCTGTGGTGTAGTGGATAGAGCGCTGGTCTTAAGATACCAAGGTATCAGGTTCGAATCTCAGCTGGCCAGGGCTTCAAAAGAAAGGCAGTGTACACTGAAGGGGCAGGCCCGGTATGTAAATGTACGGGGCAGTGTACACTGCAAGGGAGTGTGCAGGGTGGGGGATAAAGACCTGGGGATGCAAAATTTTTTAAATTGGTTTTTAAAATTGACCAATCAGAGACGACCAAAAGTCACATGTTTAGTACGTCATTAAGATTGACCAATCACAAACAACTCACGGCAAAATAGTCTCTGAGGGTAAATTGCCGTCGACGGCAAAATAGCCACTGCCTTAAAAGAAAGGCAGTGTACACTGAAGGGGCAGGCCCGGTATGTAAATGTACGGGGCAGTGTACAGCATGGGGGATAGAGACCTGGGGGTGCAAAATTTTTTTTTGGTTTTTAAAATTGACCAATCAGAGACCACCAAAAGTCACATGTTTAGTACGTCATTAAGATTGACCAATCACAAACAACTCACAGCAAAATAGTCTCTGAGGGTAAATTGTCGTCGACGGCAAAATAGCCACTGCCTTTAAAGTATACATTACAGTAATTTTTTTCGAATTACGTGAGTGTATGGTACATTGCTGGGGGTCTTGGGAACTAAAAACAAGGGAAATGTACACCAAATATAAAGTGTTTGCTCTGTTAACATTTGTTGAGTGGCATTTTAGGATTAAAGTGAAAAGTCGAAGTTGGCACAAGTTGAGGCTGTGATGTTTGGCCATGACAGACTGTTGCATTGGCTTTCACCTACATTAATTTGCATTGAGCAGTTGAGTTGGTTTAAACTATCTCTGCGAGACAACACTAAAATAAGAAATTTACAGTCTTACGGATATGCATTCTTCTTATGCTTATAATTGCCATAGTTACATGGTAACATTGAGCAGTTTACCATGTGCTCCTGCTCGCATAAGAAATAAATGGTAAATTTAAAAACATTTTTTTGTGCTGCTTTGCTATAATACCAACAATAGAAATGTTTTCAAGATTACTATTGTTGCTTACATCTGTGCTCTTCTCAAAACATAGTTGTCCTGAAGTGATCTTGTAGTTTAAAACAGTCTTGTCGAGGTTTGTCATATTTTTGAGTAGAGTCTGTTACAGTGCATATTCTGTCAGACACTAGTTTGGACCGCTCTGTTGACAGTGGTTCTAGGGAATGTATAAGCACAAGAAGACATTTTATCTTTTGCCACTATGTCATCTGGGAAAGTCAGGTTATATTTTCTGTGGGTTTACGCAATAGTGACATAAAATTGAAAAAATAAAATGTTATGAAAATGTTGCTTTGCAGTATCAATGTGAACTACTTAGCATTCACAGATTTTTATTGACTTAAAAACCAGCTCCAGTAGTACACCACAACTTACACATAAGTACACCAGAAGCTACCAGCCATTTGCTTTTTTTTTTGGAATGGGGTATTTTGTTAGTGACACTTTACCCTTGGAAGCTATTTTGCCATCACCGTGTATGAGTGTTTAAATAGCCATATTAGCTATAATTGTGGCAATGATACTATGGTGCAATGGGTAACGCAGCTGCTTTCAAATGCAATGATTATGGGTTCAAATCTTCACTAGCATGGTACTTTGACAAAGGTGGTGTACACTGCAGGAGGCTTAGTATGTAGATGTATAGGGCAGTGTACAGTGTCTGGGAGTGTACACTGATAGTACAGTATTTTTATTTGTCATTGAAATCAACCAATCAGAAATGGCCAAAAGCCACATGTTTAATGCATCATTAAAATTGACTACCATATTTTTCGGACCATACTGCATACTTATAATTTATTAATTTTCTCAAAAATGAAATGTGTGCCTTATAATCTGGTGTGTCTAGTGTGTGGATCAGGTTGCGCTTTGTCACCAAGCTCTGAACAAATTTTATGTTGCAATAAATGCTAGCAATGCAATAGTACCTACTTTAACTCGTTTTTTCTTGAGAGCAAACCTCTTTCTTGTGGTCAAATTGCCTACTCTTATTCCCTTTTTGAGTGTGTGTTTTTCTTCGCTTAATGTGCATAAACCAGTAAACACATACGTGCATTGTGCATGTATTTCAACATGTGCCTAGCATGGTACTGATGAAATGCATTGAATTTTTGTTTCATTAAGGCAGTGGCTATTTTGCCGTCAACGGCAATTTGCCCTTGGAATCTATTCGTAATTATTCACGTGTGTTTATATAGCCAAATTTGCTATTATTACACCAGTGACACTGTGGTGTAGTGGATAGAGTGCTGGTCTTGAGATACCATGGTTGTGGGTTCAAATCTCAGCTGGCAAGGCTTTAAAAGAAAGGCAGTGTACACTGAAGGGGCAGGCCCGGTATGTAAATGTACAGGGCAGTGTACACTGGAAGGGAGTGTACATGGTGGGGGATAGAGACTGGGGGATGCAAAATTTTTTAAATTGGTTTTTAAAATTGACCAATCAGAAACGACCAAAAGTCACATGTTTAGTACGTCATTAAGATTGACCAATCACAAATAACTCACAGCAAAATAGTCTCTGAGGGTAAATTGCCGTCGACGTCAAAATAGCCACTGCCTTTCATTAAATGTGCCGTTATGAATATAAACACATTAGAAGATGTATATTGTTACTGCGTCTTAGTCTAGTGTGCCCTATTAAATATTTTTGTTGTAACCTTCTGTTGAGTTTGTGGAATTTGTCTCGCCTAATGGTTCATTTCTGTGACGCAGTAGTCAACGCGTAGTATCGGTAAAATCCTCGCTTTTTTGTTCAGTCAAATGCAACGCGCCTGCATGCGAAGTAATAGAAAACGGCGCTAGAGTTTGTTTAGTTACGTATCAAATTGTTATTATTGAGTTTTGTGTCACATAAGTAATTAGTTAACATATTAATCTTTATATTGGTCTTTGTAGAGTAAAACAACTGATAAGTAATTGAGATAAGTGTATACAATTGAAAAGTGTTGTCTTACTCAGAAATTCAAGTGGTCATTTGTTCGATTCTTGTCTGGAAAATAGTTCTGGTACATGACAGTTGTCTTTTGTAATTGTTTTGCAGTTAAGTGATTGCAGTTTTTTATTTTTAGAAACGGACATTAAAGGAAGTTTAAAGACGTATAGGGAAAAGCGCAAAACCCCAAATTCATCTTTCAATCAATCGTTTTGTAATTTGTGGAATTAAACCAAATTATCAATTTTTCGTCATTAAATTTATTTTTCACGTTTTTGGAATTGTGTAACTCCATTGAAGTCTATCAGTACTAAACAAGGATTCTACATTTGTTGATTGGATTTGCCTAAGCTTTTTCTGTGGAGAGGCTAGGCGGAAATTAATCAACACCTATGGTCCAAAAGATACGGTAATCCGAAATGTCTGACAGCAAAATAGTTTTCAAGGGTGAAATGCTGTTGATGGCAAAATGGCAACAGCTTTTTTTTTCAAGTTCTTTAGTGATTCTTGCACTGGTTTTGCTGGCAATAAGTTGGTAATGGGTAATTAAGCAAGTAGTCAAGTGGGGTCTTCTAAGGAATTGATTGCATTACTCAGTAAGAATCACCCAATGAAAGTATGAGATTATGTCATGAGTGGGAAGCACCATGTACACCAGTGGTTGCTGTTGATCTCACCTTTAAACTTTTTGTTCAGTTTGTTTTGGCATGAAAATTTCGGTACTCCATGTAATGATTACACGTGGTCTATCAAAAATTAAGTTTTTATGACCTAATTTTATACTACAATAAATTATGTAATAATCAGTACATGTCAGCAGTGTCCACTGGAGATTTTGTCAGTGCAAACTTATTTGGTAAATGACAGAATTTTGCACAAAACTCAGATTAAAGTGTATAACAAAAAGCGTTGCCTATAACTATAGTACACCGTATGAGAATAATATTATTCCATAAACAAATAGGGCAAAATTGTACACAGGAGTAAGATTTTTTCAGCAAGTATTGTTGCATTCCACTCACACCACATGTTTAGGCGAAAGTTGAAGTGGGATACATTGCATACGATTGTACTAGGTTTTTTTGAAAAATTCTCTAAGGTAATATCTACCTAAAAAAGTACTCGATGTAATACCTGAGTGTTACTGATCTATCATATCTACTTCATTGCCAATTACCTTCTCTCATATTTTTAATAATTTTACTTACCTTTACCACGTGCATACATTTTGGTAGTCGTCTTGTTCAAATGGCAACTAGTAGTTCCAGCGCTTTGATACCACAGATCAAATCTATTTTTTAAATCACCCGGTTCTGTCCAATTATACATTCGACAACCAAAATAGTCCACTGCAAAACGTGCGCATAGGACAAGCATTTTAAGTTGTGGTACAATTGTGTGCCTGTTGACTAAAGGGGATAACAACTCTGCTGAAAACAGGCCAAATAAGACATTGCCAGGGACTCGGAAACTTGGGAGGTGTATAGTGGCTATGTGCAACGGTTATAGTGATTTTTAATAGAATCTTTTTTCAAAAAATAATAGTTTTATTACTGATGGGGGCCTGCGATTACAGTAATTAACTTAATTGTGAGTGCTTCTCTTTGGGTTAATATCAAATTTCTAAGCTGCCATTATGCCAAGATAAAGCAGCATGCTCTAAATCAGAGGCTTTTGCTGATTCAAATTTGCATACAATTACAAAAAATTGTCGTAAATGGTAGATATAATAGTTACCGTAATAGCTCATTCTTAAAAAAGCATATCATTTCCGCACCTTTCAACAACTTCAGTAGGCTTGCAAGCACTCGCTAAATTTAACAATTAAAACTTTGTAAAGATTAAGGATGCCTATGCTGAAAACAGGGCAAATAAAATGTTGTCAGGGACTTGTAAAACTTGGGAGACATGTAGTTGCTATGTGCAACCCCAAAATTTTTCTTTAATTGTTTGCGTTTCAAAAAATGCTAGTTTTGTTTCGGAATGAAATTCAGCCATGTCAAAAATATAAATTTTGTTTCTGTATTTACACCTATCGGTTGGGTGAAGTCAGTGCAGCTGGTTAAACCGATATTGTTAACCTCGACAATACTGAAGGGGGACAATGCTGGCAGAGCTGACTAGTTGGTATATATTCTTTAGCATTCAAAGAACCTATTGGCAATCTGTTGATTGTTAAGACTTTAATTTCATAACCAGGTTTTTTTGTGGCTAGATTATTTCTGATACAACTATGTATCAATGGTTGCCCTGACTTTAGTTTAGATGATTGTGGGAGTATTAGAAAAACTTTATAAATGAAGCTTAAGCAATTGGAAATAATTTTAGAAACTTTGAGACGAGTTAAAACATCCTAAACTTTTGTTGAATCGATATGAAACTACTTCTTATGTAGGAGGTATTTTCGCTGTGTAGCCTGTATAGTATATTAATTTGCATTTTGTATCAATTTGTCTTAAGCCATGGCTTATACAGTAACACCTTATTTTTTGTCTACAGTAATAGTTATATCAAGTAAATCATATGTGGCAATTTAAGTGCAAACTGTTTTGAACTGACTTAGATTATTTGACAGAAGAAAATAAATAGAGAAAGCAAGAAAGTATGTCATTCTGCTTACTTATGATAAAAATTAACAAATTTCAAAGATCATGACTGTAGCCACTGTTGTCTAAATTTCAAAATGTTTCATTGTTTCACCAGGATGTTTTCTAAGTTTTTGGTTTTTATAAAGGTAGTTCAAAACTGGGTTAAGAAAGACGTAGCTAATGTTGAGAGATGCTCATCACTAGCCTTTGAGCTCCTCAATTTATAAAAACCAATTAGTTTCTTTCTTTACAAATGTTCGTTGCATGAAGCTGGCACAGCTGAACCAATGTCTTTACCAAGACAATAGCTAGTGCTACTTGCTGGCATGTAGCATTTAAACTTTTTTCTTTCCTAGGAAAAATATTGTAACTTGGTATAAACTCTAGAAATTAAACCAGCGGCTAATAGTCTAAATTCGACTGAATCTAAAAAAATTTTAAAGTCACATGTTTTTTAAATTTCTGTAAAAGTAAATATGCTAGTTTGCTCTCCAACATGCATTTTTTTTCAGTCATAGTTCTCAAACAAGTTGTAGAAAACTTTTTGTATAAAGTCACAAAACTGTATGGTTTTTATTTTAAACCAATTTTACTTCTGTATTCCCTTACTCCACCTTATGCATTTAATTTGTTGTTTGCTTCAGATGATTTGTAACCTAAAGGAAACAGAAGACAGCTAAATAATGCACTAAGCAAGCTTTATGAATTGCCGAGTTTATATTTTACGTGAATACTGCTAAAGTGTGGTTTCCTACTTTGACGCCTATTCTTTTAGAAGTTTCTGCTTACCTCCCTTAGGAAGGTCGGTTTTCTTGCTGGTAGCCACTGCAATAAAGCATAGATTTTTTTCTATCTGTTTATTTTAACTCTTCTAATTTGTGGACTTACTTGCGTAAAACTTCGCACTATTGATCAGCACCCAGGGATAAGTCATAAGTGGGTTCATGAAGTTATGGTAACTTATAAATTGATTGCTGGAGCCAAACATTTTAAATCGTCACTTTTGGAAGAAAAATAATTCCAGATATCAATTTTCTAAAATTTAGTCACAGCCTCTCAAGGAAGGTGATAAATTTATTTGTTTGTCTACGTTTACCATGTTTTTTTTTAGAAAATTATCCTGCTTACAACGCGGATAACGAATTGTTGGTCTTTCAAGAAAAAGGTGCTGTCACTCAGACTACAGAGCTTTACGTAACGGAAAATTGATGTTGAGTAAATTCATAGCGTATTAGCTTCTCTTTAAGCGTGTGATTGACACAAGTGAATGAGTCGAATTGATTTACTGACATAATATTTTCATGATTTTTGACTGAAAGTGGTAGCAGCAGCTAGTAGTTCAGTTTTAATCTGGTTTGTTTCGCTTAACGGAGTTGGCCGGATACACCCCACTCCTTCAGCCGTCGTTCGCTCACATCGCTCGATCGAAGGCATCTTCTTCCTCAAACAAACCTTGTGTTTTGTTTTGAAAGATGTTTTGAAAGCTTTTTTGTAATTTGCGACATGCACAATGATAACTTAAATCTTGTTTTGCAGCACATTTTGAACGAGTTATCTAGCGGTATCAAACTTCCTCTGGATTCGATGGTAGTAGTGAATCATGTGGAAGACATGCTAAAAGAAGAAAGTAATTTTATGGCTTTGGTAAGTTTCCATATGTTAAAACTGATTGTACGGAATTATGATCATTTTTAACAGCGACTGTCTCTTCTGAGCTCTTACTACAATAAGGCTCCAGCTCGGACAAGTCAGTATTAAAAAGGTCAGTTTTGGTCCCTGGCTGTGAAGAAACATAAAGATTAACATCTTTGTATGCAGAGACTTCCTGCATTGTTTAATATTCTGTCTGAGTGAAGCTGCCCACCGAGCAGGTTGTAAGAGGCAAATTTCGGTGCCCACCGATGGCAGTTTGCCTTGTTGGTGGTGGGGTTACCAGTCTGGAATTGACTGATTCGAAATGGGAGGCCCCCCCTGTCATAGTATTGATTTGGTTAACGATGTGAACCTGTCTTGCCCTTCATGCCGTATTTCCATCACAAAGAAGCGGGAGGGTAAACGCACTTATAATGATCCTTTTTCAACCTGCAAGGTTTTGATGCATCACCAAATAATGAGTCTGTATTAGAAGTTGAATGATTAATTTTTCAGGTTTTTTGTCTCGGCGGCGTCGGTGGTCACAATGCCTCCATTTGCGAATAGCAAAATGACATCTAAATTTGAATTTTTCAAGTAAATTCACAAATTACTAGAGTTAAAACAAACAGATAGAAAAAAATCTATGCTTTATAGCAGTGGCTACCAACAAGAAACCTCCATTTGCGAATAGCAAAATGACACCTAAATTTGAATTTTTCAAGTAAGTCCGCAAATTAGAAGAGTTAAAGCAAACAGATAGAAAAAAATCTATGCTTTATAGCAGTAGCTACCAACAAGAAAACCGACCTTCCTAAGGGAGGTAAGCAGAAACTTCTAAAAGTTGACACAACCATCAAAATGTGGCTCAAGTTCGCTTCCGACAGAAGTGGAGGTCGGCGTAACAGATAATCTTATTCTTGAATCGTGGACTTTCTCGGGAAAATCAAAAATTCGAACTGTGGGCACCGCTCGCTTAGACTCGGTCAGGATTTGGATGAGCAAGTAGTTTTTGTATTAATGTGTAGTGAGTGATTTTTACGGTGGTCTTTTATTAATGTAGCCTATGCCATCTTCTGACCTGATAAATTTTGAAGTGTTTTTACGTTTGTTTGATTTTACCCGGTTATAAATTGACGCTTTGCTTTTAAGAGCTTTTAAAAGACTGCCTAGAGTAGTGTGAGGGGTGCATACGAAAAACAATGAACTGGCATATTACTAATTTGATACTCTTGTTTTCATAGCTTTTGTTGAGTATGTTTTTGTAAATAAGTTTTAAAAGTATGTTTTCGTAAATATTTCAAAAGTTTGTTATCAAGGCAACCGTGATACGAATCCAAAAGGTCTAGAACTTAAAGTAAATTATTGCGCATTGCACATTATACACGCTATAAACTATTGCACACTGCTTTTCCTGGAGTGGCGATGTTTAAATCATAATTTTTAATAGACTGAAAGGCGTATTTTGTAGTGTAATTTGCTGGGGCTACTGGGCTACTCTAACAAAATGACGTTTGTCTAGTGGTAGAGCTGACGTCGGGCACATGAAGTTATTTTGTGGACGAGCCGACGTCGCCGTTGGTCGTTTGCTGACCTACTCCCGACCTTGGGTCGACGAGCAAACTGTCTTTAAAACGACTTCAAATTACAACGTTGGTTCGATTAATTTAAGTCGAGTTGACGTCGTTTCGACGCTTTATTGCCAATTTGGAGGAAGATCATGGTTTGAGCGCGACAAGAAGGAATTGTTATGCAACGCTTGATGTCGCATTTTTAATGCCAGCGATATCTTCAAAAAAATTATAGTAAATCAAAGCTTATTACCACAAGGCCCAACTTACCTGACTGTCCCCAAATGTATTTTTGGAAAGAATATTTCTTTAAAAGCTTGAGGCCAATTGCTAAAGATGAAATCGGACCATCTTAAACTCTTCTTTTTTTGTTGGGGCATCAAATTATTCTCCTACCTTTCAAAACGTTCAGAAATGTGTAGGGTTAGCAATTTATCATTTATAGTAGCTTATCTTTCAGTGTGTGATTTACATCTACCTTATGGAAACTTAGTGCAAGGCAAATAGATGAATGATTTAAGCGTTTAAAAGTGTTTCAAAATTTTGAAAGGCGAAATTTGGAAAAATTTGCCTTTACCTGAGCCATAAATTGGAAAAACAGGGCCAATATTGACAATATCTAGAGATGACTTGACGCATTGCATGCATCAAGTTTCATCAGTCATTGTAAACGAACCCTAGTAGTGGCCATGCCAATTATCAACAAAGTTCACGAATCTTTTCGAGCAAAGAATTCACTTCAAAGCCTGTTTGCCGGATAAATTTTCATGTTGTTCTTAATTGCTCTATAGATCTTTAAAGTAATATGATGTAATGTTCGGTTGTCATGAAATAAGAGCTCTTTTAGCTTGCTAAGCTTTCGATCTTTAAATCGGTTTCTGTTCTTATTGGTTTCTTCTTTCCACGGCCATGAATCGCGGGTAATGACTATTGGTGTACGATCTCTTGTACAAGCTGCAGAAATAGTATTTTTGAGAATTAAAGGTGGATCAAATTTATGACAACGAAATTCGTTTGATATTGTCAGTTGCGTAGCGAGAGTGTTCTTCGTCTAAGGGCATGGACAGAGATGATTCCTCCCCAAAATCATTTAAATATATTCCAAAATAAGCTTTGCATGCAGGGATGTGGAAGCGGTTATTTTTCAACAGCTTCCGCTTCCACTAACAAAAAACGAGAAAACGACCGTTGACAATTTTTTTTAACTTTTGTGGGTCTGCAGCCTGCCTTCTACACTTCATCATTTTGAGAAGACAAAAACCTTCATTTATTGCTATTACTTTACCTACTTCGCTTGAGCTTATTGTTCTGAACTACCCTGTGTTTTTTTTCATAGATATTAGAACTCGTGTTGAATGTAGAACAGTGCTTTTCAATCTTTTTGTCATCGCGAAACCCTTAATGTACTTTCACGTTTGTCACGAAACCCCCACTAACAAAAATGTAGAAATCTTAAATTGTTTGCAGGAAAATCAAATATTTCGTTACTAAAATCCAAAAACCAATTAAACACTTCAACAAATAAACAGTTATTATAAGTTCCTTCACTACTTTCGATCACTTTTACAACAGTTAACTTAATGCTTCTCAGATCTAAACTGTATGACCGCATATTACCGCTCTCGACAATAACCTGTCGTCACAACAACAAATTACACGGTATAGCGCTGATTTTCCCTCTCTATCCTCAACTAACTCGGACTTTGAGTTAACTTTAACTCTAATCATCATTACCGACTTTCTGTCCATCCACAAAACACGTATTGACTCCGATCTTTTCGGATAGTAAAGTGAAAAATTTCTGTCGTATATATAGTATATACATATCAAGCGAGCAAAATTAAACTGCACCAATCAATAGCCGCCTTAACATGGTGGTGCGGTCCCCAACCCCGTTTGGGTGTGGTTAAAATGGCTGTTGGTTTTCCCGAGCCTCTTTAAAATCGGCCCGTCGTCTCCTGCCTTTCTCTTGCCCGTCTTCTCATTCTTCTCCTTCTCCTGATGAGCGGCAACGTTCACCTTAACCCTTGTCCCGTCTTTTCCTGTTCAGTTTGCACTGGGAATGTGACCTGGCGGGGTAGGTCAGTGCAATGCTGCATATGCTCTAATTGGGTTCATGTAAAGTGCTCACTACTCTCCTTTTCTAGAGTCAGAACTTTTGGCAGCTCTCACTCCTGGAGCTGCCCTCCCTGCAGCGTTCCTGCTTTTTTTAGAGATCCCACACCTACCAGCATTGTGACTTTCTCCTCGGACTCCTCCAGCTGGTATACCTCCACTGCTCAATCTGACCCCCTTTTGCTGATGCAGCACTCGCCTTCAAACCTATCCTTTTTCCGCCCACTTTGTATCGTCTCCCTCTGCACCCTCACCACCGCCTCATGCTCCTGGCTGTTTCTCCTTACCTCCTGCTTTCTCTTCCCTTCCTTAACTCTTTCAGGGTACTTCAATGGAATGCTGGGGATCTCCTAGCCAGGAGCACTGAACTGCAACACTTTATTTCGTCTTATCCCGTTTCCCTTATTTGCATTCAGGAATCTAACTTAAATTTATCTTCCTCTTTCCGGGTTTTCGATTCTCTGTTTTGCGATCTGATCGCAGCCACTCCCGATCTGGTATTTTTCCTACTGACGTCACAGACGCTAGCGACGGCGTCATCATTTTCGTCAGGTAGGGCTTATCCTTCTCTGAGCTTTCTACCTCTTTGCCTGACCCCTACTCTGATAATATGGGGGTCAACATCTCTTTAAACGACTCCTCGCTCTCATTTCTTGATGTTTATGCTACCCCTATTCGCTCTTTTTGAAGGATAGCATAATTAATTTCTTTTCTTCCTCAATTCTTCCCTCTTATGCGGAAGCGGTAGAATTTTCGCGCTTCCGCTTCCACATCCCTGTTTACATGTTGGCTAAAACTCAATTCTTGTTTTCGATAAAAACGCCCAACAAATTTGGATTATTTTCGTAGCATAATGAAGATAAAAACAATTAATTTGAGAAGAAAGTAATGAGAGCACGGACTGCGCACGCGTTTGGCATAAAAAAATTTTTAATTTTTGGCCGAGTCCAAATTCTTTCTAAACTAGCCCAAAATCTGCTGATTTTTAAGCTACAAACTTGAACGAGTAACACTGCATTTGTTATCTACGATAACCGTAGACTTCTTGGAAATAGAAAAACGTTTATATTTTGTTTTCAAATAATCCAATGCATATGAAAAACAATAAACTGGCATATTTCTAACTTGAAAGTCTTGTTTTCATTACTTCTATAGGTAACTTTTGTTTAGTGGTTTTAAATGTGTTATTGTAAATTACAGTATTTAAAAGTTGGTTGTCAAGGCAACTGTGATACGAATTCAAAAATTCTAAAACTTAAAATAAATCATTGCACATTGCTTTTCCTGGAGTGTTGATGCTTAAATCATAATTTCTAATAAATTTAAAGGCGTATTTCGTTGTTTATTTTCCTTGAAGAGAGAAAATTCATGTACTTTTTCATTTCTGATAATTTGAGAAACCATACGGCCAATTTTGGAAATGATGATTACATCCCAAAATCGTTTAAATATATTCCAAAATAAGCTTTACATGTAAAACTTAATTCTTATCTTCGAGAAAAACGTCTGGCAAATTTGGATTATTTTCTTAGCATAAGGAAGATAAAAAAAATAATTTGAGATGAAAATAATTACAAGAGCACGGGCTGCGCACGCGTTTGACAAGAGAAGAACTAATTTTTTCGGCCGAGTCCGAATTTTTTCTGGAACTAGCCCAAAATCTGCTTTTTGGGGGGCTACAAGCTTAAACGGGTAATACTGTAGTTGTTATCTACAATAACCGCATGCTTATGGCAAGCAAAAAAACGTTTATATTTTAGTTATCAAATAATCTAATGCATATGGAAAACATTTAACTGGCATATTACCAACTTGATGCTCTTATTTTCATGGCTTCTAATAAATTTATAGGCGTATTTCGTTGTTTATTTTCCTTGACGTGTAATTCGCTTGACTGCTGTACAATGCTCGTGGTAGAGCCCACCGTAGACCAACGTTGCGCATTGTAGGGCTATTTCGTGGTCCTGCTGAAGGTAAGTCGACTGCACAAATGAAGTTGTTTTGTGGTCTAGCCGACGTCGATGTTGGCCGTTTGTTGACCTTCTTAAGCCGACGAGCAAATTGTCGTTGGTTCGCTCAATCGGAGACGACTAGCTGACGTCTTATCGACGCTTCATTGCTGGCTGGGAAGCATCAATCCAGCTATTGTGACTCATGACAACTATCTCCTCAAGAAGCAACTAGATGGACACATACGCAGAGGTGGTCACTAACGAAGTAGTTCTCAAATAGATATTTCAATAACGGGCCACTTACCTGAGGAGTTACATTTTTTAATACTTTTACCTAGTAAGTTACGTGGGCAGAAACGGTACCTGTACTTGAGAAGTAACAACTTTTAGTGAAGGAGATGCCAGAAACTCACTTCTGTTAACTTTGAATGAGATTTGGAACAACTTTAAATTTGTATTTTTAAAAAATTATTGGTTGAAATGGATCATTTCCGGATCGAATTTTGAAAACCAACAGTTGATTTTTTATTTGGTTGGAACAAAAAATAAAGGACGATATCTCCTCCACAAACGAAATGACAGCAGCAAAAAATGTAAAAATTAAAAGACTTCATGTCTGTTTGAAAATGAAAATGGACAAAAAAGATCTTTACGTCTACGTGGAGACCGAATTAGGCAAAATACTCGATTTTAAAACGTTAATCTTCAACTTGACATAATGCTTTGCCCTCCCCCAAGTTTGTTTTTAAATTTACCATGGTTACTTTCCAAAAAACTAGGCAAGCTGCAATCATCCGCTACTAGTGAGACGTGTTGACATAAAATATTTTGATTTGGAGAAATGGTTAGCTTCAGAATTACATTCAAATGTTCTACAGCGTTTGATTTTTAGCAGTGTGCATCATCCTCCCACCATTGGCATAGGGGCGTCTATTTTATTAAAAGGGGTGAGCGGAAGCATGTTACCCTAAAAATTAAAACAATTTTTCCTTGACATTTATTTAGATTTTGAATTAAGGGCGGGATCATTTCCTTTTTTGAGAATGCTATTTTTGATGTTTCAAATTAATTTTTTCACCTTTCAATTTAAGGCTAGAAACCTTGTTTTGACGTCAATATTTTTTAACTTTGGAAAAACAGTTTTTAAAAACACATACTTTTTAGGCAAAGTTCCTCCAACAATTGACCTGATAATCAGGTTTTACTTGAACTTTTTATAGCTACCATAGCTGCCGCTCTCATACCCACTCGCTTCCTACGGCTATGCCTAAATAAAAGTTTAAATCATGTTGGTAATTGAGTTCCCGAAATTTTTATGATCGATTCTTATACCAAAACTTTAATTGAGTATAAAATTTGATGGGTAGGAGCTGATATGCTTGTGCGAAAATTGAAAGTAAAGCAGAATTCAACAGCTAAAAACGTGAAACCTTGTAAAAATTTTTGAGGCAATTTTGAGACTGTAGTTGGTTTTTTGTAACTTGCGTATACTATTTGTCAGTTTCAATTTATTCTAGCTAGCAATCAATACTAAAGATAGTAGCAAAACTTTCTTTGTTTTGGTGAAAAACGGAATTTCGACAGATTTCGAAAGCTGAAATTATGAAATAAATCACAAATTTGACAATCCATTTTTTATTGAAACAATAGTTTAGCATGATTAAACGTTGAGAAAAAACCTCTTTAAGTCTGGTTATTATATTTAAACGTTATTACCATGTTTTTATATGTGTTCATTGTGGTAAGCTTTGGGATCAAGACAAAAATAATCAACGCTACAATGAGCATGTACAGCCATGGTTTGTGAACATTTTCTAGGGATATTTATATAACCTGACAACAGCATTTGAAAAATCGAAGAAAATTTGATATTTGTGTTTTCCAAAACAATAGGTTTTATCTCTGTTATGATGTTGAAGCTTATTTTTTTAGCAACGCCTACGGAAAACGGCTCTAAACTAACCGCTAATCCCGCCATGTTTTTTCAAGCGTTGCTATTGCTGCAAGTATCTGGAATTTTAGAAAAGTGAATACTTTGCCAGAAACGAAAATAATTAAATTTTTGAGGTTGATGAGTGTATCATGTGGCTTTTGGGCGCACAACACATGGAGTGGCTGATCACGCTCCAAATTGAACGGAAAATTGATTTTTAATAAAGACTGATTTTGAATTGATTTTTAATGAAGATTGATTTTTAATAAAGATTGATTTTTGATCGACTTTTAATGAGGGTTAATGTTTGATTTTTTAATGACGCACTTGGCCTTGTTTCTAGAATATTTGTAACAAAAAATTTATCACAGACAAAAATTATTATTTAAATCACATGATAAACTCGGGGGTAACCAAGTTTTTTAACTGTTTATAATTCTGGTTAAAAGTTGACAGCTACATTTGACATTACTGAACTGAGTGAAAAAGCACTAGTTGTTGTTTCTGAAACTTTGCTGAAAACTCTCTTGTGTTTACACCGGAACAAATTGTACTGCTGATAAGTCATTGTATGAAACATGGCTCATTGTTTGAGACAAAAATTATATAAAATAGGAACTCATAGAAGGTTTGCAAGAACATACCTGATACAGCATAATAGCAATGATACAAAAACAAACAATCACAGAAATGTAGATGGTTCCAGGCCGATGTGGTTGGCCATATCCGGATCCTGAAAGTCCTGACAAGAAGCTAGTGTTTTCAGAACAAATTTTTTATTTAATTATGAAGTTGTTTCTACGTCAATAAAGACCTCCCATTATATTTTCAGCCTGTGACAAAGCAAAACCAACTGAGTGATTGAGTAGTCCACACGTTTGTTGAAAATTGTCTCAGGCCTCTGCCCACTTAGGGCAAATTTCAAGTCATCACACATACCACTAACAATTAAAATGGCAAAGCTAAATGTTGTAGTACAGGGGTGTGCAATCTACGACCCGAGGACTGAATACGGCCTGCGGCGTAAAATTCTATGGCCTATAGGAAAATTTTGTGGCCCAAAGTGGAGGCCAAATTTATCAATTCGATCTTCGAAAATTCGATCTCCAAAGCTTTGTTTGCTTATTTATAGCTAATTATGAAAGACCTTACACATTACATTTGAATGAATAATAAGTAAAAGCTCGCTTTGAAAGTATTGATTTCCATACAAATGGTCTTCGCCTTTTTTGAGTAAAAAATGCAATCAATTAATGCTTCAAAGCTTAAGCGTACAAACAGTTTCAATTGAAAATTCTACCAGCCCCAAAATTTTCGACTAGTTTAAATTTGTCTCGCTTGCAAAAAAGCTTGCACACACCTGCCTTAGTGTATCGCTTTTGCAAGAGCAGCTATTTGCTGATTGTAAAAGATCGCCAATTATGGAAAAATACAATAATTTGCCAGGCAAAACAAAAAATTATAGCCTGATTATTTGGGTGATTTTTAAAAAACTTTTTTTGAATATATCTGGTGCGAAGAGTTTAAAGTGTTCCATTAGGGAAAAACGCAACATGCAAAATATTTTTGAAAAATTTTTACGTTTAGGGGTAACTCAATCCTCTATCTATTAACCAGAGGTCCAAGTGGCTCAAACAGCCATATTTCACATACCGCTTACACTGGAAACTTCATTCTTACACTAAAAGATAAAGAAAGTGTAGTTTCCTATTCAGATTCAAACGTTTCATAGCACCAGCTAGTCTATATTTCAATTTAGATATAAATAAAACTGTATTTTTACCAAAATCATTAATTAATCTAGTTAAACATATTCAAGTTGCTACACTGCAATAATCTCATTGAATACATGGTTTAATAGCAACTACGCACTACTCGTGCAAGCAGCAAAATCGAATTAACATCAAGAAATGTCCAAAACATACCTACTAATTTGGAAGTGACAAGGGACATTGCCCATCAACCTAGCTCCAAACCAAATTTTTTAATACGCCTATATACAAAACTAAAGTTATTTGGTATTCATTCAGGCAGTTAATTGATGCATAAAAATTTTCTTTTTGTTGTCGAAAAATATTTTTTAAGCAGCTAAACAACTTGCACGAGGTGCTAGAGCTGAATGCTATCTTTTGTTAACTTTGCAACTCGCAGTACTTATCATATACAATGCCACCTTGTGTTTATTAACCACTTTTATTTCGCCCATAATTGTTTCGAAGAATAAACCGTCACCATCAATGCTAAACGTTACGGGAAGGTTATTGAACAGTGCTATGATGATCTTAATGCAACCATTACTCCAAGTCAACAGAAGCTGCAATATTTTGGACACATATTGAGAAACAAATCATTAAAAAAGAATTTTTTTATTGCTTGACATAGTGAACAGAAAAAATAGATGCCGACCCACGCTCAGACGGCTGAAGTCAGTAAAGGATGGCTCTGAGATAAATATTGCTAAACTGAAAGAAGTCGAGAAAGATAGAAAATTGTGGAAAGGGACGATTTATATGTGTTAAAACACAAAAATGGCGTCTTAGATATTGCTGCTTTTTCTATGTTATTATACAGTAAATATTTATGTCAGGGGTGATCAGACTGCGGCTCGCAAACCGCATGCGGCTCCTTAGGTTCTTGACTGTGGCTATTTTGAATCATGTTGTATTATGTATACAGTTATGTAGGGTAGGGGTGTGCAAGCAGCTGTGCGCAACGTTAAGTGTTTGGGCCAGTGAATCTCTAATTTCATACAAGGAAAAGGATGGTCTCCAAAAAAACATTGCGTAATGGCTATTTTAATAATGGTCTCTATCGTTTTGGGCTTGTTATTACGGCAAGTGTGGCAACCCTTTATATAGGATAATGAAAATAATTTCTAAACGGTAAATAGTAGACCTAATTTTTCTAAATCAGGTTTGCTAACTATTTCAATTTTAGTTGGGGAAAGATAATTTGACTGTTGGAAATAATATTTCAATTTTTTCAAAATAGCCACAGTCAAGAACATAAGGAGCCGCATGCGGTTGGCGAGCCGCAGTCCGATTGCCTGTTCTTTTATGGTGAAACTGTTTTATTATTTGTATTTAATTCAAAGTCTTTTCACTGCAGACAGTTTTTGAATCACAAAATCATCGCTTTGTTGTCAGTTGTTTACATTTTTGTTAAAATGCTAGTTGCCTTTGAAATGTGAAATTTACTTTTTTCTTTTATGAAGTAATAGCCACGTGATTTGATTTATAATAAATTAGTTGGTGGCCAAAGTTCTGAGCTCATTTTTTTGAAATTAGCTGTTACGCAGTGAAGGTGATTTTGAGGATTGCGTCCCTACACTTAACTTGGGTAAATTTCATTTTTGTGATTGTCTCTGCTCTCGCTTTTTAAAGATGGCACTTTTATAAGACATATGATCAATAATCGAGAACTGAATTTTGCTGCCACCACCCCAACATTTATTCTAAATTGCATTTAAATTGTTTTTCAATAATGGTTTCAATCTAATTTTGTAATAATTGTTGCTACACGTTAGTGAAAAAAGATTGGAGAAGATTTGGAATAGCATCTCGGCTAGAACTGAGACGTGACAGTCGTGGTAAACGCGGTAAATTTTTTGAGCACTCTGAGAAAGTTTAGGATTTAGCATAGCTTTTTCGAAAGTAACAATATAATGAATGAAAGTGGGAGTCAACTAAGCGTATGATACACATGTCATATACTGTTACTAAATAGAAAAAAATGTAATGCAGTGTTTTGCTCGGCCGTTGAAATTCTGAATCAGTCCGGTACCAAAGTTTTTAAGGTCATAGCCACTGGCGTATGGAGATGAACTTCATGCGGAGGCTTGTGGTAGGCAGTAGGCCAACCCAATTTCGAGGTGAATACTTTTTGTTTGCAGAACAACTTTTTGAAAGCAAATTTCTGCAATTTGTTGAATTAAGAACAATTTTTGTGGGAGATGGAGGGAACTCTTTAAAATCAAATTAGTTTTCGAGATTTTTTCAACTAAAGACCGATGCGATCGCGTTGTGGTTAGAGCGTCCGCTTCGCAGTCGGTATATTTGGGGCTCAATCCCCTTGTCGAGTCATATCAAAAGACTTTAAAAAATGGTATCCACAGTTTACCTGCTTGGCGCTCGGCATTTAGGGGAGGTTGTGGAGAGCAAGCCGGAAAGCTCGCTTGTTGTGTCTTTGGGCAAGGCACTTAACGGGATGTCCCCACCTTTATGCAAAAGACAGGTGGCCCAAACACCTTGAAAATGGCAACTCCCAAGCGAGTGCGGACGTCCAGTCAAAAATTTAGCGATACGATTCGCTTTCTAGTAAATGGAGAATAAATGTGGCAAAAAAAATCTTTTTTTATTATTCGACTTGATTGTCTGTGCCATAATATCTTTAAAAAAATAACGCTTTTTAAAACAGCAGCTATTTCTGTTGTCAAAATGATTTACAGTATGATGCAAAATTAAGCTCCGTTTATTACAATTTGTGTATGCCATCACAAAACAAACCACTTTTAGATCAATTCTTTATTGGTATTTCAACTGGAAGAGATTGTGAATTGCAGGCTCAATAGACAACTTTATTTATGTAAGGTTGGTCCAGGGTTGAGAATAACACACTGCTAGATAAAAGCATATGTCCAAAGTCATGCTTTTGTTTTAGGAAAACTATAATAACACCAATAACCAGCGTTTGCTGCAAAAAAAGAAACTGAAATTAAGCAGAGAAACGATACGCCAACTAACGCACATTTTAAAGTCGCCGTGTATGAACACCAAAAACTGCAGTTAATTTGAGCACTAACTACTGAATTTGACTTGCTGCATCTTAGCAAAAGCGACAAACAACATTACAGATGTTTCAAAGCAGTCACGGCAAAATCATGAAATATACAAGGAAAACTGGACTAAACAAAAAAAACAGCTTTATGGCTTTCACAATGATCTTCACTTTTACTTCCACAAGAAGAGATCGTTATGTCATTAGCAACAGCAAAATCGAATGTAAGTTTTCGAAATTTGTCATTTTCAAATTTGGCATTTGATTGATATGATTGTTTTCACGATATGATTGACAAGGTCTTTTACATCACTTCATAAACCTTCCTCGTACAACAGAAAATATTCGCTGGCGGTTAATACTTTACTAGATGCAAAACTGTATTTAGCGCAATAAATATTCAGTATATTTCCCTATGTTTCTGCTAAATGCGTCGAGATGCAATCGCCAATATATTTACCCTTATCTGCCCAAAAATTTTTTTATAATTATGTTTATTTAGTGTATTAAAACACACTGCAAGGTTTTTTGTGGTGCACTTTGTAAAATCCCCTCAAACTGGGAGTGCCATATTTATCCGGCTGCGCAGATTCTTAGTACATTTGTAGATCTTTTCACGATGTTTTTTTTTTGACTAACTTGACTAACTTTTCATTTGACTTGATCATTTGACTAATCCAATATCTGTAAATCGATTTTTGAAGCAACTATTTACTATCTATCAGCTATCAGCCAAACCAATACAATAAGCAGTACTTTATTTAACACAATAAAGCTAACATAACAAAATAAACAAAAACAACACCAAAATATTTCGTTTTTTGACGGTAAATTTAAATTTCATAGAACTGAAAACTTATAATGAGAGTAGTATCGTTTTAATACTGCACCTCTCAATGAAACATGCGAAAAAGCGAATTTGGTCCAAGTGAATAACAGAGTTTTGTATTTAAAAAAAGGTTTAAGACGTTTGATTAGGAGCGCTTCCATTAACTCGGTTACAGTGTTAAAACGGCACTTTCATCATAACGTAAAATTTTGCTCTGCTGGCATTGTTTCTCTGCAGGCTTTGCACAGATCACTGCGGAATTTGATGGTGGAGTCAGATGAATTTTAGTTATTAGGAAGATGGTTATCAATTCTGACGAATAGCTATGTAGTCGTCATTCCGATGTAGGACATGTTCTTGTCACAAGTACATGTACTGGTTGACAACATTCGAGCAGAAAAGAGCACGCGGGGGTATTTTAAAGTTAAAATAGGAATTTATTTTAAAACTTTGGCAAGCTGTTTTTATATCAGTGCCCAGTCTGTCGCGAAATAATGCAGCAATGCATTTGCCAAGTTTAATAGATGGGGTACCAATGTACGGCAGAGTTAAGTAAGAATTGAAGTGAGGGGTATGGTTAGGAAAGTCGGTGGAAAATTATTGGCTATGATAGTTGAATTTGTTTATAAACTAGTCTATCACTTTTAAAATAAAAGATGTCGAGTGTCTGTTTATCTAAATAGAGAGATAACAAATTTGATTTCGGTTTTCAGTAATGAGTCATTTGATGTATACGAATAAGCACAATGCAATGAAGAAGTGATAACGCCTCGTTTAATGACAAATACGCTATGTTGTTCAAATGCATAAGTACACCAACAAAAGTTTGTTTGCAGTGCACACTGATATCAAACTCCTCGCCGCAAATCGTTACTTCAGCGCCAAGAAATAGTAGGTAGGTGCGTGGGGCTTTCTCGCATGTGAAACGAAGGTTGGGGTACTGGTTATCAAGCATATTTGCTTCCGCTCGTTTATCAAGCAGAGGTGCAGTGTCAAAACAATACTACAGTGGACGCCGCTTAATGTAATCACGGATAATGTTATCAATCGGTTAATATTATCGGAATTCCTGATCACCGCCCGAACGTACAATATGCATTACAAATATGCCGCTTATTGTAATCAGTGCATCGGTTATTGTTATCAATTTTTTCCAAAACGTAGTGACTAATTTTGTTAACTTCCAGCGTAAATGCCCAGCTCTGATGATTAGCGGCCTGAGAAAGCTATAAATATCGAAACAGGAACTGTCGGAACGATGCCCCCATGCTTCGGAAGGGGTCGGGTAAACAACATGAAAAAGCAAATGAACTGGGTCATGATTTCGGGGCAATTTCGTGTTACGTGTTACGGCTTGGACTGCAAAATAAATTTTCTGAATTTGAACTGCATTATGAATATGAGTACTTTATAAATGATTAGCTGCGAAAAGACATGAAGCAGACAAAGCTAGACGATTTCCTAAATAAATAATGTATTGTGCTGTGTCTATTGTAAGTTTTATTGTTCATTAAATATTTTATTTATTTAATTTTATTTTTGCGACACCTAATGAACGATAAAATGGCAATTTTCATTTTTTCGGTTAATGTTATCAATCGGTTATTGTTATCATTTTTGGTGTTAACAAAAGTGATCACATTAAGCGGCGTCCACTGTACTATTGTTATAAGTGTTTAGTTCTGTAAAGTTTAAGTTTACCTTCGTAATTTCAGATTTATATTGCCCTCATGAATAGTTTTGGTGTCCTTTTTGTTAGTTTTGTTATGTTAGCTTTATGTTGCGTTGGTTTAATTAAAAAATCCATAAAGTGCCTAAAATATTCAAAAAGTTTAAAAATAAAAGCGTAACTTTTCCTCAACGTTCTCAGAAATTGTTAGCCGATTACATCATTTGGCTCAAGTTTTTTACGCTAAATTTTTAAATATCATTGGACTTAACTTTTTTTGTTTAAAAATAAATGAGCGTTGGTCTCATCGAGTTACTTAAATTTTAACGACTTTTGACTATTATCAAACGTTGCATCAAAAGCATAAGACAACAATCAAAAAATGTGATCAAATAGAGGTAAATGAAAAAGTAGTCCCTACAAAAAAATTAAGTTTACAAATTTTGTTCATAAGAAAAAAAACTGGTTCAACTAAATTCTTTATGGGAGTCTTCTAAAAGTAGTATAACTCTCCAGTATTGTGTCTTCAGGAAAAGAACTTTTCTTGTGGAGACACCATTTTTCACACCATACATGTAAACCTCTAACTTGGTCCGTAATGGTCCGTATAAATATGATACATGCTTCCAAAGGGGGAGAAGGAAGGAGAAAAGCCGTCATCATAGTGCAATATTGGGGGACGGCGAGACAAGAGACATTGTTTTATAACAAACTAGCTATTGTAGTTAAAAAAAGTTAATTGTTCCATCGTTTAGATAAACAAGATTTGTTGCGAATTCGAATAATTGAAATTATCTGTAGTTCTTTTTCAATAGGAGGCGCTACATGAAAAGGGTGGAGGCATACAAAAACGTCATAATTTCGGGAAGAAGAAAAAAGAGGATTAAAAGTATGACAAAAAAAGCGTCATATAATTGTGAACAATCCTCAACATAAATAAAGCTACAAATTAGCAGAAAAGTTGGCTATTCAAGAATATTTTCTCGCATTTTATGGAGTGCGATCACTTCAAACTGAGAACCATTGGTTTTGAAAAATGCAGGAAATTGTTCAAAATACTGAAACTACTATTGCTACTTGTGTTTTTTATCCGCGATTACTAATTTTACTTTTACTCAAGTAAAAATACCTGTCATTATACTTTCTACTTTTGCTTGAATATTGTTTTGAGTAAGTAACAATACTTTTGCTCAGGTTCATTTTTAGGCTATTTGACCATCTCTGCTTATCTTTATTTCCGTGCAACTGCTCGATCATCCCCATGGACGACGTTGAAATGTTGACTGAAATTTTTCTTCTGTTACAATACTTGAAACCACTGAACTAGCACTTTATCAGTATTCAAAATGAACGGCAAAACTTCTTATAGTGCAGCGTTATTTCTTTCCCATCCTGTTATTTCATAGTCCAGTGGTTCCTAAGTTTTTTAAGTTATGACCCACTTTTCAAAACATAAACTTTCGAGTCCAACATAATTTTACGCGTACTTCGAAGTACTTGGTACTTGGTTACAGTACAGTGAAAACAAAACATCCATTCAAGATGTTAATTTTCATTTAAATTATTTGAGACAAAGCCTGCATTTATTTAAATTTTGAATGGCTTTCTGAAACTACGTTCACGACCCACCAGAGGATTGCGACTCATAGTTTAAAAACCGCTGCTATAGTTAAAAACAATCTGCAGTAAAATATTTACGGCAAATTGTTTTTTGTTCGATGTGGTATCTATTTTATGACTGGCCGACGATAAATGTTGGTAATACCTATAGACTATGCTAGGTTAAAAAATATTGATTCGACCAACTGTACCGGCTTTATCGTGAAAATATTGGCGAGAGCAGTAAAGAAATTTTATTACAAACCGGGACATTGTTCTGCTGCCTTAAACGGTGATTATTCTACTCTTTAAGCAAAACTGGTCCAACTCAAAACAAATCATTTCAAAACCTTTTATCTGCTCTTTTTAATTTTTAATATCTATTCGTTTTAATGAGCTCATGATTGGGAAATACAAAGTTGGAGATGAGCGTCAATATCAAAATGGCTTGTTGGATTACAGAAATAAACTACATGACTTTAGTGGTAAGCCTATTACAAAATTTGATTTGCCCCTTTCACGATTATATTTTTGACATCGAATTTTTTGGCTGTGACTATTTGCCCTGGTCCCGGCATAGCGAGAAACGAGGTCATGCCTCCACCAAATAATTTGCACCTAATGTCAGTGGGTCTATTAACCTACTTTCATGAAAAACATTTGTTTTATGTGCATTTTACAATATGGTAGGCCTATTGTTAGCTTTACTTTATTTTCCTATAAAGCTTTACTTTAATTAACTATGTCCCTAATTCCGATTTCCCTACATCTAAATTAGATTTGCTCTTACTTGCAAACAGAATATTTATTCGTTGTTTTCTCTATGCTCGTAGAGTGCGGAGCTAATTCAAAGTTGCGACTGACCTTCATAGGCATAGAAAAAAAATTTTTAGAACAGTCAAAATCTACTTACTGACTTTTTGTGTCTCAACTTTGTTTTGTAGCATTTTCTAAAAAAGTGAAACAAAATGTTTTTGTCGTTCTATCATTTGTCTATTCAGTAATTACCGTGAAGTGTGATTCTGTCTGTGCGTGTGTTTCAGCTGTTATGAAACTACTGGACGTAAAAACACGATACTTACCATAAATAACCTAGACTTCAAGGCTTCGTAAAAGAAGTAGTGTCGTCATGATGATGTAGGAGCTGCACCTCTTAATCAGATTGACACATGACGTACTTTAAGCTAATGTTGGTATAAAATCGCTTTTGCAATAATGCAATTCCGCAATGCAGATCACTCCACGTTTAAATGCCTTTGTACATTAGTGTCGTGCGCCTAATTAAACTTAACTTTTAAGATAACTTGCAATAATCACGGGTAGTTTGGAGGGACAAAATCCAAACTTTTGATGTAAGCAGCCTGTAGGTTTCAAAAAAATATTCGCAAGTGTTCCAAAAACATCTCGTTCGTACACGAATTACTTAAGCCATAAGTTTTTTATTTAGTGAAATGTAGCAGCAAGTTCTACGGTTTCCTTTCCTGACATTGCTATTTGCGAGAGACCCTGACCATACTTATCAGGGGGGGGGACGTAGCTTGGCTTTTGGCTCTTCCATGATTGCACCTATGCGTAAACAAGGGACCATAAGCGCAGCCAGGGACTTGAGAGGCCACAAACCCCTTTACGAAAAGCTGTGATTATGCTGACCTGTTACTAGCTTATTAATGAAAATGTATCAAGTACCTTGACTTCCATCTCAATTTAAAAGTTGCTGCCTACAAATGTTTACGGTGATGCTGACTGATTTTATGTTTTTTTACTAATCTTTAGAAAACTAATGGGTGTTCCAGCCAAGATGAAATCGCACCGTATTTAGGAACCACATTTTTTTTGTTTTAAAATTGCTTTATATGGCTGCCGCGGCCAAAGATAAACGTTTGAAGTGAAGCAATTTACCTCTAGAATCCATGGTTACGCCTATGCAGGAGACATGAAAATATGGAAAGTAAGCAGAAACTTGAGAAGGTGTAAGAGAAAATAAAAATCAGTTCACCTGAGTGAAATTGCTCTATATGAGAAACGTTTTGGGTATTTCGGATAAAAATAGCCAAATAGGCCTTGCGCGGTTAGGGTTAAAAACTAGGAGAGAGGCACATTTTCCTTGTTGTTGTTGTGATTACCCCTCCTCTTCCTTGGGATGGTGGTACGGCACAAACGGCAATTTAAGTTCATGCCGTCAACCTGATTGAAATTAGGCTAGGCGAAAGATGGCAGGCCATTTCGAATCAGTCATGATTGACTGGTAGCCCCACCACCAAGGCGGACCGACACTGGTGGGTACCCAATAGTCGCCTCTTACGACATGCTGGGTTAGCAACTTCACTTTTGTAACCCGGTGAAGTACGAGTGTGCCACCTGTCTGCCACATAAAGGTGGAGACATCCCGTTAAGTGCCTTGCCCAAGGACACAACAAGCAAGCCTGCCGGCTTGTTCTCCACACTTTCTCTTTTTTATGCTGAGCGTCAAGCAGGGAAACTGTAAATACCATTTTTTAAGTCTTCTGGTATGACTCGACTTAGGGAATGAACCTAGGGTCTACCGAATACGAAGCGTACATTTTTCGTCGCTTCTGCGTTTACTTGAAAGCAATGAACAGTCGCATAGATTTAAGGCAAATATGGAAACTTAAAATTACAAACATAATAACAATAAGCGGGCACCAAGTTGTAAAATAAGTTAAGCAACCGGTATGAGTTCCTGTTGTCTTTGTAAACAGGATTGGTGTTTTGGTGCCGCCTTCTTCCCTGTTCAAAATTAACTGTGCTCTGTGGTTGTAAAATAAGCCTAACATCAAATGACTTGTTTCTGTGATCGAAAGCAAAACCATTATAACTTCCATCCTTAACTTGTATTTTTATAGTTTACAAAAGCAGCTGTGGTAAGTCGATGTTACACAGTCTTTTTTGCTGTAATTTGGCGTTCTGAAGAGCGATGACAAGGGATAATCATTTGGAAAAAAGCAGACGCTAGGAGGCCAAACTCTGAAAGAATAAACTTGGTGAGCAACTGCATATTTTTAAAGAAAATATTTTGTTGATCGATTTTTGCTATGGCACTCATTATTAATGAATTGTGTCGAGTGAAAACAGCAAAGAACACAGTTTGATCATCACAAATAGTTTTTTCTTTAACTTTGGTACTGGACACGTTACCAATAATCATCACGAAATTTGTAATAGAATTTTTTCAAAGCTGTCATGAAACACAAAACGATAACATAAATAATACGCAGGGACGTCGATCTCATCGTCAAACACAAAGGGATAAACCATTATGTCACTTCAATTGTTAAAGTTGTTGAACCGAAAAACACTTTTTTGTTTCTGCTTCTGTACTGAGATTTCTGCCAAAACATGAACCTAAATATGTAAGAAAAATGTTCTATTTTTAGATTCTGCTTTACACGGTCTATTGTTTATTGCCAACAATCACTTTAATTGTACAAAACCAATATTTATTTTATAGAAATAAAATTTTCTGGAATTTTTCTGCACTTTTTATGTGCCACGTTTTTGATGTCAGAATGTATTTTATACACAAGAATAAACTCTGTTCAATATAGTTTACTATTTTTGTTACTCTTCCAACTCTTCTCGATTCTCTTCTTACTCTTTTCGTTACTTTTCTCATTACTATTCTCGTCCATCCTAAGATCAGAGCAAAGCAGAAGAACTGTGAACACCATTTTTAAAATCATTCGCAAAAAGCTCGACAATGAAATTAAACTGCGGTTTTTCCTAAATGTAGTTCAAAGTATGGGCTTGTTTACACTGAGTGCCTCTTCTTAGACTCCGCTTATAATTGCTTGTAACTGACATAGATGAAAGGCGACAGCACAATCGTTCAGTTATAGATAAATAGCAAATATCTGATCTACAATGAGTTATGTTGTTTTGGTTTGGAAACGCGTTTTCATGATTTTGCAGTAAAAGAAATTTTTACTGCCTTTTTTGTATTTGTTACATCAAAAAATTTACGAATTGAACTGACGCAAGAAAACTATTTTTTGGAGTACACGTAAGGACAAATATATTTTGAGGGCTTTGTTTCCAGGGTCGGAATGTATCGTCTATCTTAAAAATTAAAACCAAAAAACTGCTACGAAATTTAATCGGCAAAAAATAAACCAAACAAAAAATTCATCTATGCCTTCTCTTTCTTTCTCTCTTTTTAGTTTTAAATCTACGTTACGCCACTAAAAAGTCGTCAAAATAATTGTGCTAGTGAAACCTATTCTGATACTTTTCATTGTTGTGCTTCAACCCTGGTAAATATGAAAAAAAGCATGCCAACAACGGCTTGTCAAGACTTCTTTCAAATTTTATGATGGGGTTTTTATATTTCATAAAAAAAATTATTTTATACCCAAGGGGAGCAAATACGTTTTCTGGCAGCACCTAGACATAAACAATGGTTCCATTTTTCATAAAATTTAATGCTTGCTCATTTGCCTCATGTAAAATTTGCTTATCCGAGATTAAAGGAACAATATCATTTAATTTCCAGGATTAGTCTTCAGAATATGCTAAAACATGTTTGTTAAAGTTCTGATGGTTACAGCAATTTGTTTACATAAGTAATGTTCAAAAGATGGCATTGTCAGCTTTAACGCAAAGTGGTATGTGACTCAGGCTGGTAGTTTATATATTGCTAATGCGTGAGATGCAAAATCAAAGAGTAGAGTTACAGTAGATTTTAGATAAATAAAATGATCTTCTGATCTTTATGGGCGTCATTTTATTGAGCACGATAAAAATATTATGATGTCACAATATTATTCATTACCTCACAACACAATCTGTTAATAAATCGTTGGTGCAAATATTTTTTAAGCAAAATAAGGGATAAAGAGTTGCGAAAAGAGCGATTCATATGTGCCAAAATTACCAACATTGGGTTTTAAACATTGCTGCATTTTTTGTGTTATTATCTCCAGCAGAATTATGTAAAATATTTCGAAAGAGTAATTAGTGCGCCTAAGTTTGCTAAATTAGGTCTGCTAACTATTTTAATTTTACTCGAGTAAAAATTAACTTTACTGGTGAAAATAAAATTTTAATTATTTGAGCATTCCTTTTGCCAAGAAACTGATTATCTGTTCTGTCAAGATGAAAATGTCATATTTTTGTTTTTAATCGAAATTCTTGGTGGCCAAAGTTCTGAGCTCATTTTTCAAAATTAGCTGTCGCAAAGTGAAGGTGGGTTTGAAAATTGTGGCTCAACATTTAACTTGGTAAGTTATATATTTGCGATCTTCTCTGCTCTTGCTTTTTCTGGATGGCACTTTTATAAGACATATTTATAAGACACGATTATAAGACACTTTTATAAGACATAGGGGTACACCAAACATCCTCGAGTTCTCTGTTACTGGGACAGTCGCGCTACTAATCAGCACTGGGTAAAGAGGGATTAACCGGCACGAGAAGATTTTGCAGTAAGTGATAAAAATATCATAAATGAGCCACTGGTTAATCGGAATTGCATTATTCTGCCTCTTAAATTATCTGTCTGCTTCATCTGCATTATCTGCTTCACTTAAATTGGGTCTGATGAAACAATTTGTGAAGGATCTTGATAAAGATGGTGATTGCTTTAATTATATTGCCAAACCCTTTCCTGATCTCAGCATGGAAAAACTCAAAACAGGTATTTTTTATGGACCCCAAATTCGCAAACTGATGCAAGATCAAACCTTCACTGCTCCTATGACACTGGCTGAGAGGGCTGTTTGGTGCTCATATGTCTCAGTGATACCAGAGTTTCTAGGTAACACAAAAGCTAGCAGCTACCGGAACCTTGTGGATGTGATGCTTCAAAGCTTTCAAGCTCTTGGTGCAAGGATGAGCATCAAACTTTACCATCTATTCAGCCCTCTAGACTATTTTCCAGAGAATCTTGATGATGTTTGCGAGGAACAAGGGGAGAGGTTCCATCAAGACATTAGGACGATATAAAAAATATACCAAGGTGGTTGGGACTCTTCCATGATGGCAGATTATTGCTAGACATTGATCCGTGATTGTTCTGAACAAAGTCATAGCTGGAAATCATATAGGCGAACTTTTCTTCAGATGAACAGTTAAAATCCAATGTAACATCCCACGGCGAGTGTTTGTTACAGAGGCTGTGTTTTGCAAATGATGGACCGAAACCATTCTTTGTTGAACAATGCGCGTTTCCTATAATATGCTTTTTCATTCCGTAAATTAGAGCTTTGCCTGTTTTGGCTCAGTAATCATTCATGTCAGGCCAATATTGATCAGTTACATTGAAAACACATTTTATTCATTGACCAGCGTTATTAAAATATCCGTTTAAAAGTAGCTCTAATTATGGTAAAAAATAAATCAAAATTCAAAACATCTCAAAAACTAGAGCCAATCTGTAAAAATAACGTCATTTTCGAACTCATCGCCCCCAATTTATCCTTAAATCGCTTTTACCTTATATGCCAAAAATTTTCGGTTGGCCTGCGTAATAGATTTTAAGTTGCAAACATTTTTATTGACAAATCCCAAATCACAATATCTGACACTTAAGAGTTGGCCTACCAGTTTGCTTACTTTTGCCTCAAAGACCAATTAGATCATATTTGTCCTGTTTGCACTACACACAATGCACAGCCTATTCTGTAATGTCTTCGAACACAAGTGTATTGAGTAGGTTGATGATATACCAAAAATTAACAAAAATAACCCGTTGGCATTTGGCTCAATTTTCTCAATGATTCACTAATTTTTGACAATCTAAGTTGTAGCGAATTCTTTCAAAGTTTCCACCACTAAAACATATTTCTGGAGCTTTCACCAAGGTGTTGCCAAAAATAAATCAAATGATACTGATTTGAAACAGTACCGACAAAATGTGATCGGTTTTAGTGAGAAAATTGATAATTATTAAGCAGTAGCTGCAATTGCCTGAAAGAAAACAGATATATGCTTTTAGGCTACAAAATTAACCGCATGATCGCATGTTGTTAAAGATTAAAAAGTTGAAGATCATCATCCTTAATACCTGCCTCATGTTTTTATGCTCTTCCAATAGTTTTCAAATAGTTCTTTTTCTTCTCCTCGTTTACCACAACCAGTAGAAATTTACTTGAATTCTAAAGAAACGGATTACGTCGCCGCGGTGTTCAGTTTTATCGATGGTTTTGTTGCAGGGCGTCAAGCGTCTTGAGATACCTTTCTGGTTTGGGTTCAAATTCATTATAATTTATTTTGGTCCGTTCAAGTTTGATGCCCTGTATATTGTAATTCACGTTCGATTCGGGTTCATCAGTATTAAAATATAGAGGTTCTGGATTGGTTTGGATTCGATTTGGGTTTGGTTCGGATTTAACAAATAACAATTTAAAACTGATGTTTGGGTCAATTTTTTTCGCCTGTTGTTATAGTATGTTCCAAAATTTTAATGCATTTTGTTATTTTGTGCCATGTGTTTATAAGCGAATTTTGCTATGAATGTAATTGGATGAAAAATCAAAAAGAAGCCGAACTTAAGTGAAGTTTAAATAGGTTGACAACACTCAAAATTTGCATAATACTTCATGCCTCACGACCCAATAGATTCAAATATATAGCAGTAACGTACTTTTAAATAATCACATTCAAAGCAGAAAATTTGTTAACACGAAATTAATCAGAGCTACAAATAAAAAATTTATTTGATAAATTTGTGTGAAAGTTTGGCGTTTCACGTCACACGCCGTATAATTTGTTTTACTGCAGTTGTTAATTTCTGGGCATCGTTTTATGTTTTCAGCAGTGTTAGTGTTGTACTATGTTTTCTGCCAGAATTTTCCAATCTAGGAGGCGGTAAACGCACGATTCGCTTCTCTTTCCAAGATCGTCTGTCATTTTTGAAATAGGTTTTTGAAAAATTATTTTCTTTATAATTCGGTTTGCGAACCTTATTTGGAAATCATTCGTAATTGCAACACTTGCAAACCGTTAACCTTATTTGGCAACCATTTTATTCCAACATGTGCTTGTAGAATCCTGAATACCCCATATGCTTAAGCATCCATGATATCCTGTGTTACGTAACATCGATCTTGTTTTTTCCCACCGTAGCTTCCTATATAACCGTTCTTCACCACATGTTGGCCCCTTTTTCTTACCGCGGAGATTCGAATGTTGAATAGGAAAAAAATATTATTTGATGACGTTACGGTTTTGTTTGAGGTCAGCAAAATTCATTTTTGTCTGTTCGATTCCGGTTCAGGTCCATTAGCTGATAAAAAACGTGGTTCAAGTGTCAAATTTTTGGGTTTGCTTCGGGTTTAAATAAACAAAAGCAGTTAGTTCCGGCCTTCGGCTTGGGTTCAGTTAAACGCCCTGTTTCACATAAATATTATGCATTTTAGTTAAAGTAATACCAAAAAAATTTAGTGTTTGTTTAAACTTTACCGAAGACTGATTAATTCAATGCGTCTTTAAAAAATGGCTTTTGCCCAATTTTGTGTGTGATCTAAAATACTTGGGAAGTTTTACAAAAACTGTTTGCCAATGTGGGTGCACTCATTTTGAAACTTGTCGTCGTTATTCATTCAGAATGTGCGCTAAATGTTAAACCAACGAAGTGATTAATTATTCTCATATACCGGTAGCTTGGGCATTCGCTAGGAAAGGGAAAATGAGTGTCTTCTCTCTTATAAATTTGGTTGTATCACAATTAAACTAATTATTGAGTAAAAGTTTGCAAAATAGGATGAACTTTGCTAAAGCATGCTCCCCCAGAGAAAGTTTTTGGAGTCACTCCTGCCCATAAGGTAAGTATTTTTGATAAGTCAAAACTCAGTTTTTTTAATTTGCAATAAAATCAAATTAGGTTTTGATTGTATGCATGCAACAACATGAAGTACTTTAGCCTAAAAATAATCATTGGTCGTTGTTGGTGGTAGAACAAGTTTAAATCTTGCTTTTGTAAGGCATTATAGCGATCTCCATTTTGGGTAACCGGAAATCGTATGTTGTAAATGGCTGTTCATATGTTTTTTATCTTATTCATTCTTGAACGAAAGTTTTTATTTTTTCTGATAATTGTACAACGCTTTGCAGTGCATGTGTGGTCCAAATATTTATTTTGTCCGTAAAGTACGTAGTCCCACCAAAAACACACACGTTTTCTCGGACAAAACAACATGTTTACACCACAAGGTATAGCTTACTGTGTAATATTATATAAATATCTAACCGGACGAAAATTTTACTACAAAAATGCTCCAGAGACAAAACGAACAAAACTCGGCTAAAACGTGTCGGCCTGCTATGTACAGCTACTTAAATCAAATAACTAATGCGAAAAATCGGAAACTTGAAATGTGTTAAAAAAAAAACTGGTGAGATTACACAAAAACGTAAAAATGGTGATCGAACATAGAAAAAATCAATTAATAATGTAAGTAGCATAAAAATTAGGAACCAAATCCTACAACTTTACCTCTGTGGATTTCGGAATTCTTATTGGCACCACAGCAGCGTGATTGTTTTTTTTTTTTTTTTTTTTTAAAGTAAAACACGTTCGCGTTGTTTACAATTTGTTGGCTGTGGAGAAAAGGTGGTAGTCCATTGCAGATATAGGCTGGAATAGGGGTCCCCAAAGTAGTCGATGGGATTATCCAAGCGGTCGATAAACACCTGGGGGTTAAAAAGGGGTCGACCAGGAATTTATGTATAGGCAGTGGCTTTTTCGCTGTCGACTGCAATTTGCCCTTGGAATCTATTTTGCCGTAATCATTCACGTGTGTTTATATAACCAAATTTGCTATAATTACACCAGTGACCTTGTGGTGTAGTGAATAGAGCGCTGGTCTTGAGATACCATGGTTGCGGATTCGAAACTCAGCTGGCAGGGCTTTACAAGAAAGGCAGTGTACACTGAAGGGGCAGACCCGGTATGTAAATGTACGGGGCAGTGTACACTGGAAGGAAGTATACAGAGTGGGGGATAGAGACCTGGGAGTGCAAAATTTTTTTAATTGGTTTTTAAAATTGACCAATCAGAAACGACCAAAAGTCACATGTTTACCATGTCATTAAGATTGACTAATCACAAATAACTCACGGCAAAATAGTCTCTGAGGGTAAATTGCTGTCGACGGCAAAATAGCCACTGCCTAAATTTAAAAGTCATAGCTGGCATTAAGGCCATTGCTTTAAAATTAAAGTTGAGGCTGTGATGTTTGGTCATAATGGACTGTTGCATTGGCTTTCACCTACATTAATTTGCATTGAGTTTGTTTGAACTATCTGTGCGGGACAACACTAAAATAAGAAATTTACAGCATTACAGATATGTAATGTTCGGTAATCCTGTACTTTAGCGCGGTAAATTATTTAAGCTGAAAGGGCAGTGTACACTGTAGGGCCAGGCCTGGTATGTAAATGTATGGGGCAGTGTACACTGGAAGGGAGTGTAATTTTGCACCCCCAGTGTTGTTACTGCTTACCATTGCCATAGTTACCTGGTAACATTCAGCAGTTTACCATGTGTTCCCACTGCTTGCAGTAAGAAATAATTGGTAAATCGAAAAACATTTTTTTGTGCTGCTTTGCTGTGATACCAGCAATAAAAATGTTTTAAAGATTACAATTGCAGCCTGCAACTGTGGTCTTCTCAAAACGTAGTTGTACTGAAATGATCTTGTAATATAAAACAGGCCTGTCTAAATTTGTCATACTTTTGAGTAGAGCCTGTTACAGTGCATTTTTTGTCAGACACTAGTTTGGAACGCTCTGTTGACAGTGATTCCAGGGCTATCCATGAGCACAAGAAGACGTTTTGTCTCCTACCACTAAGTCATCTGGGAAAGTCTTGGAAAGTTATAATTACTGTGGGTTTACACAATAGTGACATAAAATTGAAAAATAAGATATTATGAAAATGTTACTTTGCAGTATCAATGTAAACTAGATAACATTCACAGATTTTTATTGACGTAAATTCAGCTCCAGTAGTACACCACAAATTACAGATAAGTACACCAGAAGCTACCAGCCATCTGCTTTTCTTTGGGGTGTGGGTATTTTGTTGTTAATGACACTTTACCCTTGGAAGCTATTTTTCTGTCACCATGTATGTGTGTTTAAATATCCATATTAGCTATAGTTGTGGCAATGATACTATGGGGCACTGGGTGATCCAGCTGCTTTGAAATGCAATGTTTATTAGTTCAAATCCCCACTAACAGGGTACTTTAACAAAGGCAGTGTACACTGAAGGAGGCTTGGTATGTAAATGTATATGGCAGTGTTCAGTGTGTGGGAGCATGCACTGGTAGTGCAGTTTTTTAATTTTTCATTGAAATTGACCAATCAGAAATGGCCAAAAGCTGCATGTTTAATGTATCATTAAAATTGACAACCATATTTTTCGAACCATAAAGCACACTTATAATTCTTTAATTTTCTCAAAAATGAAGCATGCACCTTATAATTTGGTGCATCTAATGTGTGGATCAGGGTGCGCTTTGTCATCAAGCTCTGAACAAATTTTATGTTTCAATAAAGACTACCAATGCAATACTACCTACCTCAACTCGTTCTTCAAAGCAAACTTCTTTCTTTCTTGCAATCAAATTATGTACTCTTATTCCTTTTTTGTGGGTGTTTTTTGACTTCACTTACTTTCGTTCCCTTCACAAGTGTATTTTTCTCCTCACTTTATGTGTGTAAACACATAGGTGCATCATGCATGTATTGCAACATGTACCTAGCACTGTACTGATGAAATGCATTGAATTTTTGTTTCATTAAATGCACCTTATTTATAAAAATAAACGTGTTAGAAGATGTATATTGTTACCATGCCTTACAGTTTGGTGTGCCTTATGGTCTAAAAAATATGGTAATCAGAAATGTCTCACAACAGGTATTTACTCATATGCTTATACAGTTACAAAAATGTGGTAAGCATTGGGTTTAATATTGAATAGGCAGTGGCTATTTCGCCGTCAACGGCAATTTGCCCTTGGAATCTATTTTGCCGTGATCATTCACGTGTGTTTATATAGCCAAATTTGCTATTATCGCACCAGTGACTCTGTGGTGTAGTGGATAGAGCGCTGGTCTTGAGATACCGAGGTATCGGGTTCGAATCTCAGCTGGCCAGGGCTTTAAAAGAAAGGCAGTGTACACTGAAGGGGCAGGCCCGGTATGTAAACGTACGGGGCAGTGTACACTGCAAGGGAGTGTGCAGGGTGGGGGATAGAGACCTGGGGGTGCAAAATTTTTTTTTGGTTTTTAAAATTGACCAATCAGAGACGACCAAAAGTCACATGTTTAGTATGTCATTAAGATTGACCAATCACAAACAACTCACGGCAAAATAGTCTCTGAGGGTAAATTGCCGTCGACGGCAAAATAGCCACTGCCTATTGAATATGGTAGCTTAATACTGAAGATACGTATCAAATGCATTGACACCTTTCCACAACTCAGATATGCTTTTAAGCACTTGCCGAATTCAGCAGATAAAAGTTTGTAAAGTTTTATAACAACTCTGCTGAAAACAGGGCAAATAAGACATTGCCAGGGACTCAGAAACTTGGGAGGTGTGCAGTGGCTATATGCAACCTTTATAGTGCTGTTTTAATACAATCCTTTTTCAAAAAATAATAGTTTTATTTACAAACGAGACTTGGCTATGCCAAAAAATATAAACTTGTTTTTAAAATATTTATTATGTAAAGCCAGTTTGACTGGCTGAACAGATATTGTTAACCTCAACATTACCAATTGATGGCCTTGTGGGCAACGCTGGTAGATGTGACTAGTCTATATATATTTTTCCTTTTTTTGACAATTTGTCTGCTTTACCAGTATAAGTTTGGATAAAATTTTTAGTTTCATGAAAAATAAAAGATACATGCTTAATCATTTTTGCTATTTGCCATGCTAACTGCATAACAGCTGATTTTTATACATCTTTGTGATACTCGTATACAGCAGTTTTTGACAAAAGGGATGACTAATCGTTACAGTGCTGCAAACCATCAAGCACATAAGGGTTCAACTAATTTTGTCTCATATCAAAAGTTTTTCAAAAGCATATTTTGAGATGTGTTGGTGCAGCCCAAACTGTTTGTGCATGTATACTAATGGCTGTAAATGTGGCTTATGTGGCAAAAGAACATTGTCAACCACTGAACAAGAAACTATTTATATAGTTTACTACTTTTCTGGTAGTTTCTTGATATTTTTTTTTTTAAATTGGTGGTGCTGTGTTTGTTGTTGCTGTGATTAATTGGTCAAATACGTGGTTAAAGAAGTTGAATAAGAATGATGTAGAAATTAAGTTGTGGGCAAAGAGAAAAGATTTTGAGTACGTGTCCAGGTGAGGTAAAGTACAGTAAGCTGGCATTTCAAGCTTTGTTGTTGAATTCAGCCAAAGAATTACACAAAATGTGTCAAAGGACAGTTTTTCAAACAATACCAGACATATTACAGATGCTTTTATTCAAGCTGCAGCTGTTTCCAGGTCGGTTGCCCACAACTAGTTAAAGAATTGTTTTATTAGACCCAGCACTTTCAGAAAAAGTTGCAGCTGCTGAATCTCTGGATGTTTAAGCTTGCTGAATCAGACATGTCTCATAGAAGTCGTGATCATTTGAGTGATACATTTCAAAGTGTGTTTAATGACAACGAGATAGCAAAACAGTTTTCAATGGCTCGAAAAAAAGCTTTGTACATTATTCAAAATGGAATTAAAATCTCAAAAAGGATCTTTGTCGCAGTTTGTCAAAGCAAAACGTGCATTTACTATGAAACCTCTACTATGCAAAGAAAGAGACAAATGGATGTACTCATTTGGTTTTGATGTGAAAATACACAAGGCAGTCACTGAGTACTTGACTTCTTTTTTTTGGAAGGGCGACTGCTGCAGATATTGTTCAAAAAAATAATGGCTTATCAAGAGAAAAGTTAGATTTTGTTCGAGTGTCTTTTTAACATATCTTGTGATGGACTGAACATCAACAAAGCTATCTGGAGTAGATTGAATGCAGCTTTGAAGAAAATGGGGCATCAAGGGCTGATCTTTTTTGTAGCTGCTCACTACACACAGTGCACAATACATTCAAGAAATGTATTGAAGCACTGTAGGGAGAGCGTGCTTCAGAATTAGTGTATGACCTTTATAATTAAATTAAAGATAAACTATGCAAAATATGAGATTTCAGAAATCTATGTGAATGTGTGATCAAGTCGGTTAAGTCATTCTTTCTTTGGCATGTTTCAACTAGGTGGTTCACACTCTCATCTGTTTTGGTTTGTATTTGGAACAATGGAATGATGCAAAGGCATATTTTTTGGAATATCTGTCTAAACAAAGGAATACCAACATGTTTTGGTTTCAAATGAGAAATTCCAAAGGATCAGGTCCTGTCTTGGTGCCATTGGGAAGACAGCTCTGGTCAAGATAAATTTGTTAATTGCAGTTGCCCGGCTCTTTGAGAAACGTTTTCAAGTGTTTCAAGCTGATTTAGCAAACAAGTTAGTCTACTGCGTGCTGTGATGATGTGATTTTTGAAAAAAAGAAGCTGTAACTGCCTTGACTGCAAATCTGCCAGCAAAACTTGACATAGAACTCCATGGAAATTTAGTCATATTTTAGTGTTATGCAGCATCAACAGAAAGGAAATGTATTCACTATTTAGTGTTTAATATAATGTTTACAATTGAAAAGTTTCATAATGCTTATTGCAATGGTGATGATTAAAACTGCATATATAACAGAAAAATTTTAGAAAAAAAATGCACCAACTAAGAACTGCTGTCTATTGGAAATAGCCAAAAGTTAAAGAAGCACTTACACATTTGGCTGCACTCGACTGTTTGTGTTTCTCTAAGCACATTGCATAGTTTCTTCATGTTCTAACAGTTTGCAAATACAATTTCGGTGCAGTGCATTGTCACTTTTGTATTTTCTGCTAAGAGCATGAGGCTAAAAGTTACAAGCTGCTGGTTACTTACATGCATTTAGCCATGCAGTATTTTAGTAAGGCCCGACATACATTTTTTTAAAGAAATGCTGCCATTTTTTAATGATGGCTTGGTGGACAGGCTTGTGCTAAATTTTACAGAAATCATATCAATTCTCTATGTCTGCCACAGAAACGTGGTCTCTGGCTTATACTTTTAAACGATAACCTAAACTTATCATAAAAGCTTGACTTTGGGCTAGTTTGCACTTCCCTAGCTGCAATTATGCCACGACCAAGTGATGTATTCACAACCACAGATGTTAGATCATACAAATAGGCGTACATTACAAATAGTCGTTAGTTGTTGGCCAAATATTTAATGATTTATTTCAGAAGTTACACAACAGTCACTTTGGTGCCCCTACCCTCTCCCCCACAACGTTACATTTACACTTTCAAGAAAGTGGTGAAATAAACAGTTAAAAGTTTGTGAAATGATTTGCTGTTTCCATTGTGAGCTAGTTCTTTGCCTATGTACATGCTGGAAACAGGGCTTAGTCTACTCTTTGTGGCTGCATTTATCCCAGGACCATGCAACATGCATGCAGCCTTAGGCTTTAGATCGTACAAATAGGCTTAAGGTTGATTTCCATTAGGTGTAGATTGCAGGAATAGCGTAAAACATTTTTTGTTTCTCTATTTAGTTTTATGCACGGGAGCAAGCACTCTCCGCGCATAAAACTAATTAGAGAAGCGGAATTTTACGCACCATGCCAGCAATCTACATTTAATGGAAACCAGCCTTAACAATTACAATAATTTTTAGTAGCAGTCTTGATATTCAATGGTTTATTTCTGAAAATACATATCAATCACTGAGGTGCCCTTGTCACAATCTTGAGATTGTGCTTCCATGCACTTCATCAAATGAATGTGTAAACGTTTGTGAAATCGTTGGCTGTTTCAAATGTGAGCAAGTCCAGTTTCTAAGTATGCCTACGTTGAAAACGGGAAGCAAGACGTAGGCAAGAACTTGAGAAATATACTGGCTGTGCACAACCCCTATAATGTTTTACTTAATCGATTTGATTTTAGAACAAGAAATGACTTTGTCAAGAAACATTAACTTTTTATTACTATTTTTACTAATATCAATTGGGTAAAAGCTGGTACAGCCGTCTGATCAATATATTTAACCTTGACATTACTAATGGAGCCCCTGTAATTGCAGTAATTAACATATTTGTGAGTGCTTCTCGTTGTGTTAATATCTGATTTCCAAGCTGCGATCATGCCCAAATAAAGCAACATATTGTCAGCCAGAGGCTTTTGCTCATTCAAATTTTCATACAGTTACAAAAAAGATGTCATAAGTGGTGGGCATAATAATTATAGCTTATTCCTGAAATTGCACATCCATTTGGCACCCTTCCACAACTTTGGTATGCTTTCGAGCACTCACTAAATTTAGCGAATACAACTTTGTAAAGATTAAGGATGCCTATGCTGAAAACAGGCAAATAAAATGTTGCCAAAGACTTGTGAAACTTGGGAGACAGGTAGTTGCTATGTGCAACCCCATAATTTTTCTTTAGTTGAAGAATGAAATTGAGGTATGTGAAAAATATAAACTTTATTTCTGTATTCACCAATATCCATTGCGTCAAGTCAGTGCAGCTGGCTGAACCGATGTTGTTAATTTTGACATTACTGAAGGGGAGATGCTGGCAGCTCTCGCCAGTATATATTTTTTAGCATTTCATGAACCTATTGTCAACCTGTAGATTGTTACGACTTTAGCTACAAAATAATATTGCATTTTGAAGCTAAGTTTTTTGTGACTAGATTATTTCTGACTAAAGCACGTATCAGTGGTGGAATATCAGAAAAACTGTATGAATAAAGCTTAAGCAATTGGAAATAATGTTAGAAACTTTGGATGGGTTTAAACATCCTAAACTTTTGTTGGAGCAATATGAAACTACTTTTCATTTAGCAGGTATTGTGGCTGTGTAGCCTGTATAGTTTATCAATTTGCATTTTATATTTGTCTTAAGCCATGGCTTGATACAGTAACACTTTATTTTTTGTCTACAGTAATTGTTAACATGAAGTAGATCATGCGTGTCAATTTAAGTGCAAACTGTTTTGAACAGACTTAGATTAGTAAAAATTGGCAGAAGAATTTATGTAGAGAAGTGAGAAAGTATGTCATTTTGCTTAGTAATCATGAAAATTTACAAATTTCAAAGATCCATGACTTTAGGCACTGTTGTCTAAATTTTAGAATGTTTTAATTTTTGTGACCAAGATGCAGTGTTCCCGCTAAGATTTTAGTTAGTTCGTAGCCGCTGGCGCAAGTGCGAAATTGCTAGCAAATGTACGAAAACCGCCGGACATTTCTGAACAAACCCTTACACCAGCTTTAGTAACATATTTTGAAGGTGTAAAAATAGATTTTGCGGTAACCTACTGCTATTTATCACGTTGCTTATCGTAAAGTTTTCCCATAACGTTGGTTTGCGTATAACGGCACCTTTTGTTTTTCGCACAGACGTATTTTGTTCGATTATGACACTCTATCTAGTTCAGTGATTTCCAACCGTTCTCGTTATTAACGAGCGACCTCAAAAAAGTTTTTATAGTAAATTTCAAGGGTGTTGTCCAATTAATTTATATATACAAGTCAAAAATTTTTTTTCCAATTTCACTCAATATGAAGGCTAATTAAAGTGCTGATCCAGTGAAAATCACTGATTTAGGCCTTCATCTGTCAAGACGCCAGCTTGCGAGTTGCATCTTGTTTACTCTGCTACGTCTTTCGCAGCATGGACTCGAGTTCACTGCGTCTCCAAGACCTTCGAAGATGACCTAAAAACAAATCCAAACAACAATTGTATAGGCGTAAGCGCCGAGTTTTCATAATTTGCGGGGAAAGAAGAAGCAAAACTGTGACAATGCGCTTCGGCGACGTAATAATTAGCGTAATTATGTCAGCCCTAAAACGTTCACAAACAGGCAGCCTATTGGTTACAAAAAGGCGGCGGCGAAATACCTGGTTATTTCTCTTTAATAAGTTAAGTTTGGTCTCTCAAACTCCATGGCCTTTGCAATAGCCATTCGTCAGCGTTTTAGAAAGGCAGGTTAACAATGCGCGTAAATGAAATTAATTCTTTGTCGACACCCTGCATGAACATGAGAAATAGGACTTTCAGGAAATAATGAAATGTTAGGTGGGTTACCACGATTATGACACAAGAACAAAAATTACTCGCGAACTTTAATTGTTGCTCGATTATAGTAAATACCGGTAATTAAACAACTCAAATTTTTCTATCACAATCAATTAAACAACAAGGTTTTGCAATTGCAAGTAAACTTTCGATCTAAAATCAGAAAGTATTTGATGACCGAAGTCGTGCAACTTGAAAGAAGATAATTAAGATTTGTTTAGTAGTATGTGGGTCTTATTTGTTTCTTAAAGCGTATTTTGGAAAGTAATGTTATTGATTGGCGATGACAAATGTCTCCTAAGTCTCGTCAACTCATTTCACAACCATGCAGGAAAATAAATGGGTTAATTTTTAGGAAGTTTTGTCCCAGATGCAAAAAACAGCGAATCTTCCGATCAAACCAAAAACGATTAGCTAGGTATTGTGTGGATAGTAATGGTAAGTTTAAGGCACTTCTGAAGCTTGTTTGTAGAACACTCGTTAATAGTGGCGTAACATAGCTTGCTGATATTTTTTTCGCTCTTTTTAAGTTTTAATTAACCATTTACCGAATCCGTGAAAAGAGGTCACAAATATTTGATAGGTAAAACTTTATCTTTGTGAAAAGCATTCGAAAATTGTCCAAAGGAAAAAGAAATTCGTTGACGCGAATATTCGCGATATTGGTAATCCCAGCTTGTAAATGTAGTAAATATTTGAAGTGATATTTGTAACTACACGTAAAACTGCAGGGTTTCACTGAGAGGCGCTTACTGCAAACAATATTTAGGTATATTCTTCATTTAAAACCACAAAATTTTATTGCATTTGCGATGGAACTGCTCTCCCCGGAAAAATTTTCAGGAGACCCTACCTACTTTTCCCGGCACCACTATGTACAGATAGATGTAAAAGACTGCAATAGCCGCGCGTGCACAGTTACACTTTAACGAAAGTTGTTTTTTACGCAATGCATGAATTTCTGCTAGTTTTGACCTTATAGTAATTTTTCTTTACTCTGGCAAACCAGGTTGGTTTTGTTGTTAAATCAAGACAGTTTTGGAATGGTCAATTGTGAACGGCAGTTTTTTTCAAATCTCATAAAGTCATCCTTGAAAAGTGATGTGTTAAAACTGAAGTTGTAGGAGCTGCTTGCTATTACTGCTCTTTAACTACTATTGAAATCGGCTGGGAAAAAGGAAAGACAAGAAAAATATTTTGGATTTTAGGTTAATTGCTTGATGGGTAATTTGTAATACAAATAAAGTGTTGCAATGGCGTGAGCGATATTTTAAGTCGCCGTCACAGTCGCGCGATGTTTTCGTGAGACGTTGCACTGCTCTAAATGAGCAGCGGTCTTAACTTGGATTCTTTTTGATTGCCTCCCATGCATCAAACAGTCGGTTGAAAATTTTACTAACAAAATGGCAAAAATTTCAACAAACTGAAAAACTTACTAAAAACCGCCGGACTTTTTTACGCACTGTTGAATTTCAACTGCGAATCCGCCGGACATAATTTCGAAAAATCGCACTTTTTTGCGTTTTGAAGGGAACACTGCCAAGATGTCTTCTAAGTTTTTGGTTTTAATTAAAAAGAGTAGACCAAATTAGGTTTACAAAGACATGGCTAGTGATTGAGAGATGCTCATGACTGGCCTTTGAGCTTCTCAATTTATAACAATCATTCGTTTCTGCTTCACAAATGTTCTCTGCATGAAGCTGGCGCAGCTGAATTAATGTTTTTGATCTTCACGTAAACAGTGGTACTTTTTTCTTACATAGGAATATATCGTAACTGACAATAAACTTTAGAAAATAAGCCAGCGACTAATAGTCTAAATTCGGCTTGATCTAAAAAATTTTTAAGTCACATATTTTTTAAATTTCCGTAAAAGTAAATGTGCTAGCTTGCTCTTCAAAATTCATCTTTGTTTAGTTATAGTTCTGAAGCAAGTTATAGAAAAATTTCTGTATGAAGTCACAAAAGTGTGTGGTTTTTATTTTAAGCCAATTTTATCCCTATATTTCCTTACTCCACCTCATGTATTTAATTTGAAATTACAGTAAATTGCTTTTTGATTTGTTAATTTACAAAATGAATTAAGCAATTTGATATTTCATTAGGCGTACATGTTTTTACTGTGTGCTTTCCAAATAATGCTGTAGAGCTGCAGCACCACAAATCTTCAGTGGTGTTTCTGATTCAGGATAGTTAGGCATTAATGATTTTCATTGAAATTTTTTTATGGTTTTGTTGTTTTGGAATAATAGCTACAACATGACTGGCAGGCTACCTGTGATGCCAAAGATTGGTTTTATTTTTGGATAATAACAACACTAACTGGCTCGGTGGTGTAGTGGCTAGAGACCAGCTTGGGAGCTAGTAGCTCTGAGTTCAATTCCCTTGTTGAATCCTATCAAAATGCTTAAAAAATTTTAATCGCAGCTTGGCACTCAGCTTAAAAGGGATGATGTGGAGAAAAAGCTGGTGAGTTTGCTCGTTATGTTCTTGAGAAAAGCACTTGCTGGGATTTTTTCATCTATATGCGGCAAACAGGTGGTTTACTAAGTGGTTTACTTATGGTGAAGGTCCAATATGAATAAAAACGTACAAACACAGCATCAACTCATACACATGAATGAACAATAGCATTAAATAGCCCTCAAAGATGATTTATTGTGGTAGAACTAAAATTTTTATCAAAATTCATACAATTTGCACGAGTCTATTAAGCATGGTAATCAAGTTTTTATAAGATGGTTCGTTACAAAATTTTGACTTTGTAGGCACTAAACTAAATCATATCTAAGATGTGATATATTTTGTTTAATACTACATTAGCAATGTCTGTTTTTCAGCTTGCATGCTTCATACTGCTAGAACCCATTTCGGTAATTTATGTGGGAAAGTTGTAGCTGATTTGGGATGTGGCTGTGGAATGTTGAGTGTAGGATCCGGCCTAACGGGATGCGATTTTTGTTTGGCAATTGATATAGATGGTGGTAAGTTGTTGTGTTTCACATTCACTCTTACAACAGTTTTTTTGTGTAAAATTTTGAACTGTTTTGCATGGTCGAGTGATTTGAGCATCATTTTATGATGACAATTGAATGGTCATGACTCATGAGTTTAAACATCATGACCCAAGATTTTTTGGGTAAGCTCTTGCTAATGATATCCTCTGTTTGTGAAATTCTACAAGCAGTGTTCGCTCTGAGATTTTAGTAAGTGCGTAATCGCCGGCGAAATTGCTAGCAAATGTACGAAAACGGCCCGAAAAATTTTGGCAGACTTTGCTAAACGAGCCGTTCCACCAGCATTAGTAACATATTTTAAAGGTGTAAAAACGAATATTTGCTGTAGTCCACTTGCTATTTATTCAGTCTATACGCTAAGCTAACGTTGCTACCGTAAAGTTTAACGTTGGTTTGCGTATAACGGCACCTTATGTTTTTCCCTCAGACGTATTTCGTTTTATTGCGACATGTTATCTAGTTCAGTGCTTTTCAACCGTTTTTGGCATGTGACCCAATTTCAAATTGCACGTAAGCATGTGCCCCGGTCATATCTTTTTTCATTTCTATGAGCGACCTCAAAAAACTTATCGAAATAAATTTGAAAGGTGTGCTCCAATTAATATATAAAAACAAGTTGTCAAGAAAAAGTTTTCCAATTTCACTCGATATGAAGGCTAATAAAGTACTAGCCCAGCGAAGACCATGGTCCACCGATTAAAAATCACTGCTTTAGGCGATCATTTATCACGGATGATTTTTTTATTTTTTGATCCGATCAAGACGCCAGGTTGTGAGTTGCATCTTGTTTACTCTGCTATGTCTTTCGCAGCATGAATTCAAAGTAACTGCGCGTCAAAGACTTAAAAACAAATCAATTAAAAAATAGGGTTTTGCAATTGCAAGTAGACTTTCAAACTGAAATCGGAAAGTATTTGATGGTCAAAGTCGCGCAACTTGAAAGAAGAATACTTAAGATAATTTGTTTGATGTAGCTCTAATAGAATGTGCGTTTTGCTTTTTTCGTAAAGCATATCTCAGAAAGCAATGTTATTGATGAGCGACAACAAATTTCACCACGAGTCTTGACAACTAATTTCACAAACCACGCAGGAAAACAAATGGGTTAATTTTTAGTAAATTTGTAACTACAGATAAAACTATAGGGTCTCACTGAGAGGCAATAACTGTAAAAAGTATTAAGGTCTATTCATTTAGCACCACCTAGTTTTACTGCATATGCGAGGGGGCTGCACTACCCAGAAAAAATTTTGGGGGAACCTAGCTTACTTTACCCGGCGCCATTGTGTACAGGTAGATGTAGAAGACTGCAATAGCCACGCGTGCACAATTACACTTTCACAAAATTTTTTTAACGCATTACACGAGATTGTGTTTCGACTATTTAGCAGTTTTTCTTCAACGCTGGTTTCCATTAGGCGTAGATTGCAGCCGTTGCAGCGCTCTCGTTGCGCGCATAATAATAAATAGAGAAACAAAGAATTTTCACGCGTGCAATCTACGCCTAATGGAAACCAGTCGTTACACTGGTAAACCAGATTGGATAGGACACGTAATGTTGAATCAAAAGACAATTTCGGAATGGTCAATAGTGAATGGCAGTTTTTTTAATTCAATAACCTCACAGGCAAATTTTACTGTATTTCAAATTACCTTTCAAGTAATTAAAATAAAAAAGGCTAGATTTCAACTTAAAACGTTTCTAGAAAGATCGAAACTACAATTTACATTTTTTTCACGTTTTAAGGTTTATTTCAATCATGACTGGTAAGCTTTTGCAGTACATATCTGTTAGCTCCTTTTTTTTTGGAAAAAAAATTCCGGAGGGAATTTAAAACTAAAATTGGTCAGAAGTCTTATTAAAAAGGCTATTTATTTGTAACGTACAAAAACTAATCATTTCCTCAAAAAATGGTGTTTTTTGTGCTAAACCGAAACCGAGAGCTATGTGCTTTTTTATCTTAACATGCACGATTGAAGTTAGCGTTGGAACGTAAAGAAAACGTACAGGATTTGAACAATCATTCAAACTTCCTTCGAAAAATGAGTTCTTGTGTTGAAACTAAAGTTTGAAAGCTGCTTGCTATTACTGCTCTTCACCCTTTGCGGTCGTCAGGCGAGTATAGGTAGCCTTCCTGGTACGACGTCAATGCGGTAGTAAGGCGAATATAGCTTGCTTTTCTTAAAATCGACTTTAGGGAGGTCGTAAGGCGATCGCTATTTGCCTGGCTTAAAATGGCAGCAAAGTCGTGTAGTTGTCATGGTAATAAAGGTCTCAATTAAGTAAAGCACGTTTGATGAGGAAGTTCGCTGGTCTCTAGAAGTAGGTAGAGGCAGGTGTTTGGTATGGTTTGTGTCAAAGTCTAAGGGCGAACGGGTAGTAACAATGTTATCATCCGTATTCAATGCAGAGTGTAAAGGTGAAGAACGTATCTTGGGCAATGGCGATTCAACAACCATACCAAAACTTGTTGTAATATCACAATACACAAAGTACATGGGTGGAGTCGACAAAACCGATCACTATTGTGAAAGCTTTGCTTTTTTGAGAAAAAACTGCAAAATGGTGGAGAAAGATGTTTTTTTGGATATTTGAAGTGGCTATCGTCAATAGCTTTATTTTATACAACATTAGAAGGAGGGAACAAGGACTGAAAAATGCCACACACTAAGAGTTTCGAAAAAACCTTGTCCGACAGTTGGTAGGAAGGATTCGGAAAAAAACGCCAGAAAGCGTGGGAGAAACTCCATTACAGAGGGAAGTGAGTGTTTGCATGGAAGGAAATTTATAAGAAAATCCCAAATGATAAAGCAAAAAATTGTGCAGTGTGCAGCGACAGGAAAATAAAACTCATTCAAACTGTTTATCACTGCGAAACGTGTGCAAGGCAACCTGGAATGCATCCTGATAAATTGCTCCAAAAAGTACCACACTGAACAACAGTACAGATAATTGTTGCTAGTCGGGGAATTTTGTGTGCCAATGACGTAATAAATTATTTCATCTGTATTTTCTTTGAATTACTTTGTTTGATTGCCTACAGAAGAGAAGTAGTAAAACTAAATAGAAAAACATGAAACAACCGAAAATAATTACGTAAACAAATTAAAACAATAAAATCAATAAATACGACCAGCGACGGCAACCAGAGAAAATTTAATCCGACCGCAAAGGGTTAAAGCTACGACCGCCAATCGGCTGGAAAAAAGTAAAGAAAAATAAATATGATCTTATTTTAGGTCAATTCCTTGAGAGATAGTTAGTAATACAAAAAAACTGTGCGGCAGTATTTTAAGTCGCCGTCACTAGCTGTTTCACAGCCGCGTGATGTTTGTGTGACATGTTGCACTGCTCTAAAAAAGCGTCTGTCCTAACTTTGATTTCTTTTCTATGTCTCCCACGCAATAAACAGTTGGTTGAAAATTTTGCTCGCTAAATTGCGAAAATTTTAACAAGCTTTAAAATTTTAAAAAAGTTACCAAAAACTGCCGGACTTTTTTTACGCACTGTTCAATTTTAACTGCGAATACGCCAGACATAATTTTGCAAATTCGCACTTTTTTGCGTTTAACCTCTTAAAGCATCATATATTTTGGAAGAATATATTGATTCTGCTGCCAGACGCACCATCTATGGCAATAAAAACGAATATTCTTGTTCCTGTATCATAATTCACAGCCTAGTGCGAGTAAATACGGCCCTGTGCTACTTAAATGCTTCAAACTTAATTTGGACGAACATATACGGGATAATGCGAAAGTGATTTGTAAACGACATACGAATATTTTCGGGTTAATCCTTTAAGGGGTTAAAGGGAACACTGCCTACAAGCAACAAGCGCGTTGAAAATAGCGTCAAGCAATTCAAGCAAAATGTTAAGGACTTGGAAACTAATAATTGTTTTGATGTGTGGCACCTTTGTTGTATGGAGGGTAAAAATACTGTACTGTCTTGTTCATTCTGTCATGATTATAGATCAATGACTACAGCATGATTGACTTATCGTCTGACAGATTGTGGATGTAGTACCAAGGTGTTATTTAATCTTGCACAAATTGCATTTGATTTTAACACAACCACTATACAAGCAGACACACTGCAATGTAAATGTAAAATTAGGAACTTAAACTGTTGGATCTTCACTAATTTATCGACCACCACTAGGTGCGCATAACTAGACGTAAACAATCAGCGCGTTCCGCATTCCGCGCATAAAACTAAATAGAGAAACAAAGAACTTTTCACGCTACTCCTAATGGAAACCAGCATTTATTGAGTGCTACAAATCGTTGAAGCGATTGCAGCAATTGTTGTGGTCGTCTGAACACCAACTGATTCAAGATGTTGGAACACGTTCGAATTCAGCAAGGTTCGAACTACGCAGACAAGCTGTAAAATCCATTCGAACGAGATCTTCCGACATTTGCGAATCAACGAGGATTAGTTGCCGACAATCTTTTGACGGGGTGTCGAAACAAACCAGCGCGGAAAAAACAATTTTTATCTTTCGTGCTCTTTCGGCTCTTGAGATTATATTCTGCTAAAAGAAATTATGACTTTGGTGGAGGATGATAAACAGTCGGTTAAGAGGATCAATGCGACGTCGATTTTAGTCTGCTTCTTGCCATTTTTATCTAAATTCAGAGAATACCAGCATGGAAACTTTGCTCGACGCTTAGTATAAATCATGTTTGCTGACGACCTGCCGTAGACGATCAGCAAGCAGTGGATGAGCCGGTTGAGCGAGATCTTTCTTCTCTTTTTCAGAGACAGGGAATACTGGTTTCCGTATCATCACGTACTTCACCAACTTCATGCAGAGTGCGAAGGCGCTGAGCTAAAAGCGGATAATCCCGAAACATTTGTTTTGAAAACGACAACTTCAATATCCTAGTTTTTTAAAACAGCTGCAGATACAAGCTTCCTACTCCAAAGAATTAGAAAAACATCACAGTCTACCTCCGATTGCTTAGACCGACAATTCCTTCCAATGGTGGAGGTTAACGAACGTATAACTGGTGTGGTTCGAGTCAGTGGCGTTTAATTTTTTGTGCTCCCCGCTAAGTGTCGCTCTGGAGCTATTTTCTATTGCCGGTCTGATTTAAATCAATAACAAAAATTCGCTGACCACACGCAAATAAGAATTACTGCTTTTTATGACTAGTAATTGCAAAGAACTATTAATATAAATTCAAAGCCTGTGTTTAACGCTTTGTACGGTAGTTCTGCCAAGTAAAGCCACGTTCAGGGAGTGAGCTTCCACTTATCTATGAATGTGTAAAACACATTTTCACATGAGTTTTGCAATTTGTTAACACCAGAAAAGTTCATAAAAACTTGTCCCCCGCTTCCGTCTTCCTTGAAATCAATTCATAATGATTGAAAATGTTAATTTGTACTTTTTACTGGATTGCATCCACGAAAATCTGCGTGAAATTTATTCACAGTCTTTCCCTTGGTCACTGTTTTACGAGATTTAGTTTTTTACTCTTTTGATTCGCTTTTTTTGATTTATTTAGTAACAAAAGGAACTTTTCATTCTTATGCTCAGGCAAGCAGAAGCAAAACTTCACTGCCTTATTAATTTTACAACAAGTCTGGATGTGAACACTTAACTCTGAGTCTCGCGATTATAATATTACGATTTTCTGCTCATTAATAAAATCAGTTTACTTAAAAATTGATTTGTGATCTTATTTCTCAACCAAATTTCAAATTTGTTTACTAAACTATTTTGAAATTTTTTAGATTAAGAAAATGTATATACTGATAAAGAAATACTTTGTTTTCATTACGCAAATTAAAAAAATACAAAGCAAGTAACTCGTATTCGCAGACCAGAAAACAGTCGCGTTCGCAGACTAGAATGCCTTGTAAATCGAAAACTTAGACATTATTTCTCAACCAGTTGTCAAAATTTTACTAACAAATAATCTCCAGATCTTGTGGAATGATAAAATGTATAAGTTGCTGAAGAACTATTCTGTTTTTAATATGCAAATTAGGAAACAAAACAAGTAGCCCATATTTGAAGTGGACAATCAAAGTTGCGCTCGCACGATAGAACTAAATAGCAATAGCAGGCATGGAACAGACATGGCAAGCATAGTAGATGCTTGAACTAGTGCATAGTAAGAATCACACATGCCTTTACTATGCCCAACTGATGCCTAATATGCGTGTAATTACGCCTACTGTGCCTAATGTTCCTCTACTATGCCTACCTGACGCCCAAAATGCCTGTACTATCCCAGTGTTTCCCAAACTGCATGCCGCAGCATTTGTGCGATGTGGTTACCTTTTTTTGCACCGTGCCAGGCATTGTAACAGAGTTAGGGATGGTTATAAAGTGGCACACTAGGCATAGCACAAGCATATACTAGTGCATAGTAGGCATGGTACATGCCTATACCATGATATAGGCATCTACCAGGCCTGCATTGTGATTAAGATAGCTGAATTATGTCTACTGTGCTTATTATGCTTGCACTAAACCTAGTAGCGCTAAACAGGTACAGAAGACATAGTAAGCGTGTTTGCCTGCTATGCCTATTTATAACCACCAGCACTTGCTAACCAAATTGCTTTGTTCTTCAAAATTATGGGACATTATTTGTCAAGCGATCGTCCAATTTTTCGCAAAATATTGTTTTCCAACTTTTATCCGTTGATAACATGCATATTATATTATACTACAGAAATATTATATTTTTAATGCGCTAATTAGAAAATAAAACAGGTAACCCGTATTTGCAGACCAGAAAAAGGGCCACGTTTGCAACTTATAAACGCTATTTGATTTGGACGGTTTTTCCTGCTAGAAATATGCCGACCACCTGCTGTTTTCGACGAAAATAAACGAGGCAAAAAATTTTGAAAGCACGTTGGAAATGCAAGTACATAGTGAAGCGAACTTCGCTAATTTATCAATGACAGAATAAATAAGTGAAGAGAAAAAGTTTTGCTGATTTGTGACGTCATTGAAAGGTTTGTACACATGATGGCAAATTGAAAATAACAATGCGTTGGTTTCCCTGACAAAACATATTATTTTTGGGCGCAGTTAAACGAGATTAGATGAAGCGAGGTATTCCCTGCTTCAATAACGTTTGAAAAATAGCAGCGAAGAAAGCAATACACCGGCGCGATGGTGTAGTGGTTAGAGCGTCCGCCTCGTAGTCGGTAGACCTGGGGTTCATTCCCTAAGTCGAGTCATACCAAAAGACTTTAAAAAATGGTATTCACAGCTTCCCTGCTTGGCGCTCAGCATATAAAAGGGATAGTGTGGAGAACAAGCCGGCAAGCTTGCTTGTTGTGTCCTTGGGCAAGGCACTTAACGGGACGCCTCCACCTTTATGTGGTAGACAGATGGGCCTCCCGTACTTCACCGGGTTACATTTGTGCAGTTGCTAACCCAGCATGCCAGACGACTCTTGGGTACCCACCAGTGGCAGTTCGTCTTGCTGGTGGTGGGGCTACCAGTCACTCATGACTGGTTCGAAATGGGCTGCCATCTTTCTTCCCCTAGCCTAATTTTTCAATTAAGTTGACGGCATGAAGCTGAATTGTCGTTTATGCCGTACCTCCATCCCGAGGAAGAGGAGGGGTAAACAAACAAACAAAAGAAAGCAATAGAGTCTTGTAATTGTTATAAAAGAAGCAAGTGCACTCAAAGGTTTTACCGTTCGGGCCGTATTTCACTGATGTGGGGTCTTAACGGCCGGCCTAAAAGCTGTTTTTTGGTGATTCGTCTGGTCTAACTTACGGTTACCCATTCTGATGAAGCCAAATTAGTGTTTCAAACTCTGTTTTTTTGCAGACAAATGGGTGCTGGTTTAGTATGTGATCCACCCAAGAAATATGATCTACCACTACTATACATAAGAGTATTTAACTAAAAAAGAATTTATTTTATACAATCATACATAAGAAATGAGATTAGGGTTGGGTTAGGGTTAGCTAAAATTAGAACATTGCAATTTATCTATTATCTCGTACTCTCTTAACCGACGCGATGGCGTAGTGGTTAGAGCGTCCGCTTCATTGTCGGTAGACCTGGGGTTCAATCCCCTTGTCGAGTCATACCCAAAGACTTTAAAAAATAGTATCCACAGCTTCCCTGCTTGGCGCTCGGCATTTATGGGAGGTTGTGGAGAACAAGCCGGCAAGTTCGCTTGTTGTGTCCTTGGGCAAGACACTCAACGGGACGCCTCCACCTTTATGTGGAAAACAGATGGCCAGGCCTGGAGAGGGATGGGCTCGGCCAGGCGTCTCAGCCTTAGATTCGCTGCATGATAAACACAAATTGAACAAAAACAAATTGGTCATTTGCAGCGCCCCAACGCCAATTGCCACGGGATAAGTAAAAAAAAGATAAAAACTAAAATGTTGTGAGTATTTAAAATTAAATTGCTAAAAAAATTGCTTAAATTTAAAAAAATTCTCAACTTTTTTCCGCTACTGTAGTCTGTATTGGCGGTAGAATTTATATATTTATAAAAATAACGTTCACTGCACTTTGTTTGGGTGATTTAGTTGGACGTACTGTAGTACAGATATGCCCTCATTATCGGATGAAAATTCAACATCTTTCAGTAAGAATGCTAAAAATGTCATTTTTGTGTCATATTAATTAAAGCATCGTTTGTAAAGCAATATCCATCAAGATAAATGCGTTTTATTTGAAGCTTGTGGAAAGTCATGTATTTTAATTACTTATGTAGCCGCCATGGTGTAGTGGTATTGTTATGGGCTTCAGAGCGAAAGGTGTAGAGTTCAAAGCTTTATAGAAGCACCACTGGTATTCGTCATTTAAAGTGCTACGTTGCTCCAGTACAAAGTCTGGTTCAAAAGCGCGTGTGTAGTGGTAGACATACATTGAATCAGCACGTCTGAGCTTGCGGAACGCGCGAGAAATGACGTAAAACCGACTTTCTTTTTCTTTTGTTCTGTCTGTTCGCAACCCGTCTTTGTGGTTATAAGGCAAATATTGTTTAGACTTGCGTTAATGTTGTAGATCAGAGGTGGGAAAACCATGGCCTGCGGGTCGCATGCAGCCCGCCAGAGCATTTTGTGCGGCCCACCAACACTTATAGAAACTTTGCAAGAAGTTATTGCAAGATTTTAAGCTATTGCAAGCTCTTGCATTGTACAGCTATTGCAAGATTTTAAGCACTGGCCCTCGGCCAACTCTTGAATGGTCAATGTGGCCCTCCGACTAAAAAGTTTGCCCATCTCTACTGTAGATGATTCAAAATGTGAATCAAATATATTTCTTTGTGGTGACTAAAGCATTGCATCCGAGTAACCTGCAAGTGGTTTCCTCAACACCAATACAACGCGAAACTATTGCTTTCAACTCGCAACATGTTTATCACGAGCTCAGTTAATTCCAAGAATCATGCTTTGTTTCGCTTGTACGCTTACGTTGCTGTCAACAAATTAATATTTGCTGTTAGTTTCAGGTGATCATTAAACTAAAGGAAACAGAAAACTGATGTCTGATGAAGCACTAGGTGAACATTATGCGTTACCAAGTTTTTACTTTACATTTGTGTTGTAAAGCAATGGTTTGCAATCTTTTTAATACCCTACATCTTCTACGCTGTCTGAAGTTATTTGTTACCTCCCTCACCAAAATATAAACATTTGTTGTTTGTTTCCGGTGATCTGCAATCTAAAGGAAACAGAAGACAGCTTAATGTTACACTAGGTAAGCTTTATGAGTTGCCGAGTTTATATTTTATGTCAATAGTGTAAAGTGGTGGTTTCCAATCGTTTTTAAAATGCTGTATCTCTTGCTCTATTTCGGGTTATTCTTCACCTCCCTGCATCTACCATAGTCGCTACAAAACAAACTTGACTTTTTCTTTTTGAAAATCAACTTCAAAAGCGACTATTTTTGTCACCAAGGTAGCTGAAAGATCTACTTTGACGCTCATGCTTTTAGAAGTCTCTGCTTACCTCTCTTAGGGAGGTTGTTGTTGTTGTTGGTTACCCGACCCCTTCCGAGGGATGGGGGCATGGCGGGAACCCCAGAAGCCGGGCAACTCCCCAAGGTCTGGACCAGAGGTCATAGAGAGATAGAGAGTCGCCGAAGAGTAAGCGGCGCAAAGAGTCCGTAGTTGGACAGTGCAGAATGAGATGAGAGGTGTCCTGGGACGAGTGTCCGCAGGCGCTGCAGGAAGGATTCTCGATTCTGCTAATCCTAGTGAGATAAGAACCTAAAAGAAGGCTGTGTCCGTTGCAGCGAAGACGAGAGAGGACACAGCGAGCATGACAAGGGAGCACAAGTTCCTCGGTGGAAATCGAGGGAACCTGTGTGCAGTCCCGTAGCACTCCAACTTCGGGCCCCCCCCAAAGTAAGCGCAAGAGCCCCTGCGCACAGGTCATATCACTTTAGAGGTGTAAAATTGAAAAGCTGCATTAAGAAAATACACCACAATTTGTACATAAGTAAACAGGCTAATGTCAGAATAAAGCATGCCGATACCGAAGGTGCAAGTCATAAAAAATTCGGCACCGATGCCAGAGTTCAGTAGGACATTTATGCAGACACTGCGAAACGAAAGCAATGACACTGAAAAACATGAAAAACTTATAAAAACACAGTATCATTTAAATAGTCTGGAGCGAACCTTTTTGTTGGCAAATGCTGTTATGACATTGTCATAATCAAGAGATCGGGCGCAGTCATTTTCGATTGACAACATGGCTAATGAAGATAGTCTACTGTCTGTCATAGACGTTCTATTAAAAGTTTTGATCAGTTTCAATTTGCTGAAGCTTCTTTCAGCGCTGGCAACAGTCACGGGGCAAGTTAGTAAGATTCGAAGTGCGATGTACACATTCGGATACAATTCAAATAAATGAGTCTTTAGAAGATAGTTCAGAAAGTCTTGAGCCGTATTGAGATTACGTTTTGTTTGTAAAATTAAAACAAACCGCTGTAGCTCAGCGCTCATTTCATCAGAATCAATGTCACCGAACTTTTTTTGGAACTCTTTACAGCAAGTAAGAAGAGCATTTTCTTGTTGCACAAGCAAAAGTTTGTCTCGTGTGTACAAAAACGAAAAGGCGGAAGAAACCTCACGTAACAAATTAAAGCGCTCCTTTATTGACATAATAGCCTGGTCTACTAATGGATAGAAAAAGTTGCTTTTAAATTTCAGTTCAGGAGTAGCTCGTTGTTCCTCTTCACCTTGGTAATCAAACAATCTTCTTTTCTTTCCACTTCTTGACGGAGGAAAAGAAGGATCAATATCCAATTCCTGTGCTATTTCAACAGCAGATGTTGCGGCACTGTCATAACCCGTTGTGCGATAGTTTTGCAAAAACTTTTCAGTTGCCTGGATTTCCGTTTCCATTGTATGAAGGGAGACTCCATACGATTGAAGAATCTTGCTTGCTTTATTGACTTGGAATAGGATATCATACCAAATAAACACCGACAAAAGAAAACTCCATTTTGATAAATGAGCTATCAACGATTTTGTTTCTGAGGCAGCTCTTCCATCTTTTCTTTCTATGGAAATGGCTTCCAAGTCTTTCAGTGCCAGCAACACCTCTTTTAAATTGTATCGAAGAGGTTTGATGCATTTAATTCTGCTTTCCCAACGAGTATCAGATTGTGACTTTATGGACAGCTCCACATGTTTCTTCAAAATTTCCCAACGCTGAGCAGAGGAAGAAAACAGCACATACAACCTTGTAAGTACTCCAAAAAATGTCAATGCTTCCGTCGATGAATTAGCACTGTCAACAACAACTAAGTTAAGGGTATGGTTTGCACAGGGCACGTAAACAGCTTTGGGATTGATGTCTAGCATTCTTGCTTGGACCCCAGAATGTTTTCCTTTCATGTTAGCACCATTATCATATGACTGACCTCGACAATCAGACAATTCGAGTTGCAGTTCGGTCGCTTTTTCTAAGAAAGCGTCCAACAAGCCTTTCCCAGTACTGTCACTTATTCTCAAGTAGCCAAAAAATGTTTCTTTAACAACAGCAGCTTCTTCATTACATACTGTAGTACATAACGGAGAATGACAGACATTTGTTCATGATGTCACATATCTGGAGTGCAGTCCAAAATTATAGAAAAATATTTTGCCAATTTCAATTGCTGTAAATTTTCTTTTTCAACTTCTGTCGCTAGCAATTCAATTAGTTTATTTTGTATGGTAAGACTCAAATAGTTATCTTTAGTGTTTTTATTCTTGATTCTGTCTTGAAGCTCTTTTAGGATCGGATCTCTTCTTGCCAAAAGCTCAAATATACCCAGAAAATTTCCATTGTGAGGAGATCCTAAGACTTCTTCAGATCCTCTAAAAGCAAGATTCCTTTCCGATAGAAACAAGGCAATGTCGATAAGTCTCTCTAAAACATTTCTCCAAAAACGTCTTTCATTGAAAAAAATATTCATCTCGCGTTTGTCGATAGTGGATAAATTTCTTATCCCTTCAGCTAGCAACATCCATTGACTGCAGCATTCTTGGTGGGAAATGCCGTTTTCATGGTCTTTCAGTTTTTTCGAAAAACCCTCCCATGTATTTATACCACTACAAAAGGGGCTTAGTGTTTTTCTAAATAGCTTACAACAAAAGCAAAAAACTTGATCTGATTCCCCAGAATAAACTAGCCACGACCGTGAAACACTTTCACCATTAGGTAACACACGTTTATAATGGTTGGAGGAAAAACGTCGCCTTGGAGTTGTGTTATTATATGGAAAATTCATTATTAGTTGATGTGGTCCACGCTTTACTATATCACATCGTTGAGCATCAGAAATACTTTCAGGCCATTTACATGGATCATCAGGGATAGGGGTAAATTGAGATTCAGTTATTTTTGATATTGAAGGTTGCGTATTGGCAGGTAAATCACAACTTACATTTTCTGGAAATTCACAATCACTTTGATGCTGATCGTCATAGTCTTTTTTTTCTTGTACACTATAGTTTTCTTCATCCCTCTCGGTACTAGTGCCAGGTCTACTCTGCTCAGTAATCTTGAAAAAATCTGTCATCTTGGGCAATTTCACTACAGCATCTCGAGCAGTGGCTGCTTCTTTTCTCTTTTGAGCACCATTTTTTGAACGTTTCATTCTATACAATGTCAATAAAATACTTTATCTGCACTCTGCAGTGTATATATATTGTCCCGGTATTTATAGCCAAACAGAATTCCAGACCATTCTATGATTGTTGCGTAACAACGGCATTGTTACGTCAATCGAATATTCAAGATTCTACCAGAAAATCAATCGAAATATTCTAGATTCTGCGAGATAAAATAACGTAGCATTCACTTATGATGTCACAAGCCAATTTCTTCCTACAGTTTAAATCGGTTGTAAACAAGTCTGCTGAACTGAAAATAGTCATGTAGCCAAAAAGCAATTTCAGACTAACTTGGGCCCCCAAAGTTGGCCTGGGCCCCCCCAATTGGGGGGTTTGGGGGGCGGCTGCTACGTCTCTGCCTGTGTGTCAAACAACTTAGATGAGACAGTACTCCCCCAGTCCGAGATAAGACTAGAGTGCATACGAGAGATGAGAGGAGAGAGACTACAAGGGATTGCAGAGGGCGCAAGTAGCGCTCCCTGTTTAGCCAGCTCGTCACCCTCGTCGTTCCCCGGAAGAAACGAGTGTCCGGGGATCCATTGTAGTCTGATAGAACAGGAGGAGAGAGAAGGCAGTTCCTGCCAGATCTGCCACAGTGTTTGAGATAATAGGAAAGATGAAGGAGAGGATAGGATGGTGAGGACAGAACGAGAGTCAGATAGTAGGAAAAGAGAAGAGAAATGGCAGACTTGTTGGTGTTGCCGAGACCAGCAAAGAGCGTGCAGAATGGCGCAGGCTTCAGCGAAAAAACTTGAACATACTGGGCCTGCCGAAAAGGAAAGAGTGGCCTCAGTGCCACAGAGAGAGCAGTTGGCAAGAACGCTGGAGCCGTTTTTGCCAAAAGGAAAAGAAACAGAGCCGTCTGTCCAGAGTACCAGATCATGGGGGGAGAGAGTCAAGGTGGGCGAGAGCTGCACCTTGGCGAGAGAGAGGGGGAGATCAGAGCAAGAGCATGGAGAAGAAAGGGTGGGCTCCACCGTGAAGAAAGGCAGATTCCAAGGAGCAAAGGGAGGGCAAGCAAGAAGAGCTTCCCTAGAACAAGTAGAAGGAAGCATGAGCGGATGAGTGGACGCAAAAGCTCTCCAGGACGATCTGCAGAGTCTTGGTTTCACTTCAAGGCTGGCCAAACCTGAAATGGTAAAAGAGATGGGGAGACGAAGAGCCAGCTTATACGATAAAAAAGTGAAATGAGTCAGGGTGATCCGCAGGGGAGGTAAAGAGGCCTCGGAGAGAAGAAGTGGGATAGGGAAGGACGAGAGGCAGCCGATATCAATGAATGAGCCCAATTGATTTATTGACATAATATTTTCATGTTGATTGAAAGTGGTAGCAATTATTTCAGTTTTAATCCGGTTTAATCCCTTTAACGAAGTGGACCAGATACGCCCCACTCCTTCTGCCATTGTTCGCTCTTCGTCCCTCCTCATCGCTCGATCCAAGGTATCTCCCTCCTCAAACCAAACCTTCTGTTTTGTTTTGAAAGCTTTTGTGTAAATTGCGACATGCATAATGTTAACTTTAATCTTGTTTTGCAGCACATTTCGAACGAGTATATGCAAAGCACGAATTTTTACAAATGCAGCAAACACATTTAAGTTCCATGCCGCAAGAATCTTCAAACCGTTTGGATCTGATTCCGTCTTGTACAGAGTTACCTAGCGGTATCAAACTTCCTCTGGATTGGATGGAAGTAGTTGATGATGTTGAAGACGTGCTGAAAGACGAAACTAATTTTATGGCTTTAGTAAGTTTCCATTTGTTAAAACTGAATGTAATTGAGATGTGGAATTATGATCATTTTTAAGTCTCATATAGATCATTTTTAACAGTCACTGTCTCTTATGAGCTCTTACTGCAATAAGGCTCCAGCTCCGGCAGGTCAGTATTATAAAGGTATGTCCCAATATACAGCAAGGGAACACCTTAATTTCAGGGTGGTGAAAACGTGAGTCTTGGTTCCTGGCTGTGAAGAAACATAAAGATTATCGTCGAGTATGCAGAGAATTCTTGTATTATACAATATTTAGTGCGAGTGAAGCTGCTCACCGAGCAGGTCGTAAGAGGCGAATTTTGGTGTCCACCAATGGCAGTCCGCCTTGGCGGTGGTGGGTTTACCAGTTGAAATGGACGGCCTCTTCTATCATAATATTGATTCGGTTGACGATGTGAACCTGTCTTGCCTTCATGCCGTACTTCCATCACAAAGAAGTGGGAGGGTAAACGCACTTGTGATGATTCTTTTTTCACCTGCAAGGTTTTGATGCATTGCCGAATAATGAGTCTATATTAGAAGTTGAATGATTAATTCTTTCAGTCGTTTTTTTGATATTTTATTTTTTGTCTCGTTTCAGGTTTGTCAGGTTTCTTGTCTCGGCGGTCAAAATGCCTTCATTTGCGTATAGCAAAACGACACCAAAATTTTAATTTTCTGATTGTATTTTACAGAAGAGGTGAGACAAAATTATGTGAATCGCCTTTATTTGTGCCAGAATTATGGTTTAGCTGTTTACCAATAATCTCTCTAAATTGTTAAGTTTAAGTCAAAACTTAATTTCACTAAATTGTTGCTGTAGTGCAGTTTTGGCTTCATCAGCGGAGAACAAAAATTTTTAAAGATCAATGTGATATATCATGATAAAGGCAGCAGCAGCTACTACTGTAAAATATGTTTCCTTTTTGTCCGACTTAACCAACCTTTACAGTGTTAGTTGCAGATATAACGTGTTTTTTGAATAGCGAAATGGTACCTTCGTAATTTCTATGTTCTCATCGTATTTTTGCAGAAGCGCTGAGACAAAATTATGTGACTGCGCTTGTCACGGATCATGAAGTTAACGCAACCATCAAAATGTGGCTCAAGTTCGCTTCCGACAGATGCGGATAATCCTATTCTTGAATCGTGAACTTTTTCTGGAAAATCAAAATTTGAACTGTGGTCACCGCTCGGTCAGGATTTGGCTGAGCAAGTCGTTTTTGTATTATTGTGTAGTGAGTGATTTTTACGGTGGTCTTTTGATAATGTAGCCTATGTCATCTTTTCACCAAGTGAATTTTAAAGTGTTTTTACGTTTGGTTGATTTTACCCGATTATAAACTGACGTTTTGGTTTTAAAAGGTCTTTAGAAGACTGCGTAAAGTACTGTGAGAGTATGGCTATATACAAAGCAATAAATTACTAATTTGATACTCTGTTTTCATGACTTCTAAGGGTAGCTTTTGTTAAGTGGTTTTAAATGTGCTTTTGTAAGTTATGTTGGTTGTCAAGGCAACTGCGATACCAATTCAAAAAACTTTGAACTCGAAAGTAAACTATTGCACATTGCTTTGCCTGGAGTGTTGATGTTTAATTTAAATCATAGTTTCTGACTTTAAGCCGTACTTTATTGTGGATTCTTCTACAAGTGTAATTTGCTGGGCTACTGTACAATAGGTTGTTGTTGCTACCCGTTTCCTTTCGATGCTTGGGGTCATGGCGGAGCACCATGGAGCCTCAGAAGCCGGGCATAAATTCACGCCTCGCATAGGTTTGCCTCGTGGTAGAGCCCACAGTAGGCCGACGTCGCACTTACGAAGTTATTTTGTGGTCTAGCCCTGGGATAGGCCACGCATAGATTTGCCTCGTGGTGCCAGAAACTCACTTAACTTTAAATGGAACTTTGATTTGGAACAACTCTAAATTTGTGTTTTCTAAAAATGTTTGGTTCAAGTAAGTCAATTTTGGATCAAATTTTGAAAACCAACAGTTGATTTTGTTTTGGGCGGGACGAAAAAAAAAGGCAATAACTTCTCCCTAAACGGAATGACAGCAGCAAAAATGTAAAAATCAAAAGATTTCATGTCTGTTTGAATATAAAAATGGGCAAAAAAACAATCTTTACGTCTACGTAGAGGCCGAGTTAGGGAATATACTCGACTTTTTGCTCTTTAAAAGAAACACCTTCAACTTGACAAAATGTTCTGCCCTCTCCCTAAATTTATTTTCAAATTGGCCAACTGTTATTTTTCAAATTAACTAGGCAAGCTGCAATGAGTTGTTGCCACAAGATATTTTGATTTGCAAAAGAGATTAGTTTCAGAAGTACATTTCAATTTTCTACAGTGTTTGATGTTTTTCACTGTGTTTCATCCTGCCACTGCTGGTGTAGGAGAGTCCATTTTGCTAAATGGGAGATCGGAAAGATGTTGTTCCAAAAATCTTTTGCCCTGATATTAATCTATTTGCATTCAAGATTAAGGACGGATTTATTTCCTTTTTTTGATATTGACATGTTTGATGTTTTAAATTAATCTATTTGCATTCCAATTAAAGTAAAAGTCTTGTTTTGAGATCGACAACTGTTCTTATTGGTTTCTACGATCATAAACCTCGGGTAATGACCGTTCGTGTACGATAACTTGCACAAGCTGCAAAAATGGTATTTTTGAGAATTGAAGGTGTATCACGAGTGGACCAAATTTATGGCAACGAAACTCGTTTGATATTGTCAGTTACGGAGCAAGTCTGTTCTTCGCCTAAATGCAAGGAGATTCATGTACTTTTTCATTTTTGATAACTTGAGAAACCTTACGGCCAATTTTGGAAATGATGATTACATCTCAAAATCATTTAAATACATTCCAAAATAAGGTTTACATGTAAAACTCCGTTCTTGTTTTCGAGAAAAACGTCTGGCAAATTTGGATTCCTTCCTCAGCATAATGAAGATAAAATACTGATTAACTTGAGATAAAAGTAATTACAAGAGTACATGCTGCGCACGCGTTTGGCATGAGAAGAACAAATTTCTCCGGCTGAGATCAAATTCTTTCTAAAACTAGCCCAAAATCTGCTACTTTTTGGGCTACAAGCTTGAACGAGCAATACTGTAGCCGTTATTTACAACCGGGCTCTTTGATTTTGAGCTGCCTTGACCCACGCTATCGTTTTTGTGACTTGAAACGTTTACGTCTTCGGTTTTTGTGTAGTACCTCAAGTGCCTACTTTGCGGCGTCATTTCAGTCACAGCTACACATAATGTCGGATAAAAAATAGAAAAAGGAACGCAGTGTTATGAGGCCAACATCTTAAACTTAATGGGTGTTATTCTGGCTCAATGTAGATATCATATGCATCTTATCTTTTTGCTCACATGAAATATAAAAACAGCTGAACACTTAATATCATTGACAAAATATAGAAGTTGCTAGGTAGCAATTTTCAAGGCGATCTTCTATTAAGAGGGATTTGTCTCCATCATCATACTGTACCATACAGCAATTTATTACTTCATGTCAATAACCTGCGACCGGTTTCAGGTTTATTGGGTCTCATCAGGCGAGTGTAACTAACACTCAATGATAAAAATGTTGAAAAAGAACAAATTTACAATTGTGTGCAAAGAAAAGAACCAATATAAAATAATGCGAAAACTGCCTGTTTACCAACTAAAAGTGTAGTAGTAGTAGTAGAAGTCCAATTTTAGAAGTTGTAAGTCCTAACTAATGCTTAGACCGCATGGACTAACTGTTACAACTATAGATGGCAATTACCTCAATACCGCCCAAATCTTTTACAATACCGGTACCCGGAGATTAGCTTTAAATAGAACTAAATTAGCTACTGTTGTTTGCCCAGTAGCTTACAATTGCACAGCTTTGACCAACTTACACCTGCCAAAATAATTTGTATTAAGGTGGCAAATTACCATTTGAAAGCCAGAATTTCGACAAAATCAGTAAAAAAACTGAAAATTAGTTTGGCAGAATTTATAGTACTATTTGATTCATAGAATCGGATTCTGGCCACAAAAAAACTGAATCGGCTGGCTAAAATCCAGTCTAAGTAGGTTAAAATCCCATATTTTATAAGAGGTACACGTGTTTTCTGCCTAAAAACGGCCCCTAGCAACGCCTTTATTGCTTGTTTGAGACCCCTTTTCAGCCGATCTAGTGGGCGTACGATTTTGGAAACGAGCATAATTCTAGCAGGTGTTTTCGTTGTCTTGATGGCATCTTCCCGAAAATAAAATTTTTATCAGAAATCTGTTTTTTTTTGGTTTTTCTATCGATTATCACTATCGCTCCCGCGCGGGTATGGTTACCCGCACGCGCTATCCATGCGCTCGCTACCGCGCCGTTATATATACAGGCAAAAGAATTTTCTGTCGCTGTATTTAATGATGGTAATGACGCTTTCTTGAAACTTTTCGAGCAGTTAGGACTGAGTGGAGGATTCACAGTCAAAAGTGCTCTTAGTAGTGACACTACGAGTCTGTATCACGCCAAACGAAAATCAAGTGATTGGTATAAAATTACTCGAAAGAGACTTCGAGCCGAGAAAACTGGCTTCATAGACACGAAAAATGAAGAGGAAGGCAACGTTTGAATCCGGCGCACATTGATCTGTCTTTGAACAGAAATAAACGTTTTCAGGTGATATTATGCCTAGTTCGGTACAACATAAAATGTTTAATCGCGATTTTCTCATTTTGAAGATTTTGGTGTGTTCATACTGATTTCAAACAAGCATAGTATAGCCAAATGTCATCCGATTTCCAAAATTCTTTTTTTAATATGGGCCTTGGACCATTATGCAGGGATTCTAGTCGGGAAATTCCCCTCCTTAGTGTAGTTCTTTGTTGATAGGGGTATTATGTTACTAATTGGTAGCTAATTATGCGCAAAAATTCCAACAGAATTTTTGAATGCAGACTGTATCAAACTGAACAATAATATAGCAAATTCGTGACTACAAACCCTTATTTTGGTTATTATCTGTCACACAAACTTTGAATGAACGAAAAAACCCATGTATGAGACGAGATATCCGTGTTTGAAAATTGGCGGATTTCTGGTGCGATGATGTCTCGTGTGACGTCACAATTTATGCAAAACTGTCGAATTTCTTCCTTTTTGCAAACGGGCTTTTTAATGACCAAACCAGTTTATAAAAACTCCCAAAAACGGCTAAAACAGCTCAAATGGTGATTTGCCACCTTAAGCAACGTATTTTTCTTATTGTGATTTGCAAGCTAATTCATAAAACTGCGAGTCATAAAGTTGGAATGACATCATACAAAATTAAGATCTGGGGTCAGGAGTATGCTCAAAGCTAACATATCAGAGTCTTCAAAATTTTAAACATAAATTTGTAACATGTTTTGATGTTTTGGTAAGAAGATTTCATGAATTAATTCTTCAAATTTTAATGAACCACGGAAATGGTTCTGAAGAGCAGTGGTTAATTATCTTGGCCAGAAATATTCCTTGAAGCAGAAAGCATAAATTTTGAAAACAATCCAAAATGTAAGTCAAGGGTTGGATCACGTTTTCAATTGAGAGCTCAAAATTTTTTCATGATCGATTCTTGTACTAAAATTTTAATTGAGAAAAAATTTGATGGGTACGAGTTGATGCGCTCGTGCAAAAATAGAAAAAAAAGCGGAATTTAACAGCTAAAAACACAAAGCCTTGTAAAAATTTAAAAGATATTTTTCTGACTAAAGTTGATTTTCGAAATTTGTGAATACTATTTGTGAGCATCAATTTATTCTAGCTAGCAATCAATACTTAAGATGATAGCAAAACTTAATTTGGTGAAAAACGGAATGTCAACAGATTTCGAAAGCTGAAATTATGAAATAATTCAAAAATTTGACAGTAGGCTACATTTTTTATTGAAACGATAGCTGATAAATTATTTGGTGCAACAAATGAAAAGTCTTTTCATTTGGCAAACTATCTGTAAAGTTGACGGTGTTAAAAGATTTAAGGTATGAATGAACAGAGCTGCAAAAAAATTTTTACATTGACCAAATATTTTTGAAATTAAGTCAAACAAAACGATTTTAGAATTTACGTCTCTTGTTCCAAATAAAATAAAATGTTAATTAGTAATTTGTCATTTTGGCCTTAGATTTGATGACCATTTGAGAACGCTTGGGTATGGAATTAGCAGGGGCGGCAAAGTAGGTGGAGTCCAGTGTTACCCACAGTTTTTTCAGCTCCTGTTGCAATTCATTAATATTGCTGGGTCGCGTTTCTGGAATCTTGTTTTTTTAATTCTGGAAATTTTTTCTTGAATTTAGGTCAGGTGAATTACCAGGCAAACAAAAACATGAATGTTATGACTGTTTAGAAATTTTGTCACGATTTTCGAATCGTGAGCTCGGGCACCATCATATATGAAATGATCACGTCGATTAATAATTCATAATGTGCAAAAATGCTCTCTAAAATATTTATATACATGCTTCCTTTTATTGTTACACTTTTAGGGAGGAAGTACAAACCAGCCAGGCCTAGATTTCCACTGAAAACTCCTACACCATTGCACTGCCAGGATGTTTCGTGGTTTTAACCTTAAATTTTGGGCCATATCGTGATGCACTACGTGATGAACTGTATGAATATGATGAATATCGTGATGCGCTGCTCGGACGACACACCATCTTTGGGATTCCCCTCACCAATGTAAAAATGCTCTCATCACTAAACATCACCTTTCTTCATTCTGCAGCTTTCCAATGTCGATATTTCTGGCAAAAGTTTGACGTTTTCTTCATTGCTGCAGTGAGCATCAGCTTCTTGGCTGCACGGCAACATGGTGGACAAAGATTCTACCGGAGTAAATGAGGAATTGTCCTGGTTGAGACGTCGTGGAGAAGCTAATGGTGCTTGTTTTTTGCTTCAACTGCAGTTATAGACGGATATGATGCTACTTCACGCTTCACAAGCTCATCCGTTTGTGGTAAAGTCATTGTAGCTGCGCCAGAGCCAGACTTTCTCTTCGTTATCATCCCGGGTGGTAATATCGCAGCCCACTAATTTAATTAAAAAACTGTCTCTCTTGAAATCCCATTATCTCTTTCTACAGCAATCACAGAATCTCCGTCCTGTAACAACGTCAAAACACAAAGATGCTTCTGCATTTGAATTTTCTTTTGATCCATTTTTGTGTCTGGGATAAATTTTACAAGACCTCGAAATTTCAAAAAAACAAAAAAAATTTAGCAATTTCACCAACTTACTATACACCAAGCTGAACTACACAAAGCCCGCAGAACAATGGGTATGTGGTGAAGAATATCAAGATAGTAGTGTGTGCCGTACGTATAAGAGTTATTGTGATGCAAATGCCTTTGACGGAAATGGTAAGTTAAATACGCGTGCTTATTTTTTATGTAAAATTTTTTTTACCAAATAAATGTAAAGATTTTTTGCCGACACTGTAGAAAGCTTCGAAGCGTAAGTTGTCACATCAACATCCAAAACAAAAAAGTTTACAAATTTTTTTTATTAATATTTTTATAGATTTTGCAATAAATTTATATTATAAAAATTTTCTCACAGCGTTTCTACTAAGTTTTATAGAAATCCCTCCCACCGTTGCGAAAAAATCGAACTTTTTACAAAATTTTTATTGAGTATCTCATTGACACACAGCATAACATACTGTATGACTATACATGAAAGACGAAATTGGAAAATAAAAATTTAGTTTTGAATTTAATCAATTTAGCAAGATCATATGACAAAAAGATAAACGTTCAACGTAAATAACTATTTATTGTTAATCCAACCTTTTCGGTTTTTTTATAACTTTATGTTTTTGGAAAAACATTGACAGTGCAGGCCATTTCTCTACAAAAAAGTAATTGGTTTAAAACCTACCAATAATTCTTAAAATGTAGTTCGTTTAATTTGGTGGTAGTGTAGATGCGACTTCTTGCTATCAATGGCTCATTTCACATAGATAGCTCTCCTCTTCAAGGATTGATGACATTTCAAAGCCCATTTTACTCAACCGATCCAAAAATTCAGCCCAAAACATCGGAATTTTTTGAATTTACTGGCGAAGCAAGCTTTTGCAATAGACTGAGCAGACTGGATATAAACCGGAAAGTCATGGAAATATTCAACATTTCTTTCGGCGCCAATAACTTAAAAGACCCAACTCTAGGTGCCTGAATAGATTCATCTGATTATATCGAGAGCGTTTGTGGGGATAGTAATCTGTGCTTTTTCTGATGGCTAGCGGTCTATAGAGGTGTTGATAAACAATGGTGTAAACGAGATGCCAAAAACTTTCTTAATGGTTATTTCGTTTGATTTTGACAATGTTAGTAGTGATTTTATTGGTGCAACTTTGTTTGATTTTGTAAACTAAGAAGATTTTTTCAAACTCAATCTCGTTTCTTGTAAATTGCATTGGGGTGTAGCCAAATTAATTCAACGCCGCCTAGAGTCATACGCTGAAACATTGTAATTAAACGTTGAAGAAAGTTCTCTTTAAATCTGGTTATTGATTTCAAACGTTAATATCATTTTTTTAATGCATTCATTGTGGTAAGTTTTGGGATCAAGACAAAAATAATCAATGCTACAATAAAACATGTACAACCACGGTTTGTGAACTTTTTCCAGGGATATTTATATAACCTGAGAGCAATATTTGAAAAAACGGAAGAAGTTATTATTTGTGTTGCCCAATACAATAGATTTTACATCTATAATGTCTAGGATTACCATATTTGGTGATTGAAAAACGGGACGCTCCAGAACAACCGGGCTGTTTTGAGGGTTTTGCTATAGCTGACCAGGTAAACTGCGGACACACTTAGCGGTAGCAGATTAGGTGCTGACCTTTTATTTTTTAGGAGGACACCTTCAATTCCGGTGGAATTTATTGATATCTAATGAAAAGAGATAAGTTTTACCCTAAATGGAGGTCTTTTCCAAAAAAAGTCAACACCGGTATTATTACCGCTATTGTGTCACTCCCGGTCCAAATTATCATCGGGCTAGACTTCGTTTTCAAAATTTATTTGCTTACCTGGATGGACATCTAAATTGGGACGCATGGTAGGTCTGGCTATGGTGGCTAACTGAGCGCAAAAATACGGGACTGTCCTGGCTAAAACGGGACGTATAGCAAACCTAATTATGTCTGTTGTAATGCTGAGGCTTATTTTTGTCAAGAAAACCTAACGAAAACGCCCAGAAACTAACCGTTGATTCCGCCATGTTTCTATAAGCGTTGGTATTGCTGCAAGTGTCTGGGATTTTAGAAAAGTGGATGCTTTGCCAGAAACGAAATTTACTATAATTTTGAGGTCGATAAATGTATCATGTAACGTTTAAGATGCACAACACATGGCGTTGCTGATCACGCTTCAAATTCAACTAAAAATTGATTTTTAATTAAGATTGATTTTTGATTGATTTTTAATAAAGGCAATTTCAAAAAATTTTTAATAACGCACTTAGGCTTGCTCATAGAATCTTTAAAACAAAAAATTATCACAAAAAAGTTATCATTTGAAATCACATTATAAACTTTGGGAAAACCATGTTTCGTTAAAACTGTTTATCATTCTGCTTAAAAGTTAACATGCTACAATTGATATTATTAAAACAAATAAAAAAGCACAAAATGTTGTTTCTAAAACTTGGCTAAAACCCCTTCGTATTTACACTGAGCCTACTCGTACCGTCAATAAGTCATTGCATGAAACGTAGCTCATTGTAAGGCTGTTTTGCCTAGTTACTCTTCAAGTCAAATAACCTATGTGGAAGCGGAAGATTTTTCGCGTTTCCGCTTCCGCTTAGATTAAAATGACCTAAATTTTCGTTTAACATCTGTGATTTCCACAAGTTTAATTTTGCAATGAAGCACTTGATATCATCATACAGTTGCGTGATTACTTTGTTTTTCCCTTGTAGCTTCAAAGTGGGATAAGATAAATGTTCGATAATATCTACAGCGAATGCCAGGTCCTGAATCCAACTTTCTTGCTTCAGTTTTTCTTTGCCCTAACCCTTCATCTCTAAAAACACGATAATTTCTTCCCTCAACAAGTAGAGTTTTCAACACTTCGTGACAAGATAGCCATCGTACTTTTGTGTAGAATGGACATCAGGAAATTCATTTTTCAGGAAATCCCATCAGGAAATTCAATAAATTCCATTTTGATATCTTGCAACCTATAGCTGAACTGACCGTGATTCAATCCCTGGCCACGCATATAGTTCACTTTCATGGCGACTAATTTAATGACATGATCTAGTTTCAAAACCTTTAAACACAAATTGTGCTGATGGAAAATACAGCAAAATGAGCGAATGGTGAATCTGGATAGGAATCATTTACCTTTTTTCGTAATTTTGCACCAACGCCATTATGCTAACCAGCCATATTAGCAGCACCATTAGTAGATCAGCACACGAGTTTACCAAAATGAAATTCGTAGTTCTGTAAAAGTTGCTCAATTTGATCAAATATGTGGTCACTTGTAGTAGTGTCATGCATAGGAATCAGCTCTAGTAGTTCTTTATAGATATTGAAATCACGATCACAAGCCCTGATAGAAACTGCGAGTCGTGCTATTCCTGTTATGTTACATGTCTCGTCAATAGCAAGTAAAAAGTGTTCAAATTTTGATGACATAGTTTTCATCTGACGTTTCAAATCATCTGACATTTCATCAATTCGCTCAGCAACATTGTTCCTGGTTAAAGAAATATCTTTGAATAATTGTGCTTTATCCGGACATATTGTTTCGGCTGTTTTCAAAATGTACTTTTTGATAAAGATCTCCGTCACTGTAAGGTTTTCCAAACTTTTGCATTCATTTGGGTTAATTCGTAACTTGCAGTAACAGTGGCAACACTTCCTCTTTGAATTCTCACCAAACACGTTTGTTGCTGATTTAAGTTAGCCTTTAATTCCTTCAGTTTTGATGCATGCAGTGGACCTTTATATTTATGACATAAAGCTCTATGAATTTTTTTGTAGTGTTTTTTCACGTTGCACTGTTTTGGTGTGGCGATGCAATTGTTGCAAATCAGACAGTATATCTTCGAGTTCACACTCGTGCAGAAACACAGCAGTTCCCTATTTTTTTTGAAACACTCGACCTTTTTCGTTCTATTTTCGTTTCTTAGATGCTGAAGCACTGGCCATTTTAGCGATATTCGATTGTGAATTTTCAACCAAATGTCCTCGTTTTCAATTTTGACTGCTCAGGATAAAAGTCGCAAACGTAGCAGCAGTTATTATCCTTCGCAGGCAAAATGTACCAATCAATCTGTTATTGTTCGTGCTGGCTGGACTCTCTTTATTACGAAATGGCTTTGAAATCACCGCATGCGCTAATCTCTCTGTTTGAAGTTAAGACCTTTATCAAGTGTAACTTTTAATCGGTATCCGTCTGTTGTCTCATGGTTAACGCATCGCTTATTCGCAATCGCGTTCTGAACTAATTCTTTTCTTAACTTGAAAAGACATTTTAAAACTGTTTGGAATACATTGTGCGATAAAATAACAGTGTTGCGAGGGCCGCACAAGTTCTTAAAAAGGGCCGCAAGTTTGACATGCCTGTTGTAGATAATTCAAAATGTGAATCAAATATATTTCTTTATGGTGACTAAAGCATTGCATCTGAGTAGCCTGCAAGTGATTTCCTCAATACCAATACAACGCGAAACTTTTGCTTTTAACTTGCAACATGTTTATCACGAGCTCAGTTAGTTTCAAGAATTATTCTTTGCTTCGCTTTTGTGTATATATCGCTGCCGGAAAATTAGTATTGTTTGTTTCAGGTGATCATCAACCTAAAGGAATTCGAAAACTGCTGTCTGATGATGCACTAGGTGAGCATTTATAAGTTACCGACTTTTTATTTTACATCTGTACTATAAAGCAGTGGTTTGCAATCTTTTTAATATACTACGTCCTCTACGCTGTCTGAAGTTATTGGTCACCTCCCTAGTCAGCGGAAAATTAATATTTGTTGTTTGCTTCAGGTGATCTGTAACCTAAAGAAAACAGAAAACAGCTTGATGTTGCACTAGGTAAGCTTTATGAGTTGCCGAGTTTATATTTTACGTAAATACTGTGAAGCGGTGGTTTCCAATCCTTTTAGTATACCATATTTCCTGCTCTATTTCGGGTTATTCTTCACCTTCCAGCATCTTCCATATTCGCTGCGAAACAAACTTGACTTTTTCTTTTTGAAAATCAACTTTAAAAGCGGCTAATTTGTCTCCTAGGTAGCTGGAAGATCTACTTTGACGTCTATGCTTTTAGAAGTCTCTGCTTGCCTCCTTTAGAGAGATCGGTTTCCTTGTTGGTCGCCACTACTATAAAGCATAGATTTTTTTTCTGTTTGTTTTAATTCTAATTTGTGCCTTATTTGGACAAAACTTCGCATTATTGATCATCACCCTGGGATGGGAGTTATAAGGGGCTCATGACGTTATAATAACTTTGAAATTGATTGCTGGAGCCAAACATTTTAAATCGTCTAGTCTAAAAGAAAAACAATTCCAGATATCTATTTGTTAAACTTTGCTCAAAGTCTCTCAAAGAAAGTGATAAAATTATTTGTTTGTCTGAGTTTTCCATGTTTTTTTAGAAAATGATTCTGCTTACAACGCGTATAACGAATTGTTGGTTTCACAAAAAAAAGAGATTTCACTCAGACTACCGAGCTTTACGCAAACGAGTATTTGATATCAAGTAAATGCATAGCGAATTGATTTCGCTTTAAGCGTGTGATTGATATTAGTGAATAAACCGAATTGATTTATTTGTTTGTTTTATAAAAGTCGATGTTAATGCTATTGGGGGGATCTCTTGGCTTTTGGCAAGCCCTGCTGATGAGTCCAAAAGGACGAAACGCGTCCAGGGATGGCTTTGTAAATTTGATAATATCTCTCAATAGCATTGCTTCCTTCGGAGACCTCGCGTCTTCAGCACTCGCTTTGTTGTTTTCTTTCTCGCTTATAAGACGCTCTCTATCGATCGTAACCACTTGGAGTCAGCAATATAATATTTTCGTGTTAGTTTGGTCCCCTGAACGGAGTTGGCCGGATACACCCCACTCCTTCATCATCGTTCGCTCTCCGTCTTTCCGTATCGTTCGATCCAAGGCATCTTTTTCCTCAAACCAATCTTCTGTTTTGTTTTGAAAGCTTTTGTGTAAATTGCGACGTGCACAATGTTAACTTAAATTTAGTTTTGAAGCACATTTTAAACGAGTATATGCAAAGCACGAGTTTTTACAAATGCAGCAAACGAATTTGCACTCCATGCCGCAAGAATTTTTAAAGCGTCTGGATGTGATTCTGTTTTGTCCAGAGTTACCTAGTTATGATCAAGTCTAACTTAATCTCTATAAATAGTTGCTTTGGTGCAGTTTTGGCACCATCAGCGGAGTACAAAAATTTTTTAAGATGAATGTGATATATCATGATTAAGAAAGCAGTAGCTACTACTGTAAAATATGTTCCCTTTCTTCTGTCAAAGTTAACCAACTCCTACAATGTTTGTTGCAGGTATAACTTCTTTTTCAAATAGCAAAACGGTTCCTTTGTGATTTTTATGTTCTGATTGTATTTTCGCAGAAGCGGTGAGACAAAATTATGTGACTGCGCATGCCACGGATTACGAAGTTGACACAGTCATCAAAATGTGGCTCAAGTTCGCTTCCGACAGGAGTTCTGGGGCTCCATGGTCTTCCGCCATGCCCCCATCCCTCGAAAGGGGTCGGGTAACCAACAACAACAGCAACAGAAGTGGAGGTCGGCAAACAGATAATTCTATTCTTGAATCGTCGACTTCTCTGGAAAATCGAAGTTTCGATCTTCGGTCAACGCCGATCTAATTTTAGTCAGGATTTGGTTGACCAAGTAGTTTTTGTATTATTGTGTTGTGAGTGATTTTTACGGTGGTCTTTTGATAACACATAGCATTTGTCATTTTGTGGCCTTGAGAATTTTGAAGTATTTTTACCTTTATTTGATTCTACCCGGTTATAAATTGACTTTTTCTTGTAGAAGACTGCGTAAAATAGTTGGAGAGGATGCTCATATAGAAAGCAATTAATTGGTATATTACAAACTTGATCGTGTTGTTTTCATAACTTCTAAGGATAGCTTTTGTTAAGTGTTTTTTTAAAAATGTGCGTTTGTAAATTATTTAAAAATTGGTTGTCAAGGCAACTGTAGTACGAATTCAACAAATCTTGGACTCAAAGTAAACTATTGCATATTGCTTTTCCTGGAGTGTTGATGTTTAAATCATAGTTTCTAATAAATTTATATGCGTATTTCGTTGTGTATTTTCCTTAAAGTGTAATTCGCTTGGCTACTGTACAATAAATTGACGTGTTGTTGTTACTACCCGACCCCTTCCGAGGGATGTGGGCATGGCAGAAGATCATGGAGCCCCAGAAGGCGGGCATAAATTAACGTCGCGCATAGGTTTGCCTCGTGGTAGAGTCAACCGTAGGCCGACGTCGGCTACTTTGTGGTTTTGTCAACATCGCACTTATTGAAGTTTTGTGGTCTAAGCCGTTGGTCGTTGGGTCGACGAGCAAAATTGCGCCATTGGCCCGATCAATTCAAAACGACATGCTGACGTCATTTCGACGCTTCTTGCTAGCTGGAAAGAAGCTCACGTTTTGTGCACGATGAGAAGGCATTGTTATGCAACATTTGATGTCTCATTTTTAATGCCAGCGATATCTTTAAATATATTATACGAAATGATCATCTTACCACTAGGGCCAACTTAACTGACTCTCACCAACTATATTATTTCTTCAAAAGCTTAAAACCGATATTTTATTGCTAAAGATGAAACCGAATTATCTTAAACCCTTCCTTATTTGTTGGGGTACCAAATTGTTATCCAACTTTCGAAAGCGATCAAAAATGTGCCCGACGCGATGGCGTAGTGGTTAGAGCGTCCGTTTCGTAGTCTGTAGACCTGGGGTTCATTCCCTAAGTCGAGTCCTACCAAAAGACTTTAAAAAATAATATTTACTGCTTGGTGTTCAGCATAAAAAAGGGTAGTGTGGAGAGCAAGCCGGCAAGCTTGCTTGTTGTGTTCTTGGGCAAGGCACTTTACGGGACGCCTCCACCTTTATGTGGCAGACAGGTGGCCTACCCGTACTTTACCGGGTTACAATTGTGAAGTTGCTAACCCAGCATGTCGTAAAAGACGACCATTGAGAGCCCACCATTGGCAGTCGCCTTGTTGGTGGTGGGATTATCAGTCACTCATGACTGGTTCGACATGGGCTGCCATCTTCCCCCAAGCCTAATTTAATTAGGTTGATGGCATGAACCTGAATTGCCGTTCATGCCGCACCTCCATCCCGAAGAAGAGGAGGGGTAACCACAAACAAACCGATCAAAAATATGTGGTTTACAGCTATCTCGTTGGAAACTTTATACAAGATGAGGAAAAGAGTTGTGTAAACATATAAAATTGTTTCAAAATTTGTAAAGGGTTTCCTTTTTCAACGATTTGTTTTCTTTAATATAGATATGAAAAAATGCGGTTTGAGCAATAAGCTGTTTGTGACGCTCTCATCCGTGGGGGAATCGCGTCAACCGGGAAGAGCTGAAGTGAGTTTCCTCTAGTTCTCACCACATTATTTAAAACAGTTATTTGCTGTTTAGTGAACCGAAGACGAATGCACACAAAAATTTTTTTGGTGGTCCAAAATTTTGTTTTTCCAAAGTCCAGCAACCAATTTTTGAGAGTTTTTAGCCCGTAATTAAGATTATTTAGACTTATTGCATGTACCATGCTTCATCGGTTATTTTAAAACTGCTCTTTCTTAAATTACGCAACATTATGTATTTTTGGAAAGGAAAATTAAAGATTTAGGTAATCTGTGGTTAAAATAAGATATTGCTCGACAGTAAAACTTTTTGCAGACGATAAAAAGAGTCATCTTTACCTAATCTTCTGTTGTGGGATTAACAATTTACTATTTGTAGTAGCCTATTTTTCAGTGTTTGGAAATGTGTGGTTTACATCTACCTTGAGGGAAACTTAATACAAGCCAAATAAATGAGTGATTTAAGTGTTTCAAAATTTTGAAAGGTGAAGTTAGGAAAAATTTATCTTTTTCTGAGACTAAAATTTGGAAAAAGAGAGCCTGTACTGACAATTTCTCGCGATGACTTCACATTGCATGTACCAAGATTCATCAGTCATTGTAAATGAACCCTACTAATAGCCATGTCAATTGTCAAGATAAATTTCACAATTCTTTTCTAGCATAGAAATTCACTTTCAAACCCTGTCTGCCGCATAAATCTTCATATTATTATTGATTGCTCTAGAAACCTTCAAAGGCACGACTAACTGCAGCCAAGATTGTCTGAGATGCGAGAAAACGAAGTTACAAGAAATTCATAGCACGCAGGTAAAGTTAAAATTGAATTGATTAAAAATTGACGAATGATGTTTGTTCTTGGCAAATAGCAAAAAACCTACCGTGTTTGCCCGATAATAAGACCTACCCGCAAAATAAGACCTAGCGTGATTTTTGAGGATGATTTTAATGTAAGCCCTACCCTTAAAATAAGCCCTAGTTGAGAGCGGCAGAAAGACGAAAGGCGAAAACTCCGCTGCAATTTTGGAAACTGATGACTTGCAAGACATTCCAGAGGATGATGATATGATTGTTCTTGAATAAATTGTTGTTAATGAGTTTCTGGATAAAAAACATGTTAATGGCAAGTAAATGTAGATCTTTTTTCGTAATTTCTGTTTATTTAAAATCTCGTAATTTTTACTTTGTAACTTCATTTTTTGATATATCAAAATAATACATCCCCCGAAAATAAGCCCTAGTGCCATATTTTGGAGTAAAAATTAATATAAGCCCTGTCTTATTATCGGGGAAACACGGTAGCAGTCGGAGACATTTAATTTTTTTAAAGATCAAATTTGCGAACGATAGTTAGTAGATAAAAGAAATCGATATACGAATGGGTAAAGCAAGCTTAGCAATACGCGAACTTTATGTCATGTTCAGTTGTCATGAAGTATAAGCTCTTTCAACTTACTGAGCTTTCGATCTTTAAATCGGTTTCTACGGTCATGATTCACGGGTAATTACCTCTAGTTGTGCACAAGCTGCAGAATTGGCGTTTTTGAGAATTAAAAGTTTATCAGGAGTGGATCAAATTTATGACAACCAACCTCGTTTGATATTGTCAGTTCGGTAACACGTGTGTTCTTCGCCTGAGAGCAAAGAAACTCATGCACTTTTTCATTTCTGATAACTTAAAAAACCTTACGGCCAATTTTGGAAATGATGATTACACTCCAAAATCATTTAAATATATTCCAAAAAAAGCTTTACGTGTAAAACTCAGTTCTTGTTTTCGAGAAAAAAGTCTGGCATATTTGGATTACTTTCTTAGCATAATGAAGATAAAATACTGACTGATTTGAGATGAAAGTAATTACAAGAGCACGGACTGTACACGCGTTTGGCATGAGAAGAACTAATTTCTCCAGCTGAGATCAAATTCTTTCTAAAACTAGCCCAAAAAACATCAGATACAAGCTTGAACGAGTAATACTGTAGTCGTTATCTACGATAATTGTAGACATATCGGAGGTAGAAAAACGTTTATATTTTTTTTTTTATCAAATAATTCAATGCATATGGAAAACAATTAACAGGCATATTACTAACATGATACTCTTGTTTTCATGACTTTTAAGGACAGCTTTTGATAAGTGGTTTTAAATGTGTTTTGGTAAATTGTTTAAAAGTTGGTTGTCAAGGCAACCGTGATACGAATTCGAAAAATCTTGAACTTAAAATAAACTATTGCACATTACTATTCCTGTAGTGTAATGTTTAAATCATGATTTCCAAAAGGCTTAAAAGCCGTACTTCGTTGTGGGTTTTCCTGCAAGCGTAATTTTCTGGGCTACTGTACAATAAATTGTCGTCGCGCTTAGGTTTGCCTGGTGGTAGAGCCAACCGTAGGCCGACGTCGCCGTTGGTCGTTTGCTGACGTTGGGTCGACAGGCAAACCGTCGTTGGAGAAGCTCAATTTGGAACGACGCGCTAACGTCGTATCGACGCTTCATTGCTGGCTGGGAAGCATCAATCCAGCTGTTGTGATTTATGATAACTATCTCCTCAAGAAGCAACTAGATTGACACATACACAGAGGTAGTCCCTCAAATAGGTATTTCATTAACGGGCCACTTACTTTTTTTTACTTTACATAGTTTCATTTTTTTAATACTTTTATTTAGTAAATTTCGTGGGCAAGAACAGTACTTGAGTAGTTATAACTTTTATTGAAAAAAATACCAAAAACTCACTGCTGTTAACTTGGAATGAGATTTGGAATAACTTTAAATTTGTATTTTCTATAAATTTTTGGTTGAAGTGGATCATTTTTGGATCAAAATTTGAAAACCAACAGTTGATTTTATTTTAGGTGGAGTGAACAATAAAGGGCAATACCTCCTCCCCAAACGGAATGACAGCAGCAAAAAATGTAAAAATCAAAAGATCTCATGTCTATTTGAATATTAAAATGGGTAAAAAAGATCTTTAGGTCTACGTGGAGACCGAATTTGGCAAAATACTCAATTTCAAAACGTTAATCTTCAAAAGAAAAGTCTTCAATTTGACATAATGTTCTTCCTTCCCTCAAATTTATTTTCAAATTTTCCATTGCTACTTTTCAAACTAACTAAGCAAGCTGCAATCTCTTGCTACCAATGGGACGTGTTGCCATAATAAATTATTTTGATTTGGAAAAATGGTTAGCTTTAGAATTACATTCAAATGTTCTACAGCGTATGATTTTTTGCACTGTGTTTCATCTTCCCACTATTGGCGTAGAGGAGTCCATTTTATTTGAAGGGAAGAGCGGATGCATGTTGTCCTAAAAATCAAAAAACGTTTGCCTTCACATTTATTTGTATTTTAAATTAAGGGCGGGATCATCTCCTTTTTTGAGATTGCTATTTTTTATGTTTCAAATTAATTTATTTGCATTCCAATTGAAGGCTAGAAACTTTGTTTTAAGGTCAATATTTTCTAACTTTGGAAAAATATTTTTTAAAAACACATATTTTCGGGGCAAAATTTCTCCAACAATTTTCTTGATAATCAGATTTGCCTTGAACTTTTTCAAGTTACCACAGCTGCCGCCCTCATACCCCAGCCCCCTACGGCTATGCCACTCACACATATACATGTATATTGATTACTTCACAAAAAAGGGAAAATGGGAATTGCCTTCTAAAAAATTTATAAAAATCTTTGTTTTTTGCTGAGTTATTAGTGCCATTAAGACATCAAGCTCAATAATATTGACAGTGATAGAGGTTCAGGGAGTAAGCCGAAGGATGTAACCCGGGTCCGAAAGTTTTTAGGAGTTTGTGTGGTATATTGGTTTGCCCCATCCCCAGGAATAAAAAGCAGAAAATAATTTTATAAAGCATATCCTTAAAAAAGATTTTAAAAAAACTCGCTTTTAATATACAGTAAATATGACTTGTCCTACCCAGCCGACTTGTGGTAGGAGACAGTTCGTCTTCCTTGTGCTCACGGATCGCCCGAGACGACAATCAACAGAGCTGCTCAAACTCATGTCAGACAAGACAACGAGATGTAAAAAACTTAAAATTTCAAACTTTCAAAACGTTAATTCCTCGAAAAAGGTCTTACAACCGAAAGACAAAAAAATTTGCTTTCATCGAGTTGATTTCCGAAAATGGCTTCAATTATTCAAAAAAGAAGGATAAAAAGCCGCAAGTTTTTAAATAATATTTATCTTCCTGCGCCACTGGTTCTGACCTCAAAAACTTTGGTATCTCAAAAACGATATAAAGCCTAATTAATGCTTGGACTGCATGGACTAACCGTTACAACTACAGGTGGTAATCACTCCAATTACCTCAATACTGCCCAAATCTTGTACAAATTCACATTACCGGTACCAGGAGATTAGCTGTAATTAGGGCTGAATCAACAACTAATGTTTGCTCAGTAGCTTGCAATTGCACAACTTTGACCAACTTATATCTGACAAAATAATTTGTATTAAACAACGTATTTTTCTTATTCTGGTTTGCAAGCTATTTTATAAAACTGCTAGTCATAAACTTGGAATGACATCATACAAAATTATGATCTGGGCTAGCTGGGATCAGGAGTATGCTCAAAGCTAACATATTAAAGTCTTCAAAAATTTAAACATAAATTTTTAGCATGTTTTTAGATGTTTTGGTAAAAGATTTCATGAATTAGTTCGTCAAATTTTAATGAACCACAAAAATGGTTTTGGAGAGCAGTGGTTAATTATCTTGGCCAGAAATATTCCTTGAAGCAGAAAGCAAAAATTTTGAAATCAATCCAAAATTAAAGTCAAGGATTAAACCACGTTTTTAATTAAGTGCTTGAAAGTTTTTCATGATTGATTCTTGTACAAAGTTTTAATTGAGAATAAAATTTGATGGGTAGGACCTGATGCGCTTGTGCAAAAATTGAAAGAGAAGCGGAATTCAACAGCTAAAAACGTAAAACCTTGTAAAAATTTAAGAGGTAATTTTGAGACTGCAGTTAGTTTTTGAAATTTGTATATACTGTTTGTCAGTTTCAATTTATTCTAGCTAGAAATCAATACTAACCATAATAGCAAAACTTTTTAATTTCGGTACAAAACGGAATTTTAAGAGATTTCGAAAGCTGAAATTAAGAAATAATTCGAAAATTTGACAGTCCATTTTTTATTGAAAAGATAGCTTAACATGATTAAACGTTGAATATAGACTTCTTTAAGTCTGATGTAAATTTTAAATGTTAATATCATGCTTTAGATCTATTCATTGTAATAAGCTGTGGGATCAAGACAAAAATAATCAACGAACGCCACAATAAAACACGTACAACCATGGCTTGTGAACTTTTTCCAGGAGTATTTATATAATCTGACAACAATATTGAAAAACACGGAAGAAATTAGTATTTGGGTTGCCCAAAACAACAGGATTTATTTCTAAGGCTTATTTTTTCAGGAAAATCTACCGAAAACGGCCCTAAACTAACCGTTAATTCCGCCATGTTTCTTCAAGCGTTGGTATTGCTACAATTGCTACAAAACGACATGCTGACGTCATTTCGACGCTTCTTGCTAGCTGGAAAGAAGCTCACGTTTTGTGCACGATAAGAAGGCATTGTTATGCAACATTTGATGTCTTATTTTTAATGCCAGCGATATCTTTAAATACATTATACGAAATAATCATCTTACCACTAGGGCCAACTTAACTGACTCTCCCCAACTATATTATTCCTTCAAAATCTTAAAACCGATATTTTATTGCTGAAGATTAAACCGAAACATCTTAAACCCTTCCTTATTTGTTGGAATACCAAATTATTACCTAACTTTTGAAAGCGATCAAAAATGTGCCCGACGCGATGGCGTAGTGGTTGAGCGTCTGTAGACCTGGGCTTCACTTCCTAAGTCGAGTCACACCAAAAGGCTTTTAAAAATGGTATTTACTGCTTCCCTGCTCGGCACTCCGCATAAAGAAGTATAGTGTAAAGAACAAGCTTGCTTCTTGTGTCATTGGGCAAGGGACGCCTCCACCTTGAAGTGGCATACAGATGGCTTACCCGTACTTTACCGGGTTACAATTGTGAAGTTGCTAACCCAGTATGTCGTAAAAGACGACTCTTAGGTACCCACCATTGGCAGTCCGCCTTGTTGGTGGTGGGGCTACCAGTCACTCATGACTGGTTCGAAATGGGCTGCCATCTTTCCCCTAGCCTAATTCAATTAAGTTGACTGCATGAAGCTGAATTGCCGTGCCTCCAACTCGAGGAAGAGAAGGGGTAACCACAAAGAAACCAATCAAAAATGTGTGGTTTAGAGCTATCTCGTTGGAAACTTTATACAAGATGAGGAAAAGAGTTGTGTAAGCATATAAAAGTGTTTTAAAATTTGTAAAGGTTTTCCTTTTTCAACGATTTGTTTTCTTTAATATAGATTTGAAAAAATGCGGTTTGAGCAAAAAGCTGTTTGTGACACTCTCATCCGTGGGGGTATCGTGTCAACCGGGAAGAGCCAAAGTGAGTTTCCTCTAGTTCTCACCACATTATTTAAAACAGTTATTTGCTGTTTAGTGAACCGAAGACGAATGCACACAAAAATCTTTTTGGTGGTCCAAAATTTTGTTTTTCCAAGGTCAAGCAACCAAATTTTGAGAGTTTTTAGCTCGTAATTAAGATTATTTGGACTTACTGCATGTAGCATACTTCATCGGTTATTTTAGAACAGCTCCTTCTTAAATTACGCAACATTATGTATTTTTGGAAAGAAAAATTTAAAGATTTAGGTAATCTGTAGTTAAAATAAAATATTGCTCGATAGTAAAACTTTTTGCTGACGATAAAAAGAGTCATCTTTACCTCATCTTCTGTTGTGGGGATTAACAATTTACTAATTGTAGTAGCCTAACTTTCAGTGTTTGGAAATGTGTGGTTTACATCTACCTTGAGGGAAACTTAATACAAGCCAAATAAATGAGTGATTTAAGTGTTTCAAAATTTTGAAAAGTAAAGTTTGGAAAAATTTATCTTTTTCTGAGACTAAATTTTGGAAAAACAGGGCCTATACTGACAATTTCTAGCGATGACATTGACTTCACATTGCATGTACCAAGTTTCATGAGTTATTGTAAATGAACCCTACTAGTAGCCATGTCAATTGTCAAGATAAATTTCACAATTCTTTTCTAGCAAAGAAATTCACTTTCAAACCCTGTCTGCCGCATAAATCTTTATATTATTATTGATTGCTCTAGAAACCTTCAAAGGCTCGACTAACTGCAGCCAAGATTGTCTGAGATGCGAGAAAACAAAGTTGGAAGAAATTCATAGCACGCACGTAAAGTTAAAATTGATTTGATCAAAAATTGACGAATGATGTTTGTTCTTGGCAAACCAAACCCATAGCAGAAAACCTAGCAGTCGGAGACGTTTAATTTTCTTGAAGATCAAATTTGTAAACGATAGTTAGTAGATAAAAGAAATCGATATACGAATGGGTAAAGCAAGCTTAGCAATACGTGAACTTCATGTCATGTTCAGTTGTCATAAAGTATAAGCTCTTTCAACTTGCTGAGCTTTCGATCTTTATATCGGTTTCTATGGTCATGATTCACGGGTAATTACCTATGGTTGTGCACAAGCTGCAGAATTGGCGTTTTTGAGAATTGAAAGTGTATCAGGAGTGGATCAAATTTATGACAACCAACCTTGTTTGATATTGTCAGTTCCGTAACAAGTGTGTTCTTCGCCTGAGAGCAAAGAAATTCATGTACTTTTTCATTTCTGATAACTTAAAAAACCTTACGGCCAATTTTGGAAATGATGACTACACTCCAAAATCATTTAAATATATTCCTAAAAAAGCTTTACATGTAAAATTCAGTTCTTGTTTTCGAGAAAAGCGTCAGGCAAATATGGATTACTTTCTTAGCATAATGAAGATAAAATACTGACTGATTTGAGATGAAAGTAATTACAAGAGCACGGACTGCGCACGCGTTTGACACGAGAAGAACTAATTTCTCCGGCTGAGTCCAAATTCTTTCTAAAACTAGCTTAAAAAACATCAGTTACAAGCTTGAACGAGTATTACTGTAGTCGTTATCTACGATAATTGTAGACATATCGGAGGTAGAAAAACGTTTATATTTTTTTTTATCAAATAACTCAATGCATATGGAAAACAATTAACAGGCATATTACTAATTTGATACTCTTGTTTTCATCACTTTTAAGGACAGCTTTTGACAAGTGGTTTTAAATGTGTTTTGGTAAATTGTTTAAAAGTTGGTTGTCAAGGCAACCGTGATACGAATTCGAAAATTCTTAAACTTAAAGTAAACAATTGCACATTACTATTCCTGTAGTGTAATGTTTAAATCATGATTTCCAATAGACTTAAAAGCCGTACTTCGTTGTGGGTTTTCCTGCAAGCGTAATTTTCTGGGCTACTTCTGGACGACAATAAATTGTCGTCGCGCTTAGGTTTGCCTGGTGGTAGAGCCGACCGTAGGCCAACGTCGCCGTTGGTCGTTTGCTGACGTTGGGTGGTCGACAAGCAAACCGTTGTTGGCTCGCTCAATTTGGGAAAGTTTGCCAATGGAAAAGCATTCAATTCACTTCAATTCAATTCAATTCAATTCAATTCAATTCAATTCAATTCAATTCAATTCAATTCAATTTACTTCAATTCAAAAGCAATTCACCAATGGAAAAGCATGCTTTCATCAAGCTCATGGAATTGGCAACTCAGGGAATGTTTCTATACAATGGTAAACTATTTAAACAGTTTGACGGAGTAGCAATGGGGTCACCTCTTGGACCGACATTAGAAAACTTTTTCTTAGCAAATTTAGAAAATAAGCTTCTCAATGAAACAAATGGCTTTTACCCTAAATTATATTTACGATATGTGGATGATGTTTTTGCAATTTTCGATGACAATCTATCGATAAAAAAATTTTTGAATCTGTTAAATAAACAGCATTCAAACATGCAGTTTACCATGAAGAAATCAATGCAGGCACTCCCGTTTCTGGATGTTCATGTTCAAATTCGAGAAAATGAATTAGATTTAAGTGTGTGGCGAAAAGAGACTAATACTGGCATTTTATTGAACTTTAATGCAATATGTCCAAATGTTTGGAAGTCGAGCCTTGTACTGTGCTTACTTAATCGAGCTAAATCTTTTTGTTCCAGCCAGCATTTATTTGAAGTCGAGATTGGAAAGTTGAAGCGCTTATTTTATGATAATAACTATCCGACTTGGTTTTTTGATAAAATTTACAGCAAATTTAAAGCCAAACTTAACGATATACCTGTTGATGAATTAAGTGTAGTAAATAACGTGGAATTATGTCCTATTTTTGTTCCGTATGTTGGTGAAGCGTCAATCCGTTTTGTGAAAGCTCTCTCTCGATTATGTTCAAAACATTTTGATGTAAGGCTGCTTCCTCTCTATCGCACAAATAAAGTAGGACAGTATTTTCAATTGAAATCAGAGACGCCTTTGCCTCTATGCTCAAATGTCGTTTATAAATTTACTTGTTCGTGTGATACGAACTTGACATACATTGGTATGTCTTCCCGACATTTGATCACCAGAGTGAAGGAGCATCTGAATTTAGCAGATTCAAGAAAAAACGCAATTAAGGACCACATTTTGTCATGCCCCACCTGCTCTAATCTACAATATAATATTAATTCTTTCACCATATTGAAAAAATGTAACTCAGATTATGAAGCAAAAATTCATGAAGCTTTGCTTATAAAATGGCATAGCCTTAGCCTTAATAAACAATGCTATGCAAGTGGAGCTTCTTTTTTGCTAAACATATATTAGCAGAATTTTACAACAACTTTACTTACTGCACGTAATCGTAACATGACATTCCATATTGGATTTTCGCATAATTTTTGGGAATCTTGCCATTTCTGGAAGACTTTGATCCTGGTTTTGATGAGCTTAAAAGTTTTTGCATCCGATCGCTCCCAGCTGTTATTTATTTTAAAGTTGGCTACGTTTTTACAGCCATTAGAAGTACTATATCTTCATAATGTGTATTATTTGAAATTATCATTGATTATTTTAATTTATTACGTCACATTTACAGATTTAATTCTTGAAAAGGGCTTTATGAAAGTTGAAAACGTTCGAATTTAAGATGTTATACGAATTAAAATGACTTTTAATTTATTAAAGTTACTTGCTATATCAACAGTGTGTATTTGTATTTGTTCAAATTTATTCTCCATTCACGAGAAAGCGAATTGTATCGCTATATTTTGGACGGGACGTCCGCACTCGCTCGGGAGTTGCCATTTTTTGAAGTGTCTGGACCACCTGTCTTCCACATAAAGGCGGAGGCGTCCCGTTAAGTGCCTTGCCCAAGGCGAACTTTCCGGCTTGTTCTCTACAACCTCCCATAAATGCCGAGCGCCAAGCAGGGAAGCTGTGGATGTCATTTTTTAAAGTCTTTTGGTATGACTCAACAAGGGGAATGAACCCCTAGTCTACCGACTGCGAAGCGGACGCTCTAACCACTACACCACCGCGCCGGCTACAAACTTTTATTTAGTAAAATTCGTGGGCAAGAACAGTAGGCTACTTGAGTAGTTATAACTTTTATTGAAAAAAATACCAAAAACTCACTGCTGTTAACTTGGAATGAGATTTGGAACAACTTTAAATTTGTATTTTCTAAAAATTTTGGTTGAAGTGGATCATTTTTGGATCAAAATTTGAAAACCAACAGTTGATTTTATTTTGGGTGTAGTGAACAATAAAGGGCAATACCTCCTCCCCAAACGGAATCACAGCAGAAAAAATGTAAAAATCAAAAGACCTCATGTCTGTTTGAATATTAAAATGAATAAAAAAGATCTTTAGGTCTACGTGGAGACCGAATTTCGCAAAATACTCGATTTCAAAACGTTAATCTTCAAAAGAAAGGTCTTCAATTTGACAAAATGCTCTGCCCTCTCCCGAAATTTATTTTCAAATTTGCCACTGTTGTTTTTCAAACTAAATAAGCAAGCCGCAATGAGTTGCTACCAGTGAAACGTGTCGCCATAATAAAATATTTTGATTTGAGACGTGTTGCCATATATCAAAAGTTTTTAGGAGTTTGTGTGGTATATTGGTTTGCCCCACCCCCAGGAATGAAAAGCAGAAAGCCGACTTGTGGTAGGAGACAGCTCGTCTTCCTTGTGCTCATGAATTGCCCGAGACGACAATCAACAGAGCTGCTCAAACTCATGTCAGACAAGACAACGAGCTGTAAAAGACTTAAAATTTCAAAGTTTCAAAACGTTGATTCCTCGAAAAAGATCTTCCAGCCGAAACACAAAAAAGTTTGCTTTCATTGAGTTGATTTCCGAAAATGGCTTCAATTATTCAAAAAAGAAGGATAAAAAGCCGCAAGTTTTTAAATAATATTTATCTTCCCGCGCCACTGGCTCTGACCTCAAAAACTTTGGTATCTCAAAAACGATATAAGTCCTATTTAATGCTTAGCCTGCATGGACTAACCGTTTAAAATACAGATGGTAATCACTCCAATTACCTCAATACTACTCAAATCTTGAACAATTCACATTACCGGTACCAGGAGATTAGCTGTAATTAGGGCTGAATCAGCAGCTAATGTTTGCCCAGTAGCTTGCAACTGCACAACTTTGACCAACTTATATCTGACAAAATAATTTGTATTAAACAACGTATTTTTCTTATTCTGGTTTGCAAGCTATTTTACAAAACTGCAAGCCATAAACTTGGAATGACATCATACAAAATTATGATCTGGGCTAGCTGGGATCACAAGTATGCTCAAAGCTAACATATTAAAGTCTTCAAAAATTTAAACATAAATTTTTAGCATGTTTTTAGATGTATTGGTAAAAAGATTTCATGAATTAGTTTTTCAAATTTTAATGAACCACGAAAATGGTTTTGGAGAGCAGTGGTTAATTATCTTGGCCAGATATATTTCTTGAAGCAGAAAGCAAAAATTTTGAAATCAATCCAAAATTTAAGTCAAGGATTAAACCACGTTTTTAATTAAGTCCACGAAAGTTTTTCATGATTGATTCTTGTACTAAAATTTTAATTGAGAATAAAATTTAATGGGTAGGACCTGATGCGCTTGTGCAAAAATTGAAAGAGAAGCGGAATTCAACAGCTAAAAACGTAAAACCTTGTAAAAATTTAAGAGGTAATTTTGAGACTGCTGCTAGTTTTTGAAATTTGTATATACTGTTTGTGAGTTTCAATTTATTCTAGCTAGGAATCAATACTAACCATGATAGCAAAACTTTCTTTATTTTGGTAAAAAACGGAGTTTTAAGAGATTTCGAAAGCTGAAATTAAGAAATAATTCGAAAATTTGACAGTCCATTTTTTATTGAAAAGATAGCTTAACGCGATTAAACGTTGAATATAGACTTCTTTAAGTCTGATGTAAATTTTAAATGTTAATATCATGCTTTTGATCTATTCATTGTAATGAGCTGTGGGATCAAGACAAAAATAATCAACGCCACAATAAAACATGTACAACTACGGTTTGTAAACTTTTTCGAGGAATATTTATATAACCTGACAACAATATTGAAAAAAACGGAAGAAATTAGTATTTGGGTTGCCCAAAACAACAGGATTTATCTCTAAGGCTTATTTTTTCAGGAAAATCTACCGAAAACAATTCTAAACTAACCGTTAATTCCGCCATGTTTTTTCAAGCGTTGGTATTGCTACAATTGTCTGGGATTTTATAAAAAGGGGATGCTTTGCCAGAAACAAAAATTATTAAAATTTTGAGGTCTATGAGAGTACCATATGGCCTTTAAGGTGCACAACTCATGGAGTTGCTGATCACGCTCCAATTTAAAATTAAAATTGATTTTTAATGAAGATCGATTTTTAATAAAGTTTCGTTTTTGATCGATTTTTAATGAAGGTTGATTTTTAATTCTATAATGACGCACATAGCCTTGTTCATGGAATATTTAAAACAAAAGATTTATTGCAGTCAAAAATTATCATTTAAATTACATTATAAACTTGGAAATGATTATGTTTCGTTAAAACTGTTTATTATTCTGGTTAAAAGTTAATATGCTACATTTGACATTATTGAAACGAATAAAAAAGCACTAATTGTTGTTTCTAAAACTTTGCTGAAAACCCTCTTGTATTTACACTAGGGTTACTGGTACTGCTGATATAACGCATTGCATGAAACGTGGCAGACGGCTTAAGACAAAAATCATATGAAATAGGAACGCGTAAAAGGCTTTCGTGAACATACCTGATACAGCACAATAGCAATGATACAAAAACAAACAATTACAGAAATGCAGATGGATCTAGGCCGATGAATTGCCACAATCGGATTCCCAAATTTCTGGCGAGAAGCACATGTTTTGAGAACAAATCTTTCATTAAATTGTTAAGTTGTTTCTATGTAAAAGAAGGTCTCCCATTTTATTTCCAGCCTGGACAAAACAAAACTAGCTGAGTGGTGCAGTGTCCCACACGATTGTTAAAAATTGTCTCAGGCCTCTGCCCACTCATGACGAATTTCAAGTCATCACAGATACCACTAGCTAATAAAATGCAAAACCAAATGTTGTAGTACAGGGGTGTGCAATCTGCGACTTGTTTAATTTCTTTCTATGCTGTTGAACTTGTTTTTTTGTTTTTTATGCTGTTGAGCTTTTTTGCGACCTGTTTTTTTTTGCTGTTGAACAACTTGCACAAAGTACTAGAACTGAAACTTATCCTTTGTCAATTCTTGTAATTGTTGTTGTTGTTGTTGTGATTACCCCTTCTCTTCCTCGAGTTGGAGGCACGGCATGAACGGCAATTCAGCTTCATGCAGTCAAACTAATTGAATTAGGCTAGGGGAAAGATGGCAGCCTATTTCGAACCAGTCATGAGTGACTGGTAGCCCCACCACCAACAACGCGGACTGCCAATGGTGGGTACCTAAGAGTCGTCTTTTACGACATTCTGGGTTAGCAACTTCACAATTGTAACCCGGTAAAGTACGGGTAGGCCATCTGTATGCCACATAAAGGTGGAGGCGTCCCGTAAAGTGCCTTGCCCAAGGACACAAGAAGCAAGCTTGCCGGCTTGTTCTCCACACTATAATTTTTTGTGCTGAGTGCCGAGCAGGAAAGCTGTAAATACAATTTTTAAAAGCCTTTTGGTATGACTCGACTTAAGGAATGAACCCCAGGTTCACCGATTACGAAACGGACGCTCTAACCACTATGTCATCGCGCCGGTATTCTTGTAATTCGCATTCTTGTAATTCTTGTATTCTTGTATTCTTGTAATTCGCAGTACTCATCATATATGATGTATAGTGCCACACTGTGTTTATCATTGATATTAGTCACTTTTATTTTGCCCACGATTAATTCGAGGAAGAAACCGTCATCATCAATGCTGAACGATACCAGGAGGTTTTGAACAGTTTTATGATGAACGTCAATGAATTCATTACTCCAGCTTAGCTTTGTAGAACCTGGTTCATGCAGAATAGAGCCCCAACTCATACCGTGGAAAGCACCATTAAGTAGCCACACACGAACAATAAGGAAGCACCAGCCGGTTTCGCCATCATTGAGGCTCTTCAGTGGCGCGTATTTAACCAGCAGGGAACCGAACCTTCAAAATATAGACCTTCTATTTTTGGTAAGTATCAGTCGACCACCTGGATGGACGCCGTTGCTGATGTCATAGCTGCTTTTTTGTGAGAGTGAATAGATTTCCTGGTTTTGCTACTTGTGGAGTGCATAGAATCCACTATGCTGTAACTCCACAGCAGCACCTCACGACCAAGACTTCTACACAACAAGATCTAAACATCGCGCTATACAAGTACATTGAAGTGCGGCACGAAGAATCATAATAAGGATTTACATAATTAAGTAGTTACAGACGAACAATGTGTTATTTTATTATTTGTGAGTAACTACTTAATTATATAAAAGCATCATTGCCTATCTACACCAACTGTTTCAAATTCGAATCATTTCTTTGAAAACTGATTATGAATGGGGAGCACACAATCCTGATTTAAAACAGAATTTAAAAAATATCATCATAACATTGCTTAAACTGTAACGGAGCACCACGTGCTATGTTTGTTTGAAATGGTATAATGTCTGCTTCCAATAGCTGTTTATTTCAAGGAAATATAACTTTTTATGGTTTTTTTCAGAGGTCATAGAAACTATGGCACTTTTATTGAAACAACTGTAGTGGAATTATAAATCTAATCACGCCTCATCTACTCATGAAAGCAAGATTTTTCAAACAGAAGTTGCAATATTTTGGACATATAATGAGAAACAAATCATTGAAAAAGCATTGGCTCTATTGCTTGGCATAGTCAGCAGAAAAAATTAGTTGCTAACCCACGCTCATTTGATTGAAGTCAGTAAAGGATGACTCTGAGATAAATGTTGTTAAACTAAATGAAGTCGTCAAAGATAGAAAGTTGTGGAAAGTGATGATTGATATGTGTTAAAACACAAAATTGCGTTTTAGACATCGCTGCCTTTTCTGTGTTATTATACAACAAGGGCGGCCAAACTGCGGCTCGCGAACCGCACGTGGCTCTTTAGGTTTTCGACTGCCGCTCTTTTGACTCACAATATTTGTGTAGACTCATGTGGTGAAGGGGCGTGCAAGCTGCTGTGCGCTACGTTAAGTTTTGGGCTCGGTGAATCTCTAATTCCGTGCTGTGGAAATGATGGTCTCCAAAAGAAAATTGTGTGGTGACTCTTTCAGTGATGGCTTCTATCGTTTTGGCTCTTTATTATGGCAAGTGTGGCCACCCTTGTTATATAGAATAATGTAAATTATTCCTAAGCGATAAATAGTAGGCCTAATTTTGCTAAATTAGGCCTGCTAACTATTTCAATTTTACTCGTGTGAAAGTATTTTACTGTGGGAAATATGATTTTGATTTTTTAACATTCCGCATGCTAAAAAACTGATTGCCTGTTCTTTTATGGTAAAACTGTCCTATTATTTGTATTTAATGCAAAGTCTTTGGACTGCACACAGTTTTTGAATTACAAAATTATCGCTTTGTTGTCACTTATTTACATTTTTGTTAAAATGCTTGTTGTCTTTGTAATGTGAAAATTTACCTTTTTCTTTTATGCAGTAATCGCCACGTGATTTGATCTTTTATAAATTAGTTGGTGGCAAAATTCTGAACTCATTTTTTGAAGTTAGCTGTTGCGAAGTAAAGTTGGTTTTGAGAGTTGGGTCTTTACACTTAACTTGGGTAAATTTCATTTTTGCGCTGCTCTGCTTTGTCCCTGCTTTAGCTTTTTTTGGATGGCACTTTGAAAAGACGTATGATCAATAATTGAGAACTGAATTTAGCTATCACAACCCCAACATTTATTTTAAATTGCATTTAAATTGTTTTTCAATATTGTTCTCAATCTAATATTCTGGTAATTGTTGCTGCACGTTGATGACAGAAGATTGGAGAAGATTTGGAATAGCTTCTCCACTAGAACAGAGGCGTGACAGTTGTGGTGATCGCGGTAAATTTTTTGAGCGCTCTGAGAAAATTTATGATTTAGCCTAGCCTTTTTGAAGGTAACAATATAATGAATTAAAGTCGGAGTCGACTAAACGTATGATACACATGTCATATACTGTTACTAAATAGAAAAAAAATGTAATGCAGTTGTTTGCTCGGCAGTCGAGGTTCTGATTCGGTCCGGTACCGAAGTTTGAGGGTCAGAGCCAGTGGCGTGTGGAGTTGAATTTTATATGGAGGCTTGTGGTAAGCAGTAGGCAAACCCAATTTCGAGATGAAGACTTTTTGTTTGTAGATCAACTGTTTGAAAGCAAATTTCTGCAATTTGCTGAATTAAGAACTATTTTTGTGGGAGATGGAAGGAACTTTTTAAAATCAAATTAGTTTTCAAGATTTTCCAACTGAAGACCTTTTTTTTAATAATTGACTTGATGTCCGTGCCATAAATTCTTCAAAAAAATAACGCTTTTTAAACCAGCAGCTCTTCTCTTTGAGCAAATGATTTAAAGTATGACGCAACATTAAGCTTCCTTTACTACAATTTGTGAATGCCATCAAAAAACAAAGCACTTTTAGAACAATTCTTTATTTTTATTTCAACTAGAAAAGATTCTGAGTAGCAGGCCCGGTTGGCCTACTTTATTTGCGTGAGGCTGGTCTGGGGTTGAGAATAACACACTGTTAGATAGAGGCATATGTCCAAAGTTATGCTTTTGTTTTAGGAAAAGTATAATATCACCAATTACCAGCGTTTGCTGCAAAAAAGGAACTGAAATTAAGCAGAGAAACGATACGCCAACTAACGCACAATTTAAAGTTGCCGTGTACAGTATAAACAGCAAAAATTGCAGTTAATTTGAGAAATACTGTATAGCCTTATTGGCCAGTAACTACTCCATAATGACAATACGGTAAAAAATAACCGGGTTTAGCCAGATACTTCAAAATGGGCAGCTAGCAAATCGGGCTATAATTTAGTTAGTCTACTGGTACGTACAATTCTGTGCCAAATCAGACTACCAAATACTTGAATGCAAGAAACAACTTTTGCAGTAAGTTTAGCTTTCTTATTTAGCTGAAATACAAACGCAAAATTTTATAAATGTCAAACTGACATCAAAAACTAACTATTGAATTTGACTTGCTGTATCTTAGCAAAAGCAATAAACAACGTGACAGATGTCTCAAAGCAGTCGCGACGAAATCATGAAATATACAAGGAAAACAAAATCAAACAAAAAATTAGACTTAACAGCTTTCACCGAGATCTTCACTTTTACTTCAGCAAGAAGAGATCGTTACGTCATTAGCAACAGCAAAATCGAATGTAAGATTTCAAAATTTGATATTTTCAAATTTGGCATTTGATTGATATGATTGTTTTCACGGTATGATTGACAAGGCATTCACATCACTTTATAAATCATCCTCGTACAACAGAAAATATTGGCTGGCTGTTGATACTTCACTAGATGCAAAATTGTGTTTAGCGCAATTAACATTAAGTATATTCCCGTATAACTCTGCTAATTGGGTCAAAATGCAATCGCCAATATATCTACCCTTATCAGCCTAGAAATGCTTTTTTTAAAAAGTAATATTTTTTTATAATTCTGTTTATTTAGGTGTATTCAAACATATTATAAAGTTTTTTGTAGTCCCACTTGTAGAAACCCTCTCAAATTGCGAGTGCCATATTTGGCACACTGTGCAGATTTCTAGTACATTGGTTGATCTTTTCATGATGTTTTTATTTGACTTGATCATTTGACTAATGCAATATCTTTAAACCGATTTTTGAAGCAACTGTTCATTGAAACCAACAATAACGGTGGTTTTTGGCGATCACTCACACCCAGCAATCTATGACGTTTTATGACGTCACAAAAAACAAAGCTTAAAAAAAGGATGCATGAAAGGCTAAAAAAACAATAATAAGATATATTGCGAAAAAAACTGTAGTTTTTTAGTTTATTAATTGCAAAACGGTAACCGAAACAAAAAAAATGCTCAAATAACAAAGTTTTACTTTAGCAAAATCGTGAATCACCGCAATACAATCTAATTTACAATATGTGCTCTTTTTATGTCAATATTCAACACATGTATCTTTATAGAGTGTGATAATTCAAATTGCAGCCCACACATAATCCAACATTACATTTACTGCATTGGGTAAACTGCCTTTTGGAGCAAAGTTCTACAGCATCAAAGCGCATATCATCCAAATTTTGTATCCTTTGACCTTGCAAATATGATAATCCACCAAGTCTTGCTCATTTTGCAGGTGAGCCATAGCATTGTAAATAGACTTGAACTATATGCTCCTTGAATTCAAACTGCCGCGTACTACCTCTGTAAATTTTTGGAAATAACCCAAGCACTTTGAATGGAGATATCTATTAACCTCATAAAGATGCACCAGTACCACTTAACTCTATTTGAACCAGTAGCTCATCTTCATAGGTGGTCAGAAACAAAGTAGTTTTGCTTAATAAACCACTTAAGTAGAGTTTTCAGGAACGAGTTACTTACTTGAGTAGTCTTATTTTTTGTTACTTCTAGTTTACTTGAGTATATTAACTAGGAAGCAACGTTAGTTGAGTAGTCATGACTTTTACTTAAGTAAATGATGAAAATTTTATTTTTGTACAATTAAAATGCACTATGCTAGCGAAAAACAGCTTTGTATTTAAGTTATATTTTGTGCAAATCCTTCATTAAAGTAAGCCGTTTTTGGTTCGAACTTTGAGAACCAACTAGTAAACCAGCCATTGCTTTTATGCTAGCTTGACAAGGTGGACTAATACTGATATCAATATCAGTGGGTGGTTTTCTCACATCTTTTGATTTTGAAAGGTTTTTAGCACCAGAGGTAAATTCAAACACTTTGTAGAGTTCTATTTTTGAACAGTTGTTTATTGTTACATAATTTTAAAATGTCTGAGCAAAGCTTCAGAGGACGAATTTATTGCACTTTTTTAAAGCTGTGAGCAAATACTTTAATGTTTTCGTTTGGCTTTCATCAAAAATTATCGCCAGAATGAAGCAGAGAAGAGAATTCGTCCCTTACTGCAGTAGACAGGACTATCAAAAGTATCATCCTCCGAAATTCTTGATATCTTCTTGGGGGGATTGGATTTGGCGATGGCTTGAGACATAAGTACCTGGTGTTGATGCGGTTAAGAGTTCCAGCCGTTTTGGGCCCATAAAGTCTATTCATTTAAAATCACGTAATTTTATTGCATTTGCGGGAAGGCTGCCCTTTTCAAAAAAATATTTGGGGAACTCGCTTACTTTACCGACGCCACTGTGTACAGGCAGATGTAAAAACTGCCATGGCCGCGCGCTCACAAATACACTTTAATAGGAGATTTCTTTGTACAGCGCCAAACTTTCTGTGAGGTTTAGCTATTTAGTAAATCTTTTTATACTGTTAAACGTGATTACACGGTACACCTTAATGTTTAACCAAAAGACAGTTTTGGAATGGTCAGTCGTGAACGGCAATTTTCTACAATGTCCTAATGTTGTAAGCAAATTTTACTGTATTACAAATTATCTTTTAAGTAATTAATATAAAAAAGGCTACAATTTAATATAAACGTTCTCTAAAAAATCGAAACTAGAATCCACTTTTTTTTCTTCACGGTTTAGGGCTAATTTTAATCATGACTGATAAGCTAATTTATTTAAAAAATAATTTGGAATTATCATTGGTTAGAAGTCGTATTCTGTTTTGCTCTTAATTTTCATAACTGGCAAGTGTGAAAAGGTTATTTATTTGTAATTCACAAAAACTGAACCATTCCCTTAAAAAATGATATATTTTGTGTTAAACTGAAACCGAGAACTGTGTGCCTTTTTATCTTACCAAGCACTATTGAAATCGGCGTTGAACCGTAAAGAAAAAAATGTCATTTTAATCACTTCTATTTTTGAACTTCTCTTGAAAAATGATGTCTTGTATTAAACTGAAGTTTGAAAGCTCGTTGGTATTGTTGCTCTTTAGCTACGATAAAAATGGGCCAAAAAAGTAAAGAAAAAAACTTTTTAATTTACTTTATGTTAATTGCTTGAGAGATAATTTGCAATACAAAAGATATTTAAAGTCGCTGTCACTCGCTATTGCGTCACAGCCACGCGTTGTTTACGCAAGACGTTGCACTGCCCTAAAAAAGCGTCGGTCCAACCTTGGATTCCTATTCACTGTCTCTCACGCGTTAAAGTTGGTTAAAGATTTTGCTTGCAAAGTTGCAAAAAAATTAGCAAATACTGCATGACTTTTTTACGCATTGTCGAAATATAACTGCAAATCCGCCGAACATGTTTTGGCAAATTCGCATGTTTCTCGCGTTTAAAAAAAACACTGCTCACGATATGTCCGCCAGTCGATAGGTGAGTTCGGGCAACAACGACGAGTAGAGTGCTTGGCTCTAAAACCTGTCTACCACGTAAAAATTGTGCCTTGCCCAAAAACCAAACAAGCAACCTTTCCTACTTGTTCTCCATACTAGCCCTTTTGTGATAAGCGCCAAACAGGAAACCTGTAAGCATCGTTTTTTGGATTGACACGACAACGAAAATAAACCCTGGCCTACCGACTGCGAGGCGGAGACTCTAACCACAACCCCACCCCGCCGTTTGTACTTAACTGAATATTACTCTCTCGGCAGCCATTTTTGCAAAGAATTCCTATAATGTTGTCCAACTGTTGTGGAGTCTGGGTTGGAAACAGACGGATAAAGCCTTGTGCACTTGTTCAAATAAGTAAGGATCCCAAAATGAGTATTGTCCGCTAAAATCGGTTTTTAAAGTACTGACGTAAACTGTTTTGAGACAGTATTCACCACTAAAACGTCTAAGGAAAGAAGTTTGCAATCATCTTTCTTTTCAAAACTAATATCCAATTAATAATGTAAAGAATTTACAAAAATTTTGTTGGTGGTACAGAATTTTAATATAGCTTTGAAAAAAGCTGTTTGAGCCATAAGCTTTTCGTGACACTCTCATCAGTGGCGGTATCGCGTCAAAAGGGAAGATCTAGAGTGAATAAGTGTTTTATGTGAATAATTGGACGTTAGGCAATCAAGACAAGCCAATGATAGCGCTAGTATTGCAAAGCGCGCCAAAGAAACCAACACCAACATCAACATCAACATTCACCAACACCAACGTTCACCAACGTTCCCCTTGATGAAACCATCAAAATCTCTTCGGAAGCCCTCTACGACCAGTCATTCCAAAGGACGTGTTTGTTGAATTGATGAAGAGCGCTACATCCTCAGTTGAGTTCAGCTTCAATAACACCATGTACAAGCAAACAGACAGAGTAGCTATGGGATCACCACTTGGTCCGGCTTTGGCCAACATCTTCGTTGGATATTATGAAGAAAAGTTATTTTCTCAAACGCAAAAGCCACCAACATACTTCAGATATGTTGACGACTCAGTGAAACGTGCCTTAGAAGTAGCTGGTGGAACCAATTTTATTGTTCCATAAAGCATCAGCTAACATCTGAATTGTTTCTGTTAGTGGCATAATCGTAAATAGGCTAGAGATATTAAAGAAACGGGGGAAGATGGTTACTGGATCTCAGTTGAGTGATTGTATACTTTCAGAAAAAGTGAAAAATCTTTGGTGTAGCGACTGAAATTAAGATTCAAACTGGGACTGGTTGCAGGGAAATTATGAGATATTTTGCCAAATTATGATGGCAGATCTGATCATTCTGATAATAATTGCTAGTGAAAGACAGACAAAACGATGTAGTTTTCACTTAATGCTTTAAAAGAATGCAATGAATCCATTCTATTAAACGTTATTCAAGGTTAGTTTTTAAGTTTTTGCATTTTGTTTTACCTTTATAAGCATACATTAGTTTGTTCACAGACAAGCTGCTGCAGTTGTCAAGCCAGTAGCCGCAAGACCAAGAGGTGCAACTAGCTTCTCAAAAGAAAAATAAAAGTTTTGTTCGGGATGTATTTGTTAGTGCCCTACAAAAAATAGTTATTGTGTAAATTTATAATCTCAGCAAATATTTTTAGATTTGCTCAATTACACCGATTCTTATCAAATGCTGTGAGGTCTAGATTTTGGACAGAGAAAACTTTTCTTCCATATTTTTATCAGCCAAACCAATACAATAAGCAGTACTTTATTTAATACAATAAAGCTAACATCACAAAATAAACAAAAAAAACTACGAAGTATTTCGTTTCTTGTCGGAAATGTTGTTAGGACTATACAAATCTGAAGTTTTGACGGTAAATTTAAATTTCACAGAACTGAACACTTATAACGAGAGTAGTGTCTTTTTAATACTTCACATCTCTCAATAAAACACGTGAAGAAGCGAATTTGTTTCACGTGAATAACCAAGTTTTGTATAAAGAATGGTTTAAGGCGTTTGACTAGCAGTGCTTTCATTAGCTCGATTTCAGTGTCAAAACGGCACTTTTTACATCCCGTAAAATTTTGCTCTGCTGAAATTGTTTCTCTGCAGGCTTTGCGCAGACCACAGCAGAATTTGATGGCCTAGTTAGATGAACTTGGGTTATTGGGTAGATGGTTTTCAATTCTTTCAAATAGCTATTTAGTCGTCATACCGATATAGGACATGTTCTTGTCACAAGAACATGTATACCGGTTGAAAACATTTGAGCAGAAATAAGCGAGCGAAGAATATTTAAGGTTGAAATGCGAATTTATTTTATATGTTTGGTTATCAGTGCCCAGTTCGTCGCGAAACAATGCAGCAATGCGTTTGCCAAGTTTAATAGATAGGGAAAAATGGACGGAAGGGCTACGTAAGGAATTAAGTTGGGGGTGTGGTTAGGGGTGTTGGTGGAAGATTGTTGGTTATGGTTGGTAAATTTGTTTATAAACTGGTCTGTCACTTTTTAAATCCGTTCGTTTAAATAATGAGATAACAAATTTGATGTCGATTTTCAGTAATGAGTTCTTTGATGTATACGAATAAACAAGATGCGATGATCAAGTGATAAGGCATTGTTTCCATGACAAATACGCTATACTGTTAAAATGCATGAGTACAACAATAAAAGTTGGTTAGCAGTACGCACTGATATTAAATCCTTGTCGCAAATCGTTGCTTAAACTTAAAAAAATAGTCAAAAGTCAAAGTCATTAAAGGTCAGGTGTGTGGGGGCTTTCTTGCGTGTGAAACGAAAGTTGGGGCGCTGGTTGTTAACCACATTTGCTTTTGCTTGTTTATCATGCAGAGGTGCAGTGTAAAAACGATGCTACTCTCGTTATAAGTGTTCATTTCTGTAAAATTTAATTTTACCTTCAAAACTTCAGATTTATATTGCCCTTACCAATAGCTTCAGTGTTCTTTTTGTACGTTTTGTTATGTTAGCTATATTATATCGAATAAAGTACTGTTTATTGCGTGGGTTTTGCTAAAAATACTGTGAGGTATCTAAAATAATCAAAAAAAGGTCATAAATAAAAATGTGAATTAAGATAAAAAAAACTTCGTCTCAAAGCCCTTAGAAATTGTTTGCCGACTACATCATTTGGGTCTAGTTTTTACGCTAAATTTTAAATATCATAAGACTTGAGATTTTTTTTGTTTAAAAACAAATAAGCGTTGGTCTCCTCAAATTACCTAAGTTTTAACGACTTTTAACTATTAACGAACGTTGCATCAAAAGCATAAGACAACAATCAAAAAGTATGATCAAATGGAAATAAAAGAAAAAGTAGTAACTACTAAAATAATAAAGTTTACAAATTTTGTTCACAATAAAAACTGGTTAAACTAAACTCTTTTTGGGAGTCTTTTAAAAGTAAAATATTCCTCCGACATTGTGTCTCCCGAAAAGGAACTTTTCTAATGGTAGACGCCATTGCCTACAGCATACACGTAAATCTTTAACTTGGTCTGTAATGGTCCGTTTAAATATCATATAATGCTTCCAAAGTGGGGAGGGGGAATGGAGGAAGAAAACCTTTATGTTAGTGTAATAATGGTGGCGGGGAGATAACAGACATGATTTTATGACCAACTTGCTATTACAGTTGATAAAAATTTTTTTTAATTCAACGTTTACATAAACAAGATTTGTGGCGAATCCGAATAATTGAAATTATCCGTAGTTCTTTTTCAATATGAGGAACTACATGAGGAGGGTAGAGGCTTACAAAAACGTCATAATTTCTGGAAGAAGAAAGAAGAGGATTACAAATATGACAAAAAAGCGTCATATAATTGTGAACAATCCTCAACGTAAATGAAGCTACAAATTAGCAGAAAAGTTGATTACTTCAAGAATTTTTTTTCGCATTTCATGGAGTGCAATCACTTCAAACTGAGAATCACTGGTTTAGAAAAATACAGGAAAACTGTTCAAAATACTAAAACTACTATCACTACTTGTGTTGTTTAATTCGCATTTTTAAAAATTTTTACACAAGTAGAAATACCTGTCATTATCCTTTCTACTTTTGCTTGAGTATTGTTTTAAGTAAGTTGCAATGCTTTTACTCAGTTGCATTATTAAGTTACTTTGACCATCTCTGCTCATCTTTAATTTCGTGAAACGGTTCAATCATCCCCATGAACGCCGTTGAAATGTTGACTGAAATTCTTCTTCTGTCGCAGTGCTTGGAACTACTAAACTAGCATGTCATCAATATTAAAAAGAAAGAACGCGACTTCAAATAGCACAAGGTTATTTTTCAATTTTCGTGTGTTATTCCATAGTACAATGTTTCCCAAACTTATTAAGTCACGACCCACTTTTCATAACATAAACTTTCGAGTCCCACACAATTCTACATGTATAATACTTTGAAGTACTTGGAAAAAGTACAGTGAAAACAAAATATCTATTCAAGATGTTAATTTTCATTTAAATTATTTGAGACAAAGCTTGCAGTAATTTAAATTTCAAATGACTTTTGTGACTTCCTGAAACTACGTCCACGACCCACCAGCAGCGTTCCCTTTAAACTCCAAAATAGTTCGATTTTGCGAAATTATGGATTTCCAGTTAAAAATCAACGGTGCTTAAAAAAAGTCAGGCTGTTTTTGGTAACTTTTTTATTGTTAAAATTTTTGCTATTTGGCAAAATCTTCAACCAATTGTTTAATACGTGGGAGACAGGAAAAGAAATCTAAGTTCGGACGGACGCTTTTTTAGGGCAGTGCAACGTCTCACGTAAACATCGCGCGTCTGTGACGCAAAAGCAAGTGACGGCGATTTAAAATATTGCGCACGCCATTGCCACATTTCTTTTCCATTTCAAATTATCTCTGAAGCAATTAACATGAAGCAAAATTTTTATTCTTTACTTTTCCCGGAGAATTTCTATCGTAGTTAAAGAGCGGTAACAGCAAATAGTTCTCAAAATTCACTGTAACACAAGACAACAGTTTTCGAGGAAAGTTTGAAACTGGAATTGGGTAAAATTTTTATGTTTTCTTTTCGTTTCCATGCTAATTTCAATGGTGCTTGTTAAGATAAAATAAACAAGGCTCTTGGTTTCAGTTTAGCACAAAAAACACCTATTTTTGAAGAAATGGTTCAGTTTTTGTAAATTAGAAACAAATAAAGCATAGCTTAGACCGCCACACTTGTGGGACCTATACTAGATCAACTTTGGTGAAAGGTCTGTCGGTACTGCACTGAAGAGACCTGATAGGTCGAAATAGTGTCACTGTCTGCAGTTTGCTAAGTGCATTGTTAGTCTCTTGCATTACTATAAGAGCTTGTGACAGCATTACAGCATGCACTGGGCTGTGATAGCACTATTGTTCTAGCAGTTGCTAGACTTAGTGCACCTGCGACAACCGCCACTCATTCACGAGTGATACGGCTTCGCAGAGTACTGACAGACCTTCCACCAAAGTGGATCTAGTATAGGTCCCACAAGTGTGGCGGTATAAGCTATGCTTTATTAAAAGCCACCAGCTTCTTGTCGGTCACCAACTGCACTGAAGAGATTTGATAGGTCGAAATAGTGTCACTGTCTGCAGTTTGCTAAGTGCATTGTTAGTCTCTTGCATTACTACTAGAAATAAATAACTTTTTGTCGCGTGCATTTATGAAAACAATAAAACAAAGGAAATGACTTCCAACTTATTTTAGTTTTAAATTCCCTCCAGAATTTTTTTAAATAAAATGTAGCTAACAGCCATGTGCTGTGATAGCTTGCCAGTCATGATTAAAATATGCCTTGAAACGAGAAGAAAAAATATAAAGTGCATTTTGATTTCTCTAAAAACGTTTTATGTTGAAATCTAGCCATTTTTGCCTTAATTCTAAAAGGTAATTTGCAATACACTAAAACTGGCATTTAAAAAAATTGCCGTTTATTATGTATCATTTCAAAATTGACTGTTGATTAAACATTAAGCCTGGTTTCTAATAGAAGAAATTTTATTAGAAGAAATTCCATAGAGAAACAAAGAAATTTTTACGCTACGCGTGCAATCTATGCCTAATAGAAACCAGTCTTAAGGCGTATTATCTAATATGGTTTACCAGAGGAATGAAAAAATGCTAAATAGTAGAAACTAACAGAAAGTTGCGCATTGCAACTACATTGCGAAAAGAACACTTTTTCTAACGTGTAATTGTGCACGCGCGGCTATTTCAGTCTTTTACATCTACCTGTATACAATGGCGCACGGTAAAGTAGGAGGGGTCCTCTAAAAATTTTTTCCACGGAAGGCAGCCACCTGGCAAATGCAGTAAAACTATGTGATTTTACATGAAGTAAATACCTTAATATTTTTTGCAATCAGCGCCTCACAGTGAAAATTCTGAAGTTTTTACAATAGTTGCAAATATTAGCATTTCAATTTCTTTACTAGACTTGAAAGCTGCGATTTCTAAACTCGCGAATTTTCGCGTCCACGAATTTCTCTTTTTCCTTCGTCAATTTTCGAATGCTTTTCACAAAGATAAAAATTCACCTATCAAATATTTGCAACCTTTTTTTAAGCATTCGGTAAATAGTAAATGAAAACTTGATAAAAGTGAAAAAAATATTTAGCAAGCTATGTTACCGCGACTATCATCAAGGGTTTTTAAGCTTCAGAAGTGTCTCAAACCCTCTATCACTACTTTCGCCACAACACCTAGCCAGGTAATAAGATTTCATTCTATTTTTCGCATCTGGTACAAAACTTCATAAAAATTTACTCATTTGTTTTCGTACGTGGTTTGTAATATTAATTGACAAGACTCGGAAATTTATTATTGTTTATCAAAAACACTGCTTTCTGAGACACGTTTTACGAAGAAAGCAAGACGCACATACGATAACTACTACATTGTACGAAAAATCTTAATTTTCTTCTTTCAAGTTGCGCAGTTTTGCCATCAAATACTTTCTAATATTAGATGGAAAATTTACTTGCAACTGCAAAACTTTCTTGTTTAATTGATTACAATTAAGAAACGTAACCAGGTCAATCTATTCAATATAATCAAGCAACAATCGAAGTTCGCAAGTAATTTTTGTTCTTGTGGCATAGTCGTGGTAACCTACCTAACATTCCATTATTTCAAAAAAGTCCTACTTCTCATGCTCATGCAGGGTGTCGGGAAAGGATTAATTTTATGTAAATGCACTCTTAACCAGATATCTAAACCGCTTACAAATTGTCGTTGTAAGGGTCGCAGAGTTTGAGTGATCAAATTTAATTTAAATTTACTTATTAAACAGAAGTAGCCAGGTATTTCGCCGCCGTCTCTTAGTAAGCAATAGACTACTTGTTTGTGAACTTTTCTTAGGGCTGACACAATCACGCAAAATATTACGACACCGAAGCACATCGTCACAGTTTTGCTTCTTCTCTTCCCGAAAATTGTGAAAACTCGGCGCAGACGCTCATGCAATTTTTTCTTCGGACGTGTTTTTATCATCTTGAAAGATCTTTCATGCGCAGTTAACTCGAGTGCCTGCTGCGTAGCATAGTAAAAAAGATACAACGCGCAAACTAGCATCTTACTTAGATGAAAAACAAAAGGTCATTTGTCACAGAGATGATAGCCTCGATCATTGGTTTTCAGTCAGTAGAGCCTGGTATTTGCTGGACCAGTATTTTAGTTAGTCTTCACATTGAGTAAAATAGTAAAAATTTTTCTTAACAATTTGATTTTTTAATTTATTTGGACAACATCCCTAAAATTCACTTCGATAACTTTTTTGAGGTCGCTCATGAAAACGAGAAAAATATTCAACCAAGCCACGTGCACCTTTGTATTTCAAAATCGGGCCACATGCCAAAAACAGGTGGAAAAGCACGAAACTCAATAAAAGTGTCGTAATTATACAAAATACATCTGAGGAAAACAAAAATGGCGTTATACGCAATCCAATGCAACGTTAGCTTAGCGGGTACACTGAATAAATAGCAGTAGACTACCGCAAATATCTGTTATTACACTTTCATAATACGTTATTAAGGTTGGTGTAACAGTTTGTTCAGGAATGTCCGCCAAAATTTGTCTGGCGGTTTTCGTATATTTGCTAGCAATTTTGCTCTTGGGCTGGCGGTTACACACTAACTTAGAGGGTCCACTGCCCACCAGTGGGTCGTGACTCATAGTTCGTGAACCGCTGCCATAGTCAAAAATAATTTACGACAAAAAAATTTACTGCAGATCATTTTTTGTTCGATGTGATATTTATTATGGCTAGCCAACGACAAATGTCGGGAATACATATTAGTCACGTTAGGCTAAAAAACATTAATTTAATCAACTGTGCCGGCTTTATCCTGAATAGATTTGCGAGAACAGTAAAGAAAATTTGTTACAAACGGAAACATCGTTCTGCTGCCTTAAACGGTGATTATCTTACTCTTTAAGCAAAACTCGTCCAACTCACAAACAAAATATCATTTCAAAACATTTTATCTGCTCTCTTTAATTAGTTCAAAATCGGGAAATACAAAGAGAGACATAAACGTCAATATAAAAATTGGCTTGTAAGATTACAGAAATAAACTACATGGCTTTAATGGTAAGCCTATTACACAATTTGGTTTTTCCCCTTCCCCAAATATATTTTTGACATCAAGTTCTTTGGCTGTGATTATTTGTCCCGGTTCCGGCACAACCAGAAACGAGGTCATGCCTCCACCAAATGTTTTGCACCTGATGCCAGGAGGCCTACTAAGCTACTTTGTAGGAAAAACGTTTGTTTTACGTGCATTTCACAGATTGGTAGGCCTGTTGTTACCTTTATTTCCTTTTCTTAAACTTTACTTTAATTAACTATACCCTTAATCGTGACTTCCCTTATTCGAAATTAAAATTGGTCTTACTTGCGAACAGTTGATCATTTCAGAAATATATATTCGCTGTTTTCTCTATGCTCGTGGAATGCGAAACTAATTCAAAGTTGTGGCTGACCTTCATAGGCATAGAAAATTTTTAGAACAATCAAAATCTACTTATGGATATTTTGTACCTCGATTTCATTTTGTAGCATTTTCTAAAGATGTTAAACAAGATGTTGTTGTCGTTCTATCGTTTATCTATAATTACCGTAAAGTGTGATTCTGTCTGTGCTTGTGTTTTAGCTGTTATGAAATTACTGGACGTAAAAACACGAAACTAACCACGTTTTGGGTACCCACCAATGGCAGTCCGTATTGTTGGTGGTGGGGCTATCAGTCCACAATTTGCATCCACGACTGGTTCGAAATGGGCTGCCACTTTTCCCCTGGCCTAATTCAATTAGGTTGATGGTGTGAACTTGGATTGCTGTTTGCGCCATACCTCCATCCCAAGGAAGAGGAGGGGTAAACCAACAACAACAACAACAGTTTTCATAAATGGGGTAGTGTCATCATGATTATGTAGGAGCTGAACTCTTAATTAGATTACCACATGATATTCTTTACGCTAATGTTGCTGTTTGGGGGTAGGCATTTCTTCTTTTCTCCTTCCCTGGCTGCTCTATGCTGGGACTGAAAACCTGGAGCATCCTGAAACTTAGGTCACAAAAAAATTATCAAAAGTTGTGTGTGGGTCTTCTGTTTAATTGCGTACTTCAGCAAAAGTACCTATTGCTTTGACACCACTCCACAACTCTGATTTTGTGCTCCCTCTCGCTCATACGTAGTTAATTAAAGAAATATATGTAAAATAGGTGAAATGATTCCACTTTTTGAGAAAAACCATTTTTGATTTATGAGAGAGGAGGCTTATTTTAAGGTAACTTTGGCGCTCAATTATGCTACAACTTTGAATAGGTTTTCCTGGTCTTTATGTTTCAGGAAAGAAACAAAAGAATATTTGTGCAATGATCGGATGTTTGTGAGTAGAACTCATCTTGATGTAAGAGTGTGAAAATTGTGATTATAGGAATAGTTAATGAAATGCAAAATTCGAAAAAATCTAAACAATGGACCTACAACTACGTAAAACTGGAAGAAGAATGTTGGTTTCAAATAGCGTAGTATACATACTGGGATCGATAGCAAAACGTTCGCGATAGGCGCGGTTATTTTCTCTCTGAGCAGAAACCATGGCAGGTAGACGCAATCAAGGAATTTGATGTTATGAAAATATAATTACAAAAGTGCCTGAAACGAGTCGTGAAATATGTCTACGCTTCTCTTATTGGAAAGAAGGGATAAAAAATTTTAAATGGTATGCTGTTTATGAGTTAGACCAGTTTGGGTAAAATAGTTGAATAATTAGGATTAAGGCCAAAAAAATTTGCCTTCAATTTGTAACAATTTTTGTTACTGTTTTTACAAATATTGTTTGGGTTAAGTCGACTAAATCACCACTTTGTAACCAACAAACCAACATTTTCTACGCAACGTAACTAATGGACAGCCTGCCGGTCAACGACGAATGAGTTAGATAGGAGGTTTATAAATTTCTAATGATCAGCAAAAGAAAATATTACCCAGCTTTTAGAACAAGTTAAGTTATTAAGACTGTTTTCTTCAGAAATCTGCGAATTTCTAGATGAAATTCACTAGTTAAATAATAAATGCCTAATCTGTTCAACATTTTGTTGAACCCTTTTTCACAGTTTTGACAAAAACGTCCAGGCTCATCAAACCTCCCTTTTCTCTTGAAACGAAGGAGTAAACACAACAACCCGTCAATTGTTTGCATGCAAAAAGCGAATCGTCCTCTGTTCGTGAACCAAAAGATTAGAAATATTCGATTTGATGACTTTAATTTCAAAAATTGTACTAAATTCTTTTCCAAAATGAGAAATGGCTCTTTTGTGATCCTTGAACAGGCCTGCAAAATTGTAGTTTGGTTGCATTCAATGCTATTTCGCTTCAAAACTGCATTTAGACTACCATCGCTATATCACTTTAGATTTTAAATTTTCAGATTTTAAACAGGGGCAAAGCCAGAATTTTTATTTCGTGGTGAAATGATCAAAATTGATGTTTTCCAGATTTTTAAGTAATATGTCAGCATTTTTGATGTTTAAAGGATTTTCTCTAACAAGATTATTTGAAGAAAATTTAGGGCAAGCAGCGACGTGTCCCTCTTGCCCCCAAATTTCTAAGGATCCTGGTTTTAAACACAGTTTAGAGGTGGCGAGATAGCACAAGATAAAACCGTTTTAAAATAGCAGATAAAACCTCAAAAATAACACTAGTAGTCAACTTAAATATTTATTATTGCAAACTTTTGCGACCAAATGCTCACTTCTTCACGCAAAATAGATGAGTGACTAAAAAGTGAATTCAGTTTTATTTCATTTCACTATTGATGTTAGCTTTGAGTTTTTATCTGCTACTTTAATAGTTGACGAGGCTATACAACCTTCAGCTTTCAAAACAGAATACATGCAGATTGTCACTTGTAGCTAATACGGGGATCTTTAGAACTTCTTTCTTTTAAGCAACAAGCAAGCACTTAGAGCAGCGGCAGCATTTCTTTTATTAAAGAGGAGTTGCAAAGCAGTTACGCCTTCTAAAAACGTTAATATCTCATTGACACTGTTTATTGCAGAATCTGAATTGTATTTCCGTTAAAAGTCTTTAATGTTTGTAATTACAATAAACATGCTCAGCACATGCATTGCAGCAATGCTTTTGTTTGCTCCTTTGGTGCTTTCCCAACAATGTCGTCAAGTGACTGTCTGCAACGAAGAATTCTCAACCTTGATGAAGGGTGATAAGGGCGATGTTGGATCGCCTGGTAAGGCCGGTCCAGTTGGAAGTAGAGGTCCAAAGGGAGAAGTTGGAGGAGTTGGTGAAAAAGGAATGCAAGGGGAGTCCTGTGCTTTAGGCTCCTTCGAAAGAACATTAATGAGTAAACTTGCAGGTAAATTTGTTTGATCGAACAATAGAGTAAGCAAAACTTTAATCTTGATTTCGATTTTTAATGCAACATTTTTCATGAGTTTAAAACATGAATTACATAAACGTGTTTTCAAGAGTGATGAAATGACGTTTCTTGGGGATAAAATGCTAACTACCATTTTCAACTATTGACTCAGGTTCTTTTGTTTTTTCAAGTCTGTGATGTATTAAAAAATATAGTCAGCTGCATTTTCTCTCATTACAAAATCACTTGATTGGTGTTTTGTTTTAGTTTTGGAAACAATGTTGATTCCACCGTCTTGTCGTTTTTCGACAGTTTACGGGAAGCAGACTTTTCAAACAGGCGAGGAAGCATTTTGTGACAACGGTTGGACTGTAAATAGTTTATTTTATTTGTCAAATTTTGATTTAACAAGTTAAATTATCACATTTTGTTTTAAGAAAAAGGTATATGTATTTTATTGTTAGCTTGTTATTTTCTACTAAACTTTACATTAACTAGTCAACAATACTATATTAGCTTGTCAATGCACCCTATACCTACCAATCAAACAGAAGTTACTAACGAAACTAAAGATGATCATATATCGATCTCAAGTGCGGTCGTTGCTTTATGATCAAAAACAATTAAAATGTAAATGATAAAATACACTTGTACTGCAAATAAAAATGTATTCGTATAATAGGTGGTTTGGTACAATTTTTTTATTGTAAGGTCTTTCAAAGACGCTTCAGTGGAGATGTCAATTTTACTCGGAACTGGGATGAATACAAGCAAGGCTTTGGTTTCTTGGATGGGGACTTTTGGTTGGGTAAGTTAACGTCATTTGTGATTTTAGCGTCCTTTATGCGGTGATATATCTTTTATTCACAGCATTCTTGTTTGACATTAAAGAAAATGAAAAAAGCTTTTAAAAACTTGCTTTGCAGAGCGAATAGTTGTTTATTGCGACTCAGCAGCGGTTGTTTTACGCGAATCACATAATATGATGTTCTTCTGCTCATCTCAACTTTGTAGTAACTGCTATACTGTTGCAATGGGCCTGCGAAAGCATGATGCATCGTGTTATGACTCCATGGTTGATTGGTCATTACCAGGGCTGCGAACTCAATTCTTTATCATTTGGGTTCACCAAGGCATCACAAATGGAAGCTTACGTCCGAGTTCTTCATATTAAATAATTCGATTTTAAATTCTTAGTACTGAGTATTACAACTACAAAGCAAAATTCTTTCTGTCTGTGTGCATGTGTGAGCATGTTTTTACTCCTCCGAAACTACTGATTATACAAACACCAAACTTCGTGCGTATGAATACTTCCGCTGGGTAACGTCATGTTGACGTTACAATCAAAAATATTTTTGTTACACTTGTATTTCTTAGCAGAGAGAGGCAAAATTTTTCTCAAACAAAAACCAGCTTCCAACTTGTATGCTTGTTCGTGGCTTGCACATACTGCCTACCTTGAAGCAAGCTGAGGAGGAAATTATAAGCAGTTTTGTCATTAGGCTAAAGCAATCAACCAAGCATTGTAAATTCCATTCTGTGACAGCCTAGTAACACTAAAACGAAAATGCTGTGGAATGTGTTAGTAAGTGGTCTTAATAGTGATTCGATTGCACAACAGATGCTGGAAACAATCGATGTTTCACTAGACCCAGCGCTTGCTTCCGCTAAATCCCTAGAATTAATCCATGACAACAGCTGCAAATACGAAAGCTAAAGTGGATCTGCATGCATTGTCGCCCCAATCGAGAATTTTACCCAGGCTGATGACGCAAGGTCTTGTCTTGTCAAACGTTCGCCAGCTGCAACGACAAGACAAAATCAACTTAAGAATCGTTCTTTCTGCGGTGGTAAAACGCATATATAACCTGAAGACTTCACTGCAGATGGCGAAATTTGTTCTTGTTACATGAAGCTAAATTGTTTTGAATTTATGTGTTTACCAAAAAGAACAATCTCACAGCAGAAACAAATCAAACTTGTCAACTATTTTGTCTCACAATCAATCACTACTTGGCTTAGCTTCTCTAAAACTAAATACTGCATTTTTTTTTATAACGTGTTAATTGCTGTAAAAGTTAACGACGTTTTGATAAACGCCTTATTGAGGATACTGTTAGCACTACGATTTTTGTGAATGTGTGTTGTGCAAAAAACTGCGACTTGCTGGTTGCTCCGGAATCTAAAGCTGTGCTAATGGCTGATTACACTGGTCAATAAAAAATTACTTTTTTTCTAAACAAAAACAAGAGCACTTAGATTGAGGCAGCAGTGGGGTGCTGATTCCAAATCTAGCGTTAATTTATTTCTAGCACATCAATGTTTAGAGATATGAGGAGTCAGTGACGATTTTAGCCCCTGAAAAGTGTGAGGACCACTTTCAGGCCAAAATAGATTGTGGAAGGGCCGGAAATATCCTGCAATATGCTAAATGAGCTTGTTTAAAGTGGGAGGGCAACCCGGGGACCCAGCAAAATCTAAAAGCATGGCTCCCTGAGGTCCCCATTGGAATCACCATTGATAGGGGTGAGGAGTTGAGGGCATTTTATACCCGATATATGGCAATATCTCTTTGATTGTTATGGCAGTTAATTAGGTTTTGGCTGTATTGGTATGGATGTTATCGATAGAGTAAAGGTCCGACAACAGGCCAACTCTTTTTTCAATGTCAATTGTAGTCTAAAAATACTGTTGATTTGAAGCTTTGAAACGGCCTATTCTCGGGTGCTCTTGAAACAACTGCTGGTCCTACATGAGTAGTTCTAACAAAGCCTGCTTATGTTTAGCCTTAAAAAAGGCTTTTTGATGCAGCCTTAAGAAAGGCTGTTTATGGATAGCCTTGAAAAAGGTTTTTATGGTGTAGCCTTAAGAAAAGCTGTTTAAGAATATCATGAAAAAATATTTGTTTTCTACCTGGGCACCACTTAGTACTGCAATCAAAACCAATTTTAAGATGAAAACTAACAACTGTTTAGCATACAATTCGCGCTTGTGCGCATGGGTTGTATTATTACAGTACAACATCTGGTATTAATCACCCATCATACCCTCATTCCAAGCTCCTTTATACCTTTTTTCGATAGCTTGAATTTGTTGGCGAAATCTTTCACCTTGTTCATCGATAACTGCTCCATGATTTCCAGAAAAAACTTAAGGTGTAAATAAATAAAATGCATTTTCAAAGGCATGCGAAACCCCATCTCTTTGTATGACGCAAGCAACTCTGCAACACCTTTTTGAAATGAAGTTGACCTAAAACTTTCCAGAAAATTTAGACAAAGTCATTTAAATGCATGCCAAGCACGTAGTTTCAATGTATTTAAAGTCTTTTCAAATTCTGCGTCTTCAAAAACTTTCCCAAATTTTCCCAAACCAACAAAAATTCCTTTATTCATCTTGGCTTTCCTCAATTTGGGAAACTTTTTGCTGAAAAATTCAAAGCCATTCGAAATGTTTTTGGCCATAGCTTTTACAAAGTTCTTCATCAATCCCAGCTTGATATGCCACGTTGGTGTTAAAACTTTATTGGGATTTATTAAAGGAATATGTTGAATGTAGAATTTCCTGTCTGCCATTCTTTTGTTTCATAGTGCTGTGTAGTGGTACAGCTGTCCCACAAACATAAAAAACAACAGTGTGTAGTAAAACCCTCTTGCAATCTCATCAAGATTCCAATGACCTTAAGGTCTCGACATAATCTCATTGGTAGTCTAAATATTGAATCGCATTCAACAAGATATCAATATTGTCGCAAGATTCTTTTAACCGAGCAGAGTGTGCAATAGGGATGGAAGGTCTTTTATTTCCAACAAGTAAAAGAACCGCTGGCAAGCTTCTTCTGGAGGAATCAATAAAAAGCTTCCATTCATCCATAATGCAAACTACACCCAGAGTTTAAAACAGCTCTCCATCATGGCAGTAACAAAGAGGCCCCTCAATTTTGAATGCTGAGGATAAGTCTATATTTCGTTTCCTGTAGTAACTTATTGCAACGTCTTTTTTAACTATATTTTGTTCTTTTAACCTTGATGCAAGGAGATTTGCTTTTTTCTTAAAAAGACATAAATCTCTAATTAGGTGATTTTAGATGCTTTTGTGAAAACAAAATGGGATTTTTTGTTGAATTATACTCAAAATCTGTAGAGTTGACAGAAATGAATTCATCACGACAGTCTTCATCACCACTGCTATCAATAGCATCAAGCCCATTTTTAGGAGACATTGATAGTGGCATTGATTAATCATGAGGTACTGGTGTTCTTGCTGAATCCAAATTGGGTATGCTATTTTGTCTTCCTGTTTAAAGAAAAAGCACTTTGTTTTGGTGAAACAAAAATAGCAATCTTGACAGTGATCTTTGAGTTCACGCCAAATTATTGGGATGGCAAATGGCATAGGAGAGGATCGTTTATTTAGCCAGTTGTGCAAGACTAAATTGCATTTCTTGCATATTTTATGGGTTGCTCAGGTCTTATCTTGGTCACCTAATGGGCAACCCAAATATGCCATATACATCTTTTTGATTTTATGCATGATATTTCTTTGTTGTTCATTGCTTGTGAACTTTCTACATACATAGCAAAACCGATCTGGATAGTTTAAGCACTTTCTAGGCAATATGAATATATAATATTTGAAAATTACTTTTGAAAAAACTATTAATTTATCATGTTTACACCTGTAGAAATAACTAATTTTTTTAAATAACATGTCTGCATGCCTTGTTGATATTATTCCCTCCTTTGCTCCAGCCTATGTTTGAATATGTTTTATATTCTTTACTTAATAACTTGCTAAACCGGCTACCTCCATTCTTACATTGGCACTCAGCTCTTTAATATACATTGCTCTACCACTTAAAAGTGTTAATGCATGATGTCACAATTAATGTTTTATTATATTTGGATTGTAAAATGGTTAGTAACAAAAGTTGATTCAAAATTATAAACACAAGAATATCTCAAAAACCTGATGTGCGTGAGAAAAAGTAAAATCATTTTTGGAATCAGGGTCAAAAATACTACTAGACATGCTCACCAGGATCTTTGTTCAAAATTTGCTGTTGACCAGTGTTTTTTTAATTTTCCAGAGTAACCGGCATGATTAAAACTACTAGCGCCTCGCATAATCCAATTATTATCAACAATATGTGCTTATTTGTAGTAAAATTTTTGGCTGGTAATTTAATGATCGGGACTGATTTGCCAAGAACGTTTTAAAACTGTTTGTTTTCGTTTTGGTGATGATCGACCAGCTTTGCATCTGAACGGAGAACCTCACGAGCTCGCAGCGTCTATAGTATCCAATAACCACAGACTTTGCTATTACCCTGGCATTTTTAAGTTCTTAAGAGAAGAATGCAAACTCATCGCGTCAAAGCAAAGATCTTATTTAAAAAACGATATCGATTTTACGCAGTGGTGTGTAGAGGTCTGGTAATGCCGGGGTCCAACTGCTTGATTGTATGCCTCTTCTCAAACGGCCAAGTACTCAAGAATGTGACAAAGACAGACATTTGAAATACGTAAAAGCTAGTGTTGAGAAAAAAGTTTTGAAAAATTTGAACTAAAATATTTCAATGAGTATTTTTTATTTTAACGTGTTAATTAAAGGCTAAGGCATACATTTATAAGAAAAATTCCTCTGGTGAAGGGTATGCATTGAGGAACAACACATTGCGTTTATGCATGCAATTAATTATCAAATAGGCTCAACTAAAATGATTGATTATATATACAGGGTGATAGCGATCTTCCCGCCGTTTTTTGTATACACAGATAATGCAAAAACTCTTAGCATTTATCACTTTTTTTTTAATTGTATGACATCACCATTGCTTTGTTGTTGATACAAAAGCTTTAAACCAGAGATATAAGTTCATTTCGCCGCTCCTTGTCTCTTAGATATCTATGTATGACATGTTCAAAAAATTTAAAAAATCATCGATAAACAAGATCCTTAAAGAAGAAGGTTTGAAACCATGAAAGATAGTATCCGTTCAAGAATTGCTTCCAGACGATCCACCAAAGCGCTTGAGTTTCTGTCGTGTTGTGGTAAATGAGTTGGAAGTGAAAAGCATTTGCTTTAGTGACAAGGACGTTTATTTGATTGGTTGCGTCAACTAGCATAACCGTTTTGTGTACGCAATGGATAATTTAAAGATGGTTGCTCAAGATAAGACACTTTGTTCACCTGGTATTACTTGTTTGGCCATGGTATCACCAGACTTTGGTATCGTGTATGAGTTGCTGGATACGACGATGAATGCCAAACAATACAAAGGTATCGTGGAAGCTCACGTCATTCCACTCCTTATGCAGCGTCGTCACAGGATGAAGATCTTTCAACAAAACAGAGCCCCTTCTCATTTTTGCGATAGCTGTTCGCCAAGCACTGGATAGTTGCTTGACCAACCGATGAATTGGTCGAGCTGGATCAATCTCGTGGCCTCCTCGAGGAGTAAACCTGTCTGTTTGCGACTTCTGGCTGTGGGGATACGTTCAAAATGAGCTCTGCAAGTCTCCAAGACCATCCACGCCATCAAGTTTAAAACAGAGACTTGAATACTTACTGAACGATATTCCAAAAAGAATGATTCAGAACTCGTACAGTTCAACCTTACGTCGATGCGAGCTGTATGTGGAACTAAATGGCGGCCGTTTTGAACAAAATCTTTAGTTTTATGATATTTTAATTCATTTTGTATCAATATTTATTTTATTACATAAATTGTAATCAGGAATATTTGTTTTCATTTATGATTGTAAAACGGCGGGAAGATTGCGATCACCTTGGTATATATAACAGAAGCATAACAGGAGATAGAGTTGTTTGTTTTTTCTATTAGAAAAACCATCTGAAATTGTACAAGTACAACCGTGTAGTTTGATGCATTGCTGGCGTGCTGCTCTTAATATTTTTGTGTGCTATACAATAAAAATGCTTTAAGGACATTGTTTAGTAAAAGCAGACGAAAAAGTAACTCTTTTTTAACCCTTAAATGCATGAATTTAATAAAACAATAAAAAAATTTTTTGTTTATGAAAAAGACTTTAATGTAGTCAAAATGCAATAATAAAACAACTTTCAGAAAAATTATTTTAATTTTTATTGAAATATGAGTATGCGCCAAATAAGGAACAAACAGAACATAAGAACTATTTCCTTTCATGTGCCACATATGGCACAGCACAAAAAAAATACTAATAACCCCTTAAACATGTAGTAAATGGCACATAATAGAATTTCTCAATCCAAGTTACATATAAGAAAGAAAAAACAATCCTATACAGAACATAATTCCTATTTTTATGAAAACCTTTTCTCATATTCATAGAAAATAAGAAAGTGAGTGTAGATGCAAACCGCTTTATGAAGTATGGAACTTCATGGAGCAGTTTTGATGATGGTTTTAACAGAGAGAAACCGAGCATTTGTTGCACCAAATTAGAGAATTGGACTTGCACCCTGGCATCTTTGTCTATCTGATTAGACTTCTGGCCAGTGGTTCACGGCATCAAGGCGAGCATTTTTTAACGGTAGAGTGGCGGTAGGTCCTCGACTCCGCTTCAATTGAAGTTGCTCCTCTGTATCATTTGATGGCCTTCCTCTCTTCATCCTACCAGGTTGTTTAATTTTACACAATCCCTCAGCTACTGCTCTTTTGAAGTCAGCTAGATGCTTTGCGTCACCATCTACTTTGCGAAATACTATCCAAGAGTTGACTACGGTTGTGTCAACTAAATGGTAGAAAAGACGCAAATACCATTTCCTTTACCTCATCTTGTTTTGATGCCGTCCAAGTTGACTATCAAGTAGGTCTACACTCGCCATGTGCTTGTTATACTGTTGATTGATTTGTGGAGAAGGCATCTCTACAGTTTTTTCTGCAGATTTGTCATATCTTTGCACCGATGAAATTGGTTCCTTACCAACAAACATACATGTATATATAACATTTTCACAATTTTATTGTCTTTCCATGTGATACAAGTGATGTCAACATTATCAATGGTTGCTGCATACTTTACACTTTACAGAGTCACCTCTCATCTTCAAATTACTTTCTTCGTCAGTGATGACCTTGTGACAAGGAATTCCATTCCCTCTCATTGCTCCAAGAGCCGGAATGCCTTGCTTTGACAAATGAACAAGCAATCCCACAGATGTGTAGTAATTGTAAAAGAAGAGCTTGTGGTTGACATTCGTAGGTATTTTACGGGTCAACCGAATCACAATGTTTCCCGATGCTCTCAAGTAAGGTTCATGAGGCAACCTATGCATTGTTTTCCTGGCCTGTGTATACTTCGAAATCACAAGAAAAACCTGAAACACACAAAATACAAACAGTTTGTAGCCCCATTTGTTGGGTTTTGAAGGCAAATATTGTTTCAAGTAATTTCTTGCCTTTGTAGCACAAATTTGCTCATCTATTGAAAGACATTCTTTAAAGGGAATTATTTGAAATCGTTCTTTTAGTTTCTCAATAACAGGACGCAGTTTGAAAAGCCTATCATGTTGTGGATCGCTAAATGGCAAGGCATTTTCGTTGTTGCCAAATTGAATGAATTCTTTGATTTTTTCAAACCTATTTGCTGACATTGTCTGCTGAACCAATTTATTGCCAATAACATCATTCCAGTAGCCTCTGATACTAGGAAGATAAACAAAAGACGTGATTATGCAAATACCAACGAATTTTTTAATGTCATCGCTCTCGATTACCAATGGTTTGTGTTACAAATCCCCAAACAACAAAGACTTGCGCACAAGTGCCCGGGAGGAACTCCAAGGCCTTCGCTCCTTCTTCAAACACAACGACTAAATAGAAACTTCTTTATTGCAGAAACTCAATAAAAGAAAATTCGAATCCAAAACCGCAGTTAAATTAAATTCCAAATCGATAAAAAGAAAGAGCAAATTTTCACCGAGGGCTTCTTCAAATTATAACGTAATGCAGAAACAATATTCAACTTCATGCAGCAACAAAATTAAGCAACTGACTAAACATCCAAAGCGTTACTATTTACTTTAGTGTATGGAACGAGAGGCCAGCGAATTACATTGCAAATCTCGCCCGGTTTTAGATAAAAACGCCCAAGAGTTGCATTCCCATCGCAATTTGCCAAACGCCAAACAGAAAATACAAGGCGTGCAAGTACAAAAGGTCGCCAGTTCAGTTCAGCAACGGAAATCGAAAAAAAATTTTTTCTTTCCGCAGCCGATTCTGTAATAGTTTGTTTGGATCTTTCTGAGTGCTGAAGAGAGATGTTTCATTCGTAATCAGTGAAAGCAGGTCATCTGTGAAGAAAAACATAAAAAGCTCGTATGGAGTTCCAAGGTTTTTGATCTTACTGGCAAGTCTATCACTCCTGCGGAAGGACACACGATCTTCAGAATCAACAAAATATTTTCGTTTTCCAATGACACTCCTGAAAGATTTCACACCTTCATAACTACCGTCACTGGAATTCACAGGGGGTTCAGCTGCATTTTCAGAAATAGATATGCATGTTGTAGTAGGTATGGTAGTCTGTTCATCTGATGCTGTAATGTTTATAAATTCGTCAGACGTACTTTCGTCTCCTTCATGAAAATAAATTGGGTCCTCGATGCTGTCATCTGAATCCAATCCATCTTTACTGTCTTCACCAATGGATAGGGTTGTGTATATTTCCTCTTCGGACAGTCCTCTTCTAGATATCTGTGACAAAAAAATATGAAATAAAATCTTCAACAATTATACTCGTGGCAGCGTGACAGTTAGTTAAATAAATATGAAACAATCTAAGTAAACAACTAATGATCATGGGTTTCACACAATTGCAGCACATCCTTACTATTATTGACTGAAATCTTACTATGAAAGAAGCACAGATTTGATCAATTTCCAAATAAGTAGAATAGTCAAAGCAAAATCTATATTTTGTTGGCATTTGCTGTCTGCATCTAACTAAGGACAACAAGCAATACAAAAGTACAATATTTTAAAACCTGAAAACACTATTTCTAGTTGGCACATGACAAATTCATCAAACTATGCTCAAATTAGCCTAAAAACACTGTTTTTTAGCCCACATTGAACAATTCTATCTAACTATACTCATTTTAGCCTAAAAACACAGCTTTTAGTGGTAAGAATTCACCTTTCGACGGGAATGAATCTTCTTATATAGGTGTCACAGGCGGACGGCCAGGGCCTTTCTCGCACTGTTGTCTATCCAACTAATTAAAATCAAATGTAAAATTCAAATGGGTATATTGACAGAAATAACGTCAAAAACTTTGAACAGACGAGCGTGAGAAAATTGATTGAACTTTTATCCTCTAACGATTGTACCCGAAAAATTCAAAACCAAAAATAGAATTCAAAGTTACTTTTTTTTCTTTATATAGATAATTAGGAAGAGCCTGAAACCAGGTGTTTTGTGTGCTTAGGTCAGAGTGTAAAAATTAGATAATTGATAACAAAGTGAAGCGCGACAAACAAAACGTGCAATAAGGCCGCTGTTTGCAGAGCAACAGTTCGACTCCCGGCGAACTCAATCAAACAATTCTTGTAAAAAAGAGCCTAGGTTCGATAACATTTAGTCGACTTAGAACACTAAAGGCTGGTTTCCATTAACGTAGATTGCAAGCGTAGCGAGAACAAAGAATTTTTCACGCTGCGCCAGCAATCTACGCCTAATGGAAACCAGCCCTAATATCCAAGAAGACAATAGCTAACATATACAATTTGTTGAAAAATACGATTTATTTATCAATCTCACTGAAGGGGACAGTTCTAGTAAAAAAGCATTTTTTACTAGATAGGTATCCATACTGTATACTACATATTACTATAACTATAATCTGAAACATGCAGCAATTTATATCTGCAACAGGGCAACCTTACAAATATTGTTTTCAAAAGTGTAGGTCTAATGCAATAAAAGCCTGACGTAACTACGCATTTATAATTTGGTTTAAACAGATAAACTTAAGCAACTGAAGTAAGTAAATCCAAAAACTTAAAATAACTAGCAGCAACACCCAGCTTCTACGTCATAACAGTGCCCATCAATTCAATCCTACAGCTACGAACACAGCTAATGTAGTACTAGTTTTATTTCCAAAATTCTTTAGAAATTAACAGCTACTATTAAACTTTATCATTACTGCTTTTTATAAATTTTGTAAAGGATTTTCATTTTGAAACTCGTGCGTATTTGATCATACAAACCTAATTTTTTTCCTTATTTTGCAACAAAAACTTTAGGTGCCTATTCTAAAACTAAATTTTAAAATAAGAAAGAGTGTAAAATAAGCTAAAACTCCAACGGATTCAAATCTTGATTAAATTTCCTATCTGTTGAGCTAAAAAAATTTTTTGACAAAAATAGAGTTTTTACTAAAACTCTGCCCTTAAGCTAAGCTTCAAAATAATAATAAAAACGACATTTTATATGTATGTGAATGATGTGGCACAAGAAATTTGTCACCGGCAAGACACCTTCTAATTTTTTTGTACTTTATATGGCACGAATATAAAAAAAATCATATGTATGATGCACTGCGTCGTAAAATTTTTCTCTGAAGACATTTTTATGATTGCAATACACTTTTACCTATAATGCTATAACTTACTCACCGTAAAATGAGTTGCGAACAGCACCAATAGGCCAGAAATCAGAGTAATGATGCTCCACTTCTCACGAACCAATCACCACAACACTGAAGTGGCGTTGGGAGCAAGTGTAAACAAGCCAGCGTCTGGTACGTGTTCAGAACATGTATGGTGCGTGCCAGAAAAGGCACAACCCGTGGAAAAGTCAGTAGTTGCGTTTATTAACAAATTAATTTGTTTTTTTCAGTTTGTGACGTAAAGGAAAAAACAGTACTATTATTATTGTGTTCAGACTCCATACTAGTATCTGAAGAGTTCTCCGCTGCCTCATTATTTCCTGTTTCTTCTACCTTCACTCTATTTCTTTTTACGCATGTTCCGTGCTCCACTTAGTTGCATTTCCTCCATCAGGGTTATAACGTTATAAAAAATTTAATTATTAAATTAATATCATTTCATGAGCCTACAGGAACAGCTTATTGAAGAAAAGAATAAATAACCAAAAGAGAGTTGACAAGTTTATCACAATCAAAAAAACATGGAGACAGGTAACACATTGTGAATTTTTTAACCTTGAAAGGATTGCTAATACTCTGGAATTACAACTTTGGATCAAGTTTTTGCAAAGCAGCTGTCAACTCATGGTCAGCAATATCTTGACAGCGATATCAAGCTCATGACGCCACTTGCCACTTGATATCCACTAATTCAGGCACTAGCGTAACGAGGGGTAGGCCACTGTGCCATGGCCCTCCCCTCAGACCCTAAAAATAAAAAAATGTAAAGCAAAACCAAGCGGTTTTAATGAAAGCAAAGCTGGTTTTTTGCGAGTATTCGGGATTTGCTCTGGATTTTGATTTTTCGAGCCTTCGGCACTCTCTACAAAGTCGATTTGTGACATCACACAATTGTGACAAAATTTTGGTCCCCTTGGAAACTTTCTGCATACACCACTGAATCCAGGCAATATTTTCCACTAGAACTCTAACCTTGGCTTCACAAATGTTGTCTTGCAGAAAAAAGCTAGCCTGACAGAACTGTTGAACAACCATCTTATTCTTTCTACTTATGGAAGTGTAGGTCATCTAGCCCAAGAATTGCCGTTTGTAAATCTATTAAAATAACTTGTCACATTACGTTACGACGTGTTAGCAAGCTTGCGCTAGTCTACAGTACCAGAAATTTCTCCGTCACTCCAACAAAATAAGTTTAGACTAAACTCACATACAGATCTAGTCTGGATATTAGGGTGGAGTGAAAAATAATTTTTTTTTTCAAATCAAAAAACCAGGTTTATTAAAGTAGGTGGCTAGATCTAAAAACACCTTCCAAAGTTGTTTTGGGGTTCTGCCACTTACATTGATGTGGCTAAATACCCCCAACAATTTTGCACTTCCTCAAATTTATGAAAATCTCATAACTTAAAAACTAGTTAAGCTATAATGTTTGGTTTGGGCTTAGAATGCTCAGAAGATCCAAGTTTATATCTGCTCCGATACAACTTTTTTCTTCTAACTACATCACACAAGCCACAAATTAGCAAAAATCATGTTTTTGATGAAAATCGTTAAAAAAATTATTTATTACTAAGAAATTGTTGTAAAATTCATGTTTTAAGAAATATCATTTTTACTTAGCATTTAATGTAGCAGTCTTTGAAGCAAGAAAAATTGACAAAAATGCTACCAACACTGTATACTCAACAATAGCCACACACTATGTCGAATAACAAAATGTTGCCCAATTTACCAATTTTCAAATTTTTTTAGGCATTAAATTGTTTTTTGGTGTTAAAAGTTTTCTTTAGTTTTTTTGATCATATTTTCTGTCTGATAAGTCCATCTCTATTTTTAAATCCAGCAACAGCTGCTGAAGCTTTAGAAACCAGTTTTATATGCCTTTCAACAGCTTGATCGTGGCAAGGATGTTCCAAATTAAGTTTATGTTGTTGAAAAGTCTCAATTTCTTTATTCAATAAATGTTTTAATGCAGGTGATTTATGCATGTCTTTTAAACTAAAGCTTGACAAGGAATAATAAGTTTTTGCTTTAGTATTGATTTTGGGTATTATGAATTTTCATACATCTACTTCTTCATCACAACCAACATTATCCAAATTTTTCTTAGATTCTCTGAGGCTAAGTATTTTGTTGACTGCAAGAAGACGGACATTGTGATCATTATCAGCCAGCATCGCAAGTAATATAGTTTCATGGTGAGCAAAATAAGCAGAGGTTGGCACTTCCGCAAATTCGCAAAGCAATAGGCAGCGTTGCATGTTCCGCTGTAAAATCCGTTTGAGAAGTGGACGACCTTATTTCCTAGGTTGGAGGTTAACGTCCGGGTGTTGATGACCTTTTCTTTTTTTTTGGAGGTCAACGTCTGGTCGACGGCAAAATTTTGAACTCCAAAATAAAATGATCATCACGGGAAGACAAAATAACAGTAAATATTGCGGTTTAAAATTGCGGAAGTACGAAAAGTTACCGCAAACCTATCGCAAACTTGCGGAACACCTCTTGCAGTTTTACGGAATTGAGTTTAAATTTGCGATGCCCAGCTCTGAAAATAAGCATTTCGTTGCAAAACAGCTACAGCAATATTCTGAATAATTTTGTTTGGAAATCCCATTACTTGTGTAAGGATATTGAGATAGTTCTTTGGCCCATCAGTAATCTTGTTGTTAATTTTGATTTGAAACCAACCACGAAAGTAATTTTTAATTAAAAATTTTGCCAAAGTACTTAAATTAGATCTCCGCTTTTCTTGGGCAACATAAAATTGAAGAATACGACATCCAAGTGTTAACCAGCATAAATGGTTTATCCCTCCTACTTCAAGAAACTCAAGATTTCCATCAACTGATCCCAACATGACGGAAGAGTAAATCCTGTAAGCATAATTTCGATCACTGCTTAAATCATCCATCAAAGAGTTGGGATAGATTTAACTTTACTACTTTCCACTCAGAAGCAGCGCCATTTAACTGCGTATCAATAGGTCCTGAAAAAGAGGCCGGTCCAGAAGTTGCGCCATCTAAGTTTTGAAAAACATGTTTGAGAGGAAGCTCATTCAACTGGAGCAAGCATATAACCCCGGCAATGGTCTCCCTGTTAAAGTTTCTGATGATGCAATAAATTCTTTTTTTTGCCCGTCATTACATCGGTTTTATCACATTCAACAATCTTCAATTTTTGTTTCAGAGCTGTATCTTTGATTGCAGAATAAACTGATATTGCTATTTTATATCCAATCCCATCCCAATCTCCTAAAAAACATTTTGATCTTGTGGTACCTAATTAATTTTGACTAATAATACAGTACGTAATCAAAACTACCTAAGGACTGCAAAAGCAATGATGTATATATAAAATACAAAGTGAATAAACAAGCCGATTTACGTTATAGGTAAACTTTTTACTTTGCCATCAGCAAAAACATGATTTTTGCTAATTTGTGGCTTGTGTGATGTAGTTAGAAGAAAAAAGTTATATCGGAGCAGATATAAACTTGGATCTTCTGAGCATTCTAAGCCCAAACCAAACATTATAGCTTAACTAGTTTTTAAGTTATGAGATTTTCATAAATTTGAGGAAGTGCAAAATTGTTGGGGGTATTTAGCCACCTGGTAAGTGGCAGAACCCCAAAACGGTAAGTGGCAGAACCCCAAAACAACTTTGGAAGGTGTTTTTAGATCTAGCCACCTACTTTAATAAACCTGGTTTTTTGATTTGAAAAAAAAATTTTTTCACTCCACCCTGCTGGATATCTGTAGCCCGCAGTGAAGCTTAGCTTGAGTAGAATGTATTAAACATATGGTGAGCAAGCTCATCTTATTCGTTACAATAACCATTGTTTACAAACTATCGTCAGTTTAACTGTTCTGAAAATTACTGAAACTGTAGTTTTCCACATTACGCACTGAGGTAAATAAGTGACGCAGCCTCTAATTCAACAAAATTATTTCTTAAAATTCATATCTGTCAGCATATGGATGCTTTTTAGTGGAAAAATCAAGCATCTAAGCAGCTAACATTTGCATGACACCTCTGGTTCTCACTGGCAGCTTCCGAGCTCACAAGGCACAAGCTGCTTTGGGCCCGATCATTACAAGAAACAAAGGCAATTGACTTGATTTCGTTTCCTTCGCGTGGAATCGATAAACAAATAAACTTTTCTCATGCAAAAATTATGGTGTAGTTACGACCTTAGAAAGAACGAGAATCACTGAAAATAAAAAGTATCTTTGGGCTTTAAATAAAGCTAATCATATGTTTGGTTTTTGTACAGTACATAGTAAATTAATTGAAATTTTGTAAATAATATTTCTAGTACAAAAGCTTACACTGCAGAAGATTTTCTACAAAACATAATCACACCATGGCCCCCAAGCAAGATCCTATCAGATCCACGCAGTATGTGTTAGTAGACTTTCGATACCAAAAAGCATATATTTTTAACAATTTAATAAAATGTAATTTCACTCTTTTGATGCTCCCCTACCTTGGATGCCTGGAGCCATTTCCACCTCCACCCTTCCTCTGCACGCCACTGACTTCACGCAAACTGAAGTTGCTCTACTGCTAGCCGAATACAAACTTACAAAAATATCACTCCATGGCAGGCTCAGCCTTTCGTGGTAAACATGGTTCGCAGCTTGTCAAAAAGACGTTCGGTTATTGACTACTCCCTCACTATAAATAAATTCACGTTGCAAGATAGTTATCCAACGTCTACAACCGGCATCATTGTCAATCAGGTTTCGAAGTTGATTTATCTGAGCAAAATCGACCTCAAGTCGGTTCATCATCAAATTTGGCTCCATCCAAAACATAGACAACATACTACTTACCAAGTAGGCAACAAAATTTACGAATGGAAAGTTACACCGTTTGGTTTCAACACATCGCAAATGATTTCTTTCATCGCAATGATTACGAGACCACGTCTTTCTATATCTTATCAGTTGGACAATCAATGCTATCACAGAAAAAGAGCATGATAGCTATTTGAACTCGGCGCCAGCAGCTGCCAGAAACAAAGATTTTATGATAACGGATCAGAATAACACAAAGAAATATTTAGTGAAAAAATAATATAATTTTTCAATATTTCACATTTCATGTACTTTATCAAAAGAAAGCTTTAACGTTTGTGTAATCGTTGCTTGTTTCAATTATAAGCAAGTCCAGCATCAAAGTAGGCCTATGCTGGAAACAGTCCAAACAAGACGTTTCCAGGAATCAGGGATTCCAGAAACTTTAAAAAATTTAGCAGCAATGCCCCACCCCATATAATGTTTTGTTTAATCGATTCCTTTTTGAAAAGTGGCACTTTGGATTTTGCAAAGAGAATTGGCTATGTCAAAAAACAGTACCCATTGGGCGAAGCTGGCCTAACTAATATTTTTAACCCTGATATTACTGATGGAGAGCCTGAAGGCAACGCCGTCAGAGCCAGTTATTGTTAAATAGATAAATAGCCTAGTGTGACTCTAAATCTTTGTTAGTGTATTTTTTTCACCCACTCTTTAATTTGATGCAAAATTAGCTGCTGCAATAATATTTGTGATCATTTTTCTCTTGCAATATTAAAGGTCTTGACAAGATTCACAGCCTCACCAAAGGCCGAAGATGCAAACTGCGAGTTGATATATGGAGAACGGAAGACGTTCATGAGTATGCCATATACAGGTAACCAGCTTACAATGAATATCCTGCGCTTTATTTAATGACATGTACAGGGTCCGACGTAAGTAGCTATATAATTTTATTTCAACATTATGAATGCAAAGAAAAAGAAATAAGCAAGTGAAATATAGAAACCTACAAAGGGCAAAGTTAAGTTTTTTGCAACATAAAACTTGATGTTTGATGAAGCTTTGTGTGTTCACATGGAGTTCAGTGCACTTTGCTAATCTTTAAGGGACTGTTTGCTAATCTTTCAGAGACTGTTTGGTCAAAAAAGAGAGAGCCAACAAAAGCTTTTGATACAATGGTTCGTCAAACACAAGGTTTAAGTGAGCAAGGTTTTTGTGAGAAATAATAGTAACTTTCAGACACTCAGATTCTCAGTAAACAATTATGCTGATTGATGCCGCTGTTAAATTAACAGATTGCCTCATTAAACTACAAAACGCAATCGATGTCCAGCTCTCCTCATTCGACCATCTAAAGGAACTGCTCGCAAAATTCGACCCATTTATCCGGGTCCCTAATATCAAGGGCAAGGTCCATGCACAGATGGTACAGCCAATAGTGTCCTTGCCTTAACACACGTCTTACGTTCGTTTGTGACATGCCATTTCCATTGATAGCCTTTGAAATGACTTCTGAGGACTCTGTTCCTACAAGGCAACCAATTCAGCCCGATACTCAGTCATTATTGCCGTAACTGTCGGTACCCCCAAGCCAAAAATATTTCCGGCACCCCTGCCACTGACCTTGCTAGGCCAAACTTTTTTACCACATTCATAATCGTTGGATAGGTAGATGGCTCGGGCTGAAACTGCTTTCATAAATTTTGTTGGACGAATGTCATGGTCTCGACTATCCAGAACCAATTCAAAACTGCCATCATTTGTTCTTTTGGTAATCATGGTACTGACATGCCAAAGAATATCTAGTATGTACATGAAAATAAACAATATATCTGAAAAAATGGAAATGCTATAAAAGTTAAGGCAAATCTAAACTAAAATGTAAATGTCAGTAAGCACAACGACATCTATACCACAGTTTTTACAATTAGAATAACAGCAAATAAACTTCTAAATTGTTTCCACTCCACTGTTCAAGGATTAGAATTGATTGTTGCTCACTTTGTTGTGCGAACAAGCCTGTTACTATGGAAGGGGGCGCAGTTGGAGTTGCCGCTCTGCAAACCTTTGATTCTATATTTGCCTTAGGAATGAGCTCATAAACAGTCAACAGGCCTATTTAAAACCACAAATAAATATGAAATCAATCAACGAAATTGTCACATAACCATCAACAAGAAACGAGAATAACAGGTGTTAAGTAAAGAGAAAACAACTTTGCCGTATTAATTTATAAATGATTTACAGTACCAAACTTACGGTTTTTTCCATTAAGGGTCGAACGTAATAGAAAACAATTTGTGAAATATAAAAAACAATTCATTAGTCATCACATACTACAAAAACATTCCTATTCCACACTTATTACAAATGACAATCTATTAAATGAGGCGGCAAACACAACAGCTTCCAAACTATTATGATATCAAGAACATTAGCAGTTACTTTACTAAAGGACAAAAACAACCAAACCAATGACAGGGCTCATAAATCATGTTAACATGGCCGGCCCAAAATTGTGGCTCCGAAGAACGAGACCTACGTAGGAAAGCAATTCTTAAGAATAAACGTGAATTATCGGCACTGCACAGCGTACTGACTATACAAATGCAATAACCAACATTTCAACAAAACTTATACACTATTAGCACAGCAACGGTAATAACTAGCACTACACACGAAGATAATGCCATACAGATACGGAAATCACACACTTACGTCACACTTGAGCACACAGAGCTTATGTATATCCCGGACAAGTTCTTTTCCGTTAACAGTTCTCACCACAGCTCGACGACAAATTCCATCTCTGTCGAGAATCACAGACACAACTACACCCCTAGGCCAAGAATTTTAGGAAACGTCTTCTTCCTTCAACAAAGCCAGTGAGTTCGGGCGTATATTTTCATGTGAAACTATCCATTTATGATGCTTCTGCAGCATAGAAAGATACTCAAGGCGCCAGCGCTGCCAGAACAAGTCTGCCTGCATCTGTGAAGCCCTATACAATGCACGCAATCCGTCTGAGTTTACGAACACGTCCTAGGATAATCGCGGATCGATACATCCATTTCATGCAAATAACGATTTATTTTTGTTGTTGCTCAATTATCACAAATATGACCCAGGTTGCATTATAAGGAGAAAAATGAGTTTCACAAACGTTTTGTTTAAGGCAGCTTTTTGATGTCGTTTGATTTAAGAAATAAGAGTCAAAGAAGGTCAATAATAAAACTAAAATGAAAGTTTAGGTATGTTACCAGAATTTACAATAACCAGTTTGCATACTGATTTAAATTGAGTTTAATTCAACTTTGGCGTTAATTTTTTTTTTTTTGATTTGATTAAGATTGTATTTGAATAAGGGCATCTGTCAAAGCGGTACCTGAAGCCGAGAAAGCTCGTCTTAATTAATTAATAATTTATTTAGCTTTAAAAGTGCCACTGTGAGCTGATTTATTGTACAATGTGAAAAACCAGCACGACTAACCATTCTACTTGATAAATTTCTGTTTGATTTTTAGCATAAAACATCTCTTTCTTTATTTTAACTCAAAAATCAAAATAAACTTTGAGCCACACATGGCCTCCTTTTCAGGTTTGAAATCAAAAGATTCAATACTAATTATTGAAGCGATTAGCCGACTTGTGGAATCTAACTGCTTAATGCAGTGATTCCCAGTTGGTGGTCCATGCGGCTTTTCAAGAGGTCCTTCCACAAAAACAAAATATTTACCATAAAATGCTTATTCTACAGATGCCAAGTGAATCTTTCTGTCATTTTCAACCATAGGCATTATTGCTTTTGTTTTTGATACAATGCTGTCGCACAGTCAAGCCTAGCTGCTTGCTAGGCTCAAAGTTTATGAATTAGGCTACTTTTAATGGCAGTCAGCATCGATTGAATTAGAACTTTAATGCCTCTTGCTTTCTGACTTCATACATATAGCCTAGAATTCTTATTAAATATCAAAGTCTTTGTAGGCTTAGCAGTCCAAATTGAATTAACAATTCAAATTTTATTAATTTTTTTGAAGTGTTACAGATTATATGTGGACAGTTTGGAATTAGTGGTCCAAGGTGGTGTAGATTATCTTTTAGTGGTATATTGGCTCAAAAAGGTTGAGAATTACTGGCTTAACGTGTTTTATCTGTTATCTTCCCTTAGATTAAACACAATTGGAAGATATTCACAGTTTATTGATTTAAAAAAAAACTATGTACAGTACATCTAGCTTTATTCATCCTCAATTGCAAAATGAAACGTGCACACAGCAGCGTCATCATGATAACTACTCTCGCTACTGAGTAACTTGTCAAAAAAAATGTTAGCGAGGTGGTAGAGCAAAAAATTGTCATAATCAATCATCATAAAATACGGCAAGTTTGTTTGTAAATCATTACTTATCTGTTTACTGTACATCGATTGTTTGTGTTGTTAAATTCGCAATTTCTTGAGGATTTCAAATATAATAATAGAAAAATTTTCAATAAATATGCAAACTTTATATTGATTACTTCCCCTCTTACAGGTGTTGGGCTATCTTCAAAATTAGAGCACCCTTACCTCAAGGATAACTACAGATCTTCTATTCTACCAATTTCTTAGAAGTGGCTGCTATGTATTGCTAAGGAACTAAGCTTTTTTAGGTATATCAGTCAAAACTTAAATAAAAACGTAGTTTTTCTACAATTTGCAACTTCCCAAGGCCCATGAGCTTAATGTTGACCGAAACTAAATTTTGTTAGTTAGATTTAGACCTAAAACATGATCAGTCATAATCTGCTACAGGTTAGCCTAAACCTAATCTTATGTATTTTTGAAAACGAAATTTTTTCAAGATTCAGAAAATATCAAGTTTAAATAGAATATTTTGTCACTAAACATGAAACAGAAGCTATTTTATACCCCCTCAAATTTTGCGAAACAAGGGAGATACAGAAAATTTTGATTTAGAGAAGTCAAACTTCTGCTAGCTTTTAAATTCATATTTTAGCTTCTATCTCCTTGGAAACTTGTTACAAAACAACGACTTTACTGATGTAATGTTTGCAATATATTTTTCTTTTTGAAAAGATATAATTTTTCTTGCTCTTGCTAACGATTCAACGTCGTGTGACATTCGTGGCCAATACAGCAGTTCACACGCACACGCCTTACACTTTTCAGTGCCAAAATGACTTTCAACATATGAGCGTAAGCATTTCAGTTTGCAGTTTGATTGCTTTTTTTTAGTGTGATTTTAGGATCAAGTAGAAGCTAGTCTCAGGTTAATTAATCTTGATTTCCAAAAACTACTTCTATATATATGAAACGATCTTCTAGTTTTCCAAGCAAGCATTTTTTTGCTTCAGTTCTCAAGAAGTTGGCAAACATTTAGAGGATTTTTCATGGAGTTGCCTCCTTTGTAAGAATAGATGGGTATCATAGAGGATATTCTTTTTAGGCTCACATAATAATCTGAATTTGTCCAAGACAATTTCGATATTGTCTTTTTGTCTTAACCCACCAGTGAAAAGTAAAACTTGTCAAATCGATCTGCAGCACCTTAACCAGCACAGTGAAGTAAAATGGCAATTTGGGTTGACGCCTTTTTTTTATGTAAGTCTGATGTCTCATAGTATGTAAGAAACAGTATTTCTCACCTAGGCCAGCTATCAGCAAGGTTCTTTATATTAAAATTCGTCAGTGCGAATGGTTTCAATGACCCCATTCCATATTCGAGATGGAAAAGTTATTGGGCAACTTAAAAAAAATTGGCTTCTAGTGAATTCACGATGCTTTCGCTATTAAGTCCACCGTTTTTTGCTAGTGGACAGTCTTTTTTTAATGTCCTGTGCGACACCATGTTTTACCTGTTATCCTTTCTTAGCACGAATACGATTGCAAAGTATTTATAATTTGTTCATTTAAAAGAACTATGTACATCTAGCTTTACTCATTCTCGCTCGAAAAATGAAAAACACACGCAGCAGCGTCATGACGGTAACTTAAGCGACACTATGCGTCGCTATTTCGTTACACAGTAATCAGTGATTGGTCGGGAGGGGAGCACTAAATCCATGCGAGATGTCACATAATGTTTTTCTGTGGTAGTCCTATATAAAACATAAACAAAGGTAGTAGAGTTTTACTGCTAGGTATTTCTTGAAATAATATGTAGGTAACAGTAAACATACAAAATTATCCGTTGTTAATTCCGAACAACATCTGCGAAATGCTAAAGTTTAGTGAATATCACTTTCAAAATTTGTAGTATCACTCGACAAGGAAATCAACCCAAATCTACCGACAGCAAAATGGACGCTTACGCTCTAATTAATACACAACAGCGCCAGTACATAAAGGATTTATAATTAATCTGTCGTTACAACGCAGCAAGAAATAATTAAACTGTAGACGCTACAAATTAAAAGTGGAAACGTATTCCAACCTATACTGTTACTGATAAAACTTTTTTTCTAAAACAGCAACTTTAAAAATTGTGAGTAATATCAGCGTGAAATTATTCGCTGCTACTTTTGACTTCAGTGAAGGAAGTCGTCATATAATTCTTGATTTGGCTAAATCTCGTTTAAATCCAAAGACATTTACAGCAATTCATGATCTTGTCACAATGCATCCGCGGCAATATTCTGCCTTTTACGACTGACAATAGACATGCGACAGGAGTGATGATTGTTACAAAGTGAGAGCCGGAGCATTGTTTTTAATTACGGCAAAATGATAAGAACCTAGCTACATCTGCTTTATTATCTTTCCCAGTTGAAGTTAATGATGGCATAGAATACTCCATTGCTTTTTGGGCTCTATCCGAGAATGAGATGCAACATGACTCACTCAATTAAATTGATGTTTAAATTATGAATCAAAACGCTTGGAAAAGTAAATAACAAGTGCCTTGTAAAGCAATGCTATCAAACAATTGAATTAATCCCTGGTTATTTTCGAATAGTGTAGTTTTTGCAGGCCGTTTAAAATCTGACCTCCAACATGCGTTTTATTTACGTTCGTCCGGTTGGGTAAAAACTGGAATAAAAGCAAACATTCAGAGAACCGAGTAATTTTACCTTTCAAGCATCTAATCAAAACCACTAAGCTTTACATTAATCTTGCATTACTTGAGTGGTTTTCCAACTGCCTTTCCCAGGTTCTGATGCATTTTTAAAAATTTTGATAAGCAGTAAATGATAATTACAACTTTTCGATAAGCAGTAGAGTTGACTTTCATGAAATCATCTCAGCAAACTTTTTATTTGATTAATATCTACCTCTGGCAAATAAGAACTTCACTCATTTTTACTGTGTGCTGTTTGCGCCTAGTCAAAATTTTTACAATGACTTCATTCTAAGAAAAAATAAAAAGCAGTTTCTTGGTTGATAACTTAACTAATGCTTCTCAGAATAAAACACATAAGAATTCCTTGAAAGCTGGGAAAGCTTTTGCGGGCTTTTAAAAATGTAATTCGTGAAGCAAATACAAATCAGAATGCAATTTCATTTGATACAGCAAATTTTTCACTGCTGAATACTGCAATAAAGTTCATTGTTTAGGCATGTAATCCAATTGAAGAGTAAATGGTGCATCAATTGCGTTATTGCATCATAAATGTTCATTGTTCAACGTTATTACAGCTGGGGTTGCAACAAAGGAAAGTAGTTAGCGATTTTCGGGATGAGATTTTTTCAAATTATTTTTACTCTCCAATTACAAAAAGATGGGTCAACGTATTAAGACTAGTCATAAATGTAAATGGATTAAATATTCACTTAAGTAGATAAAGCAAAAGACTACGGAAACTTTTAATCATATCTCACACGGAAAAGTTTGAAAAACACTGATTTAGCAGATTCGTTTCTAAAACAGCAATCATTGGATAAAAATATCCAGTTATTTAACAGCAAATACTTTTGCTAAAATCATATGTATGAGCAATTAATTATTCTTTGTCGATCAACGCAGGTTATACGCACACACACATCTACTCACACAGACTGAGAAACTTTGATGCAGCTTGACTACAACAAGATTGTTTGTGTTAATTTTAGTGATTTTTACGTCAAAGATGAAAGCGACAACTACAGACTTCAAGTAAGCGGATACAACGGCACAGCAGGAGACTGGCTGAACTATCACAATAGAATGCAATTTTCAACAATAGATCGTGACAATGACAAGTACCCTGGGTAAGAAATAATGTTGAACTATTGTCAAGTCTTTCTACTAAACTCTTATAATAATACTTTTAAATTCAAATTACTGTTGAACAAAAACCACATACCAGTAGCTCATATGACTGCAATGTATTGTATTGCTTGATATTGATTCCGGGAAATTCACTACTTGTTAGAATCTACCAATCAGAGGAATGAATAGGAACATGATGTTTTCTCTTTTATCATTTTATAGGAGCAACATTGTTTTACAAAACGCTCGATTGTATGAGCAGGGTCACTATGAAACGATGTTGTCACCACGAATCCACTCAACTACGTTGCAGAGCAAAACATTTTGCTCAAAAAACTTTTTAGTTGACTGAAATGTAAATTCCGATATTTTACAGGAAGTGTGCGGTACGTTATGGAGGAGGATGGTGGTATAACGCTTGTGACCGAACAGATTTAAACCGATCACCACCAATGGAATGGAACCATGTTGACGTTGTAAAATCGATAATGAAAGTTCGTTGTGACTAGCTTCCATACTGTAGCGCTTGCTTGCATTGATCCTTATGAAGAATTTGTGTAAATAAACTACGTAACACAATCATATTTGTTGTTATTGTGAATGTTCCAGAATATTCTAAGGTAGCTGAAAGAAAAGCAAAATAAATTGTGATGTGTAGTTGAAGAAATAACATTTTTGAGATCATCAGAGTCTTAAACAAATTGTTTTGAGAAGAAAATTAGGATGATGTCTAAATTTTATTTTAACTCTTTGACGGATACTGGGTCATATATGTCCCGCAATTGTTAATTGTTATGCCATTATGAGGTAGCAACCACTTTTCTGAAATCCATTATTTTCCCATTGTTACCCACTATTATGGAATTGTTTCAAATGTTATCAATTAGAATCTTATGATCCTTTAAGGGTTGAATATTTAATTGGTCGGCGGTGACTCCATAAAGCTATTCTTTTTAAAAATCACGGCCTGTGTCCGTCGATATTCTTCTATACTATTTAATTTAAGTTCTTTTTTTTGAACCATTCCAAACCGTTTTATTTTTTCCTGTTGCTGTGTGGTGACGTTGCAATAAAAACACCACCTGGCACATTTTCGATTTTGTCCACTGTTGCTTTGAAAACAAACGTAAATAATTTAACTTATGTATACAGGTATGCTGCGTGTTAAAGTAAAATGATGCAGTATTATACTAACACACCAGTGGTCCAAAATTCCTGGTTTTTAGTGGCAAGTTTGAAAAACTTTCTACAGTCGTGCCGTGCTCGAACTCGTGCTGCCTTGTCATGCGTTCGACTAATCTTAACATTAAAAACATAGTAAAATAACCAAATGTAGCAAAATCAAACAAAATATCTATTTTTTGTTGTGAAATCTTGCAGGAATCGTAAAAACAATCCTCGGCTTTGTTACAAAAACCTGTTCAATTTATTATACACTTAAGCCACACCGTAATCAATTAAAACAATTTAATTTTAAGGGCTTGAATTCAGGCTGCTTGGCTTGTTTAGTCAGGACCAAACCTCATACAGCGGCCAGAGATATTAGACATATAAATAGAACTACAATTACAAAAGTTTGCAAGGAGTGAGCCTACCATTTCACTGCTCATTTCTGTATGTAAGCTACATATCAATGATTTGGCACCCTCCCAATTTTCAATTTATGTTCACAACTTCCCATTTATACCAGTATGCTCTTTGTAAAATAAACGTATAGAAGTGTTTGAAATTATTGCCTGTTTCAATAGTGAGCAAATCAAGCCATAAATTACGCATATGCTGGAAACAGGGCACACATACATAGCCACAACATTTACAAACTCTCGGGGAACAAGAAAACAAGAAACGACACAAATTATTGTTAAAATTTGATCACCTTGGTAGTTCTACCGAGTTCAGGAATAAATATTTAAAACGAGACTTGGCTTTTATTAGAGCCTTTCTCTACGCTTAAACGGAAAACAGAGCACGTAAGGCGTAGCAGGGACTTGAAAAAAATAATATAAATATGAAAAAAGCGTACATGTAGTAAACAGATCTACCGCTTCATATCCTATTTTTGTAACAAGGACAACCACTTTGGCACTACCGTCTTACTTTAATTTCCGGCTCTGCATTCAATTAGAGAGGCAGTAGAAGATCACAACGAGGAAAGTATAGCAGAGATGAGTAAGTCACCATAATGTTTTTGATTTAATTTCCATTTCAAAAATGGTAGTTTTAACTTGGCAATGATAGATTTATACAAAAATGAGTAATATCTGTTTTTAAAATATCTTCCATTTTTTTTCCAGTTTTGACGCCTTAATTTGTACTACGACTATCTTTTCTTAAACCCATCTGCATCGTTTGTGATGTTTTAATACCCTAGATCAGGACTACTCAACTGGCGAACCGCAACCCAAATTGAAAGCTTTTAACTGTGAGACTGGACCTCAGGCTTCAGGATAAGTTATCACAAGTGCAGCTATGGGGGGCTATAAAGCCATCCCTCTACTGTCAAATGTCGTTGACATAATCGCAGTGCTGTTGTTTTTAACTCTTTCACTACCAAGATCATCATCATAATAATCTCGTGTTTCAGTGTTTTCCTCAAAATTTTTCAAATTGAGTTACAAAATCAGTTACTAAAAAGTGGATTTGTGACTTTATTTCTCAACCGTTTTTTATAAAATTTTCAAACGATCACCCTTAATTTCTCACACAATGGAAGATATAAAATTTGTGCCCAAACTCTTTGATTTTTTTACCCAAAATGGGTGAAAAACCAAGAACCCAGTTGCAGATGACAAAAATGCCAAATTCTCAGCAAGAGCCAGAAACCTTGAAATCTAATTAAGATTACATGTTTACCACAAAACAAAACCCTTTATCATTAACACAGTCTGAAAACTACTCTTTTGTGGCATCATTTGACAAAATTTGAAGCAATAATGATAACATTTACCTATTAAAATTTTCAAATTTTTTAGGGGTCTCAAAACCCTTCCAAACAAATTTGTATGGTAAGTAGAAAAAAGTAGATTTGTTTTTTTTTAAATATGATATGTTGATGAATACCGGTCTCATTTTAAAGCTTAGGAAATTTTCTTTCCAGCAATACATAACTTTAAATAATTTAGGTCAAGTGGTATATCATATTTACTGATCAAAAATGGGTACTGTACATCATGTCAGTTAAAAACCCCCAAAATTTTTTGACTTACCTTCACTAAATTATAATGTTTAGAAAAACTACAACCTTCAAAAAAATAAAATAAATTGCAAATATTTCACCTCTAAAGTTGTCGTTTTGTATCAAGTTTCCAAGGAGACAGAAACTAAAATACAAGTTTAAAATTTAGCAGATGTTTGGCTTCTCAAAATCAAAGTTTGCTGTATCCCCTGTTTCTCAACAAATGGGAGGGGTGTAAAATAGCTTCTGTTTCTTTGTTGGTCACAACATATTCTATTTAAACTTGATATTTTCTAAATCTTGAAGAGATTCCTTTTTCAAAAACACTTAATGCTACATGGTTTAGGTCAACCTTCAGCAGATAATGACTAATTATATTTTAGGTACTAAATTTAACTAGTAAAATTTGGTACCGGTCAACAAAAAGGTTATGGGCCTCAGAAAGTTGCAAATTGTAGAAAACCTAGGCTTTCAGCTATGTTTTGACTGATATACCTTGAATGCCTATTTTCTTAGCATCATCTAGCGACCATTTATAAAAAGATTAGTAGAAAATAAAATCTGTAGTGATCTTTGAGGTAAGGGTACTTTCACTTCGAAGACAACTCAGCACCTATTGGAGGGCTAATTAGCCTAAAAATTTGCCAATTCAAAAAAATCTTTTTTTATATTTGCAATCTACAAGAAATGGAGATTTCAACGATATATAACACTTAATGTAGAAGTAAACAGATGAGTGATGACTTACAAACAAACTTGGGGTATTTTATGAAGATTAGTTATAATTGATTATGACAGTTTTTTGCACTGCCACCTTACGGATATTTTTTTCGCTATTCACGTGGGAGCGAAAGAGTTAAACAAAATAGGAGTTTTTTCGGTGCGAATTGAAAATTCTTTACATTGACAAAAGGCACCTTTCATAAAAGATAAATAAACAACATGATCAGCACGTAATTCAAGAAACATTTGTTATTTGGAAATCTCCCAGTGTTTGTTGCTAAACCCTCAGTCTCTATGCCCTGTCGTATCGAAAATGTCGTCAAAATCAATGATTACCTTTCTAAATTTTAGTAACGATGAATTGACATTAAAAGTGTATGAAGGGTGATAAAATTTGCTGAAGTTTCTACTTTACAAAAATAAAAATAATATTAGTCAGCATTTTAGGTTTTTTTGCAAAAAGTTTCTAAACTTTTTGCTGCCAATGTACAGGGTGGCGCACGAGTGTATTAACCCTCAACACAAATAACTTTTTATAACATAAAACCTAATCGGGGTCAAAGTTGACCCCACTCTGTTTTCAATTTAACAATAAGGTATAGAGAAATTTTTTGATTCATCCATCACTAATATCAGTACTATCGATATTACGAATGCCAAAACGAAAAAACTGGAGAAGGAAGAATTTGGGGAATATTTACATATCACATCAGCACAAAAAGGAAAAGGGGGGGGGGGGCACCAAAACTGAAAAAAATGATCATGCACAAAAGAAACAATACATTAAAGAATGTACAGAGAGGGGGTGTTTAGAATGCTGAAACTTTTGCTTATGTAATGTAAACGCTTCCTTGAGGAAGAATCCTTTTCACCGGCATCAGAAAAATGAAAGAAATGTATTCTACAAAATTGGGAAAATTACAACATATTTCTATTGTGAACGAAAAGTAGCCTATGATGTAACAATTTGGCACCTGCTAGAAAGGTTAAATTTCTGTCTTGCGTTTAACAACACAGAAAGTGAAAATCAAAAAAGTCCTACTGAAGATCAAGTCACTGGGAATTCTTGCAAAGTGCAGTTTTGGTACTGTCAGAATGTACTACACAAACGTTTTGGTTGCACTGGTTGCAAACATCCGAGGTCTTTCTGTCGATATTTCTCGGGCACTTGTGATATCCTTATCTTTTTGGAGCACCAAGAGTTGTGATTTGCCTGCCTACTTCCTGTGTCAAAGAATAACCAATCCGTTGGAGTGCATGCTTTGCTGCTTGACAAAGTCTTCCTCTTGTAATTTGCCTTTGTATTTTATCCTTAACAAGCTGATCTGTAAGCTTTTGAAGGAAGAGTCTGCGCTAGTGTGACTTGCCCGCTTTCCAATTCGGGGGCTTGAAAGTTCACAAAACAAAAGCTGCTACACCAGCAACATCAAGAAGATTATCAAAAAAAAAACAGTGGCCAACGCCTGCTTTTCCTTTTGGACATGTACGAATAAACTAGTTGATCCAGAGAATCAACTCCACCTTTAATTTGATTATAAAAGAGAATAATTTTGGGTTTCCGTATATCATCGTTAATAACATCATGGTGCATGCGTAAAAGAATAGCACAGCCTTATTCTTTTTTGGTACGTAAGACATAAGTGTCATATTTCTTTAAAAGCCAAAAGTCGATGAGTATACTCAACGCCTAATAGATGGAAGAAAGTTTGCTGGAACAAATGTCTTGTTCTTTCTTACAGTTCCAACAAGAGTTGATCAGTTTTGAAGGAGATTGACTGCAAGGGGCAAATCTGTGAAGTAATTATCCGTGGTAATGCTTCTTCCACTGTGGTTAAATGATCTGGATAAATCAAGGACAGCATCTTGAGCAAGATCACATTGTGGAGCATTTCCTTGTTTTCCCAAATACCGCTTGGCTTTCAAAGAATAAAACGTACTAGAGTCACATATCCAAAAAAGTTTCATTTTATGTTTATCCGGTTTGCTCGGTAAATACTGCTTGAAGGGTGTCACAAATAAGCAAATTTGCGTTAAAAGAACAGTTTTTATATGTGTAATGGTTATTGTAATTTTTTGTTTTATTTTGCAGTGATCATTTTATTTGTAAATCTAAATTGTCTGAAGCCCAAAATTTGCTAAACTATTTTCGAAAAAAGACCTTTTTTCTCTCGGATTTATTAATAGATTTGTAACTCACACGCCTTTCTGACGTCACAATCGTTGACTATGTGACCAATTAAGTGTATTCTAGTGATTCTTGTTTTTTCTCGAAGATTTTTCTTTTTTTTTATTATTACCGATTACATAATTTATTAATGGTGTTTTTCCTGTGTCATGTGATGTCCAGCAATTTCTAGATTATTTTCCAATCATAAACATAAGGCAGCGAGACTTTTTTTATTTATTCAGAGGTAATTCAGAGTGTAGTTTAAAAAGAGATAGTAGAGAGTAGTAAAAAGTCGTTGTTCTGTGGTGATTGTTGTGACAGAAATGAAGCGATTATTTTGGTGGTTTTAGTTGTGGTTAGTCTAATATTTATATAGTAAAGTGCTTTAGCTTCTGTATTTGACAAGCAAAGAAATTCAAAATTTTAAAGTGATTTGTGAATATATTTGTTCTGTTGGTGATCGAGAAGTGTGTGGGTTAAAGTATCTTATTGGAAGCTAATCTTTTCATAGCTATTAAGTTGCAACCAGACTTAATTATTCGAGCGATACTGTATGTCGCCTCAATTTTAAGAAGTAAATTAAAATTGAAATAGAATCAAAAAAATTTGTATTGAAACGCGACAAAGGGACAGCGGCCCCAAAAAGGCACCAACTTCTCATCCACTGTGAAGTATTCGTGTAGAGCATAGTAGCGCAAAAATAGTTTATTCTTCTCCTCAAACACCTCTCGGATAGAGGCTCTTGTCTTGTCTTTAGCTCTTAAAGCAGAGCGTGTGGACTTGTCGTCAAATCAGATAAATTGAGTTAATGCTACCAATCTGTATCTTGTCATAGTGGCCTGGAAAACAGGTGATCCATATCTTTTATGCTACATTTTTTCAATACATAAATGGTGTTGTTTCAAATGACCAGCAGCCATAACCAATCCAACATAAGCCAGTATTTCGGTTTTGTCTGTGAGTTTCCAGGTTGTTTGTGATTGCTTTTCCAGGTATATCCTTGTGGCTTCGGCATTGGTATGTGGAACAATCTTTTCCAAAGTGTGGTCAGACAAATATAAATGGAAAGCTTGTACAACTTCTGTTAGAACGCCGGGTAGATTTTTTGGTCCAGCTCGACGGCGCACGATGTTGTGTTGCTGTGTCCTATGTCTTTGTGGAACAGCTGTTTCCCATATTGTTTCAATCTCTGGCAGTATATTTATCCTGATGAATAGCATGCAGGCATTCCTCTTCATTTAGCAGTTTTTTATCTTTTAGTTCAAATTCTTTTTTTTTATAACGAAGATCCTCTTCAAAATATTCCTCTTCCAAATCTGACTCATCATAAGGTAAATACTCGCCTTCAGAAGATGCTTCACTTTGGTTATCATTATATCTATCACTAGGGTTAAGCTCACTTTGAAGAATTGAAAACATATTTTTGTTTCTAGCAGCCATTTGGTCTCAAAAGTATAATATAAATATTATCACTAGAAAAGTAAGATTTGGTTTTGAATATTAATGAGAAGTCTGAGCACAAGAAAAATATGGTATTTTGAATCTAGTCTACTCCTCCATGTCTACCAGTACCACACTTTCTCTGCTTTCATAAATACAACTTTCTGTTCCACACTCTGTATTCGACTGTCTGTTCTGAAAGCTGGTTTCCTCTGATTTGCGATTTGCCTTATCCACTTACAGCCACATGCTAGCAAGTCAAAGAATTTGTATCGCTATATTCAACGGCATCAGACGGTGATTTCGGCAAAAAATGCTAAATTTTTGCATTTGAGAGTTACCCAGCTAACAAATTTCCTCCGAATCCGTCATTTTTACGCCTATTCAGTGCTACCAGACATTGAATCAACTTAAAAATGGCAGATTTTGCTGGTAGGGTAGGCCTTCCCAAACTGAATGTTTTAGCGAATGCCACCTGCAGTGAGCTAATAAATTCCAGTCAGCAGAAGTTAATGACAGGAAATCAATACTATAGCTACATTGAATCAATGTGAAATTGCCGATTTATCACAATAGACCAGGGGTGGGTAAATTTTTTAGCCGAAGGGTCGCATTGACCATTCAAGAGTTGGCCAAGGGTCAGTGCTTGAAATCTTGCAATAGCTGTATACAATGCAACAGCTTGCAATAGCTTAAAGTCTTGCAATAACATATTAGCGGGCCGCACAAAATGCTCTGGCAGGCCGTAGTTTGCCTACCCCTGTGCTTGACAGTGATTTCTCCTTATAAAGACTTAAATACTAGTGATACGGTGGGAGTTTTAAAAGGCTCGAAGCTAGCAATTGCAGCTTATACTGTGGGGTCAAATTTGACCACAATTAGACTATAAGGTATGTCTCAACAAAACTCTTGAAAAAACATACAGAAACGTGCTATAAGAGCATATTTACTAAGATTTTTTGTAAAGCACCTTGATTGAAGAATTTCTGGCATTCCTGCGCAAAACCTAAGATTGTCAAAAATCACAGCAATTTTTCTTCTCTTGGTGTCTAATTTGACCCCAATTTGGGTTTGAGAGTTAAGAGTAAAGTAAAAGACGCTACTCCTAATTGGAAGAACATAGAAATTTATTTTGAGAATTTTAATGTGTACAAAATCTTGTAATCTTGCAACCGATCGATAAAGACCCGCAGCTGCCTCTGCAAAGTACAGGCAGCTAACTTAGGAAGAAAAATAACCAATACATCAGATTTAGTAGGTACTTTAGTGTTAATACACTCGTGCGCCACCCTGTATATTAAGAGATTATTCGTTCAAAGTCTATAAAGTTATGCAAGCTTGTGCACTGCCGAAAACACTTCACAAATTTGCTGCCTAATAATGGCAACGTTTGTTGTAATAAAGCACTATGTTGACAGTATAATTTTTAAGCGATTTGCACGCATTTTGTAGCCCTGAAAATAATATAACTGTTTCAAGCAACTACCGAAAAAGTTTTAACTGACTGCCCAATTTGTCATTAAAGTTGATCAATCGTTTTATTTAGCTAATTGTTTGTCCAAATAAATATGAAGTTTTTGCATTGTACTGTCAAATACGGCCTTTTATCGTTCTCTAGTGGTAATGCGATTCTATCAACGCTCGTTTAAAAAAGTTATAAGCCCGATTGCCACTACACTGGCGATCGGAAGTGAAAGGGTTTAGAAACAATCAAATTCGTATAAATACAGTGAGAACTAAACTCGAACGATGTGCTATGAAACCAGCTGAGAACTCTTTTGTTGACTCTTCTAAAAAAGAAACATAAAGATTAACAAAAAATTATGCAGGATTGCATCATCACAATGTATGCCTAAAGTAGTTTTTACGATTATTTCACATTTGTTTAGTTGTGTGAGATGAAAAGTAGACCTCCTATTTGTCATACAATCGCAAACTATCATGGCAGCTCCATTCACAAAATGAGATTTACTTCGCATATGAATTCATCATGAAGCTGATGAATCAAGAAACAACTGTTGGAAGATTAAACGCTTCATACAACGTTATATAGATAAACGAAGTTGGTCGTTTGTATGTCCATTACTTACCATTTGCTTTTACATTAGATTTACGGTACAACATCAACAAACAAACAAACTGCCATTGATGAATCCTCAAATGTAGGTGTTTTATAACATGGTGGGTAAACATCTTCATTATTTTATGACCGTAAATGATGCTACATTTTGTCAATTTCTAGAAACGTGTTAATCTTACCCCTTCTGGTATTTTTGTTCCTTAAATTCAATGTTTGATCTACCTACCATAAACAACATTTTTTGTGAATCTCGTTGTTACTGAAGAAAACATTCTTTGAGACATTTTACTCATGGTGAACTTACCAATCCTCTGATTAAGGCAGAATTTAATAAATTTCTTGCTGCTAACTGCAGTAGGAAAATTTAAAAACACTCGCGAATAAATGCAGGCCTTTGGTTGACAGGATTTATCAACGCAGCTCTCTCATCAGAAACCGTTCCCAAAATATGGCGCCATGGCAAGGCAGTTGCTACAGTATATCAAAATCAGGCAAAAGCGCCATTTACCACGAAGCTACCAACTAATCTCCCTTTTTTAACTTGTTCTTCAAATTCCTGGAAAAAAACAATATTCACCAAAACCTTCTCATCCTTCATATTGTATTTTGACAAGCAGTCATTGGGATCTTTTTTGTTGATATTTACTAAAGTATGAAAAAATTAGTTTCACTGGCAAATTTATTTTCATAAATTTGTAGTGGCGTAACGTCGATTTAAAAAAGGAATGAGGGAAAATGGGCAGAGATGGTTGTGTCTTTCAGTTTGGTTGTGTATTGGCCAGTATATTCTGTTGCGGCTTTTTAGTTTTAATTCTTAAACTAACAATCTTATCTGACTCAGAAAAGCGCCATGAATCAACGTTCTTGAAATATATACGCACCTAACTCTACTCAAAATAACTAGTTTATTCGTATCAGTCAAAATCCTAAATGTTTGATGTAACAAATGTTAAGTGTTCAGTGTTCAGTTTCTGTTGATTATGCCTACAATTTGTATGACGTTTGCACCATCGTTTTAGCGTAGGTGGTTTCAAATGACGTCATTTTAGGATTTCTAACAACGCTTGTGACCCCGCACTCTGCTTTGTTTCATTCTAATTGGTTTTGTGTCGTGATGAAAGCATGACAAACTTTCTCTGGTTTGATTGTTGTCTTAAGAGCGAATGGCAAAGGCTAGACAGGCAGTGTCGGTAGGGTAATTTTAAAAACCTAGACCTCATTATTGTCTAAATACAAAAAATAATAGATTTTTAGTTGCAAATATATTTTATTGACAAATCCCAAATTACACTATCTGACATTTAAGAGTTGGCCTACCAGTTTACTTACTTTTGCCTCAAAGACCAAATAGACCATATTTGTCCAGTTTGAACTACATACAATGCACAGCCTATTCTTTAAAATGTTCGAACACAAGTGTATGAGTAGGTTAATGATATACCAAAGATAAACAAAAATAACTTATTGGCATTTGGTTCAATTTCCTCAATGATTCACCATTTTTTTGTCAATCTAAGTTTTAGCGAATTTTATCAAAGTTTCTTCCATCAAAAGATATTTCTGTAGCTTTCACCAAGGTGTTGCCAAAAATAAATCAAATAATATTAATTTGAGACAGTACTGATAAAATCTAATCGGTTTTTGTGAGAAAATTGATAATTATTAAGCAGTAGCTGCAATTGCCTGAAAGAAAACAGATATGTGCTTTTAGGCTACAAAATTAACCTCACGATTGCATGCAGTGTTAAAGATGATCATGCTGAAAAAATTTTTATGCTCTTCCAACAGTTTTCTAATAGTTCTTTTTTTCTTCTCGTTAACCACAAGCAGTTGCAGTTGCACTTTTACAAATTTACATGAATTCTAAAAAAACGGATTACAGTTATATAGCAGTAACTTACTTTTTAACCCTATTAAGGCCGGGCTTTTTTTTTGCTTTCTATGTCCGGGGGGGGGGGGGGGGGGTCGATTCGACCCAACACTTTGGCAGCTAATAACTTTTGAACCGCTCACAATAGCGATTCCGTTTTTGCTCAGATAGATGCAGAATTTATTTTTCAATCTAATTATATACTTTTGGTTATGATCAGATTAATAGCGTACAAGTTATTGCAAATTAAATGCACAGCATTAAATTTTCGATTTTCGACTGAATTTAAAATAAAGGAACGGCCGGCGAATTTTCTTTTTTCGTATTGTTTACTCTTCGACGTTGTGGTTGTGCGATCGCCTAAGCGAAATTTATCAATGTCAGCTACCAGGTAAAAAGTTCAACAACTTGTCATCAATTTGCCATTTTGCTTTTTACGGGAAAGTTACCAGCCGTGATGTTTGTATAACATTTCTTATGTTGGACTACTTGCCATACGCCATATCTCCAGCTAGATTTTTGTAATTTGAATTGACTGTTTGTAAATGTGAAACAGGGTGTGAAATAGCATTTCAACGACAAAAATTTCATAGCTTTATGAAATTATTACTTTTTTCATTTAGACAAAAGATGCAAGCTATGCTTGCTCATCAAGCATAAATATTTTTATTGATCAAGACATAAACCTCATTCAAATTAAGGAATGCTCACGAATCATATGGCTCTTTTATTTTTTCCTCTCCCTTATGCGATGCAATACGACGTTTTTGTAAGCCCCTCCCATCCTTGTATGCAGACTTAGACGATTAAATTTTTTTAGCATTTTCAAATTAAATTAAACTTAGATATAGAGCATTAATGTTTTTCTCAAATTAGGGTAGAATAAAATGAGAGTTTTTCTGATTATCACAAATTAAGTGGAATCGGAATTAGAATTAGAGCATTCCAGTTTTTCTGGAATTAGTTTGAAATTTAATTACCAAGCGAATTTTGATGCCATTTAAACATCTTCGCAAAACCACTTTGTATTTGCGACAATTCTAAGACTTTTTCATTTTGGCCATCAAATCATTGTGAAGACCTTTTTTCTTTTTGGAGATCACCTAATTTCGATTTTGATTTTCGGCCAAACTTTTCGCAAATAATAAAAAAAGGTTCTTGTCATTTTCCAGCTTCGCCTCTTTGTTCATGAACTTTTCTAAAATTAGATTAGAATTGAAATTAGGGATTTTTTAAATTACACTAGAATAAAAGACTTTTAGTTTTTTTTTAAATCAGAATTAGCAACTTTTTGCTGTAATTTACCGAATTAGCCAGCTAGAATTAATCAGTTGTCCAAGTCTGCGTATGTGAAGAGTTGCATAAAAAAGTACTCAAGCAAGCTTGAGTTTTGGATTTGCTACAAAAACCTGTGACATCGAATGATTGTAAACTTTGATTCTTTTTAATAGCAAGTTTGTCCTACAACGATATGTCTATGTAGCCTATCTTTTATCCCCCTCACTATGATAACACCAATACGGCAGTTTTGTTTGCCTCTGGAGGCGTTATATGATATTTATACGGTCCTTACAATTTTATATCCCACTGGGATCAATTATAATGTCACCAATTTGAGCTTTATCATTGTAACTTGTGCTTTGAGGCGTTAGTGAATTTAGAGCTATTAATTAAAAAATCTCTTGCAATTAACAGAATACATTAGAAATGTGAAACAAAATAGGCTATTTCTGGATTAGCTAGTAGGCAGTCATGCTGTTTCTGCTTATAATTTATCGTCTAATATTAAAATACGGGAACACTACATTAAATTTACGGGTAATATCAACAATACATATATCATCGTCAAAAGCAGCAATACGCTTGTATGCTTCAAAAACAACTACGGCAGTGCAATTTTATCCGTAAGTGTAAGCCTAACAACATTTTAATCTTGCAATGAGAAATCTCAAATGCGAATAAGACGCTTATTGCACAAAGGCTTTGCTCATTTTTGGCCCTGGCTCAATTGCTTACAAATTTTGTTTTTCTTTTGTTTTGATCGTTTTCCTTTAGTCTTACTGATACATGCATCGTATCGCCTTCGTTTTTGACTTTGATGAGGAAAAAAAGCCACTTAACGTTTTTACATTTTGGAGGATATTTTTTTCCCCAGCACTACCTTAATTTTGCGAACCACAGAAGACTTTATACCAATTAAAGTTGGTTGTGCTATATGTGGGTGAATCAAAGACATAGCTAGATTAAATTTGAAATCTACAGATTTTATGTTTCGAGGCTGCAGATCGTTGTTCATTGCATATATCGTGCTGGCGTTCACTCGACATGTGTTCAAAACGTATCAAAATGCATTCATAGTCCAGCGCTTTGATTTCGATGTACAACTGTAGAACCCCATTTTTTTGGTCAATGATGTCTGTTTCGCCTTTTGAAAAGTCGTATAGTTTGTAAATAGCGGGCTTGCTTTTGTTGTCATCTTTTGTAGTTGCAAGTAGCGGTGGCACTGTTCACTTTTTGCTTTTACCATATACGAGTGCAGATTTAATATGACGTTATTCTTTTCCCAATAAATCTCGTATGAGTTTGTTTCTCGGTCTTTGATTTCTCTAATTTCGGCTGGAATTGTTTTTCTATTTGATTGTAAAGTTCCTACAGAAGTTTTTCCGCGGTCAAGCAGCCACAGCGCCATTGGTATTGAAGTATACAATCTGTCATATAATATGCTTCTTGCCACTAAATTTGTGTGGCATTCCAAATTTTGAATTAGATATTTTACTGTTTGTGACATCCCAGGAGTGTAGTAAGATGTCGGCTCTGCTTTTGGCTTATCAGAATACACAACAGTTGAAAAGGCAAATGGATAGCGAAAAGCATTGATTGATTTATACAGCATTCCATACTTGGCTGGTTTGCTCGGATTAAATTGTTTGAAACTGATTTGTGTTCTTGTAGGATAAAAAGTATCATCCAACGACAAATAATCATTAGGAACTAGAAATTTCCCACAGTTTTTGTTAAATTCTTCAAAAATTTTAAGAAAAGCTGCAAATCTATCGTATTGCTAAGGAGTAGGACGCGTTGTATGATCATCAAGTAATATGTGGGCAATCAAAAATTTAAATCTATTCCTTGACTTAGCTGCACTAAAAACTGGATTGCCAAATATTTCATGGAACATCGCATTAGTGCTTTGATGTGCTTGTCCTAGTAAGCCTCGCATGTAAATCATTCCAATTAGTGCCAATACTTTCGAAGGTGGTTCTGATCCCTAACATAAAAGATCTTTTTATTTTTCACACCCGACTCTTCGGTCAGGAACTTTTTCGAAATGAGATTAGAATTGCAATTAGGAATTTTTCAAATTAGATTAGAATTAGCGACTTTTGGCTGCAATTCACCGAATCAGCCAACTAGAATTACGCATATTTTGTTGTCCAAGTCTGCGTGGGTATGTGACGAATCATATGAAAAAAGTCCTCCAGCAAACTTAAGTTTTGTATTTGCTACAAAAAGCCTGTTATATCAAACGATTGTAAACTTTAATTTGTTTTATTATCAAGTTTGTGCTACAACAATAGACCTACGTAGCCTATTTTTTATCCTCTCCCCCATAATAACACCAATACTCCCCCATAATAACCCGCCAGAGCATTTTGTGCGGCCCTCCAAACTTTTACAAACTTCCATGAATTCAATTCAATACGAAAGGGTTGGCCGCACTTGCCGTATTGAAGAGCCAAAAACGATAGAAGCCACCACTGAAAGAGCCGCTACGCAATTCTTAGTTTGAACTCACGCATTTTCCGTCCAAATAAAGAGTGATGATCTTTGTTTTTGGACGCCATCATTACCAAAGCCCTGTAATACGTCTTTGCAAGAAGTTATTGCATGATTTTAAGCTAATGCAAGCTCTTGCATTGCATACAGCTATTATCAGATTTTACGCATTGGCCCTCGGCCAATTCTTAAATGGTCGATGCGGCCCTCGGCTAACTCTTGAATGGTCAATGCTACCCTCCAACTAAAAAGTTTGCCCCTCTCTGGTTTAAGAGAATGGAAATGACAAGACGATATTTGAGTCAGCATTCAATCTTATAATGTTGTGACAGTTGACGCAAGCTGTAGTTTGAACTTTAAACGTCAACTTCAATGCAAATGCCGTTCTGCTCGGCCATGCAGCAGGAAACGTAATGCTTTTACCAGAGGCGTCTTTATAAAAGTGGATAAAAGAACACGGAAAAAAATCTTCATTTGCTTTTGGAAGTGTGTAGATGTAGAATACAAACACATTGCTTTTGTCACGCGGTCAACAGAAAAATATTTTGGTGTTGGTCACAAACTCAGGAGATATTTCACAGTTCCTTCTCCCCTTAAAAAAAATTAAACTTTGTGATTCACGATTGGCTTCTTGCGTTTTGGATTTGTATTTGCTGATAAAAATTCGGAATTCAATTAATTACTAACAGCTTACTCGTAAAGCAACGGAAATCAAGTTTTATAAAACTCCTAAATTAAATTTTGCTAACTGTCGCCCCTGCGTCCCTTAGTCTACCACTGCATATTTTCCATCCAATAAAGAATGCAAGTGCGCTCGTTGCTCTCCCACCAACCAATCCCCAATTTTAATTGGTAACAGCATTACAAATCATTATGAAAAGCGCAAACTATATTATCACGCCGCCAAATTTATTTTCTGGCTTTGCGCTTGAAAACAATTCTTTTTGCTTTGTTGCATTTGTCAAGTATCAAAATTACGAAATTTTTCTTGCATTACTTTATCGGTAGGTTATGGTCTAACTCTAGCGTCAAGAACGTACTATTTATTTAACTAAAAGTTACAAAATAGCCGTGTATCTGAAAACACTTTGATGTTTTTGGCTTGTCAAATTAAGAGTTGCTATTTACAGCGAAAAGGTTTTTAGAAGAAAGATTTCTGAGAAACGGTACAGTTTTACAGTCAGTGCTTCACTTCAAACAAATTCTGTGGTTTACGTAACCTGTCACGGTTTTGCGTGTGCGCTCTTTCTCCTTTTTTTCTTTATTATACAAAAGCAATCGATGAAGAAATTTGCCCGAGTGGGTTTCGAAATTGCTATGTTTAAGTCAAAACTACAAAGAATATCTTTGTCAGTTTATAACCAACCAAAAGCCAGATAAATTTTAGGAAAAGTCAAAAAATTTCAAACATTTATCTCAAGCGGTCGCTAAGTTACAACAGTTTTAATTTGCTGTGGGACGAATCGACCCCCCTCCCCCCCGGGCCAAATAGGGTTAAATTTGAGGTCGGTCAAAAAACATATATATAGCAGTAATCTACTTTTAAATAATCACATTTAAAGCCAAAAATTTGTTAACACGAAATCAATCAGAGCAACAAACAAGAAATTTATTTGACAAATTTGTGTAAAAGTGCATATTTGTGCTGTGGCGTTTCACGTCAGACGTGGTATAATGTGCTTTACTGAAGTTGTAATTTGTGGACATCGTTTTATGTTCTCAGCAGAGTTAGTATTGTAATGTTTTCTGCCAGGATTTTCCAATCTAGCTCGCGGTAAACGCGTAATTCGCTTCTTTTTAGAAGATCGTCAGTCATTTTTGAAATAAGTTTCTGCAAATTTATTCTCTTTATAATTCGGTTTGCTAACCTTATTTGGAAATCATTCGTAATTTCAACACTTGCAAACTCTTAACCTTATTTGGCAATCATTTTATTCCAACATGTGCTTGTGGAATCCTGAATATCCCATATGCTAAGCCATCGATGACGTCTTGTGTTATATCACAATGATCTCATTTTTTCTCACCGTAGCCTACTATACTCTTCACCACGTGTTGGCCCCTTTTTCTTACCCCGGAGATTGCGAATCAACATTAAACAATTATTCTGCCCAGCACGGTAAAATTATAGAGCGACGATTTTGTTATTCGAATGTTGAATAAAAAAAACAACTTATTTGATGACGTTACGGTTTTGGTTGGGTTCAGCAAAATTCATTTTTATCTGTCCGATTCCGGTTCAGGTCGATTGGTTTATAAAAAACGTGGTTCAAGTGTCAAATTTTCAGAATTTTGGGTTTGCTTCGGGTTTAAAAAAAATAAAAGCAGTTAGTTCCGGCCTTCGGTTCGGGGTCAGTTAAACGCCCTGTTTCATATAATTATTATGCATTTTAGTTAAAGTAATAATGAAAAAATTTAGTGTTTGTTTAAACTTTACCGAAGACTGATTAATTCAGTGTGTCTTTAAAAAATGGCTTTCGCCCAATTTTATGCGTGATCTAAAATACTTGGGAAGTTTGACGAAAACTGTTTGCATATGCGGGTGCACTCATTTTGAAACTTATCGTCGTTATTCGTACAGAATATGCGCTAAATGTTAAACCAACGTAGTGACTAAATATTCTGAACTAGCATTGGCATTCGCTAGGAAAGGGAAAATTAGTATCTTCTCTCCTATAAATTTGGTTGTATCACAATTAAACTAAGTATTGAGTAAAAGTTTGCAAAATAGGATGAACTTTGCTAAAACATGCTCCCACAGAGAAAGTTTTTGGAGTCACCCCTGCCCACATATATTTGATAAGTCAAAAATCAGTTTGTTAATTGGCAAGAAAATCAAAATAGGTTTTGATTGGATACATGCAACGACGTGAAGTACTTTAGTCTAAAAATAATCATTGGTCGTTGTTGGTAGTAGAACAAGGCTAAATCTTGCTTTTGCTAGGCATTATAGCGATCCCCATTTTGGGCAACTGGAAATCGTATGTTGTAAATGGCTGTTTATACGTTTTTTATCTCATGCATTCTTGAACGAAAATTTTTAATTTTTCTGATGTTTGTACAACGCTTTGCAGTGCATTTGTGGTCCAAATATTTATTTTGTCCACAAAGTACGTAGGCCCACCAAAACACACACACGTTTTCTCGGACAAAACAACATATTTACACCACAAGGTATAGCCTACTGTGTAATATTATAAAAATATCTAAGCGGACGAAAATTTTACTACAAAGACGCTCCAGAGACAAAAAAGACGAAACTCGGATAAAACGTGTTGGCCTGCTATGTACTGCTACTTAAATCAAACAACTAATGCGAAAAATTGGAAACTTTAAATGTGCTAAAAAAAAACTGGTGAGGTTACACAAAAATCTAAAATGGTGATCGAACATAAAAAAATCAATTAATAATGTAAGTACCATAAAAATCAGGTACCAAATCCTACAGTTTTGCCTCTGTGGATTTCGGAATTATTATTGGCAGCACAGCAAGTTTTTTTTTTTTTGCAGGTATAAGAAATTGTGACTTGAAACATTTTGTAGCAGATTTGCTAAAAATATTCCGAAGAAGGTGAACTTTCTTCTAACTTTCTGTTTAACCCTCAGCAGGTACCATGAGATTTAATTCTTCATTTAGTACCATGGGGTCCGATGGACCCCAGTGCTTAAAATTGTTCGAAACTGTTTAAAATAGAGTGCCAATGCTTATAGAAACGAGGAAAATGACATATTTCATCAGTATCCTTTCGATTTCTTAGGATAAAGCATAAAAAATACTTTAAAAATCAGTTTTATTCATGAATAGCTATAGCGAATAAAAATGGTAAAAATAGGAACACTTTTTATTTGAAACTGCTGGTCATGGAAATATTGGGACAAGATTTAGTCAAACTTCGGGATAGCATGTAGTGCACAGAGTCACGTTATGACTTGTACATATATGTGTTTTGCAATCAACACAAACAGCTTTAGTTTTTCTGTCCGATTTCCTAGAACATAGCGCACATCTGGCTTTCAGACCCGTTTGTGTTGGTCTCTCAGCGGAATTTAACATAAATACAATGTAATTAGATATAATAAATATAATATAAACATAGATATCATTAATACAATGTAATATATTACAATAGACATCATTATAATAAAATACATGTACCTCCCATAAATTTCAGTTGGGTAGTTTCTTTGTAATAATTAATTTAATTTTTCCTGGGGTCCATTAGACCCCATGGTACCTGCTGAGGGTTAAATTAAGCGCTGACTGTTGATTGTTTTGGATAGGCTGTGGCAAAATAAAGTAGGCATAATTCAACAATTCTAACCGCAACTGTGGCTTTTGAATGCAGCAATGCTAATTATTGTATCAGTGCAACACTGACTGGAACTTCAAAAATGTGCTTATTCAAAAACATGCTGATGTTCTGCTGAATAACCTGGGGGTGTATTTTGCTGTAAAGGCAATATAGCAACTAGGCCCGTAGTACGCTGGTACAGTGTGATATCTTGTAGATATGATTAAATAAGTGAATAAAAACATGAATATGGTTTAAAATTAGGAAGTGGTTACAGTGCTGGCACTGGCTTTATAGCTTTCAACCCTGAAATGCTGGTCAAGTGACTATTTATAGCACACATTTGATGTAATTTCTGCAACAATGCAGTGGCTAGTAGTTGTGTTGCTGCTTTTGAACAGCAGGTTCAGAGGTTCAATTTTAGTCCGGATTGGATTGTTTAAAGTATGCATCACAGTAATTTTTTTTGAATTACATAAGTGTATGGTACATTGCTGGGGGGCCTTGGGAACTTGGGGCCTTGGGAACTTGAAACATCAGGCAAGTGTACATCAAATATAAGTTGTTTGCTCTAGCTCAGGGATGTCAAACTGGCGGCCCGCGGGCCAAATGTGGCCCGCGACGTAATTTTTTCTGGCCCGCTTAAGGATTTTGTGGTACTGTGCGAATGCCTGGTCTCTGAATTTGGTCTTCGAAAAATTGTCCTAAAGAAAAAAAATCTTTTAAGTTGAAATTACGTGAAAATAGTGACCGTCACCGGGATGACAAGTTTTATTTTCAAAAATAGTTCAAGGAGCTATTGAGTGAAAAATGCGAGAAAATTCCTATTAAAAGCATTAGTCTCCAAAAAAGAAATATATACAGCAATGTTTTTCAAACTGTGTGCCGCGAGTCTTAAAGTGCTTTACACCTACACAAATTTTTTGTCAAAATTGAGAAAATGCTGCCATGAAGTAATGGTGTACAACTGCTATAAGTCGGGTGGGCGGGTGGCATTGCAGGTTACGGTGAGAGAGGTAATGACATTTTGGTAACCATCACACAATTTTCGGAGATCGTTGCCTGGAGAAGTGGTGATTTCCAAATAATGCCAGTCGCCATCCATAGGAATAGATTTGCGTGGCTGGTGTGCCGCGAAATTTCATCAACTGGTTTCCTGTGCCAGCAGACAAATAAGTTTGGGAACCAATGATATACAGTCTTGCCTGCTCAAATTTTTTTTCAAGTCTGGCCCATATAAAATCCAGGTATGTAAATGTGGCCCGCAGCACTGAATGAGTTTGACACCCCTGCTCTAGCTGATAACATTTGTTGAGTGGCATTTTAGGATTAAAACTCAAAGCTGGCATTAAAGCCACTGCTTTAAAATTAAAGTTGAGGCTGTGATGTTTGGCCAATGGCCATAATGGACTGTTTCATTTGCTTTCACCTACATTAATTTGCATTGAGTTTGTTTGAACTATCTGTGTGGGACAACACTAAATTAAAAAATTTACGGCATTACAGATATGTAATTTTCTTACTGTTTACCCTGTGTTCCCACTGCTTGCAGTAAGAAATAATTGGTAAATTGTAAAACATTTTTTTGTGCTGCTTTGCTGTGATACCAGCAATAGAAATGTTTTAAAGATTACAATTGTAGCCTGCAACTGTGGTCTTCTCAAAACGTAGTTGTCCTGAAGTGATCTTGTAATTTAAAACAAGCCTGTCGTGATTTGTGATACTTTTGAGTAGAGCCTGTTACAGTGCATTTTTTGTCAGACACTAGTTTGGAACGCTCTGTTGACAGTGATTCCAGGGCTATCCATGAGCACAAGAAGACGTTTTGTCTCCTACCACTAAGTTATCTGGGAAAGTCAAGTTGTATTTACTGTTGGTTTACACAAGAGTGACATAAAATTGAAAAATGAAATGTTATGAAAATGTTACTTTGCAGTATTAATGTGAACTACATACCCGGTAACATTCACAGATTTTTATTGACTTAAATTCAGCTCCAGTAGTACACCACAAATTACAGATAAGTACACCAGAAGCTACCAGCCATCTGCTTTTTTTGGGGGTGTGGGTATTTTGCTGTCAATGACACTTTATCCTTGGAAGCTATTTTGCTGTCACCAGGTATGTGTGTTTAAATAGCCATATTAGCTATAATTGTGGCAATGATACTATGGGGCAATGGGCAATCCAGCTGCTTTAAAATGGTATGATTATGGGTTCCAATCCTCACTGACAGGGTACTTTAACAAAGGCAGTGTACACTGAAGGAGGCTTGGTATATAAATGTATATGGCAGTGTTCAGTGTGTGGGAGCGTGCACTGGTAGTACAGTTTTTTAAATTGTCATTGAAATTGACCAATCAGAAATGGCCAGAGCTGCATGTTTAATGCATCATTAAAACTGACTACCATATTTTTCTAACCATAAAGTACACTTATAATTCTTTAATTTTCTCAAAAATGGAACATGCACCTTATAATCCGGTGCATCTAATGTGTGAATCAGGTTGCACTTTGTCACCAAGCTCTGAACAAATTTTATGTTGCAATAAACACTACCAATGCAATACTACCTACCTCAACTCGTTCTTTCGTCAAAGCAAACTTCTTTTATTCTTGCAATCAAATTATGTACTCTTATTCCTTTTTTGTGTGTGTTTTTTCACTTCACTTACTTTTGTTCCCTTTACAAGTGTATTTTTCTCCTCACTTTATGTGTGTAAACACATAGGTGCGTCATGCATGTATTGCAACATGTACCTAGCGCTGTACTGATGAAATGCGTGAGTTTTTGTTTGATTAAATACACTATATGTATGAAAATAGACGTGTTAGAAGCTGTATATTGTTACTGTGCTTTACAGTTTGGTGTGCTCTATGGTCTGAAAAACATGGAAATTAGAAATGTCTCACAGCAGGTATTTACTCATATGGTTACAGTTACAGAAATGTGGTAAGCAGTGGGTTTAATATTGAATATGGTAGCTTAATACTGAAGATACATATCGATTGCATTGACACCTTTCCACAACTCAGATATGCTTTTAAACACTTGCCGAATTCAGCAGATAAAGGTTTGTGAAATTTCATAACAACTCTGCTGAAAACAAGGCAAATAAGACATTGCCAGGGACTCAGAAACTTGGGAGGTGTGTAGTGGCTATGTGCAACCCTTATAGTGCTTTTTTAATACAATCCTTTTTCAAAAAATAGTAGTTTTATTTACAAACGAGACTTGGCTATGCCAAAAAATATAAACTTATTTTTGAACTATCTGGTATGTAAAGCCAGTTTGGCTGGCTGAACTGATATTGTTAACCTCAACATTACCAATTGATGGCCTTGTGGGCAACGCTGGTAGATCTGACTAGTCTATATATAATTTTCCTTTTTTTTTTGACAATTTGTCTGCATTACCAGTATAAGTTTGGATAAAATTTTTAGTTTCATGAAAAATAAATAATACATGCTTAATTGTTTTTGCTATTTGCCATGCTAAGTGCATAACAGCTGATTTTTATACATTTTTGTGATATTCGTATACAGCAGTTTTTGACAAAAGTGATGACTAATTGTTACAGTGCTGCAAACCATCAAGCACATTAGGGTTCAACTGATTTTGTCTCGTATCAAAAGTTTTTCAAAAGCATATTTTGAGATGTGTTGGTGCAGCCCAAACTGTTTGTGCATGTATACTAATGGCAGTAAATGTTGTGGCTTGTGTGGCAAAAGAACATTGTCAACCACTGAACAAGAAACTATTTATATAGTTTATTACTTTTCTGGTAGTTTCTTGATATTTTTTTCAAAATTGGTGGTGCTGTATGTTTGTTGTTGCTATGGTTAATTGGTCAAATACGTGGTTAAAGAAGTTGAATAAGAATGATGTAGAAATTAAGTGTGGGCAAAGAGAAAAGATTTTGAGTACGTGTTCATGCAAGGTAAAGTACAGTAAGCTGGCATTTCAAGCTTTGTTGTTGAATTCAGCCAAAGAATGATGCAAAATGTGTCAAAGGACAGTTTTTCAAACAATGCCAGACATATTACAGATGTTTTTATTCAAGTTGCAGCTGTTTCCAGGTCGGTTGCCCACAACTAGTGAAAGAATTGTTTTATTAAACCCAGCACTTTCAGAAAAAGTTGCGGCTGCTGAATCAAACTGGATATTTAAGCTTGCTGAATCAGACTTGTCTCATAGAAGTCGTGATCATTTGAGTGAAACATTTCAAAGTGTCTTTAGTGACAACGAGATAGCAAGTCAGTTTTCAATGGCTCAACAAACAACTTTGTACATTATTCAGGATGGAATTGAAATCTCAAAAATGATCTTTGTTGCGGTTTGTCAAAGCAAAACGTGCATTTACTCTAATGTTTGATGAAACTACTATTATGCAAAGAAAGAGACAAATGGATATACTCAATTGTTTTTGGTGTAAAGACACACAAGGCAGTCACTAAGTACTTGACCTTTTTTTTTTTGGAAGGGCGACTGCTGAAAATATTGTTCAAAAAATAATGGCTTATCAAGAGTAAAGTAAGCTTCTGTTTGAGTGTCTTTAACACATCATAAGCTGGACTGAACATCAACAAAGCTATCTGGAGTAGTATGAATGCAGCTTTAAAGGAAATGGGACATCAAGGGCTGATCTTTTTTGTAGCTGCTCACTACACACAGTGCACAATGCATTCAAGAAATGTATTGAAGCACTGTAGGGAGAGCGTGCTTCAGAATTAGTGTATGACCTTTATAATTAATTTAAAGATAAACTATGCAAAATATGAGATTTCAGAAATCTATGTGAATGTGTGATCATGTCAGATGAGTCATCCTTTTTTTGAGTCATTACAACTAGGTGGCTCACACTCTCATCTGTATTAGTTTGTACTTGGGAGCAATGAAATGATGCAAAGGTGTATTTTTTAGAAGAACTGCCTAAACAGGAATTCCAACGTGTATTGGAATCTGATGAGAAATACCAAAGGATCAGAGAACTGTCTTGTCTCTCCTCCTGTTGTATCAGGCTGCAATGGGTCCCCAGACACTCGTTTCTCTTGGAAAACGTTGTAGCTGATGAGCACGCCAGGCGGGGAGCGCTACTTGTGCTCTCTGCAATCCCTTGTAGTCTCTCTTTGATTTCTCATGTCCACTCTTCTCTTTTCTCAGACTGGAGGCATACTGTCTCATCTAAATTTTTCCACATGCAGGTCCCCTCGATTTCCACTGAGGAACTTGTGTTCTCTCTCGTCTATGCTGCAACAAACACAGCCTTCTGTTAAGTTTTTATGTCTCGAGGATTGGCAGAATCAAGAATCCTTCCTGGAGCACCTGTTTACACTTGTCCCAGGACACCTCTCATCTCATTCTGCACTGTTTAGCTACGAACGTTTTGCACTGCTCACTCTTTGGTGATTCTCTGTCTCTGTACAACTTCTGGTCCAGACCCTGGGGAGTTGCCTGGCTTCTGGGGCTCCATGGTTTTCTGCCATGCTCCCATCCCTCGGAGGGGGTCGGGTAACAACAACAACAAATTAGGAACTTAATACCACAAATATAAATAGGAAAGGGGTAGTACCACATCGCAAAATAGGCTTACCAATAAATAGTTTTGTCTTTAACCGTGAAAGCAAACACCATTTTCTGCTTCAATCAGTTTTGATTTTGTTTCAATCCCTGCTCCCTCACCGGTATCAATAATAGTTTGTGGCAAGACTTTGTGAGCATTGCCAGTCATGATTAAGAGAATATGATGATCACAATTTTGTGTACAAGAATTGTGAAAGTGCATAAAATTCAATAACTTTTCACTACTGGTCACACAAGGACCGGATTGGTGAAGCTGGCGCAGCTGGTTGCATTAAAACCCTGTCAAATAATGCTGTCATGAACTAAAATGCAAAACTCGGTCATTACTGATAGAAGGCCCTGCCGGGTGGCGCTGACAAAGCTGGCTAGTTTATTGACATTTTTTCAGTATTGGTTGTGCTGTAGGTTTGTTGTTGCTATGCTTAATTGGTCAGATAGGCGGTGTGAGAAGTTGGATAAGAATGATGTAAAAATTAATTATAGGACAAGGAGAAAAGATTTTGTGCATGTCTTGTGCATGTACAAAGTAAAGTACAGTAAGCTGGGATTTCAAGGTTTGGTGCAGAATTCAGCAAAAGAATGACACAAGTGTGTCAAAGGACAGATTTTCAAATGATGCCAGACAAATTACTGGCGCTTTTATTCAAGTTGTAGCTGTTTCCGATCAGTTGTTCACGACCAGCCAAACAATTGTTTTATTAGACGCAGCACTTTCAGAAAAAGTTGCAGTTGGTGAATCAAAATGGATATTTAAGCTTGCTGAATTAGACGTGTCTCATAGAAGTGGCGATCATTAAGAGTGATATATTTCAGAGCATATTTAATAGTATTGTGATAGCAAAACAGTTTTCAATGGCTCAACATCGTACATTATTTAGGATGGAATTCAAATCTTGAAAATGATCTTTGTCGCAATTTAGCAAAACAGAAAATGCGCTTACTTTAATCTTTGATGAAACCACTACTATGCAAAGGAAGAGACAAATAGATATACTCGTTTGTTTTTAGTGTGAAGACACACACAAGGCAGTCACTAAGTACTTGACCTCTTTCTTTTTGGAAGGGCGACTGCTGCAGTTATGCTTAAAACCTGCATAATTATATAACAGAAAAATTTTAGAAAAAAAGCACCAAAGAAGAATTGCTGTCTATTAAAACAGAAATTACCAGAATTTAAAAAAGCACTTGCACATCTGGCTGCACTCCACTGTTTATGTTTCTCTAAGCACAATGCGTAGTTTCTTTGTGCTTTTAACAGTTTGCAAATGCAATTTTGGTATAGTATATTGTCACTTTCTGTATTTTCTGGTAACAGTAGCATGAAGGTAAAGGTAACAAGCTGTTGGTTTTTTACATGCATTTAGCCATGCAGCATTTTAGTAAGGCCATACGTACATTTATCTTTTAAAAATGCTACCATTTTTTTAGTGCTTGCTTGAAGGACATACTGCTAAATTTTACAGAAATCATATCAATTCTCTGTCTTTGCCACGAAAACGTGGTCTATGGCTTGTACTTTTACACGATAATTTCACTTATCACAATAACTGTAAGTGCTTGACTTTGAGTTAGTTTGCACTACCCTAGATGCAATTAGGTGACGACCAAGTGATACATTTGCAGCCACAGATGTTTGGTCATACAAATTGGCATACACTACGAATAGTCATTAGCTGTTGGCCAAATATTTAATGGTTTATTTCAAAAGTTCCACAACAATTACTTTGATGCCTCTACCCCCTTCCCCACAATGTTACATTTATACTTTCAAGAAAATGGTGAAATAAACAGATAAAAGTTTGTGAAATGATTGACTGCTTCCATTGTGAGCAAGTCCACTGCCTACGTACATCCTCGAAACAGGGCTTAGTTTTTTCTTTTGACTGAATTTATGTCAGAACCATGCAACATACATGCAGCCATAGGCTTTAGGTCATACAGATAGGCATACAATTACAAAAATATTTAGTAGCAGTCCTAATATCAAATGGGTTATTTCTGGAAGTACATATCAATCACTGAGGTGCCCTTGTCATAATCTTGAGATTGTGCTTCCATGCACTTCATCAAATGAATTTGCAAACGTTTGTGAAATCGTTGGCTGTTTCAAATATGAGCAAGTCCAGTTTGTAAGTATGCCTACGCTGGAAACGGCAATTAAGACATAAGCAGGAGCTTGAGAAATATACTGGCTGTGCACAACCCCCTATAATGTTTTATTTAATCGATTCGATTTTAGAACAAGAATTGGCTATGTCAAAATTATGAACTTTTTATTATTTTCACTAGTATCAATTGGGTAAAGCTGGTGCAGCCGTCTGGTCAATATTTTTAACCTTGACATTACTGATGGAGGTCTGCGATTACAGTAATTAACTTAATTGTGAATGCTTTTCCTTGGGTTAATATCCGATTTCGAAGCTGCAATCATGCCAAGATTAAGCAACATACTCTCAATCAGAGGCTTGTGCTGATTCAAATTTGCGTATAATTACAAAAAAATGTCATTACTGGTGGGCATAATTGTTACCGTAACTTATTCTTGAAAATGCCTATCATTTTGGCACCCTTTCACAACTTTGGTGTGCTTTCAAGCACTCACTAAATTTAACAAATAAAACTTTATAAAGATTAAGGATGTCTATGCTGAAAACAAGGCAAACAAGATGTTGCCAAAGACTTGTGAAACTCGGGAGACATGTAGTGGCTATGTGCAACCCCATAATTTTTCTTAATTGATTGCGTTTCGAAAAATGCTAGTTTTGTCTCAGAAAGAAATTCAGCCATATCAAAAATATAAACTTTATTTTTGTATTATGTTAGAGAAACTTTATAAATGAAGCTTAAGCATTTGGAAATAATTTTAGAAAACTTTAGAAGGATTTAGACATCCTAAACTTATGTTGGAGCAATATGAAACAACTTCTCATTTAGCAGGTTTTTTCGCTGTGTAGCTTGTATATTAATTTGCATTTTGCATTAATTTGTCTTAAGCAATGGCTTATACAGTAACACCTTATTTTTTGTCTACAGTAATTGTTATACCAAGTAAACCATATCTATCAATTTAAGTGCAAACTGTTTTGAACTGACTAAGATTATTGAAAGTTGGTAGATTTTAAATAGAGAAAGCAAGAAATTATGTCATTCTGCTTAGTAATGATAAAAATTTCAATTTCAAAGGTCCGTAACTTTAGCCACTGTTGTCTAAATTTCAAATGTTTTATTTTTTTACCAGGATGTTTTCTAAGTTTTTGGTGTTTATAAAGGTAGATCAAGACTGGGTTAAGAAAGACATAGCTAGTGTTGAAAGATGCTCAGGACTGGTCTTTGAGCTTCTCAATTTATAACAACCATTAGTTTTTTCCTTTACAAATGTTCCCTTCATGAAGCTGGCACAGCTGAACCAATGTTTTTATCTTTACATAGACGATAGCTAGTGCTACTTGCCAGCATGTAGCATTTACACTTTTTTCTTATCTAGGAAAAATATTGTAACGGAGTATAACTCAGCGGCTACTAGTCTAAATTCGACTCGTTCTGAAAAAGTTTTGAAGTCACATATTTTTTAAATTTTTGTAGAAGTAAATATGCTCGTTTGCTTTTCAACATGCAATTTTTGTTCAGTCATAGTTGTGAAACAAGTTGTAGAAAACTTTTTGTACAAAGTCACAGAAGTGTATGGTTTTTATTTTAAACCGATTTTACCCTTGTATTTTCTTACTCCACCTCATGTATTTAATTTGAAATTACGGTACATTGCTTTTTGATTCGTTAATTTACAAAATCAATTAAGCAATTTGATATTTCATTAGGCGTACATGTTTTCAGTGTGTGCTTTCCAAATAATGCTGTAGAGCTGCAGCACCACAAATCTTTGGTGGTGTTGCTGATTCAGGATACCTTGGCTTTGGCGATTTTCATTGAATTTTTTTTACGAATTTGTTGCTTTGGAATAATGACTACAACATGAACTGGCAGGCTACCTGTAATGCCAATGATTGGTTTTGTTTTTGGATAAACAACACTAACTGGCTAGGTGGTGTAGTGGTTAGAGACCAACTTGGGAGCTAGTAGCTCTGAGTTTAATTCCCTTGTTGAGTCCTAGCGAAAGGCTTAAAAATTCTATTCGCAGCTAGGCACTCAGCACAAAAGGGATAGTGTGGAGAAAAAGCTGGTGAGTTTGCTCGTTGTGCTCTTGGGAAAAGTACTTGCTGAGATTTTTTCATCTATGTGCGGCAAGCAGGTGGTTTACTAAGTAGTTTACTCATGGTGAAGACCCAATATGACTAAAAACGTACAAACACAGCATCAACTCATTCACATAAATGTACAATAGCATTAAATAGCGCTCTAAAATGGTATATTTTGGTAGAACTAAAATCTTTATTAAAATATATGTGATTTACACGATTCTATTCAGCATGGCAATCAAGTTTTTATGAGATGGTTCATAACAAAATTTTGACTTCGTAGTCACTAAACTAAATCATATCTAAGTTGTGATATATTTTGCTGAATACTACATTAGCAATGTCTTTTTTTCAGCTTGCATGCTCCATACTGCTGAAACCCAGTTTGGTGTGTATGTGGGAAAGTTGTAGCTAATTTGGGATCTGGTTTAATGGAATATGATTTTTGTTTGGAAATTGATATAGATGATGGTGAGTTTATTGTGTTTTACATTCGCTCTTATAACAGTTTTTTTTTGTATAAAAATGTGAACTATTTTGCATGTTTGAGTGATTTGAACATCATTTTATGATGACAATTAAATGGTCATGAGTTTTAAACGTCATGACTCAAGACTTTTGAGGTAAGCTCTTAGTAATGATATCCTCTGTTTGGGAAATTCTACGAGCCGTGTTCCTTGTAAGATTTTAGTAAATGCGTAACCGCCGGCGCAAGTGCGAATTGCTAGCAAATGTACGAATACCGCCGGACAAATTTTGGCTGACATTGCTGAACAAACCGTTACACCAGCTTAAGTAACATATTTAAAAGGTGTAAAAATAGATATGTACTGTAGCCGACTGGCTATTTATTCAGTGTATACGCTAAGCTAACGTTGCTACCGTAAAGTTTACCCATAACGTTGATTTGCGTATAACCGCACCTTATGTATTTTCCTCAGACGTATTTTGTTTTATTGCGACACGTTATCTAGTTCAGTGCTTTTCAACCGTTTTTTGCATGTGACCCAATTTCAAAATGCACGGAAGTATTTGCCCTGGTTATATATTTTTTCATTTCTACGAGCGACCTCAAAAAAGTTATCGAAGTAAATTTCAAGGGTGTTGTCGAAATAATATATAAAAATAAGGCGTTAAGAAAAAGTTTTCCAATTTCACTTGATATGAAAGCTAAATAAAGTACTAGCCCAGCGAAGACCATAGTCCATCGATTAAAAATCACTGATTTAAGCGATCATTTATCACAAATGATCTTTTTGTTTTTTGATCCGATCAAGACGCCAGGTTGAGATTTGCATCTTGTTTACTCTGCTCTGTCTTTCTCAGCGTGAACTCAAGGTAACTGCGCGTCAAGGACTTAAACATAAGTTCGAACAACAAGCGCCGAGTTTTAAAAATTTTGCAGGAAAGGAGAGAAATCTGTGACAATGCGCTTCGGTGACGTAATAATTAGCGTGATTATGTGAGCCCCAAAATGTTCACAAACAGGTAGTTTATTGGTTATTGTAAGGCGGCGGCAAAATACCTGGCTATTTCTCTTTGACCAGTTAATTTAGATTAAATTTGGTCTCTCACACTCTACGGCCTTTGCACAGAGATTCGTCAGCACTTTGGAATGGCAGGTTAACAATGCGCGTAAATAAAATTAATTCTTTGCGGACACCCGACATGAGCATTGAGAAATAGGACTTTCATGAAGTGATGGGATGTTAGGTAGGTTACCACGATTATGACACAAGAACAACAATTACTCGCGAACTTTAATTGTTGCTTAATTAACGTCAATAATTTAAATTGAACAATTTACATTTCTCCATCACAATCAATTAAAAAACAAGGTTTTGCAAGTAAACTTTCAAACTGAAATCGGAAAGTATTTTCGGATCAAAGCCGCGCAACTTGAAAAGGAAACTAAAATTTTTTTCTGACGTAGCTGTAGTAGAATGTGCGTCTTGCTTTCTTCGTAAAGCATATCTCAGAAGGCAATGTTATTCATGAGCGACAACATATTTTACCGCCAGTCACGTCAACTAATTTCACAAACCACGCAGAAAAACAAATGGGTTAATTTTTAGGAAGTTTTGTCCCAGATGCGAAAAAATAGCGAATCGTCGTCAATTGGCAGGTATTGCGGTGAAAGTAATGGTAGGTTTGAGGCACTTCTGAAGCTAGTTTACCGAACCCTCGTTGAGAGTCGCGGTAACATAGCTTGATAAATATCTTTTTCGTTCTTATTACGTTTTAATTAACGATTCACCAAATCCGTGAAAAGAAGTAAATATCTGAAAAATTTAAATTTTTATCTTTGTGTAAAGCATTCGAAAATTGGCTGAAGGAAAAAGAAAAATTCGTGGCCGCAAATATTGGCAAGTTTGGTAAACGTAGCTTTAAAGTCTAGTAAAAAAATTGAAATGCTAACATTTGTAACTACAAATAAAACTACAGGGTTCCATTTAGAGGTGCTAACTGTAAAAAATATTAAGGTCTATTCATTTAGCACCACCTAGTTTTACTGCATATGCGAGGGGGCTGCACTACCCAGAAACAATTTTGGGGGAACCTAGCTTACTTCACCCTGCGCCACTGTTTACAGGTGGATGTAGAAAACTGCAATAGCCACGCGTGCACAATTACACTTTAGCAAAATTTTTTAACGCATTACACGAGTTTTTGTTAATTTCGACTATTTAGCAATTTTTTTCAAGGCTGGTTTCCATTAGGCGTAGATTGCAGTCGTTGCAGCGCTCTCGTTGCGCGCATAATAATAAATAGAGAAACAAAGAATTTTTCACGCCACGCCTGCAATCTACCCCGAATGGAAACCAGGCTTTACACCGGTAAACCAGATTGGAGAGGGCACGTAATGTTGAATCAAAAGACAATTTCGGAATGGTCAATTGTGAATGGCAGTGATTTTAAATTCAATAACGTCACAGGCAAATTTTACTGTATTTTAAATTACCTTTCAAGAAATTAAAATAAAAAAGGCTAGATTTCAACTTAAACGTTTTTAGAAAGATCGAAACTACAATTTACATTTTTTCACGTTTTAAGGTTTACTTCAATCATGACTGGTAAGCTTTCGCAGTACAATCTGTCAGCTACTTTTTTTTTTGAAAAAAAATTCCGGAAGGAATTTAAAACTAAAATTGGTTAGAAGTCTTATTAAAAAGGCTATTTATTTGTAACGTACAAAAACTAAATCATTTCCTCAAAAAATGGTGTTTTTGTGCTAAACGGAAACCGAGAGCTAAGTGCTTTTTTATCTTAACAAGCACTATTGAAGTTAGCGTTGGAAGGTAAAGAAAACGTACAGAATTTGCACAATCATTCAAACTTCCTTCGAAAAATGAGTTTTTGTGTTGAAACTGAAGTTTGAAAGCTGCTTGCTATTACTGCTCTTAAGCTACGATTGAAATCGGCTGGAAAAAAGTAAAGAAAAATAAAGTTGATCTTATTTTAGGTCAATTCCTTGAGAGATAATTAGTAATACAAAAAAACTGTGTGGCAGTATTTTAAGTCGCCGTCACTAGCTGTTTCACAGCCGGGTACTTGTGGGTTATCTGTCACCACTTTTTTTCACCAGGTATTAAATTACTATTATTTAACTGTATATATAATGTTTAAGCCTAAAATGAGTTTGGAAGGCAGTGTACACTGAAGGGGCAGGCCCGGTATGTAAATGTATGGGGCAGTGTACACTGGAAGGGAGTGTACAGGGTTAGGTTTATTAAATTAAAAAAAAGTGGTGACAGATAACCCATAAGTACCCACAGCCGCGTGATGTTTGTGTGACACGTTGCACTGCTTTAAAAAAGCGTCTGTCCTAACTTGGATTTCTTTTCTATGTCTCCCACGCGTTAAACAGTTGGTTGAAGATTTTGCTTGCAAAATTGCGAAAATTTTGACAAACTTAAATTTAAAAAAAGTTACCAAAAACCGCCGGACTTTTTTTACGCACTGTTCAATTTTAACTGCGAATACACCGGACATAATTTTGCAAATTTGCACTTTTTTGCGTTTAACCTCTTAAAGCATTGTATATTTTGAAAAAATATGTCGATTCTGCTGCCAGACGCACCATCTATTGCAAGAAGAACGAATATTCTTGTTTCTGTATCATATTTCACAGCCTATTGCGAGTAAATACGGCCCTGTGCTCCTTCAATGCTTCAAACTTAATTTGGATGAACATATACGGGATAATGCAAAAGTGATTTGTAAACCACTTATGAATATTTTCGGGTTAATCCTGTAAGGGGTTAAAGGGAGCACTGCCTACAAGCAACAAGCGCGTTGAAAATAGCGTCAAGCAATTCAAGCAAAATGTTAAGGACTTGGAAACTAGTAATAGTTTTGATGCGTGGCACCTTTGTTATATGGAGGGTAAAAATACTGTACTGTCTTGTTCATTCTGTCATGATTATAGATCAATGACTACAGCATGATTGACTTATTGTGTGATGGATTGTGGATGTAGTACCAAGGTGTTATTTATGCCCAATCTATGCCCAATGGAAACCAGCATCTATTGACTGCTACAAATTGTTGAAGCGATTGCAGCAATTGTTGTGGTCGTCTGAACACCAATTGATTCAAGATGTTGGAACACGTTCGAATTCAGCAAGATTCAAACTACGCCGACAAGCTGTAAAATCCATTCGAACGAGATCTTCCGACATTTGCGAATAAACGAGGATTAGTTGCCGACAATCTTTTGACGGGGTTTCGAAACAAACCAGCGCGGAAAAAACAATTTTTATCTTTCCTGCTCTTTCGGTTCTTGAGATTATACTCTGCTAAAAGTAATTATGATTTTGGTGGAAGATGCTAAACAGTCAGTTAAGAGGATCAATGCGACGTCGATTTTAGTCTGCTTCTTGCCATCTTTATCTAACTTCAGAGAATACCAGCATTGAAACTTTGCTCGACGCTTGGCATAAATCACGTTTGCTGACGACCTGCCGTAGACGACCAACAAGCAGTGGATGAGCCGGTTGAGCGAGATCTTTCTTCTCTTTTTCAGAGACAGGAAATGCTGTTTCCGCATCATCACGTACTTCGCCAACTTCGTGCAGAGTGCGAAGGCGCTGAGCCTAAAGCGGATAATCCCGAAACATTTGTTTTGAAAACGACAACTTCAATATCCTAGTTTTTTAAGACAGCTGCAGATACAAGCTTCCTACTCCAAAGAATTAGAAAAACACCACACTATACCTCCGATTGCTTAGACCGAGAATTCCTTCCAATGGTGAAGGTCAACGAACGTATTACTGGCCTGGTTGAGTCAGCGGCGATTAATTTTTTTGTGCTCCCCGCTAAGTGTCGCTCTGGGGCTATTTTCTATTGCCGGTCTGATTTAAATCAATAACAAAAATTCGCTGACCGCATGCAAAGAAGAATTACTGCTTTTTGTGACTAGTAATTGCAAAGAACTATTAATATAAATTCAAAGCCTGTGTTTAACGCTTTGTACGGTAGTTCTGCCAAGTAAAGCCACGTTCATTGAGTGAGCTTCCACTTATCTATGAATGTGTAAAACACATTTTCACATGACTTGCAATTTGTTAACACCAGAAAAGTTTATAAAAACTTCTACCCCGCTTCCGTTAATGTTAATTTGTACTTTTTACTGGATTGCATCCACGAAAATCTGCGTGAAATTTATTCACAGTTTTTTCCTTGATCACTGTTTTACGAGATTTAGTTTTTTACTCTTTTCATTCGCTTTTTTTAATTTATCTAGTAAAAAAGGAACTTTTCATTTTTATGCTCAGGCAGCGGCAAGCAGAAGCAGAACTTCACTGCCTTATTAATATTACAACAAGCCTGGATTTGAACACTTGATTTGAACTTAACTCTGAGTCTCGCGATTATAATATTACGATTTTCTGCTCATTAACAAAATCAGTTTACTTAAAAATTGATTTGTGATCTTATTTCTCACCCAAATTTCAAATTTGTTTACTAAACTATTTTGAAATTTTTTAGATTAAGAAAATGTATATACTGATAAAGAAATACTTTGTTTTCATTACGCAAATTAAAAAAATACAAAACAAGTAACCCGTATTCGCAAACCAGAAAACAGTCGCGTTCGCAGACCAGAATGCTTTGTAATTCCAAAACTTAGACATTATTTCTCAACCAGTTGTCAAAATTTTACAAACAAATAATCTCCAGATCTTGTGGAATGATAAAATGTATAAGTTGCTGAAGAACTATTTTGTTTTTATTACGCAAATTAGAAAAAACAAGTAGCCCATATTTAAAGGGGACAATCAAAGTTGCGCTTGCACGATAGAACTAAATAGCTATAGCAGGCATAGAACAGACATGGCAAGCATAGTAGATGCTTGTACTAGTGCATAGTAAGAATCACACATGCCTTTACTATGCCCAACTGATGCATAATGTGCGTGTATTACGCCCACTGTGCCTAATGTTCCTGTACTATGCCTACCTGACGCCCAAAATGCCTGTACTATCCCAGTGTTTCCCAAACTGCATGCCGCGGCATCAAGTGTGCTTACCTTTTTTGCACCGTGCCAGGCATTGTAACAGAGTTAGGGATGGTTATAAAGTGGCACACTAGGCATATACTAGTGCATAGTAGGCATGGTACATGCCTATACCATGATATAGGCATCTACCAGGCCTGCATTGTGATTAAGATAGCTGAATTATGTCTACTGTGCTTATTATGCTTGCACTAAACCTAGTAGCGCTAAACAGGTACAGAAGACATGGTAGGCGTGTTTGCCTGCTATGCCTATTTATAACCACCAGCACTTGCTAACCAAATTGCTTTGTTCTTCAAAATTATGGGACATTATTTGTCAAGCGATCGTCCAAATTTTGAGCATAACGAAACGCAAAATATTGTTTTCCAACTTTTATCCGTTGATGACATGCATATTATATTATACTACAGAAATATTTTATTTTTAATGCGCTAATTAGAAAACAAAACAAGTAACCCGTATTTGCAGACCAGAAAAAGAGCCACGTTTGCAACTTATAAGCGCTATTTGATTTGGACGGTTTTTCCTGCTAGAAATATGCCGACCACCTGCTGTTTTCGACGAAAATAAACGAGGCAAAAAATTTTGAAAGCACGTTGGAAATGCAAGTAGATAGTAAAGCGAACTTCGCTAATTTATCAATGACAGAATAAAAAAGTGAAGAGAAAAAGTTTTGCTGATTTGTGACGTCATTGAAAGGTTTGTACACATGATGGCAAATTGAAAATAACAATGCGTTGGTTTCCCAGACAAAACATTATTTTTGGGCGCAGTTAAACGAGATTAGATGAAGCGAGGTATTCCCTGCATCAATAACGTTTGAAAAATAGCAGCCAAGAAAGCAATACACCGGCGCGATGGTGTAGTGGTTAGAGCGTCCGCCTCGTAGTCGGTAGACCTGGGGTTCATTCCCTAAGTCGAGTCATACCAAAAGACTTTAAAAAAATGGTATTCACAGCCTCCCTGCTTGGCGCTCAGCATATAAAAGGGATAGTGTGGAGAACAAGCCGGCAAGCTTGCTTGTTGTGTCCTTGGGCAAGGCACTTAACGGGACGCCTCCACCTTTATGTGGTAGACAGATGGCCCTCCCGTACTTCACCGGGTTACATTTGTGCAGTTGCTAACCCAGCATGCCAGACGACTCTTGGGTACCCACCAATGGCAGTCCGTCTTGCTGGTGGTGGGGCTACCAGTCACTCATGACTGGTTCGAAATGGGCTGCCATCTTTCTTCCCCTAGCCTAATTTTTCAATTAAGTTGACGGCATGAAGCTGAATTGCCGTTTATGCCGTACCTCCATCCCGAGGAAGAGGAGGGGTAAACAAACAAACAAAAGAAAGCAATAGAGTCTTGTAATTGTTATAAAAGAAGCAGGGGCACCCAAAGGTTTTACAGTTCGGGCCGCATTTCACTGATGTGGGGTCTTAACGGCCGGCCTAAAAGCTGTTTTTGGGGGGATTCGTCTGGTCTAACTTACGGTTACCCATTCTGATGAAGCCAAATTAGTGTTTCAAACTCTGTTTTTTTGCAGACAAATGGGTGCTGGTTTAGTATGTGATCCACCCAAGAAATATGATCTACCACTACCATACATAAGAGTATTTAACTAAAAAAGAATTTATTTTATACAATCATACATAAGAAATGAGATTAGGGTTGGGTTAGGGTTAGCTAAAATTAGAACATTGCAATTTATCTATTATCTCGTACTCTCTTAACCGACGCGATGGCGTAGTGGTTAGAGCATCCGCTTCATTGTCGGTATACCTGGGGTTCAATCCCCTTGTCGAGTCAAACCCAAAGACTTAAAAAAAATAGTATCCACAGCTTCCCTGCTTGGCGCTCGGCATTTATGGGAGGTTGTGGAGAACAAGCCGGCAAGTTCGCTTGTTGTGTCCTTGGGCAAGGCACTCAACGGGACGCCTCCGCCTTTATGTGGAAAACAGGTGGCCAGGCCTGGAGAGGGATGGGCTCGGCCAGGCGTCTCAGTCTTAGATTCGCTGCATGATGAACACAACCAAAAACAAATTGGTCATCTGCAGCGCCCCAACGCCAATTAGGGCGCTGGGGTGGGATAAGTAAAAAAAGACAAAAGCTAAAATGTATTTAAAATTAAATTGCTAAAAAAAACTGCTTAAATTAAAAAATGTCTTTTTTTCCGGTACTGTAGTCTGTATTGGCGGTAGAATTTATATATTTATAAAAATAACATTGATTTGAAAGTTATTAAGCGAAGAGGGAAATTGTAAACTGTAAACCTTGCAACTAATTGGCAAAGCAGCATACGGGCGTAAGGGGCATTAACAAAATATTAAAATGAATATGCCAGGAAACAATAACGAGTATACCACCCAACCAATTTAGACGAGACCATCCCTGGACGCGTTTCGTCCTTTTGGACTCATCAGCAGGGCCCGTCCCGTCACAGTGTGAATTTAAAAATAACATTCACTGCACATTTGTTTAGGTGATTTAGTTGGACGTACTGTAGTACAGATATGTCCTCATTATCGGATGAAAGTTCAACATCTTTCAGTAAGAATGCTAAAAATGTCATTTTTGTGTCATATCAATTAAAGCATCGTTTGTGAAACAATATCCATCAAGATGAATGCGTTTTATTTAAAGCTTGTGGAAAGTCATGTATTTTAATTACTTATGTAGCCGCCGTGGTGTAGTGGTATCGTTACGGGCTTCAGAGCGAAAGGTTTAGAGTTCAAAGCTCTATAGAAGCACCACCGGTATTCGTCAGGAAGGACATCCGGAATTTAAAGTGGTAGGTTGCTCCAGTACGAAGTCTGGTTCGAAAGCGAGTGTGTAGTGGTAGAAATACATTGAATCAGCACGTCTGAGCCTGCGAAACGCGGAAAAAATGACGTAAAACCGACTTTCTTTTTTTTTTCTTCTGTCTGTTCGCAATCCGTCTTTGTGGTTATAAGGCAAATATTGTTTAGACTTGCGTTAATGTTGTAGATTAGAGGTGGGCAAACCATGGCCCGCGGGTCGCATGTAGCCCGCCAGAGCATTTTGTGCGGCCCGCCAACACTTATAGAAACTTTCATGTATTTAATTTAATATGACGGGTGGCCGCACTTGCCGAACTAAAGAGCTAAAAATGATAGAAGCCATCATTGAAAGAGTTGCTACGCAATTCTTAGTTTGAATTAACGCATTTTCCGTTTAAATAGAGGGTGATAACCATTTTTTTGGACACCATCATTTTCAAAGCCCTGTAATACGACATTGCAAGAAGCTATTGCAAGCTCTTGCATTGTACAGCTATTGCAAGATTTTGAGCAATGGCCCTCGGCCAACTCTTAAATGGTCAGTGTGGCTCTCCGACTGAAAACTTTGCCCATCTCTGCTGTAGATGATTCAAAATGCGAATGAAATATATTTCTTTATGGTGACTAAAGCATTGCATCCGAGTAGCCTGCAAGTGATTTCCTATACACCAATACAACGCAAAACCATTGCTTTTAACTCGCAACATGCTTATCACGAGCTCAGTTACTTTCAAGAATCATGCTTTGTTTCGCTTGTGCGTTTATATCGCTGCCAACAAATTAATATTTGTTGTGTGTTTCAGTTGATCATTAAACTAAAGGAAACAGAAAACTGCTGTCGGATAAAGCACTAGGTGAATATTATGAGTTACCAAGTTTTTACTTTACATCTGTATTATAAAGCAATGGTTTGCAATCTTTTAAATTCACTACATCCTCTACGCTGTCTGAAGTTATTTGTCACCTCCATCACCAAAATCCTAATATTTGTTGTTTGCTTCAGGTGATCTGCAACCTAAAGGAAACAGAAGACAGCTTGATGATGCACTAGGTAAGCTTTATGAGTTGCCGAGTTTATATTTTACGTCAATACTGTAAAGTGGTAATTTCCAATCTTTTCAAAATGCTATACTGTATTCGTTGCTCTATCTCCGGTTATTCTTCACCTCCCTGCATATACCATTGTCGCTACAAAGCAAACTTGACTTTTTCTTTTTGAAAATCAACTTTAAAAACGGCTAATTTTGTCACCAAGGTAGCTGGAAGATCTACTTTGACGCCCATGCTTTTAGAAGTTTCTGCTTACCTCCCTTAGAGAGGTCAGTTTTCTTGTTGGTCGCCACTGCTATAAAGCATAGATTTTTTTTCTATTTGTTTGTTTTAATTCTTCTTATCTGTGAACTTACTTGCACAGAACTTCGCATTATTGATCAGAAATCTGAAATAAGAGTCATAAGGGGTTTATGACGTTATAGTAATTTTTAAATCGATTGCTGGAGCCAAATATTTTAAATCGTCACCTTTAAAAGAAAAATAATTCTAGATATCTATTCACCAAACTTTGCTCAAAGTCTCTCAAAAGAAGGTGATAAATTTATTTGTTTGTCTAAGTTTACCATGTTATTGTATAAAATAATTCTGTCTATAACGCGGATAGCGAATTATTTGTCCCTAAAAAAATGATTTCACTCATACTACAGAGCCTTGCACAAACGAAAACTCATGGCGAATTAATTTCGCTTTAAGCGTGTGATTGATATAAGTCAGGGTTGTCAAACTCATTCAGTGCTGCGGGCCACATTTACATACCTGGATTTTATATGGGCCAGACTCTATTGAAAAAAAATTTCAGCAGGCAAGACTGTGTATGGGTGGTCCCCAAACTTTTTTGTCTGCCGGCACAGGAAACCAGTTGATGAAATTTCGCGGCAAACCCGCCACGCAAATCTATTTCCATTGATGGCGTGAGGCATTATTTGGAGATCACCACTTCTCCGGGAAACAATCTCCGGAGATGGTATGATGTAGCCCGAGATGGTGCTGATCTAAAAAAAAAAAGGTCATTACCTCTCTCGCCGTAACTGTTAGAACAAAGTCAGGGTAGCACGCTGGCGCAAGTATTTCCCTGCCATGTCGCGTTTTTTTACAAAAACAAAGCATTGTTCGCGGTTTTAAGCAGCGTGTTACCTATCACTGCGATTCTGCCGAAATTGATTGAGAACCATTTCGGATTAAATTCGTTTGCGGGCCGTACGTTTGACAACTCTGATATAAGTTCAAGTAAATTCATAGCGAATTCATTTCGCTTTAAGCGTGTAATTGATATAAATGAATGAGCGGAATTGATTTATTGACGTAATATTTTCATGTTTGTTGATTGAAAGTGGTAGCAGTTAATTCAATTTTAATCCTGTTTGGTCCGCTTAACGGATTTGGCCGGATACATCCCACTCTTTCAACCATCGTTCGCTCTTCGTCTCTCTACATCGCTCGATCCAAGGTATCTCCCTCCTCAAACCAATCTTCTGTTTTGTTTTGAAAGCTTTTGTGTAAATTGCGACATGCATAATGTTAACTTAAATCTTGTTTTGCAGCACATTTCGAACGAGTATATGCAAAGCTCGAATTTTGACAAATGCAGCAAAAGAATTTAAATTCCATGCCGCAAGAATCTTTTAACCGTTTGAATGTGATTCCGTCTTAGTTACCGTTTGAAAGTCCAGAGATACCTAGCGGTATCAAACTTCCTCTGGATTTGATGGAAATAGTTGATGATGTGGAAGACATGCTTAAAGACGAAACTAATTCATCGCTTTAGTAAGTTTCCTTTTGATAAAACTGACAGCAACTGAGATGCGGAATTATGATCATTTTTAACATCCACTGTCTCTTTTGAGCTCTTACTACAATAAGGCTCCAGCTTCGGCAGGTCAGTTTTTATAAAGGTCTGCCTTGATACACAGCACTGGAAAACCTCAATTTCAAGGCGTTAAAAAGGTCGTCTGGAATTGACTGATTCGAAATCGACGCCCCCTCTATCATAATATTGTTTCGGTTGACGATGTGAACCTGTTTTGCTTTTCATGCCGTACTTTCATCACAAAGAAGTAGGAGGGTAAACTTACTTGTGATTCTTTTTTGTTTAACTTGGAAGGTTTTAATGGAGCACCAAATAATGAGTCTATATTAGAAGTTAAATGATTAATTCTTTCAGACGTTTTTTAATATATTTCAGGTTTTTTTTATCTCGGCGGCGTCGGCGGTCACAATGCCTTGATCGGTGCCACAACGTCTTCATTTGTGCCAGAAGAATTATGGCTTAGCTGTTTACCAATAATCTGTCTAAATGGTTAGGTTTAAGTCGAAACTTAATTTCACTTAAATAGTTTGCCAATGATTGTCCAAATGGTTAAGTTTTAGTCTAAATAGTTAAAATTGAGTCAAAACGTAATTTCTCTAAATGGTTGCTTTAGTGCAGTTTTGGCTCCATCAGCGGAGAACAAAAATTTTTATAGATAAATGTGATATATCATGATCAATGCAGCAGCAGCTACTACTGTAAAATATGTTTCCTTATTTCTGTCAGACTTAACCAACACTTTACATAATCGCAGTGGTGTAGTGGTAATGTTGCGGGCTTCAGAGCAAAAGGTTCAGAGTTTAAAACTAGTATTTCAAAACAATTTTAAAATATAGAAACACCACTAGTATTCGTCAAGAAGGGCATCCGAAATTTAAAACGCTATGTTGCTCCAGTACAAAGTCTGGTTCGAAAGCGAGAGTATAGTAGTAGACATACATTGAATCAGCACGTCTGAGCCTGCAAAACGCGGGAAAAATGACGTAAAACCGACTTTCTTTTACGTTAGTTGCAGATAGAACGTCTTTTTCGAATAGCAAAATGGTGTTTTCGTAATTTTTACGTTCTAACTATTTTTGCAGAAGCGGTGAGACAAAATTATGTGACTGCGCATGTCACGGATTACGAAGTTGACACAACCATCAAAATGTGGCTCAAGTTCACTTCCGACAGAAGTGGAGGTCGGCGTAACAGATAATCCTATTCTTGAATCGTCGACTTTCTCTGGAAAATCAAAAATTCGAACCGTGAGCACTGCTCGCTTAGGCTCGGTCAGGATTTGGCTGAGCAAGTAGTTTTTGTATTATTGTGAAGTGAGTGATTTATACGGTGATCTTTTGATAATGTAGCATATGTCATCTCACCAAGTGAGTTTTAAAGTGTTTTTACGTTTGTTTGATTTTATCCGGTTATAAATTGACGTTTTGCTTTTAAAAGACTGCGTATAGTAGTGTGAGAGGATGCATGTATAGAAAGCAATTAACTGGCATATAATAAACTTGGTCGTGATGTTTTCATCACTTTTAAGGGTAGCTTTTGTTAAATGGTTTTAAATGCATGTTTTCGTAAATTGTTCAAAAGTTTGTTATCTAGGCAACCGTGATACGAATTCCAAAGATGTAGAAGTTAAGTAAACTAATGCGCATTGCTTTCCCTGGAGTGTTGATGTTTAAATCATAAATTCTAATAGATCTTTAAATCATAAATTTTGCATTTGACAAAAAAGAGATAACGGGATCGGTGTTTATTGACCTCACCGCTGCCTGTGATACGGTCTGGCATCAGGGCTTGCGTGTGAAACTGCAACAAACGCTTACCTCCAACCACCTATTAATTTCATAATGGAATTGCTGTGTACTAGGTCCTTTACCCCCCTGTTCACAAGTGATGGACAAAAAAGCCGGTCCTTTAGATTGAAAAATGGCCTAGCCCAAGGATCCATTCTGGTCCCTACTTTATATAACATCTACACAGCTGATTTCCCGAAAACATCTGGCAACTGCGTCATGTATGCAGACGACGTAGCAATCACCTATTCTGCATCAAGTATTGCCAAAGTCGAAGAAAACCTATCTAATGACATGAAGACCATGTGCCAGTGTCTACAAGACTGGCACTTAAGGCTTTCCCGATTCAAAACGGTGCCATCACTGTTCCACCTTAAAAACCATCTGGCTTCTAAATCATTAAAGTAACCTGAGACCCCAACACAATCCTGAACTGTGAGCGATATCCTACATACCTTGAAATCACCCTGGATCGGAGTCACATACAAATACTACTTGCACAAACTAAAACAAAAGGTGTCTTCCCGAGTGGCACTGGTGAGAAAACTGTCTGTAACTAACTGGGGTACCTCATTTGACACTTTGCAAACCTCCACTATTGCTTTTGTATTTGCACCTGCTGAGTATTGTGCCCCTGTCTGGTGCCAAAGTATCACACAAAAACACTAGACATACCTTTGAAGGAAGTAATGTGAATCGTCTCCGGCTGCGTCCGCCCAACCTCTTTGAATTTCTTACCACCACTCTCATGAATACAGCCACCAAGCTGTCACCGGAAAAAACTGTAAACGCTTATACTACAAAGTAGACAACACTGACCACCTTGTACAGCAAAATCCCTCCCAAAAGGCTTAAATCTCGCAAACATTTTCGCCCATTTCTGGAATCACTGCAAGGCTATGACCCTCAGCAGAAACCAATGCCACATAAACTGCAACCACACATCCAAGACTGGTCAAACAAGGCCTTCCTCGGAAAGCCTGGGTCCAACTAAATAGATTGCGAACCGGAATAGGAAAATTTGCTGACTCCGTGGTGAAATGGGAATTTGGTGATGCCAATGTGGAAAACCCCAAACTGCATACCACATTGTCAATGACTGCAAATCAACAGGACCTCCTTGCAACCCAACAGATTTTGACAACCCTATGCTCAAACGATATCTGACGAACTGCAACTTCTGATGAGATTGTCATTCGAACGAAATTCTAATAGACTTAAAAGAGCTAAATGCTTACAATTTCTCGGGAACTAAAAAGACCTTAGCTTTTTGAAATTTATTTAATGGGGGTCACATGCCTTATGATACATGTATTATAAAAAAGCAAAACATGAGGTAACTTTTAAGTGCATTGTACAAATAAAGATTGGAATTTATTAAAAAAGAAGTTAGAGACAAAAAGGGAAACTACGAGCGTAAGACGAGAGCAACAATCTGGTTTGCCTTCCCAAATATGTTTTTGGTGTCTAGTCTAGTATAACGTGCTGAGATAAATTTGCATCTCAATTTGATGACAGTGTTTTTGCTATTTTCCGTCAACTCGCCAATAAGTGGTGCGGTATCCCACACGATTGTTGAAATTTTTCCTGGAGTCCTGCCCAGCTATGGCAAATATTAAGTCATCACACATACCACTAGCCAATAAAATTGCTTAGTTTAATTTCATGGTTCAGGGGTGTCGAATCCGCGGTTCGAGGGCTAAATGGGGCCCGCGACGTAAAATTCTAAGCCCGCGGAAAATTTTGTGGCAATATGTTGACGTCACGTCATGTCTATCAGTTCGATTTTGAAAAAAGGTCTTAAAAGTGAAGTCTGAATATATAACACGTAAAATCCCTCTTTGAAAGTAATTGTTTCCATAAATATGGTCTTCGTTTATTTTTCGGGTAAAAAATGCAAAATTTGTTAATACCAACAAACAGGCTGGATTACAAACTGTGCCGATCCGAAAGTTTTTCAATTGGTTTGAATTTGTCCGGCTTGCAAAAAAGCTTGGACACCATGCTCTATTGCAGGGGTGAGCAATTGTTTTGGCTTGCAAGCCGCATCGCGGTCACGGGAGTTAGCTGAGAGCCGCACTTTTCAACAAACGCATTGATGTATTCTAATTGATTTGCATTTTAGATTTGGTAGAACATTAAAAACCAACAATTATTAGACAAATGAATTAAAGTAGTTTTATTCAATTGAAAATGCAAGCACATCTAATTTTCAAAGTCTATCAATGAAAAAAATGCACCCCATCACGTTCTTCTACATTAATTATTTTTTTTTGTAATTATTTGCTTGAGGCTTTCGCGGGCCGCAGTTTTCCCACCCCTGCTCTATTGTATCAGTTTTACAATTATTGGCAGGTTGTAAAACGTAGCAAAATATTAAAAGAAAACGACAATAATTTGTAGTCATTTCATGTCTAGTTAGTTCTCGGGGAACAGGTGCAGCGCTTCCTCTTATATTTTTGCAGTAAGCTAATGAGAGCTTAGCGGCGCCCACCTCTTCCCCAAGCTCGTTGCCATCTGTCACATAAAAATGGAGGCATCCCATTAAGTCTCCTTGACCAAGAACACAAGCAAGCTTGCCGGCTTGTTCTCCAGGCTATCGCGTTTTGCTGAGTGCCGAGCAGAGAAACTGTGAAAACCATTTTTTAAAGTCGTTGGTGTGATTCAACTTGGGAAATGAACTCCAGGTCTGCGACTACAAAGTGGACGCTTTAACCACTACGCCATCGCGCCCGTTGGTAGAGCAAAACAAAAATTTTGAAGCGCAAATTCCTTCTGAGAAGTCACAGAGCTATGGCCTTGTACATATCTCCTATGCTAAGATGTTTCCTGGTGAATAATTGATTAGAGATACGGAATATGAAGATTGCAGAAAGTAAAGTATTTATATTTTTCAAGCTTTTCGTCTGACGCTTTTCAAGAGAAACCGTTAAAAATAAAGTGAAAAAGAAGAGAGTCCCTTATATAGGGATTCTTTTGAAAAGTGTCAGACGAAATGCTGCAAGAATATGAATGCTGTACTATTCTTGCAAATAAAGCAACAAATAATTTTGCTGCTTAAATCAACCCAAAAAATAATAATCATACCAAATTGATTCGAATAATGTTTTAAATTACTAAACGAAATCCAATTCTGTTTAAGTTTGCGGTATACATTTTTTGAAATCTGTACATAATTTTCGAATACTAGATTGGTCGGTATTTGTGTACACTGTATTGATTTTTCATTATTAAAACATCATTGGTCTGATTTACGAGTATATCGCTTTATAAAGTATGGGGTAGCTGGACTAAAAATGAAACAGCTTCAAAATAAATAAATAAAATAAAACGCTGTAAAATCATCACTTGCTAGCATTGACTAGGTAGTTAATATTGAATAAAAGTGGTCTTTTTTGTCTGCCGGGCGAACTGAAATTCATCGACGCTGCTGGCGTGAATCGTCTGTTTGCACTTTTGACAGGATTTGAAATTTAGTATTGCTGTTTAGTGTATCCAACCTACATTGTGGTTGATATACAGAATTTCCCAAACATATATCTATAGAAGTTTACGCCTTGTTTAACCGAGATTTCGTAGAAAGCAATGATTTTAACACCCTCTGAGACAGCAACACTTGTTAAGAATGGTGATGAAGGGAAGAATGAAAGGAAGAGTTCCTAACGAAAGAAAGAGAATAGTAATAGTGGGTGGAATCAAGAGCGGAAAACATTATCAAAAAAGTGAGCAGAAGAGCAAACAACCGGGAATGGTTGGGAGAATAATACCATGGGAGACTGTCCTTAGAGCAATTTGCCGTTGACAAAGATGAGTTATTTATTTATTCTGTTCGCGACGGTGAATGCTTGAAATATATTTAAATCCTGTGTTACTTTTTGTCCAGTTTTTTGTGGAATAACCTGAAAGATCGTGCTTAACCTTGCGTTGGTACCCTCACAGATTGAAACACTGTTAGTAACCTGGGGTGTTTAAACACCTCAATCTTAAAAGTCATGTTCTGTTGCTTATCATTACATGATATTCAATCAGCTCTTTTTGTAAGTTTTTATAGTTAGCAATAAGAAAATTTTCATTTACTGATACTGAAGAATACTTTTTTATCAGATTAAGTCACTCACAGAAAATAGTTAAATTTTGACATTGCAAAAATTATAAAAGTTTTTGTTGATGTGGAAAGTAATATTTCTAAAATCCGCAAATACCAAGAAAAGCAGAAAACTAATAACTAGATATGCAATTGCTTTAAAAGAAATTCTTCAAGGATCATGTAGTTAGGAAAGGAAAGTTTCCCAGGTAAACATAGCGCTAAAATCCAGAAAACCAATGAAAGGCATGCTTTGTGCCTTGGGGTGATGTCACCGTGTCCGGAAAATTCGTCGTAAACAAGTTTGCCGTAGGAAAACTCGCCTCAGGAAATTTCGCCTAATAGAAAAAATGGCCGCAGACACTTTTGCCGTAAAACAAGTATTTGTGATAAAAACAGTTAGGGTTTGGGTTATTCAATGTGGTTCCGCTCGTTTGGAAGATACTTGTTTTACGGCAAAAGTGTCTTACGGCGATTTCTCCTATTAGGCAAAATTTTCTGAGGGCAGTTTTCCTACGGCAAACTTGTTTACGGCGAATTTTCCTAGAATCAATGTCACACCCCATACCACAATAAATGTCTCTATTCCCTGCTGTGTAAGGTATGGGATTATGAAATTTTCAGTGTTTTATCTTCTCATTTATTTAGGAAGATACTTGGGAGATAGTCCATTTCAGTATTTCCAACTCAAAATTATAATAAAAAAGTTTTTGTGGGGTCTTTAACCACCCCAGAGTACTCACAAGGGGTTAACAATGCACCGTATTTCCCTGTCATAGTCAGAACGCATCGCTAATTATAGAAAATGTAGCAAGTGAATACGCTATCCAAAAGTTAATCTACAATGATATGTTTAGCAATCGTTTAGATTTGCCGATCTAAGTTCTTAGTTTACTTTCTACTGACTACCTTAGTTTTCTAGCTCCCTGCAGAATGCAATACTTTAATTGACCGCGGAAAACTATAACAAGAAAAAAGAGACCGTTCTCACGGTCTCATCTTCAAGATGTTTTTTTGCAGCCAAACACTCAGAAAATGATCATAATAAAAAGTAACTTGTGAGGTCAAACTCATTGTTAAACAGCAACACATAACAACAAAACTCAAGGCTGCTCTATTTGTTTCGCGTGGTTTGCTAAAATTGTTTTGAATAATATATTAATCTGGTCCACATTCAATCCAGTTTTATTAAAACTGCCTCCGGTCTAAATCAAAAAAACTTTGAATCTGACAGAATTTGGAATTCATATTCCATTCTTGCACAACAACTGGACATGGTGCTATCATGAACTATATCGGCAGCATCGTTCACGTGATGAAATTTTACTGCACCTATAATTTCGCTGCAAATCTAATCCTGATCAAGCAGTGGAAAAGCATAGAAATGTTGAACTAAGTCATGAATAAAACTGCAAACTCCTTGTAGTTCCATCATCGCCAGGGCCGTGGGTAAGCTACCCTAAAGTGGTGTTATACGGTCAGCGAGATGCACCAGGTGCTGCGATTTTTTGATCTTCTTAACACTTTTCATTCCTCCGCTTTTCCCTTCCTCGAACTTTCTATCTTAGAAGCTACTTGGCTCATTTGATAACAATTTTTTTTGGAAATTGCCATTTTTTTCTGTGACTGCGTAGGAATCAAAACTATTCCAATATCAGCATAGATATCCATAATGCTGCCAGTTCGTAGAACACATCCTTTTTATTAGAAAACGCGTTCAGCAACGCTGCGTCCTCGAATAAGTACGCCATCAAGTGTTATTCAAATTGGGAATAAGCGGCTGCTTGTAACACAAGCTTTAAACTAAAAATTAGGTAGACAGTTTTAATATAGCTTTGAAAAAAGCTGTTTTAGCCATAAGCTTTTCGTGACGCTCTCATCAGTGGCGGTATCGCGTCAAAAGGGAAGATCTAGAGTGAATGAGTCTTTTATGTGAATAATTTGGATGTTACGTAATCAAGACAGGCCAATGATTGCGTTTGTATTGCAAAGCGCGCGAAAGAAAGATTTCGCAAGTGCGAAAGTTAAAGAAGGCGCGGCAGGAGGCCAAATGCTACGATTATCGAAAGAGTTTGAGAGTGTAAACAAACTCTTTCTGTCTGCATACTTATATCAAGACCCGACGCCCGGTGTTATGCAGACAGAAAGAGTTTGTTTACACTCTCAAACTCTTTCGATAATCGTAGCATTTGGCCTCCTGCCGCGCCTTCTTTAACTTTCGCACTTGCGAAATCTTTCTTTCGCGCGCTTTGCAATACAAACGCAATCATTGGCCTGTCTTGATTACGTAACATCCAAATTATTCACATAAAAGACTCATTCACTCTAGATCTTCCCTTTTGACGCGATACCGCCACTGATGAGAGCGTCACGAAAAGCTTATGGCTAAAACAGCTTTTTTCAAAGCTATATTAAAATTTTGTACCACCAACAAGATTTTTGCGTAGACAGTTTTATATTTGAAAATCGCTTTGGTGATGGCTTATTGAAAGGCACTCATCATCAATGACCCTCATGTTGATTGTGAACAAAAACAAACGCAATCTTGATGAATCACTTTTCTTTTGACGCGATACTAGCAATCGCCACAAATTTTAGCAAAAAAATTTTTGTAAGATGCATTACAAATAATTGACTTAAGCTAACCTGGTAAGTCGATATACCTACCACAAGTATCTACTTAAAAGATATAACTGCAACGTATTTTAAGTTGGTAAAGAATATTTCAGGTTGAATTACAAAGTCATTTAAAAGGTTTGGGAGGCTATTTTTATGTCAGTGTCTAGTCTGACGCAAAACAATGCAGCAATGTGTTTGGCACGTTTAAATAGATGGGGCAACAATATGCGGGAGCGTTAAGTAAGAATTGAGAGATCTTTGGTTATAAAAATAGTCTTCCAAAACATGTTCCTCCATAGATGCTATGTAATAAAATAATATTGATCTACTGGTCTATTTTTTTCTGTTAGTTCCCCTCAAACTTTGTATTTCATGAACTATGTCCCCTATACTGACTTCCAACTATCAAATTAAGACCGTGCTTACTCACAAGCAGCCAATATAATTTCAGAAAATTCTACCCCTTTATTTTCATGATGGCGTGGTAGCATAAATGCAAAATTCTGAAATGAGGCTAAATTGGTTGATACAGGTAATGGCTTAAGTGGATAACCCAAAAACAGGTTTTTGTTCAAAAAAACAATAATTTTTAAAATTTGCAAGATTTCCACTTTGCTCTATGTGATCAGCATATTTTAGGGCAGTGGTCGGCAAAGATTTGTTAAGGGGCCCTAATGAAGACCGCTTTTTAATCATTGCATAGGCTCGTTCACCATCGAGAAACCTGATTGTGAAATAAACAAGCGAGAACTTAAAGAATTTACCACAACATTTTAGTCAAAGATCATTTTTTTGGTTATCAACTTTTTGAAAGATAATTTTAAATGAGTCTATGACGCAAAAAGGAGGGATGTGCAAAATTGTCATATTGGTGTTACATGGGAAGAAGAGGGATAACAAATATCGTGGTATGGCAAACTTGCTATAACAAATTAGAGCTTTCAATTGTTTGATTAAACAGCATTGGAGGCAAATCCGCATAATTAAAGTTTGCTCGATGATTTCCTACACGACGCGTCACTTAAGGGGGAAGGAATTTACAAAAATTGTACATTGCGTCAAATGGGGGACAAGGGGTTAAAAGTCGGATAAGAAAGCATCAAATGATTTATGAATAGCTTTTATTACCGTCATTTTTTTGAGTTAGAATTCTTTGCTTTTACACATCGCGCAGCCCACAGTTGCAAATTATATACAGCCGGCTAAAAAATATCATTGCGTTCCACATTGGACCGCGATCCACTGTTTACCAACCGCTTCAATCTACATATTGTTTTTAGTTTTATGTAATAATTTTCAGCATATTGCCATCATATATACCTGATTCTTGAATTCTAATTCTAAGCAGCCGTGTCCTCAGCGAAAATTTTTGTGAAAGAGAGAGAGAGAGAGTTTATTTTTACTTTTGCGTAGCAATACAATATATACAGCAAAAATGTAATGTAAGAATACACTGGTTGCAAAAGCCAGGGAAGGTCGAGGAATCTTTGGGTTATGGAGTCAAGATAGGCCTACTCCCTGACCTCAAAAGTCAAGTAGATACAGATATTTACGAAAAGAAATAGATAATACTTTCTAAAACGAATAAATAGCTTTTACAAGTCTAGAGTGCTAATTTTTAGGAAATGGCAAAAAAAGAAAAGAGACGGAAAACAATAATGTTACGTGAACATAAATTAAATCACAAGCTTATTTATAAAATGCAGACACGTGCAACCAATGGCTTAATGACGAATGGCATGCGGGTCGCACTGTGGCCCGCCATCTAGTTATATGCGGCTCGCGTGGTGCTCAGTACTGCAGTAAATCATAAAGAATTTCAAAATAACTAGGCCTACTCTTTGATGTGGTCCACAGCGCCACACAGCGAGATTAGCGCTTTGCGTGAAATTGTCGGCCTACCAAACCGTAGCTGGTAATTGATAGAGAGTTATTGGTGCCACATAAGTTCTCTCGCATTTAATTTTGAAGTAAGTGGTTGATATTTTTCGGTAATTTCTTTACTCATTCTATTTTGTTGGTTGCAAGTGTTTATTTCGAATTCTTTGCAGTAGAAGAAAGAGTAATTAAAACTTTTCTTTCAGTTTATATTTCATACAATTTTATGAGTAGCCAAAAAACGAAAAATTAATGTTGAAGGGCGGATGGTTAGTGACGGATGGCAAGTAGGATTTTGTTATCAAACGAATTAAAAAAGTCATCAACCTGATTAGCCTAAGCAAAATTGCTTGTCTAAAAGAGCTGAATATCAAGTGAAACTACAACTCCTTGCATTCAGAAAAGTTTGATAAGGAATTCATGTAAATTGCAAGTAAATAAAGGCATTAAGTTGAAAAATTTTGATACAATTTCATGAAAAGTGACTACAAGGACAACAAAAAGTAATCTTGGTTTATCAAGATTACTCCACAAAAATTCGCTGCGCTAAAGTATTTTCTTTATCTTCCAACGACTTGGCCTATTCCCAAATTTTCTAAAAATTGTCGAACAAATGTGACGTAGATTTTATTTATGTAAATGATACTACATTTTGCTCCAAAAAAATTGATGCCCCCGCGTTCTCAATCAAAATTTAATATTTGATCCGCCAGTGAAAAAGATTGCACATGCCTCATATAAATGTAATGTTTGGAAAGTTGATATTAATTTAATATTGTTAGTTTATATGCCTTTTCGAATAATACTCGATGCAAGTCCTTCAGTTTTAAATCGAGGTCACCCTATAGCTTTAAATCTCTGTAAGAAAGCAACTTTCGTCACAATATTTTTTACTCTAGGGCTAATGCAAAGTGTGCAAATTATCAATCTTGTTTGATATTAATGAATAGTGGCAGTGTTATAAAAAGAGTGATACATGTTTTTGACAGTTCACTATGATGTAGTCGGTTTGCATATTTAGCAAAGTCAAGTTGATAGATGGTCTTCCAATTTCAAAACATTGTGAATTTGACGTATATAGCCAAAATTACGATATAATATTGTTCTCAAAATTTTATTTAGCGTAACCCAAATTATTTCAGGGTAGCTTTGCTTGCAGTTGCCCACACAGTAGTTCCATGGTATTCTGCTGTAAACCAGACTGTAATAGAGCATGCAAAGGTTTTCTTAGAAACAAAGCTGCGCAATCTATTGAATAACTCCGAGTATCTGGCAATTTTTAAAGACATATAATTTATTTTGGACATTCATTTGAGATTTCCGTCAATGAATATTTGAGGGCATGGGCTTTAGTAGCAATTATATCATTAAGAGCTATTCTTAAGTTGCATAGACAGTTAGACACCAATGACAGAAATTAAAGAAGGGAAAATAGCTCGTTTCAAGGAAATGTTTGTGCTAATGAGTTGGCTAACTTTAAAACGTTATGGCAAAAAAACATATTTTTTTAGGAAAAAAGTTAGTGCAAAGTGGAACGCTTTAGCTCCCTTAGCTCCTTCCCTGTTTTGGTGTTGAAAACCAGCTGTGCGTTTGTTCTGCACACAGTTGGCAAAAACTTTTTAAAAATCTACGTTAACAATTAAAATGATACAAACAATCGCCAACCAAAAACCTGCCTTTTGCCCAATATTTTTAAGCCTTTTTAAATTGCAATTTTTAAAACGTTTAAAAATCGTATAACTTGGCAACACGAGCTTATGTATCTTAGCTACTTTAACCTTTTGCAATAAACTTGACTCCAGTCCAAGCCATGCTCAGACTACAAAATTGTACTTAGTTCTTACGCTTTTTTAATGAGCGTGAAAAACTGTAAGATTCTATTTCTGTTTTGGTAAATCTACGAGAATGGAATATTGACTGAACTAGTAAAAATACTATCTTAAAAAGTTTTTTTAAGGGACTCACGGCTCCGCTACTTTTGGATTGCCTTAAACCAGACTATTGTTTTTTATGACTTGAAACGTTTACATGTGATTAAAAAATAACCACAATGGGCTCATCATTTAACTCTATCACTGCGTTTTTATGTCTTTATAATTGCACAAAGCTTCAAGTTTGTACTTTACAGCGTCATTTGCGTTACGGCCATACATAGTCTCAAACAGAAAACGGAAAAAGAAAAGCAGTAACACCTTAACTTTTTGGGTATTATGCAGGCTCAGTGTAGCTCCCATATACACCCTATCCATTGTATAGTATAAGTAAGTAAACTTGCGACCTGAAAACAGCTGAACAGTTGATATCCTTGATAAATCAGTTTCAGAGTGTGCAAAACTCTATTCAGTAAGACAGTGCAACGGCGCATGTCAGCTATCAAGTACAAGTAGAAAGAGAAACTTAACTCTTTCTACTTGTTCTTGATAGCTGACATGAGCGGTGGCACTGTTTTAACTATAAAATTGCTTTATGTGCAAAAATGATAGAGTGGTGAAACTTCGAAATAATAAAAATAGATCATATGGTGTTTGTTTTTGTCTGACGTGTAGTTTGTTATACAGCCAATAGAGAAACCTACACTGCCATTTTATCAAACACAAGTTAAGCACAAAGTTCATGCTGAATGCTGTTCCTGCAGCATCATGTTACCCCCATACCCCCATTTATGTTTGCAACATTATGTGGTTAATAATTTCGAAGTTTGAAATGAAAGACCATAGTGTAAAATTCCATTTAATGCTAACTTTGGTAAAATCTTTGTGTTAATTGTAGGAGACATATTATAACTAATAGAGCCAGTTTTAAGCGGGAAAGCGAAAAAGAGAAGAAAAATGCTTAGGGGGTTTAACCTCTACAAACCCACTGCCAATCTACGTTGACAATTGACGTCACCATAAGCAAAGAACCTTCTTAGTGTTTGAAAGAAAAGGGGAGGGTCTCTTTTTTTCGCAGTTACCAATAGGATGCGAGATTTCGCATGTCAACTTGCGTTGACATTGGTCCATATTACAATTTCATGAGTAGAATACCAATGTCAGCGTGTGTTGACATGTACTGTCTTTTGTCAACAAGTGTTGACATTGGGAAATAATAACAATTATGGACCAACAATTTTTATTTCACTTCGTGAATATACTCTTTACAGTTGTTGATATTCCTGCCCTATTTATTATACATGGGAAACAATTTCAATTTCCTGCCACACATAGGAAGACATTGCAGGCAACGCATCTGATGCGAGTGTACCTCTTGCATCCTCTCTGGCGACACTTATTGCTCTGGCTTGATTGGACAAACTCTGGAAGGTGAACTGCTTCACTTTTCCGCATTTCCGGAAGGGGGTGTGGAACCATCCTTCTTCGCCTTTGAACAGAAATGGGATCGGCTTCAGATTCACCCTCAGATGCTGCATCCTCTTCTGGCTGTGAAGGATTCCTTACAAACATCTCCCCGATGCGCAGGCGACACTCCATAAAGTCCAGTATGTATTTTTTGGGTGTGTCACATTCTTTGGCAGCCTCTCTGTACAATATCCAAGCATTGGATACTGCACAATCCAGAAAGTGCATGACAACTCTAACCGGCTATTTGTTGGTCCTGGCCTTCATTCTGTAGAGGAAGGCCATTCGGCCTGCCAAATCCACGCCACCAATACAATGGTTGTAAAGCCTTACAACTGATGGACGGCGCACATCAACGTGGTCTCGATCTTTCTTGCTCCAGCTCTTGACTGTATCCACTGGCGTTGCAGCATGCGCAGTGTAGAGAAGGAAGACAGGCTTGTTGTCAAGCCATTTTGTGGCGCACATTTTTTGATCATCTCTTTCGAAAATCTGGAATGTACCACGGCCTTCCTTATTTATCGCAGAGTTTTCCTTGAATGTGATCCCCCGAGGAAGACGACTTTTGATAACAGTGCCAGTTCCAGAAATGCTGTGCTCCAACAAGTAATCAAGAAGTGCTTCAGAAGTAAAGTACCTATCAAAATATAGGCTTGATCCAACGGGAACATTGTTGAGCAAAGTAATGACGGCAGATGCTCCAATGCCCATGCCAGTAACTTGCTGAGCCAGGTGACGAAAAGTTCCTTCTCCCGTATATGCATGAAAGTCTAGTATGACACCATTTGGATTCGGGAGAACGAAAACTTTCATTCCAAAAGGGTTGGGTTTCAGAGATAAATACTGTCGTAGGGGCATCTTCCCTTGAAATGGGATCATCATTTTGTCCCCTGAGAGTTCAGGTGCTCTTGAGACTTTCAAACAACATTGGCGAAAAGACTCCATGATCGGACGCACTCTCCACAAACGATCTGCCTTTTTCTCCTCTTCGGGCATGTCAATGCCTGCCATGGCTCTGAGGAAGCTGCGTAGCAAGAGATATCTATTTCTTGACATGTTATCCGAGATGAGGGAAATGCAAAAACCTTGGCGCCGATACATCTTTATTCTTGGGTACCTGATGCATCCCATCAGCAGTGAAATGCCAAGGAACTTTTGCATTTCTGTAGCAGAACAGTTTAGTTTTCTCCCTGTTTTTGCCATGTGCCTGATATTGGTTTCTCGAGCGAGAATTTCAAAAATTTTCGCTGGCCAGAACATTTCCACGAATTTCAATGGGGTTGATGCCCCGCTTGGGCTACCTTCAGCATCTCGGCCGGGGAAATTCAGGTCGCAGTCATCATTGACATGCCATGATGACTGAGTCTTCTGTGTTTTCCTTCTTTTAGTGGCGGGGGCTGCACTTGTTGACGGTTGTGGCATGGGTTCGACATCTACATTTTTTACTTCATCGTTCATGTTGTCATCTGACTATTCCACATCATCTAGCAGGAAAGACAGATCCAGTGTATCGTCGTCAAAGTATTCCTCATCGCTTTCCTTCAAAATTGCTGCGATGTCATCATCAGAAAGACCTAAAAGATAGCAAAACTCTCTCATTCTTTATCATTTTGAAGCAATTAAAATCGTACCGCTTGTCTCAATGTCAACAAGTGTTGACATAATATTCTTTGGACCACAATGCAGCTAATACAGAAAATAATTTTTGAATCTCAGGTAAACACTGCATAATTGTTCCTTATAGCTAGCTATTACTGAAGTTATCATGCTGTAAAAATAATTAGCTTACCTCTAGATGCAGGCCGCAAAGGATCCCTTTTTGGTCGCGGCGTTGTCATTTTCTTTATCCAATCTTGCGAGGTGGCAGGACAACAAAAAAGCAAAGTAATCTTTGAAATCACTATTATTCACATCAATAGTTCATTATTTTTCAATGTAAGAAAAAAACAAAGACATAAAACATCAGCAGTTGGAATAATCATCCTTGAAAGTATGTCAAAGTACGTTGACAAATGGCTGTAGAGGTTAAAGGGCTTAAATAAACAATTGCTCGTAGCATAGTCAAATAAGCTTTAATTGTTGTAAAATTGTTTTTATCAAACGCATTTTATTAATATCTTCTGAAAGAACGTTCAAGCGCGTTTCTGCAAACAGTACTTTTTAAGAAAGAACAAAAAACATAATGTGTAATAAATCGTTGATTGTGACGTCATTTTAGATCCCGAAAAAATGAAAGTTTTTGTAATGTGGCAAGTCGAAGCTGATTTTCGTTTGAGCAAAAAGCGGTTGACCTCCGTCAAGTAATGCAAATAAAAATCTTTTTGATTATGACCTCATGATGACGCCACAAACCCCCTCATGACACTCACCATGGGGTGGTAATCAATCGTGTCGATTTTGATGCTTGTACCTTCAGCAGTTTCAAAGGAGTTAAAACAGACATACAGACAGAATTTCGCTTTACATTATAGATTTTTCAAATGTTGATGATGAACTTTTCAAATGCGGAGTATTGTGCCCCTGTCTGGTGCCAAAGTACCCACACAAAAACACTAGACGTACCTTTGAATGAAGCAATGCAGATCATCTCCGACTGCATCCGCCCAACCTCTTTGAATTTCTTACCACCACTCTCGGGATTACAGCCACCAAGCTGTCGCCGGAAAAAGCTGTGTAAACGCTTATACTACAGAGCAGATAACACGGACCACCTAGTACAGCAAAAGGCTTAAATCTCGCAAACCTCTTCGCCCATTTCTGGAATCATTACAAGGCTATGACCCTCAGCAAAAACCAATACCACATAAGCTGCAACCACACATCCAAGACTGGTCAAACAAACCCCTAGGACAAGGCCTGCCTTGGAAAGCCTGGGTCCAACTAAATAGATTGCGAACCGGAATAGGAAAATTTGGTGACCCAATGGTGATTTAGTAATGACAATCTATGCCAATGTGGAAAACCCCAAACTGCATACCACATTGTCAATGACTGCAAATCAACAGGACCTCCTTTCAACTTAACAGATGTTGACAACCCTATGCTCAAACAATATCTGATGAACATTAACTTCTGATGAGATTGTCAACAAACGAAATTCTAATAGACTTAAAGAGCTAAATGCTTACAATTTCTCGGGAACCAAAAATACCATCGCTTTTTGAAATTTATTTAATGGGGGTCACATGCCTTGCGATACATGTATTATAAAAAAGCAAAACATGGAGGTAACTTTGAAGTGCATTGTACAATTAAAGATTGGAGTTTATTAAAAAAGGGAAACTAAGACGAGAGCAACAATCTGGTTTGTCTTCCCAAATAAGTTTTTGGTGTCTAGTCTAGTATATATAAAGTGCTGAGATAAATTTGCATCTCAATTTGATGACAGTGTTTTTGCTATTTTCTAATAACTCGCCAATAAGTGGTGCGGTATCCCACACGATTGTTGAAAATTTTCCTGGAGTCCTGCCCAGCTATGGCAAATATTGAGTCATCACACATACCACTAGCCAATAAAATTGCTTAGTTTAATTTCATGGTTCAGGGGTGTCGAACCCGCGGTTCGAGGGCTAAATGGGGCCCGCGACGTAAAATTCTAAGCCCGCAGAAAATTTTGTGGCAATATGTGGTTGTCACGTCATGTCTATCAGTTCGATTTTGAAAAAAGGTCTTAAAAGTGAAGTCTGAATATATAACACGTAAAATCCCTCTTTGAAAGTAATTGTTTCCATAAATATGGTCTTCGTTTATTTTTCGGGTAAAAAATGCAAAATTTGTTAATACCAACAAACAGGCTGGATTACAAACTGTGCCGATCCGAAAGTTTTTCAATTGGTTTGAATTTGTCCGGCTTGCAAAAAAGCTTGGACACCATGCTCTATTGCAGGGGTGAGCAATTGTTTTGGCTTGCAAGCCGCATCGCGGTCACGGGAGTTAGCTGAGAGCCGCACTTTTCAACAAACGCATTGATGTATTATTCTAATTGATTTGCATTTTAGATTTGGTAGAACATTAAAAACTAACAATTATTAGACAAATGGATCAAAGTAGTTTTATTCAATTGAAAATGCAAGCACATCTAATTTTCAAAGTCTATCAATGAAAAAAATGCACCCAATGACGTTCTTCTACATTAATTAATATTTTTGTAATTATTTGCTTGAGGCTTTCGCGGGCCGCAGTTTTCCCACCCCTGCTCTATTGTATCAGTTTTACAATTATTGGCAGGTTGTAAAACGTAGCAAAATATTAAAGAAAACGACAATAATTTGTAGTCATTTCATGTCTAGTTAGTTCTCGGGGAACAGGTGCAGCGCTTCCTCTTATATTTTTGCAGTAGGTTAATGAGAGCTTAGCGGCGCCCACCTCTTCCCCAAGCTCGTTGCCATCTGTCACATAAAAATGGAGGCAAAGCAAGCTGGCTGGCAACACAAGCAAGCTTGCCGGCTTGTTCTCCACACTATCCCGTTTTGCTGAGTGCCGAGCAGAGAAACTGTGAAAACCATTTTTTAAAGTCGTTAGTGTGATTCGACTTTGGGAATAAACTCCAGCTCTACCACTACGAAGTGGACGCTTTAACCACTACGCCATCGCGCCCGTTGGTAGAGCAAAACAAAAATTTTGTAGCGTAAATTCCTTCTGAGAAGTCACAGAACTATGGCCTTGTACATATCTCCTATGCTATGATGTTTTCTGCTGAATGTAATTGATTAGAGGTACGGAATATGAAGATTGCAGAAAGTAAAGTATTTATATTTTTCAAGCTTTTCGTCTGAAACTTTTCAAGAGAAACCGTTAAAAATAAAGTGAAAAAGAAGAGAGTCCCTTATATAGGAATTCTTTTGAAAAAATTCGAGATTCGAGAATCCTTCCTGCAGCCCCTGTGGACACTGGTCCCAGGACATCTTTCATCTCATTCTGCACTGTCCAGCTACGGATTCTTTGCGCCCCTCACTCTTTGGCGACTCTCTGTCTCTGTACGACCTCTGGTCCAGACCTGGGGAGTTTCCCGGCTTCTGGGGATCCAAGGTCTTCCGCCTTGCCCCCATCCTTCGGAAGGGGTCGGGTAAACAACAACAACAATTCTTTTGAAAAGTGTCAGACAAAATGCTGCAAGAATATGAATACTGTACTTTTCTTGCATATAAAGCAACAAATAATTTTGCTGCTTAAATCAACCCAAAAAATAATAATCATACCAAATTGATTCGAATAATGTTTTAAATTACTAAACGAAATCCAATTCTGTTTAAATTTTTGGTGTATATTTTCTGAAATCTGTACATAATTTTTGAATACTAGATTGGTCGGTATTTGTGTACACTATATTGATTTTTCATTATTAAAACATCATTTGTCTGATCTACAAGTATATCGCTTTATAAAGTATGGGGTAGCTGGACTAAAAATGAAAAAGCTTCAAAATAAATAAATAAAATAAAACGCTGTAAAATCATTACTTGCTAGCATTGACTAGGTGGTTAATATTAAATAAAAGTGGTCTTTTTTGTCTGCCAGGCAAACTGAAATTTATCGACGCTGCTGGCGTGAATCGTCTGTTTGCACTTTTGACAGGATTTGAAATTTAGTATTGTTGTTTAGGGTTTCTAACTTACATTGTAGTTGATATACTAAAATTTCCCAAACATACATCTATAGAAGCTTACGCCTTGTTTAACCGAGATTTCGTAGAAAGCAATAATTTCAACACTCTCTGAGACAGAAACACTTGTTAGGAATGGTGATGAAAAGAATAGTTTTTAAAGAAAGAAAAAGAATAGTAATGGTGGGTGGAATCAAGTGCGGAAAACATTATCAAAAAAGTGAGCAGAAGAGCAAACAACCGAGAATGGTTGGGTAATAATACCATGGGAGACTGTCCTTGGAGCAGTTTGCCGTTGACAAAGATGAGTTATTCTGTTCGCGACAGTGAATGCTTGAAGTCTATTTAAATCCTGTGTTACTTTTTATACAGTTCTTTGTGGAATAACCTGAAAAATCGTGCTCAACCCTGCGTTGGTACCCTCACAGTTTGAAACACTTTTAGTACCCTGGGGTGTTTGAACACCCCAATCTTAAAAGTCATGTCCTGTTGCTTATCATTACATAATATTCATTCAGCTCTTTTTGTAAGTTTTTATAATTACCAATAAGTAAGAAAATTTTTATTTACTGATACTGAAGAATACTTTTTTATCAGATTAAGTCAGTCACAAAAAATAGTTAAATTTTGACATTGCAAAAATTATAAAAGTTTTTGTTGATGTGGAAAGTAATATTTCTAAAATCCGCAAATACCAAGAAAAGCAGAAAACTAATAACTAGATATGCAATTGCTTTGAAAGAAATTCTTCAAGGATCATCAAGTTAGAAAGGGCAAGTTTCCTTGGTGAAGATAACGCTAAAATCCAGAAAACCAATGAAAGGTATGCATAGTGCCTTGGGGTGATGTCACCGTGTCCGGAAAATTCGTCGTAAACAAGTTTGCCGCAGGAAAACTCGCCTCAGGAAATTTCGCCTAATAGGAAAAATGGCCGCAAGACACTTTTGCCGTAAAACAAGTATTTGTGATAAAAACAGTTAGGGTTAGGTTTATTCAATGTGGTTCCGCTCGTTTGGAAGATACTTGTTTTACGGAAAAAATGTCTTACGGCGATTTCTCCTATTAGGCAAAATTTCCTGAGGGCAGTTTTCCTACGGCAAACTTGTTTACGGCGAATTTTCCTAGAATCGATGTCACACCCCATACCACAATAAATGTCTCTATCCCCTGCTGTGTAAGGTATGGGATTATAAAATTTTCCGTGTTTTATCTTCTCACTTGTTTAGGAAGGTACTTGGGAGATAGTCCATTTCAGTATTTCCAACTCAAAATTATAATAAAAAAGTTTTTGTGGGGTGTTCAACCACCCCAGAGTACTCACAAGGGGTTAACAACGCACCGTATTTCCCTGTCATAGTCAGAACGCATCGCTAATTATAGAAAATCGCTAATTATAGAAAATGTGAATACGCTATCCAAAAGTTAATCTACAATGATATGTTTAGCAATCGCTTAGATTTGCCGATCTAAGTTCTTAGTTTACTTTCTACTGACTATCTTAGTTTTCTAGCTCCCTGCAGAATGCAATACTTTAATTGACCGCGGAAAACTATAACAAGAAAAAAGAGACCAGTCCCACGGTCTCATCTTTTACATGTTTTTTACAGCCAAACACTCAGAAAATGATCATAATAAAAAGTAACTTGTGAGGTCAAACTCATTGTTAAACAGCAACACATAACAACAAAACTCAAGGCTGCTCTATTTGTTTCGCGTGGTTTGCTAAAATTGTTTTGAATAATTATTAATCTGGTCCACATTCAATCCAGTTTTATTAAAACTGCCTCCGGTCTAAATCAAAAAAACTTTGAATCTGACAGAATTTGGAATTCATATTCCATTCTTGCACAACAACTGGACATGGTGCTATCATGAACTATATCGGCAGCATCGTTCACGTGATGAAATTTTACTGCACCTATAATTTCGCTGCAAATCTAATCCTGATCAAGCAGTAGAAAAGCATAGAAATGTTGAACTAAGTCATGAATAAAACTGCAAACTCCTTGTAGTTCCATCATCGCCAGGGCCGTGGGTAAGCTACCCTAAAGTGGTGTTATACGGTCAGCGAGATGCACCAGGTGCTGCGATTTTTTGATCTTCTTAACACTTTTCATTCCTCCGCTTTTCCCTTCCTCGAACTTTCTATCTTAGAAGCTACTTGGCTCATTTGATAACAATTTTTTTTGGAAATTGCCATTTTTTTCTGTGACTGCGTAGGAATCAAAACTATTCCAATATCAGCATAGATATCCATAATGCTGCCAGTTCGTAGAACACATCCTTTTTATTAGAAAACGCGTTCAGCAACGCTGCGTCCTCGAATAAGTACGCCATCAAGTGTTATTCAAATTGGGAATAAGCGGCTGCTTGTAACACAAGCTTTAAACTAAAAATTAGGTAGACAGTTTTAATATAGCTTTGAAAAAAGCTGTTTTAGCCATAAGCTTTTCGTGACGCTCTCATCAGTGGCGGTATCGCGTCAAAAGGGAAGATCTAGAGTGAATGAGTCTTTTATGTGAATAATTTGGATGTTACGTAATCAAGACAGGCCAATGATTGCGTTTGTATTGCAAAGCGCGCGAAAGAAAGATTTCGCAAGTGCGAAAGTTAAAGAAGGCGCGGCAGGAGGCCAAATGCTACGATTATCGAAAGAGTTTGAGAGTGTAAACAAACTCTTTCTGTCTGCATACTTATATCAAGACCCGACGCCCGGTGTTATGCAGACAGAAAGAGTTTGTTTACACTCTCAAACTCTTTCGATAATCGTAGCATTTGGCCTCCTGCCGCGCCTTCTTTAACTTTCGCACTTGCGAAATCTTTCTTTCGCGCGCTTTGCAATACAAACGCAATCATTGGCCTGTCTTGATTACGTAACATCCAAATTATTCACATAAAAGACTCATTCACTCTAGATCTTCCCTTTTGACGCGATACCGCCACTGATGAGAGCGTCACGAAAAGCTTATGGCTAAAACAGCTTTTTTCAAAGCTATATTAAAATTTTGTACCACCAACAAGATTTTTGCGTAGACAGTTTTATATTTGAAAATCGCTTTGGTGATGGCTTATTGAAAGGCACTCATCATCAATGACCCTCATGTTGATTGTGAACAAAAACAAACGCAATCTTGATGAATCACTTTTCTTTTGACGCGATACTAGCAATCGCCACAAATTTTAGCAAAAAAATTTTTGTAAGATGCATTACAAATAATTGACTTAAGCTAACCTGGTAAGTCGATATACCTACCACAAGTATCTACTTAAAAGATATAACTGCAACGTATTTTAAGTTGGTAAAGAATATTTCAGGTTGAATTACAAAGTCATTTAAAAGGTTTGGGAGGCTATTTTTATGTCAGTGTCTAGTCTGACGCAAAACAATGCAGCAATGTGTTTGGCACGTTTAAATAGATGGGGCAACAATATGCGGGAGCGTTAAGTAAGAATTGAGAGATCTTTGGTTATAAAAATAGTCTTCCAAAACATGTTCCTCCATAGATGCTATGTAATAAAATAATATTGATCTACTGGTCTATTTTTTTCTGTTAGTTCTCCTCAAACTTTGCATTTCATGAACTATGTCCCCTATACTGACTTTCCTACTATCAAATTAAGACTGTGCTTACTCACAAGCAGCCAATGATTTCACGAAATTCTACCCCTTTATTTTCATGATGGCGTGGTAGCATAAATGCAAAATTCTGAAATGACGCTAAATTGGTTGATAAAGGTAATGGCTTAAGTGGATAACCCAAAAACAGGTTTTTGTTCAAAAAAACAATAAGTTTTTAAAATTTGCAAGATTTCCACTTTGCTCTATGTGATCAATATATTTTAGGGCAGTGGTCGGCAAAGATTTGTTAAGGGACCCTAATGAAGACCGCTTTTTAATCATTGCATAGGCTCGTTCACCATCGAGAAACCTGATTGTGACATAAACAAGCGAGAACTTAAAGAATTTATCACAACATTTTAGTCAAAGATCATTTTTTTGGTTATCAACTTTTTGAAAGATAATTTTAAATGAGTCTATGACGCAAAAAGGAGGGATGTGCAAAATTGTCATATTGGTGTTACATGGGAAGAAGAGGGATAACAAATATCGTGGTATGGCAAACTTGCTATAACAAATTAGAGCTTTCAATTGTTTGATTAAACAGCATTGGAGGCAAATCCGCATAATTAAAGTTTGCTCGATGATTTCCTACACGACGCGTCACTTAAGGGGGAAGGAATTTACAAAAATTGTACATTGCGTCAAATGGGGGACAAGGGGTTAAAAGTCGGATAAGAAAGCATCAAATGATTTATGAATAGCTTTTATTACCGTCATTTTTTTGAGTTAGAAATCTTTGCTTTTACACATCGCGCAGCCCACAGTTGCAAGTTATATACAGCCGGCTAAAAAATATCATTGCGTTCCACATTGGACCGCGGTCCACTGTTTACCAACCGCTTCAATCTACATATTGTTTTTAGTTTTATGTAATAATTTTCAGCATATTGCCATCATATATACCTGATTCTTGAATTCTAATTCTAAGCAGCCGTGTCCTCAGCGAAAATTTTTGTGAAAGAGAGAGAGAAAGAGTTTATTTTTACTTTTGCGTAGCAATACAATATATACAGCAAAAATATAATATAAGAATACACTGGTTGCAAAAGCCAGGGAAGATCGAGGAATCTTTGGGTTATAGAGTCAAGATAGGCTTACTCCCTGACCTCAAAAGTCAAGTAGACACAGATATTTACGAAAAGAAATAGATAATACTTTCTAAAACGAATAAATAGCTTTTACAAGTCTAGAGTGCTAATTTTTAGGAAATGGCAAAAAAAGAAAAGAGACGGAAAACAATAATGTTACGTGAACATAAATTAAATCACAAGCTTATTTATAAAATGCAGACACGTGCAACCAATGGCTTAATGACGAATGGCATGCGGGTCGCACTGTGGCCCACCATCTAGTTATATGCGGCTCGTGTGGTGCTTAGTACTGCAGTAAATCATAAAGAATTTCAAAATAACTAGGCCTACTCTTTGATGTGGTCCACAGCGCCACATCAAATTGGGTGTAAATTATCGCGCGCCCTGCAATAATAAGTTGATGCTTCAATGATGCTTTGCTCTTTCACAAAGCGAGATTAGCGCTTTGCGTGAAATTGTCGGCCTACCAAACCGCAGCTGGTCATTGTTAGAGAGTTATTGGTGCCACATAAGTTCTCTCGCATTTAATTTTGAAGTAAGTGGTTGATATTTTTCGGTAATTTCTTTACTCATTCTATTTTGTTGGTTGCAAGTGTTTATTTCGAATTCTTTGCAGTAGAAGAAAGAGTAATTAAAACTTTTCTTTCAGTTTATATTTCATACAATTTTATGAGTAGCCAAAAAACGAAAAATTAATGTTGAAGGGCGGATGGTTAGTGACGGATGGCAAGTAGGATTTTGTTATCAAACGAATTAAAAAAGTCATCAACCTGATTAGCCTAAGCAAAATTGCTTGTCTAAAAGAGCTGAATATCAAGTGAAACTACAACTCCTTGCATTCAGAAAAGTTTGATAAGGAATTCATGTAAATTGCAAGTAAATAAAGGCATTAAGTTGAAAAATTTTGATACAATTTCATGAAAAGTGACTACAAGGACAACAAAAAGTAATCTTGGTTTATCAAGATTACTCCACAAAAATTCGCTGCACTAAATTAGTTTCTTTATCTTCCAACGACTTGGCCTATTCCCAAATTTTCTAAACATTGTGGAACAAATGTGACGTAGATTTTATCTAAGTAAATGATACTATATTTTGCTCCAAAAAAAATTGATGCCCCCGCGTTCTCAATCAAAATTTAATATTTGGTCCGCCAGTAAAAAAGATTGCACATGCCTCATATAAATGTAATGTTTGGAAAGTTGATATTAATTTAATATTGTTAGTTTATATGCCTTTTCGAATAATACTCGATGCAAGTCCTTCAGTTTTAAATCGAGGTCACCCTATAGCTTTAAATCTCTGTAAGAAAGCAACTTTCGTCACAATATTTTTTACTCTACGGCTTAATGCAAAGTGTGCAAATTATCAATCTTGTTTGATATTAATGAATAGTGGCTGTGTTATGAAAAGAGTGATACATGTTTTTGACAGTTCACTATGATGTAGTCGGTTTGCATATTTAGCAAAGTCAAGTTGATAGATGGTCTTCCAATTTCAAAACATTGTGAATTTGACGTATATAGCCAAAATTACGATATAATATTGTTCTCAAAATTTTATTTTGCGTAACCCAAATTATTTCAGGGTAGCTTTGCTTGCAGTTGCCCACACAGTAATTCCATGGTATTCTGCTGTAAACCAGACTGTAATAGAGCATGCAAAGGTTTTCTTAGAAACAAAGCTGCGCAATCTATTGAATAACTCCGAGTATCTGGCAATTTTTAAAGACATATGATTTATTTTGGACATTCATTTGAGATTTCCGTCAATGAATATTTGAGGGTATGGGCTTTAGTAGCAATTATATCATTAAGAGCTATTCTTAAGTTGCATAGACAGTTAGACACCAATGACAGAAATTAAAGAAGGGAAAATAGCTCGTTTCAAGGAAATGTTTGTGCTAATGAGTTGGCTAACTTTAAAACGTTATGGCAAAAAAACATATTTTTTTAGGAAAAAAGTTAGTGCAAAGTGGAACGCTTTAGCTCCCTTAGCTCCTTCCCTGTTTTGGTGTTGAAAACCAGCTGTGCGTTTGTTCTGCACACAGTTGGCAAAAACTTTTTAAAAATCTACGTTAACAATTAAAATGATACAAACAATCGCCAACCAAAAACCTGCCTTTTGCCCAATATTTTTAAGCCTTTTTAAATTGCAATTTTTAAAACGTTTAAAAATCGTATAACTTGGCAACACGAGCTTATGTATCTTAGCTACTTTAACCTTTTGCAATAAACTTGACTCCAGTCCAAGCCATGCTCAGACTACAAAATTGTACTTAGTTCTTACGCTTTTTTAATGAGCGTGAAAAACTGTAAGATTCTATTTCTGTTTTGGTAAATCTACGAGAATGGAATACTGACTGTAACTAGTAAAAATACCATCTGAAAAAGTTTTTTTAAGGGACTCACGGCTCCGCTACTTTTGGATTGCCTTAAACCAGACTATTGTTTTTTATGACTTGAAGCGTTTACATGTGATTAAAAAATAACCATAATGGGCTCATCATTTAACTCTATCACTGCGTTTTTATGTCTTTATAATTGCACAAAGCTTCAAGTTTGTACTTTACAGCGTCATCTGCGTTACGGCCATACATAGTCTCAAACAGAAAACGGAAAAAGAAAAGCAGTATTTTCAGACTAACACCTTAAACTTTCTGGGTATTATGCAGGCTCAGTGTAGCTCCCATATACACCCTATCCATTGTATAGTATAAGTAAGTAAACTTGCGACCTGAAAACAGCTGAACAGTTGATATCCTTGATAAATCAGTTTCAGAGTGTGCAAAACTCTGTTCAGTAAGACAGTGCAACGGCGCATGTCAGCTATCAAGTACAAGTAGAAAGAGAAACTTAACTCTTTCTACTTGTTCTTGATAGCTGACATGAGCGGTGGCACTGTTTTAACTATAAAATTGCTTTATGTGCAAAAATGATAGAGTGGTGAAACTTCGAAATAATAAAAATAGATCATATGGTGTTTGTTTTTGTCTGACGTGTAGTTTGTTATACAGCCAATAGAGAAACCTACACTGCCATTTTATCAAACACAAGTTAAGCACAAAGTTCATGCTGAATGCTGTTCCTGCAGCATCATGTTACCCCCATACCCCCATTTATGTTTGCAACATTATGTGGTTAATAATTTCGAAGTTTGAAATGAAAGACCATAGTGTAAAATTCCATTTAATGCTAACTTTGGTAAAATCTTTGTGTTAATTGTAGGAGACATATTATAACTAATAGAGCCAGTTTTAAGCGGGAAAGCGAAAAAGAGAAGAAAAATGCTTAGGGGGTTTAACCTCTACAAACCCACTGCCAATCTACGTTGACAATTGACGTCACCATAAGCAAAGAACCTTCTTAGTGTTTGAAAGAAAAGGGGAGGGTCTCTTTTTTTCGCAGTTACCAATAGGATGCGAGATTTCGCATGTCAACTTGCGTTGACATTGGTCCATATTACAATTTCATGAGTAGAATACCAATGTCAGCGTGTGTTGACATGTACTGTCTTTTGTCAACAAGTGTTGACATTGGGAAATAATAACAATTATGGACCAACAATTTTTATTTCACTTCGTGAATATACTCTTTACAGTTGTTGATATTCCTGCCCTATTTATTATACATGGGAAACAATTTCAATTTCCTGCCACACATAGGAAGACATTGCAGGCAACGCATCTGATGCGAGTGTACCTCTTGCATCCTCTCTGGCGACACTTATTGCTCTGGCTTGATTGGACAAACTCTGGAAGGTGAACTGCTTCACTTTTCCGCATTTCCGGAAGGGGGTGTGGAACCATCCTTCTTCGCCTTTGAACAGAAATGGGATCGGCTTCAGATTCACCCTCAGATGCTGCATCCTCTTCTGGCTGTGAAGGATTCCTTACAAACATCTCCCCGATGCGCAGGCGACACTCCATAAAGTCCAGTATGTATTTTTTGGGTGTGTCACATTCTTTGGCAGCCTCTCTGTACAATATCCAAGCATTGGATACTGCACAATCCAGAAAGTGCATGACAACTCTAACCGGCTATTTGTTGGTCCTGGCCTTCATTCTGTAGAGGAAGGCCATTCGGCCTGCCAAATCCACGCCACCAATACAATGGTTGTAAAGCCTTACAACTGATGGACGGCGCACATCAACGTGGTCTCGATCTTTCTTGCTCCAGCTCTTGACTGTATCCACTGGCGTTGCAGCATGCGCAGTGTAGAGAAGGAAGACAGGCTTGTTGTCAAGCCATTTTGTGGCGCACATTTTTTGATCATCTCTTTCGAAAATCTGGAATGTACCACGGCCTTCCTTATTTATCGCAGAGTTTTCCTTGAATGTGATCCCCCGAGGAAGACGACTTTTGATAACAGTGCCAGTTCCAGAAATGCTGTGCTCCAACAAGTAATCAAGAAGTGCTTCAGAAGTAAAGTACCTATCAAAATATAGGCTTGATCCAACGGGAACATTGTTGAGCAAAGTAATGACGGCAGATGCTCCAATGCCCATGCCAGTAACTTGCTGAGCCAGGTGACGAAAAGTTCCTTCTCCCGTATATGCATGAAAGTCTAGTATGACACCATTTGGATTCGGGAGAACGAAAACTTTCATTCCAAAGGGGTTGGGTTTCAGAGATAAATACTGTCGTAGGGGCATCTTCCCTTGAAATGGGATCATCATTTTGTCCCCTGAGAGTTCAGGTGCTCTTGAGACTTTCAAACAACATTGGCGAAAAGACTCCATGATCGGACGCACTCTCCACAAACGATCTGCCTTTTTCTCCTCTTCGGGCATGTCAATGCCTGCCATGGCTCTGAGGAAGCTGCGTAGCAAGAGATATCTATTTCTTGACATGTTATCCGAGATGAGGGAAATGCAAAAACCTTGGCGCCGATACATCTTTATTCTTGGGTACCTGATGCATCCCATCAGCAGTGAAATGCCAAGGAACTTTTGCATTTCTGTAGCAGAACAGTTTAGTTTTCTCCCTGTTTTTGCCATGTGCCTGATATTGGTTTCTCGAGCGAGAATTTCAAAAATTTTCGCTGGCCAGAACATTTCCACGAATTTCAATGGGGTTGATGCCCCGCTTGGGCTACCTTCAGCATCTCGGCCGGGGAAATTCAGGTCGCAGTCATCATTGACATGCCATGATGACTGAGTCTTCTGTGTTTTCCTTCTTTTAGTGGTGGGGGCTGCACTTGTTGACGGTTGTGGCATGGGTTCGACATCTACATTTTTTACTTCATCGTTCATGTTGTCATCTGACTATTCCACATCATCTAGCAGGAAAGACAGATCCAGTGTATCGTCGTCAAAGTATTCCTCATCGCTTTCCTTCAAAATTGCTGCGATGTCATCATCAGAAAGACCTAAAAGATAGCAAAACTCTCTCATTCTTTATCATTTTGAAGCAATTAAAATCGTACCGCTTGTCTCAATGTCAACAAGTGTTGACATAATATTCTTTGGACCACAATGCAGCTAATACAGAAAATAATTTTTGAATCTCAGGTAAACACTGCATAATTGTTCCTTATAGCTAGCTATTACTGAAGTTATCATGCTGTAAAAATAATTAGCTTACCTCTAGATGCAGGCCGCAAAGGATCCCTTTTTGGTCGCGGCGTTGTCATTTTTTTTATCCAATCTTGCGAGGTGGCAGGACAACAAAAAAGCAAAGTAATCTTTGAAATCACTATTATTCACATCAATAGTTCATTATTTTTCAATGTAAGAAAAAAACAAAGACATAAAACATCAGCAGTTGGAATAATCATCCTTGAAAGTATGTCAAAGTACGTTGACAAATGGCTGTAGAGGTTAAAGGGCTTAAATAAACAATTGCTCGTAGCATAGTCAAATAAGCTTTAATTGTTGTAAAATTGTTTTTATCAAACGCATTTTATTAATATCTTCTGAAAGAACGTTCAAGCGCGTTTCTGCAAACAGTACTTTTTAAGAAAGAACAAAAAACATAATGTGTAATAAATCGTTGATTGTGACGTCATTTTAGATCCCGAAAAAATGAAAGTTTTTGTAATGTGGCAAGTCGAAGCTGATTTTCGTTTGAGCAAAAAGCGGTTGACCTCCGTCAAGTAATGCAAATAAAAATCTTTTTGATTATGACCTCATGATGACGCCACAAACCCCCTCATGACACTCACCACGGGGTGGTAATCAATCGTGTCGATTTTGATGCTTGTACCTTCAGCAGTTTCAAAGGAGTTAAAACAGACATACAGACAGAATTTCGCTTTACATTATAGATTTTTCAAATGTTGATGATGAACTTTTCAAATGCGGAGTATTGTGCCCCTGTCTGGTGCCAAAGTACCCACACAAAAACACTAGACGTACCTTTGAATGAAGCAATGCAGATCATCTCCGACTGCATCCGCCCAACCTCTTTGAATTTCTTACCACCACTCTCGGGATTACAGCCACCAAGCTGTCGCCGGAAAAAGCTGTGTAAACGCTTATACTACAGAGCAGATAACACGGACCACCTAGTACAGCAAAAGGCTTAAATCTCGCAAACCTCTTCGCCCATTTCTGGAATCATTACAAGGCTATGACCCTCAGCAAAAACCAATACCACATAAGCTGCAACCACACATCCAAGACTGGTCAAACAAACCCCTAGGACAAGGCCTGCCTTGGAAAGCCTGGGTCCAACTAAATAGATTGCGAACCGGAATAGGAAAATTTGGTGACCCAATGGTGATTTAGTAATGACAATCTATGCCAATGTGGAAAACCCCAAACTGCATACCACATTGTCAATGACTGCAAATCAACAGGACCTCCTTTCAACTTAACAGATGTTGACAACCCTATGCTCAAACAATATCTGATGAACATTAACTTCTGATGAGATTGTCAACAAACGAAATTCTAATAGACTTAAAGAGCTAAATGCTTACAATTTCTCGGGAACCAAAAATACCATCGCTTTTTGAAATTTATTTAATGGGGGTCACATGCCTTGCGATACATGTATTATAAAAAAGCAAAACATGGAGGTAACTTTGAAGTGCATTGTACAATTAAAGATTGGAGTTTATTAAAAAAGGGAAACTAAGACGAGAGCAACAATCTGGTTTGTCTTCCCAAATAAGTTTTTGGTGTCTAGTCTAGTATATATAAAGTGCTGAGATAAATTTGCATCTCAATTTGATGACAGTGTTTTTGCTATTTTCTAATAACTCGCCAATAAGTGGTGCGGTATCCCACACGATTGTTGAAAATTTTCCTGGAGTCCTGCCCAGCTATGGCAAATATTGAGTCATCACACATACCACTAGCCAATAAAATTGCTTAGTTTAATTTCATGGTTCAGGGGTGTCGAACCCGCGGTTCGAGGGCTAAATGGGGCCCGCGACGTAAAATTCTAAGCCCGCAGAAAATTTTGTGGCAATATGTGGTTGTCACGTCATGTCTATCAGTTCGATTTTGAAAAAAGGTCTTAAAAGTGAAGTCTGAATATATAACACGTAAAATCCCTCTTTGAAAGTAATTGTTTCCATAAATATGGTCTTCGTTTATTTTTCGGGTAAAAAATGCAAAATTTGTTAATACCAACAAACAGGCTGGATTACAAACTGTGCCGATCCGAAAGTTTTTCAATTGGTTTGAATTTGTCCGGCTTGCAAAAAAGCTTGGACACCATGCTCTATTGCAGGGGTGAGCAATTGTTTTGGCTTGCAAGCCGCATCGCGGTCACGGGAGTTAGCTGAGAGCCGCACTTTTCAACAAACGCATTGATATATTATTCTAATTGATTTGCATTTTAGATTTGGTAGAACATTAAAAACTAACAATTATTAGACAAATGGATCAAAGTAGTTTTATTCAATTGAAAATGCAAGCACATCTAATTTTCAAAGTCTATCAATGAAAAAAATGCACCCAATGACGTTCTTCTACATTAATTAATATTTTTGTAATTATTTGCTTGAGGCTTTCGCGGGCCGCAGTTTTCCCACCCCTGCTCTATTGTATCAGTTTTACAATTATTGGCAGGTTGTAAAACGTAGCAAAATATTAAAGAAAACGACAATAATTTGTAGTCATTTCATGTCTAGTTAGTTCTCGGGGAACAGGTGCAGCGCTTCCTCTTATATTTTTGCAGTAGGTTAATGAGAGCTTAGCGGCGCCCACCTCTTCCCCAAGCTCGTTGCCATCTGTCACATAAAAATGGAGGCAAAGCAAGCTGGCTGGCAACACAAGCAAGCTTGCCGGCTTGTTCTCCACACTATCCCGTTTTGCTGAGTGCCGAGCAGAGAAACTGTGAAAACCATTTTTTAAAGTCGTTAGTGTGATTCGACTTTGGGAATAAACTCCAGCTCTACCACTACGAAGTGGACGCTTTAACCACTACGCCATCGCGCCCGTTGGTAGAGCAAAACAAAAATTTTGTAGCGTAAATTCCTTCTGAGAAGTCACAGAACTATGGCCTTGTACATATCTCCTATGCTATGATGTTTTCTGCTGAATGTAATTGATTAGAGGTACGGAATATGAAGATTGCAGAAAGTAAAGTATTTATATTTTTCAAGCTTTTCGTCTGAAACTTTTCAAGAGAAACCGTTAAAAATAAAGTGAAAAAGAAGAGAGTCCCTTATATAGGAATTCTTTTGAAAAAATTCGAGATTCGAGAATCCTTCCTGCAGCCCCTGTGGACACTGGTCCCAGGACATCTTTCATCTCATTCTGCACTGTCCAGCTACGGATTCTTTGCGCCCCTCACTCTTTGGCGACTCTCTGTCTCTGTACGACCTCTGGTCCAGACCTGGGGAGTTTCCCGGCTTCTGGGGATCCAAGGTCTTCCGCCTTGCCCCCATCCTTCGGAAGGGGTCGGGTAAACAACAACAACAATTCTTTTGAAAAGTGTCAGACAAAATGCTGCAAGAATATGAATACTGTACTTTTCTTGCATATAAAGCAACAAATAATTTTGCTGCTTAAATCAACCCAAAAAATAATAATCATACCAAATTGATTCGAATAATGTTTTAAATTACTAAACGAAATCCAATTCTGTTTAAATTTTTGGTGTATATTTTCTGAAATCTGTACATAATTTTTGAATACTAGATTGGTCGGTATTTGTGTACACTATATTGATTTTTCATTATTAAAACATCATTTGTCTGATCTACAAGTATATCGCTTTATAAAGTATGGGGTAGCTGGACTAAAAATGAAAAAGCTTCAAAATAAATAAATAAAATAAAACGCTGTAAAATCATTACTTGCTAGCATTGACTAGGTGGTTAATATTAAATAAAAGTGGTCTTTTTTGTCTGCCAGGCAAACTGAAATTTATTGACGCTGCTGGCGTGAATCGTCTGTTTGCACTTTTGACAGGATTTGAAATTTAGTATTGTTGTTTAGGGTTTCTAACTTACATTGTAGTTGATATACTAAAATTTCCCAAACATACATCTATAGAAGCTTACGCCTTGTTTAACCGAGATTTCGTAGAAAGCAATAATTTCAACACTCTCTGAGACAGAAACACTTGTTAGGAATGGTGATGAAAAGAATAGTTTTTAAAGAAAGAAAAAGAATAGTAATGGTGGGTGGAATCAAGTGCGGAAAACATTAACAAAAAAGTGAGCAGAAGAGCAAACAACCGAGAATGGTTGGGTAATAATACCATGGGAGACTGTCCTTGGAGCAGTTTGCCGTTGACAAAGATGAGTTATTCTGTTCGCGACAGTGAATGCTTGAAGTCTATTTAAATCCTGTGTTACTTTTTGTACAGTTCTTTGTGGAATAACCTGAAAGATCGTGCTCAACCCTGCGTTGGTACCCTCACAGTTTGAAACACTTTTAGTACCCTGGGGTGTTTGAACACCCCAATCTTAAAAGTCATGTCCTGTTGCTTATCATTACATAATATTCATTCAGCTCTTTTTGTAAGTTTTTATAATTACCAATAAGTAAGAAAATTTTTATTTACTGATACTAAAGAATACTTTTTTATCAGATTAAGTCAGTCACAAAAAATAGTTAAATTTTGACATTGCAAAAATTATAAAAGTTTTTGTTGATGTGGAAAGTAATATTTCTAAAATCCGCAAATACCAAGAAAAGCAGAAAACTAATAACTAGATATGCAATTGCTTTGAAAGAAATTCTTCAAGGATCATCAAGTTAGAAAGGGCAAGTTTCCTTGGTGAAGATAACGCTAAAATCCAGAAAACCAATGAAAGGTATGCATAGTGCCTTGGGGTGATGTCACCGTGTCCGGAAAATTCGTCGTAAACAAGTTTGCCGCAGGAAAACTCGCCTCAGGAAATTTCGCCTAATAGGAAAAATGGCCGCAAGACACTTTTGCCGTAAAACAAGTATTTGTGATAAAAACAGTTAGGGTTAGGTTTATTCAATGTGGTTCCGCTCGTTTGGAAGATACTTGTTTTACGGAAAAAATGTCTTACGGCGATTTCTCCTATTAGGCAAAATTTCCTGAGGGCAGTTTTCCTACGGCAAACTTGTTTACGGCGAATTTTCCTAGAATCGATGTCACACCCCATACCACAATAAATGTCTCTATCCCCTGCTGTGTAAGGTATGGGATTATAAAATTTTCCGTGTTTTATCTTCTCACTTGTTTAGGAAGGTACTTGGGAGATAGTCCATTTCAGTATTTCCAACTCAAAATTATAATAAAAAAGTTTTTGTGGGGTGTTCAACCACCCCAGAGTACTCACAAGGGGTTAACAACGCACCGTATTTCCCTGTCATAGTCAGAACGCATCGCTAATTATAGAAAATCGCTAATTATAGAAAATGTGAATACGCTATCCAAAAGTTAATCTACAATGATATGTTTAGCAATCGCTTAGATTTGCCGATCTAAGTTCTTAGTTTACTTTCTACTGACTATCTTAGTTTTCTAGCTCCCTGCAGAATGCAATACTTTAATTGACCGCGGAAAACTATAACAAGAAAAAAGAGACCAGTCCCACGGTCTCATCTTTTACATGTTTTTTACAGCCAAACACTCAGAAAATGATCATAATAAAAAGTAACTTGTGAGGTCAAACTCATTGTTAAACAGCAACACATAACAACAAAACTCAAGGCTGCTCTATTTGTTTCGCGTGGTTTGCTAAAATTGTTTTGAATAATTATTAATCTGGTCCACATTCAATCCAGTTTTATTAAAACTGCCTCCGGTCTAAATCAAAAAAACTTTGAATCTGACAGAATTTGGAATTCATATTCCATTCTTGCACAACAACTGGACATGGTGCTATCATGAACTATATCGGCAGCATCGTTCACGTGATGAAATTTTACTGCACCTATAATTTCGCTGCAAATCTAATCCTGATCAAGCAGTAGAAAAGCATAGAAATGTTGAACTAAGTCATGAATAAAACTGCAAACTCCTTGTAGTTCCATCATCGCCAGGGCCGTGGGTAAGCTACCCTAAAGTGGTGTTATACGGTCAGCGAGATGCACCAGGTGCTGCGATTTTTTGATCTTCTTAACACTTTTCATTCCTCCGCTTTTCCCTTCCTCGAACTTTCTATCTTAGAAGCTACTTGGCTCATTTGATAAAAATTTTTTTTGGAAATTGCCATTTTTTTCTGTGACTGCGTAGGAATCAAAACTATTCCAATATCAGCATAGATATCCATAATGCTGCCAGTTCGTAGAACACATCCTTTTTATTAGAAAACGCGTTCAGCAACGCTGCGTCCTCGAATAAGTACGCCATCAAGTGTTATTCAAATTGGGAATAAGCGGCTGCTTGTAACACAAGCTTTAAACTAAAAATTAGGTAGACAGTTTTAATATAGCTTTGAAAAAAGCTGTTTTAGCCATAAGCTTTTCGTGACGCTCTCATCAGTGGCGGTATCGCGTCAAAAGGGAAGATCTAGAGTGAATGAGTCTTTTATGTGAATAATTTGGATGTTACGTAATCAAGACAGGCCAATGATTGCGTTTGTATTGCAAAGCGCGCGAAAGAAAGATTTCGCAAGTGCGAAAGTTAAAGAAGGCGCGGCAGGAGGCCAAATGCTACGATTATCGAAAGAGTTTGAGAGTGTAAACAAACTCTTTCTGTCTGCATACTTATATCAAGACCCGACGCCCGGTGTTATGCAGACAGAAAGAGTTTGTTTACACTCTCAAACTCTTTCGATAATCGTAGCATTTGGCCTCCTGCCGCGCCTTCTTTAACTTTCGCACTTGCGAAATCTTTCTTTCGCGCGCTTTGCAATACAAACGCAATCATTGGCCTGTCTTGATTACGTAACATCCAAATTATTCACATAAAAGACTCATTCACTCTAGATCTTCCCTTTTGACGCGATACCGCCACTGATGAGAGCGTCACGAAAAGCTTATGGCTAAAACAGCTTTTTTCAAAGCTATATTAAAATTTTGTACCACCAACAAGATTTTTGCGTAGACAGTTTTATATTTGAAAATCGCTTTGGTGATGGCTTATTGAAAGGCACTCATCATCAATGACCCTCATGTTGATTGTGAACAAAAACAAACGCAATCTTGATGAATCACTTTTCTTTTGACGCGATACTAGCAATCGCCACAAATTTTAGCAAAAAAATTTTTGTAAGATGCATTACAAATAATTGACTTAAGCTAACCTGGTAAGTCGATATACCTACCACAAGTATCTACTTAAAAGATATAACTGCAACGTATTTTAAGTTGGTAAAGAATATTTCAGGTTGAATTACAAAGTCATTTAAAAGGTTTGGGAGGCTATTTTTATGTCAGTGTCTAGTCTGACGCAAAACAATGCAGCAATGTGTTTGGCACGTTTAAATAGATGGGGCAACATAATGCGGGAGCGTTAAGTAAGAATTGAGAGATCTTTGGTTATAAAAATAGTCTTCCAAAACATGTTCCTCCATAGATGCTATGTAATAAAATAATATTGATCTACTGGTCTATTTTTTTCTGTTAGTTCCCCTCAAACTTTGCATTTCATGAACTATGTCCCCTATACTGACTTTCCTACTTTCAAATTAAGACTGTGCTTACTCACAAACAGCCAATGATTTCACGAAATTCTACCCCTTTATTTTCATGATGGCGTGGTAGCATAAATGCAAAATTCTGAAATGACGCTAAATTGGTTGATAAAGGTAATGGCTTAAGTGGATAACCCAAAAACAGGTTTTTGTTCAAAAAAACAATAAGTTTTTAAAATTTGCAAGATTTCCACTTTGCTCTATGTGATCAATATATTTTAGGGCAGTGGTCGGCAAAGATTTGTTAAGGGACCCTAATGAAGACCGCTTTTCAATCATTGCATAGGCTCGTTCACCATCGAGAAACCTGATTGTGACATAAACAAGCGAGAACTTAAAGAATTTATCACAACATTTTAGTCAAAGATCATTTTTTTGGTTATCAACTTTTTGAAAGATAATTTTAAATGAGTCTATGACGCAAAAAGGAGGGATGTGCAAAATTGTCATATTGGTGTTACATGGGAAGAAGAGGGATAACAAATATCGTGGTATGGCAAACTTGCTATAACAAATTAGAGCTTTCAATTGTTTGATTAAACAGCATTGGAGGCAAATCCGCATAATTAAAGTTTGCTCGATGATTTCCTACACGACGCGTCACTTAAGGGGGAAGGAATTTACAAAAATTGTACATTGCGTCAAATGGGGGACAAGGGGTTAAAAGTCGGATAAGAAAGCATCAAATGATTTATGAATAGCTTTTATTACCGTCATTTTTTTGAGTTAGAAATCTTTGCTTTTACACATCGCGCAGCCCACAGTTGCAAGTTATATACAGCCGGCTAAAAAATATCATTGCGTTCCACATTGGACCGCGGTCCACTGTTTACCAACCGCTTCAATCTACATATTGTTTTTAGTTTTATGTGATAATTTTCAGCATATTGCCATCATATATACCTGATTCTTGAATTCTAATTCTAAGCAGCCGTGTCCTCAGCGAAAATTTTTGTGAAAGAGAGAGAGAAAGAGTTTATTTTTACTTTTGCGTAGCAATACAATATATACAGCAAAAATATAATATAAGAATACACTGGTTGCAAAAGCCAGGGAAGATCGAGGAATCTTTGGGTTATAGAGTCAAGATAGGCTTACTCCCTGACCTCAAAAGTCAAGTAGACACAGATATTTACGAAAAGAAATAGATAATACTTTCTAAAACGAATAAATAGCTTTTACAAGTCTAGAGTGCTAATTTTTAGGAAATGGCAAAAAAAGAAAAGAGACGGAAAACAATAATGTTACGTGAACATAAATTAAATCACAAGCTTATTTATAAAATGCAGACACGTGCAACCAATGGCTTAATGACGAATGGCATGCGGGTCGCACTGTGGCCCACCATCTAGTTATATGCGGCTCGTGTGGTGCTTAGTACTGCAGTAAATCATAAAGAATTTCAAAATAACTAGGCCTACTCTTTGATGTGGTCCACAGCGCCACATCAAATTGGGTGTAAATTATCGCGCGCCCTGCAATAATAAGTTGATGCTTCAATGATGCTTTGCTCTTTCACAAAGCGAGATTAGCGCTTTGCGTGAAATTGTCGGCCTACCAAACCGCAGCTGGTCATTGTTAGAGAGTTATTGGTGCCACATAAGTTCTCTCGCATTTAATTTTGAAGTAAGTGGTTGATATTATTCGGTAATTTCTTTACTCATTCTATTTTGTTGGTTGCAAGTGTTTATTTCGAATTCTTTGCAGTAGAAGAAAGAGTAATTAAAACTTTTCTTTCAGTTTATATTTCATACAATTTTATGAGTAGCCAAAAAACGAAAAATTAATGTTGAAGGGCGGATGGTTAGTGACGGATGGCAAGTAGGATTTTGTTATCAAACGAATTAAAAAAGTCATCAACCTGATTAGCCTAAGCAAAATTGCTTGTCTAAAAGAGCTGAATATCAAGTGAAACTACAACTCCTTGCATTCAGAAAAGTTTGATAAGGAATTCATGTAAATTGCAAGTAAATAAAGGCATTAAGTTGAAAAATTTTGATACAATTTCATGAAAAGTGACTACAAGGACAACAAAAAGTAATCTTGGTTTATCAAGATTACTCCACAAAAATTCGCTGCACTAAATTAGTTTCTTTATCTTCCAACGACTTAGCCTATTCCCAAATTTTCTAAACATTGTGGAACAAATGTGACGTAGATTTTATTTAAGTAAATGATACTATATTTTGCTCCAAAAAAAATTGATGCCCCCGCGTTCTCAATCAAAATTTAATATTTGGTCCGCCAGTAAAAAAGATTGCACATGCCTCATATAAATGTAATGTTTGGAAAGTTGATATTAATTTAATATTGTTAGTTTATATGCCTTTTCGAATAATACTCGATGCAAGTCCTTCAGTTTTAAATCGAGGTCACCCTATAGCTTTAAATCTCTGTAAGAAAGCAACTTTCGTCACAATATTTTTTACTCTACGGCTTAATGCAAAGTGTGCAAATTATCAATCTTGTTTGATATTAATGAATAGTGGCTGTGTTATGAAAAGAGTGATACATGTTTTTGACAGTTCACTATGATGTAGTCGGTTTGCATATTTAGCAAAGTCAAGTTGATAGATGGTCTTCCAATTTCAAAACATTGTGAATTTGACGTATATAGCCAAAATTACGATATAATATTGTTCTCAAAATTTTATTTAGCGTAACCCAAATTATTTCAGGGTAGCTTTGCTTGCAGTTGCCCACACAGTAATTCCATGGTATTCTGCTGTAAACCAGACTGTAATAGAGCATGCAAAGGTTTTCTTAGAAACAAAGCTGCGCAATCTATTGAATAACTCCGAGTATCTGGCAATTTTTAAAGACATATGATTTATTTTGGACATTCATTTGAGATTTCCGTCAATGAATATTTGAGGGTATGGGCTTTAGTAGCAATTATATCATTAAGAGCTATTCTTAAGTTGCATAGACAGTTAGACACCAATGACAGAAATTAAAGAAGGGAAAATAGCTCGTTTCAAGGAAATGTTTGTGCTAATGAGTTGGCTAACTTTAAAACGTTATGGCAAAAAAACATATTTTTTTAGGAAAAAAGTTAGTGCAAAGTGGAACGCTTTAGCTCCCTTAGCTCCTTCCCTGTTTTGGTGTTGAAAACCAGCTGTGCGTTTGTTCTGCACACAGTTGGCAAAAACTTTTTAAAAATCTACGTTAACAATTAAAATGATACAAACAATCGCCAACCAAAAACCTGCCTTTTGCCCAATATTTTTAAGCCTTTTTAAATTGCAATTTTTAAAACGTTTAAAAATCGTATAACTTGGCAACACGAGCTTATGTATCTTAGCTACTTTAACCTTTTGCAATAAACTTGACTCCAGTCCAAGCCATGCTCAGACTACAAAATTGTACTTAGTTCTTACGCTTTTTTAATGAGCGTGAAAAACTGTAAGATTCTATTTCTGTTTTGGTAAATCTACGAGAATGGAATACTGACTGTAACTAGTAAAAATACTATCTGAAAAAGTTTTTTTAAGGGACTCACGGCTCCGCTACTTTTGGATTGCCTTAAACCAGACTATTGTTTTTTATGACTTGAAACGTTTACATGTGATTAAAAAATAACCATAATGGGCTCATCATTTAACTCTATCACTGCGTTTTTATGTCTTTATAATTGCACAAAGCTTCAAGTTTGTACTTTACAGCGTCATCTGCGTTACGGCCATACATAGTCTCAAACAGAAAACGGAAAAAGAAAAGCAGTATTTTCAGACTAACACCTTAAACTTTTTGGGTATTATGCAGGCTCAGTGTAGCTCCCATATACACCCTATCCATTGTATAGTATAAGTAAGTAAACTTGCGACCTGAAAACAGCTGAACAGTTGATATCCTTGATAAATCAGTTTCAGAGTGTGCAAAACTCTGTTCAGTAAGACAGTGCAACGGCGCATGTCAGCTATCAAGTACAAGTAGAAAGAGAAACTTAACTCTTTCTACTTGTTCTTGATAGCTGACATGAGCGGTGGCACTGTTTTAACTATAAAATTGCTTTATGTGCAAAAATGATAGAGTGGTGAAACTTCGAAATAATAAAAATAGATCATATGGTGTTTGTTTTTGTCTGACGTGTAGTTTGTTATACAGCCAATAGAGAAACCTACACTGCCATTTTATCAAACACAAGTTAAGCACAAAGTTCATGCTGAATGCTGTTCCTGCAGCATCATGTTACCCCCATACCCCCATTTATGTTTGCAACATTATGTGGTTAATAATTTCGAAGTTTGAAATGAAAGACCATAGTGTAAAATTCCATTTAATGCTAACTTTGGTAAAATCTTTGTGTTAATTGTAGGAGACATATTATAACTAATAGAGCCAGTTTAAGCGGGCAAGCGAAAAAGAGAAGAAAAATGCTTAGGGGGTTTAACCTCTACAAACCCACTGCCAATCTACGTTGACAATTGACGTCACCATAAGCAAAGAACCTTCTTAGTGTTTGAAAGAAAAGGGGAGGGTCTCTTTTTTTCGCAGTTACCAATAGGATGCGAGATTTCGCATGTCAACTTGCGTTGACATTGGTCCATATTACAATTTCATGAGTAGAATACCAATGTCAGCGTGTGTTGACATGTACTGTCTTTTGTCAACAAGTGTTGACATTGGGAAATAATAACAATTATGGACCAACAATTTTTATTTCACTTCGTGAATATACTCTTTACAGTTGTTGATATTCCTGCCCTATTTATTATACATGGGAAACAATTTCAATTTCCTGCCACACATAGGAAGACATTGCAGGCAACGCATCTGATGCGAGTGTACCTCTTGCATCCTCTCTGGCGACACTTATTGCTCTGGCTTGATTGGACAAACTCTGGAAGGTGAACTGCTTCACTTTTCCGCATTTCCGGAAGGGGGTGTGGAACCATCCTTCTTCGCCTTTGAACAGAAATGGGATCGGCTTCAGATTCACCCTCAGATGCTGCATCCTCTTCTGGCTGTGAAGGATTCCTTACAAACATCTCCCCGATGCGCAGGCGACACTCCATAAAGTCCAGTATGTATTTTTTGGGTGTGTCACATTCTTTGGCAGCCTCTCTGTACAATATCCAAGCATTGGATACTGCACAATCCAGAAAGTGCATGACAACTCTAACCGGCTATTTGTTGGTCCTGGCCTTCATTCTGTAGAGGAAGGCCATTCGGCCTGCCAAATCCACGCCACCAATACAATGGTTGTAAAGCCTTACAACTGATGGACGGCGCACATCAACGTGGTCTCGATCTTTCTTGCTCCAGCTCTTGACTGTATCCACTGGCGTTGCAGCATGCGCAGTGTAGAGAAGGAAGACAGGCTTGTTGTCAAGCCATTTTGTGGCGCACATTTTTTGATCATCTCTTTCGAAAATCTGGAATGTACCACGGCCTTCCTTATTTATCGCAGAGTTTTCCTTGAATGTGATCCCCCGAGGAAGACGACTTTTGATAACAGTGCCAGTTCCAGAAATGCTGTGCTCCAACAAGTAATCAAGAAGTGCTTCAGAAGTAAAGTACCTATCAAAATATAGGCTTGATCCAACGGGAACATTGTTGAGCAAAGTAATGACGGCAGATGCTCCAATGCCCATGCCAGTAACTTGCTGAGCCAGGTGACGAAAAGTTCCTTCTCCCGTATATGCATGAAAGTCTAGTATGACACCATTTGGATTCGGGAGAACGAAAACTTTCATTCCAAAAGGGTTGGGTTTCAGAGATAAATACTGTCGTAGGGGCATCTTCCCTTGAAATGGGATCATCATTTTGTCCCCTGAGAGTTCAGGTGCTCTTGAGACTTTCAAACAACATTGGCGAAAAGACTCCATGATCGGACGCACTCTCCACAAACGATCTGCCTTTTTCTCCTCTTCGGGCATGTCAATGCCTGCCATGGCTCTGAGGAAGCTGCGTAGCAAGAGATATCTATTTCTTGACATGTTATCCGAGATGAGGGAAATGCAAAAACCTTGGCGCCGATACATCTTTATTCTTGGGTACCTGATGCATCCCATCAGCAGTGAAATGCCAAGGAACTTTTGCATTTCTGTAGCAGAACAGTTTAGTTTTCTCCCTGTTTTTGCCATGTGCCTGATATTGGTTTCTCGAGCGAGAATTTCAAAAATTTTCGCTGGCCAGAACATTTCCACGAATTTCAATGGGGTTGATGCCCCGCTTGGGCTACCTTCAGCATCTCGGCCGGGGAAATTCAGGTCGCAGTCATCATTGACATGCCATGATGACTGAGTCTTCTGTGTTTTCCTTCTTTTAGTGGTGGGGGCTGCACTTGTTGACGGTTGTGGCATGGGTTCGACATCTACATTTTTTACTTCATCGTTCATGTTGTCATCTGACTATTCCACATCATCTAGCAGGAAAGACAGATCTAGTGTATCGTCGTCAAAGTATTCCTCATCGCTTTCCTTCAAAATTGCTGCGATGTCATCATCAGAAAGACCTAAAAGATAGCAAAACTCTCTCATTCTTTATCATTTTGAAGCAATTAAAATCGTACCGCTTGTCTCAATGTCAACAAGTGTTGACATAATATTCTTTGGACCACAATGCAGCTAATACAGAAAATAATTTTTGAATCTCAGGTAAACACTGCATAATTGTTCCTTATAGCTAGCTATTACTGAAGTTATCATGCTGTAAAAATAATTAGCTTACCTCTAGATGCAGGCCGCAAAGGATCCCTTTTTGGTCGCGGCGTTGTCATTTTTTTTATCCAATCTTGCGAGGTGGCAGGACAACAAAAAAGCAAAGTAATCTTTGAAATCACTATTATTCACATCAATAGTTCATTATTTTTCAATGTAAGAAAAAAACAAAGACATAAAACATCAGCAGTTGGAATAATCATCCTTGAAAGTATGTCAAAGTACGTTGACAAATGGCTGTAGAGGTTAAAGGGCTTAAATAAACAATTGCTCGTAGCATAGTCAAATAAGCTTTAATTGTTGTAAAATTGTTTTTATCAAACGCATTTTATTAATATCTTCTGAAAGAACGTTCAAGCGCGTTTCTGCAAACAGTACTTTTTAAGAAAGAACAAAAAACATAATGTGTAATAAATCGTTGATTGTGACGTCATTTTAGATCCCGAAAAAATGAAAGTTTTTGTAATGTGGCAAGTCGAAGCTGATTTTCGTTTGAGCAAAAAGCGGTTGACCTCCGTCAAGTAATGCAAATAAAAATCTTTTTGATTATGACCTCATGATGACGCCACAAACCCCCTCATGACACTCACCACGGGGTGGTAATCAATCGTGTCAATTTTGATGCTTGTACCTTCAGCAGTTTCAAAGGAGTTAAAACAGACATACAGACAGAATTTCGCTTTATATTATAGATTTTTCAAATGTTGATGAACTACGGAAATGGATTTGAAGAGTAGTGGTTAACTATCTTGGCCAGAAATATTCCTTGAAGCAGAAAGCGAAAATTTTGAAATCAATCTAAAATTTAAGTCAAAAGTTTAATCGCATTTTTAATTGAGTGCTCGAAATTTTTTTATGATCAATTGTTGTACTACAACTTAAATTGAGAATAAAATTTGAAATCTAGAAACTGATACGCTTGCGAAAAAAGTGAAAAACAAAGCGAAATTCAACAGCTTTAAACTTAAAACCTTGTAAAAATTCAAGAGATGATTTTGAGACTGCAGTTGGGTTTTAAAACATGTAGATACTATTTGTCAATTTCAATTTATTCTTGCTAGCAATCAATACTAAAGATGATAGCAAAACTTTTTTGTTTTGGTGAAAAACGGAATTTTAGGAGACGCCGAATGTTAGTATTGTCAAATCAAATCGAAAATTTGACAGTGACATTTATTATTAAAACATTAGCTGATGAATTATTTCCTGCGACAAATCAAAAGTATTTTTTTCTGTGAAACAATTCTGTAAAGTTGACTCTGTGAAAAGATTTAAGGTATGAATTCACAAGCTTAACTAAATAGAGCGTCAAAGAGTAAGTTGTCACATTAACACCTAAATTAAAGGTGTTTATAAATTTTTTCAATAGTCTTTTAAAAGTGTTTTTACAAAGTTTTATAAAAATCGCTTCAACCGTTTCAAAAAAAATCGACATTTTTACCCAATTTTTATTGAATAGCACATCGACTCAGAGTTCTAAAATAAGACTCCACAGGAAGACGAAATTAGAAAATAAATTTATTTGTTTTGAATTTAATCAATTCACCGAGTACATGCGATCAAAAAATAAATGTTTAACGCAAATAACTATTTTTCATTAATCCAATCTTTTGGTTTCTTTATAACTTTACATTTTCGGAGAAAAGTCAAAACACAGACCCTTTCGTTACAAAAAAGTAATTTGCTTAAAAGCTATGAATAATTCTGCCACTTCTTACTATCAATGACTCATTTCACAAAAATAGCTCTTTACTATAGGTCACAGCGCAGGCCATATTTTACAAAAAATTAACTGGTTAAAAGCTATCAATAATTCTTAAAATGTTGTTTGGTTAATTTGATGGTAGTGTAAATGTGACTTCTTACTATCAATGACTCACTTCACAAAGTTAGCTCTCCTTTTCAAAAGTTCATGAAGTTTCAAAGCCCATTTTACATAACCGAGCAAAAACTCCAGCCCAAAACATCGAAATTTTTGAAATTCACTGGTGAAAAATGCTTTTTATAATAGACTAAGCAGACTGGATAAAAAATGGAAAGTCATAAAAATATTAAAGATTATTTTTTACGTCAATAACTTAAAAGACTCATCTCTAGGTGCTAAACTTACCGTTAAATCCGCCATGTTCCTTCAAGCGTTGGTATTGCTACAAATGTCTGAGATTTTGGGAAAAAATATGATATGTCAGAAATTAAAATTATTAAAAGTTTAAGATCGATGAGTGTACCATGTGGCCTTTTAGATGTACAACACACGAAGTTGCTCATCACGCTCCAAATTTAACTAAAAATTAATTTTTAATGAAGATTAATTTTCACTTTTTTTTAATGAAAAGTGATTTTTAATGGAGATTGATTTTTAATTGATTTTTAATGAGGATTGATTTATAATCGATTTTTAATGAAGATTGATTTTTACTTAATTTTTAATAAAGACTGATTTTTAATCAATTCTTAATGAAGACTGATTTTTAATCGATTTTTAATGAAGACTGATTGTTAATGACGCACTTACCCTTGTTCAAAAAATATTTAAAACAAAAATTTATCACAGACAAAAATTATTATTCAAAATCACATTACAAACTTGGGGATAACAATAACTTGTTAAAACTGTTTACTATTCTGGTTAAAAGTAAGCATGCTACATTTGACATGATTAAAACAAATAAAAAATCAATATTTGTTTCTAAAACGTAGATGAAATCCCTCTCGTATTTACACTGAGCATACTTGTAGAGCTGATAAGTCATTGCATGAAACGCGGTACACGGCTTCATAAAAAATTTTCGTGAGCATACTGATACGGCAGAATAGAAATGATACAAAAACAAACAATTACAGTAAATGGAAATGGCTCTAGGTCAATGTGGTTGGCCACAGTCGGATCCCAAAATTTCTGATTGGGAGAAAGTGCTTTGAGAACTTTTTACTAAATTGTTAAGTTGTTTCTACGTAAAAGAAGATCTTCCATTTTATTTCCAGTCTGTGACAAAGCTTTCTGCAGTTAATTGAAAATTTTGGCATCTAAATATTTGAGATGAGTTGAAATCATATTTCGCTGAATCCGCCCATGTTGGTTGCAACAAATTCATGAAATCAATTTTACTTGAAAGCTGACAAATTTGTAAATTGGCCTCTAAATTTTGATTTTTGTCAAACTTTTTTATACAGGATCAAAACTTTAAAAAAATGCTGCCCAAGTAATACGTTTATTCTTAACAATAATATGTCGTTTTCTTCCTGACGACCAGGGCAGGGTTTGTAGCTCAAACCATGAAACTGGTAAACGGCTACGAAATTTTTTACTGGCTTGTTTTGCTAAAGACATCGCTTCCTATTTGTTTCTTGTAGCAGGAGATAACTTCGAATTACCTCGAATGACACAAATTGCAGTAGCGCTTTAAGTGACAGTTTAAATGTTATGATCTACTGCAAGCAATCTGTTGCCTTTGCCATTAAGCGTAAAAGCTGTTAAGCTTTCTTTTTATAAAATGAAACAGAGCCAATATTTAATTTATACAAGAGGCCAGCAATGCATTTTGAGAGAACTGCAATCTCGCTTTTTAAAGATGCTCCACAGATTTTCAATTCAAATAGGATCCTTTTGGTTTCCAAGTCATTCAAGCACTTTTTGTACACTTTGCAATTTTTTAAAAATCTTCCAACTTATTTGGACAAATGTCAATGTACCAGATCATGTTGAAACAATTTGTTTTCTTAGAAAAATGCTCTGATCATATCTGGCATAAATTTTCTTTGTAACGGCGAGAATTCAAATATTTCTTGAATGGGCATCATAATATTTTACACTAAAAGATATATCACGTTATCTAATTAGCATTGATTACATCATAACGTGATCTTGAATGTTGATGCCATGCATTTTTTAAGTAAAAATCTAGAAGCAAGCACTAATTACCAATCTCAACTCATACATATTTCCACTAATGCTTGAAAAAGTCAGTGCTTCTATTAATTTGAACAAAATTAGATTAGAACATGGAATCAGCGATAATGATTTGGGAAAAAAGCAAACTTTTCTATAGGGTTACATTGAGGAATATTTAGCCAGACAATTGCACGATTCTATCTAGCAATAATAAGTCTTTAGTTAGAAAGTAAAGAGCATGTCTTCCTTCCATCTGCCAATACATACAACTCGCTAATGCCCACAATGGATTAGCCTATTTGAAACGGAGATACGTTTTACTCATTTTCGGTGTTCTTAAAAGTTTTACAAAAATATGGCAATGTTTTAGTTCGAGCAAACCAAAAAGTTATGAAAAATTGATTTAAACAGAAACGGCTTGTCAATAAAGCTTAATTTCATGTTTGTTTTATTTTAAATAAAGCAACTTTCCTCTAAGATCGGCATGCACAAATAAACAGTTTTTTTAAAAACAGCAAAATATATTTTGAAGTGATTTTTATTTTTCGATCTTCTTAATTTGGAAACACATAGCTAAGTCATCACCAAGAGATGCAGCCATTGCAATCTTCAAAATCAGATTTGAAAAATTTTCAAGTTTATATTTTTAGAAATGAAAGAAGATCCGACTAAAGAGAAATTTTTGAAGTTTTGATAAAGCATACTATTGTTGTTTTTTTGGCTTACCTATAAACACAGTTATTCTTTGGATTTTTCTTACCTTTGAAGAACAATGACTAATAACATAATGGTGCAGTACTTAATTCTTAAAAATTGAATCTCTTTATGAGTTCTTATTTTCAGTTCTGATATCAACGCTTTATGGCGTTTTGATAAGCAATATCATTTATTTGCAATTTGTAAGTTAACTGAGCAACTGAAATTGAAAACGTTTAACAATCCCTTCCTCAAATTTATCTCAAACCGAAAGCTTTGAATAACAGCCGACAATAACAAGGGAAAATACTTTGCAACAACAGCCAAGTTCCGGCAAATCGAGCAATTCTTTTATAAGCCTGACTGACAAGTGCACCAAAGATTAAGCAAAGTCACTCAAAAACGTCAAGGAAAACATAGCAAGAGTGCAATATTCTAATCTGACCTTCGAAAAATGATTATGTTGAAGGGGCATTGTCTAGTCTAGTATAACGTGCTAAGTTATTTGCATCTCAATACAACCGTTTTGTGGATCTATATGAGGATAGTATTTTTGCTAATTTCCGAACTTTGCCAATGATTCGTGCAGTAATTCACCCGATTGTTGAAAATTTTCCCAGGCTTCGGCCCACACATGATGAACTTTAAGTCCTCGCATTTACCACACATACCACTATAAAATGGCATAGCTTAATGTTATGGTACAGGCTAATGTGCAATCTGCGGCCAGAAGACCAAATGGGGCCTGCGACCTAAAATTCTATGGCCTACGAAAAGATTTTGTGGTACAAAGTGAATGCCAAATTTATTAATTTGATCTTCAAAAAATCGATCTTTAAAGCAAACAAAACCTTAAACATTATATTTGAATAAATAATAAGCAAAAGCTCGCTTTGAAAGTATTGATTTTCAAAAAAAGGTCTTCGGCTCTTTTTGGGTAAAAAATGCAACCAACCAGTGCTTCAAAGCTTCAGCGTACAAATAGTTTCGATTGCAAATTTAGCCGGCCCGCAAAATTTTTGATTAATTTAAACTTGCCTTGCTTGCAAAATTCATTGAACAAACCCCTGCTTTAGTTTATCCGTTCTACCAGAGTAATTTTTAACTGGTTGTAAAAAATAGCAAATTATGCAAGGCTACAATAATTTGCCAAGCAAACCAAAAATTATAGCCACCATGGTGGTTCTTAAAAAACTTCTTTTTGAATATATTTGATGCAAAGAGTTTAAAATGTCACATTTGGGAAAACACAACATGCAAAACATTTTTGAAAAATCTTTACATTTAGGGGTAGCTCACGCAGTCTATTTATCACGCAAGGGTCCAAGCTGCTCAAACAGCCATATTTCGCATACCGCTTACACTGGAAACTTCATTCGTACACCAAAAAATGCAAAAAGTATGGTTCCTTATTCAGAGTTATTACATTTCATAGCAACAGCTAGTCTATATTTCAAGTTAAATATAACTAAAACTGCATTTTTACCATAATTGATATTTGAACTAGTCAAACATATTCAAGTTGCAACACTGTAATAATCTCATTGAATATATGGTTTAATAGCAACTACACACTACTCGTGCAAGTAACAAAATCGGATTAACATCAAGAAATGTCCAAAACATACCAACTAGTTTGGTGGTGATAAAGGACAACATCCATCAACTTAGCTCAAACAAAATTTTTCAATAAGCCTATGTACAAAATTGAAATTGTTTAGTGCTCATTCAGGCAGTTGTTTGAAGCATAAAAATTTTCTTTTTGTTGTCGGAAAATATTTTTCTATGCTGCCGAACAACTTGCACGAGCTACTAGAGCTGATTCTTATCTTTTGTCAATTCTTGTAATTGGCAGTACTCATCATTTATGGTGTATAGTGCCACTCTGTGTTTATCGTGGATAGCAACCACATTATTTCGCCCACGATTGGTTCGAGGAAAAAACCGTCACCACCAATGCTAAACGTCACCGGAAGTTTATTGAACAGTTTTATGACAACCTCAATGCAACCATTACTCTAGGTCAGCTTTGTAGAGCCCAGTTCATGCAGGATGGAGCCCCAACTAATCTTGCGAAAAGCGCCATTGCGTATGCATATCTACACCAACTGTTTAAACGTCAAATCATTTCTTTAAAAATTGATTTTGAATGGGCCGCACACAATCCTGATTGGCATCCGTTGCATTTCTAGCTGCGTGGAGCTATCAAAGATTTTTGTTTATTTGCAGTTCTTCTACAGTGGAAGAGATAAAATACATTGTGCCTAACTATGTTCATCAAGCTATACCTGAGACACTGAGAAAGATAGAGAAAGCTTTGCCATCCGCTTCAAGGCTTGTCTCAACCTTTGCCATTGAAAACATAAACTACAAAAGAGTTTGTTTAAAAAATGCATGCGAAGCGTTGCTCAAACTTCAACGGAGCACTACGTGTTTTGTTTATTTGAAATGGTATAATGCCTGCTCCTAATAGCTATTCATTTCAAGAAAATAGAACTTTTTATAGTTTTTTCAGAAGCCATAAAAGCTATGGTAGTGGGATGTAGCCAAAAACGCTTTTTTGAAACAACTGTATTGCAATTACTATAATCAAATCACGTCTCGTCTATTTTTGAAAGCAAGACTTTTCAAACAGAAACTGCGATATTTTGTATGCATAATGAGAAACAAATCGTTGAAAAAGTATTGACTCTATTGCTTGGCATAGTCAGCAGAAAAAATTAGATGCCGACCCACGCTCAGATGGCTGAAGTCAGTAAAGGATGACTCTGAGATGAATATGGGTAAACTAAAAGCAGTCATGAAAAATAGAAAGTTGTGGAAAGGGACAATACATATGTATCAAAATCACAAAAATGGCGTTTTTAATATTGCTGCTTTTTTTGTGTTATTATATAGAATAAAAGAAATTATTTCTAAACGGTAAATAGTGCACATAGATTTGCTAAATTAGGTTTGCTAATTATTTCAATTTCATTTGAGTAAAAAGAATTTTACTGCTGGAAATAAGATTTCGTTTGTTTGAACATCCCGCTTGCAAAAAAAACTGATTGCCTGTTTATTTGTGATGAAACGTCTTATTTTTGTATTTAATGCAAAGCCTTTGGATTACACACAGTTTTTGAATCACAAAATTACCGCTTTTTTGTCAATTATTTACATTTTTGTTAAAATACTTGTCTTTGTATTGTGAAATTTTACCTTTTTTTCACTAGTTAACACCCACGTGATTTAATCTATTATAAATTAGTTGATGGCCAAAGTTTTGAGCTCGTTTTTCGAAGTTAGCTGTCGCGAAAAGAAGTTTGTTTTGAGAGTTGCGTCTCTACATTTAACTTGGGTAAGTTTCATTTTTGCGATCGTTTCTGCTTTTGCTTTTTTTGGATGGCACTTTGACAAGACATATGAACAATAATTGAGAACTAAACTTGGCTGCCGCAACCCCAACATTTATTCTAAATCACATTTAAATTGTTTTTCAATGATGCTCTCAATGTAAATTTTGATAATTGCTGCTGCACGTTGATGAGAAGATTGGAGAAGGTTTGCAATACCTTCTCCGCTAGAACTGTGGCGTGACAATTGTGGTGTTCGCGCTACATTTTTTCAAAACTTTGAGAAAGTTTAGGATTTGGCATAGCTTTTTTCAAGGTAACAATAAAGTGACTAAAAGTGGGAGTCTACTAAACGTGTGATACACATGCCATATATTGTTAATAAATAAAAAAAACATAATGCAGTTGCTCGCTCCGCCGTTGAAATTCTATTCGGTCTGGTACCAAAGTTTGAGGGTCAGAGCCAGTGGCGTGAGGAGATGAATTTGATGTGGAGGCTTGTTGTAGGCAGAAGGGCAAACGAATTTTGAGACGTAGAATTTTTGTTTGGAGATCAACCTTTTGAAAGCAAATTTCTGCAATTTGTTGAATTAAGAATCATTGTTGTGGGAAGTGAAAGAGATTTTTTAGAAGCAAATTAGTTTTCAAGTTTTTTCAATTAAAGATCTTTTTTTTAAATAATTAACTTGATTGTCCATGCTATAAATTCATTAGAAAAATAACACGTTTTGAATCAGCAGCTATTTTCTTTGTATAAATGATTTAAAGCAGTATTTGTCAAACTTTATTCTAGTAGCGCTCCCTTGAACAACTCAGTGACTATCAAACGCCATTTCGACAAAACATACAAACAAATTTATTTTATTTTCATCACAACTTAATTTCTTTCTCTAATGAGGCGGATGAGCTTGGTGCAATGTCATCAGCCGGTTTCATTTGGATAGAAATAATCGTAAGCCTCCTCGTCTAATTATGTCAAGGCGGTTTCTTCTGTTATCCAGAAGCGCGATCACGGCACTGAAGGAACACCCCACCAATCATGAGCTAGGAAAGGCAACCAAAAAATTTTTACCCAATCCAAACGTGAAGATATTTCACTTTGATTTGGTTCTGTAGCCAGAATGATTGATACGAGACATTGCACTTCGGTTTGCGTTAAAGATCGCTTGCAATGTTATAAATTTCTCCTCAAGAATTCCATGTTCAGAATTACTGAATATGCCAATTGTCTAGTCAGGAATCTCCAATTAAAAGACATCCTAAAATCAAACTTCCATGTTGTTGTCTAACTCTTGAAGATGTTTGCTGTACGTGTCGTTATCAACATTGGATAGGCCTCTGTCACTGGTATCAAATTGTTGCGAACTTGAGAATTAAAAAAATTTTCGTCTTTTAATAAATTTCGCTGATACACCACGAGCTTATTATTGAAACCAGGCAGTGCCGATTTCACCTTGATTAGATTTACTTGATTACTCAGAAGGGATAAATTCAGTTTATTAAATCTGGCAAATATATCTAAAAAGTTGGCGACATCATTTCTCACAACAATAAATTCTTTCGAAAGGCCAGGGTCACAGCTTTGTAGGAATTCTACTTTAGTATCTAAAAATGAGTAAAATCGTGTTAGGCAGTTTCCCCTGGAAAGCCATCTTACTTCGGTGTAAAGTAGTAAGCGCGCAAAGGCTTTATTCTTTTCTTTGCACAATTGTTTCAATAGACGTGTGTTTACCGCGTAGGAATTTGCTGCTTTTTGAAGTGCAATGAAGCTACCGTAACGGCCAATCATGAATGAGGCGCCGTCAATTGCATGCGCAATGACGGTCAATGAAATTTAATTTTTTTCGAAATATGTTTTGACTTCTTGAAACACTGTCTCATCCAGGGTATTTGTATCCAGCGATAAAGCCATTGCCAGCTCTTCGTGTAAGACTCCATTGTACACAAAACGAGCATATCCAACAAGCAGTGACTCATTTCTTGGCAAAGTTGACACATCCAGTTGGAAACTAAATTCTGTATTCCTGATTATACTGCATAACATACCGTATCTTCTATATCGGCACCCATCTCATCAACCCGTCTCTCTACCGTATTAGTTACTCAAAAGTAAATTCCTTTACTGATGTTGGGAGTAATTCTTCGCCGATTGTATGAGGTTTTCTTTTCTTGAAATTATCAAAGACAAATTATAGGATGTAAGTAATTCATCATTGTTTTTCTGCGATAAGCTTGAAGACATGGACCAACCGTTTTTTGTCTTTCAAAATTGTCCCAAAGTGATTGGAAAAATGTTGCATCTTTGCCTACTTTATCTGTATGAATTTTTGGTAAATGGTGGGAAAGTCTGAGAGGGTTTATCGCTTCATTTGAAAACACTTTATTACATAGCAAACCCATCGGCTGCGAATCAGAATTTGGGACTGGAAAAAATCCATATTGAAGATAACTTGTACTTTACTGTACTGCCTACACTTTCGTTTCGGTGAACTCTTTGTGGCACTCTAATGTTAAGACTATTATACTGGTTTACTCCCTAAACAAGCTAAATGTACTGGTTAATATACTTAATAAACTCAAGTTAATAAACTGGTTTACTCTAATGCCCAGACGACTAAAGACGGAAGTGCGACTGCAAATGTCGCTAGAAAGCTACTTCCCAAACCCTATATAATTCAAAGAGTATCTTTTCAGCAGTCTACTGGTCTGAACTCAATTAATCTAACACTCAAACACATATACAACACACAATCTCTAACACCTCTATTTCAACATCACGAAACATATTTAATAACCAATTACGCAAAGGCTTTCTAACTAATTTCAAAGACTGCCTCCCATTACAGTAAATTCTCAATTATTTATGATTTCCTTTTGGCGTCTCAAACCTTCGAGAAAAATACAAGATTATGATGTCAAAATACCAGTTGTCAGCATAACAATACGAAAAATTACAAAATGTAAAACAGATTGAATTGACTAGATATGGAAGAAATTCTACGATTGATAATGGGAAATTCCCCCACACTATGCGACAGACAAACCGTCGAGCAAATTAAGTCCAATCAAAGCATAAAACTAGAGTAAATTAACAGCGCAAAAATTATTATTGTGACACTGTTCTTGTGAATGCCGCGATTTACTCTTAGCGCCCCCCAATCTTTTAATTTGCAGTCAGCGCCTCCTTCATTCTTCATAGCATGCAATGTTATCTTCATAGCATGCAAACGACCCCAAAAGCACTGGCTTACACTTTGGGAACCAATGATTTAAAATATGATGCGAATTTGAGCTCTTTTTACTAGAGTTTGTGTATGCCATCTAAAAACAAAGCGATTTTACAACAATTCTTTATTTTTATTTCAATTAGAAGAGATTGTGAATTGCAGGCCCAGTTGGGCTACTTTATATGTGTAAAGCAAGTCTGAGGTTGAGAACAACACACTGCTAGATGTTGGCATGTGTCCAAAGTCATGCATTTATTTTAGGAAGACTCTCACGACACCAATAACCAGCGTTTGCCAAAAAAAAAAGAACTGAAATTAAGCAGGTAAACCAACAAAAGCACAACTTAAACTTGCAGTGTATGAACACCAAAAATTGCTGTTAAATTGAAAAATATTGCCTTATTGGCTCGTAACTACTCCATAGTGACAACAACACTAAAAAAGAATCATGTTTTGGTGAGACACTCTAAGACGGGCAACTAGCAAATTGAGTTACAACTTAGTTCGCCAACTGGTTTTCACAATTCTAATAAACTTCTCAAGTAGGTTTTTTAGTAACGAACTATTTACTTGAGTACAAGATATATAGGTTGCTAGTTGCTAAGCAGCTATTTTCAATGCGATCTTCTATTAAGAGGGATCTTCCTCCAGCATTACACTAAAGTAAAATAGAAAATTTTGCTCAAAAATCATCATCAACATCATACGGTACCACAAAGCAGTTTATTACATCAGGTCAATTAATATTGACATTAACAGCTTATTGACATGATGTAATAAATTGCTTTATGTTACCGTATGATGTTGGAGATTATTTTTGAGCAAAATTTTCTATTTTATCCTGGTGTGATGCTGGAGGCAGATCTCTCTTAATAAGAGATCGCTTTGAAAATTGCTACCTATCAACTAACAACCTACATATTTTGTAAAATGATAAGTCTTAACAATGATCCTACACCCCTTATTATGGTTTACCGATGTGACTTGTTGTCCATGCCATGTGTGTGTGTTCTCAAGTGAGACCTCCATGATAAAGATATTGCTGTATTATTTGCTAGCTCCAAGTGGTTACGATCGATAGAGAGCGTCTTATAAGCGAGAAACGAAATAACAAAACGAGTGCTGAAGGCGCGAGGCTTCCGAAAGGAGCAATGCTATTAAAAGATATTTACAAAGCCATCCCTGGACGCGTTTCGTCCTTTTGGACTCCTCAGCAGGGCTTGCCAAGGGCCTAGAGATCCCCCCAATGGCATTAACGTTGACTTTTAAAAACGATCTAACACAAAGCACAAGACTTTCTTGCCGTTTACTTTTGAACCAGATTCGTTTTGACGTTATTGCTAACAGTTCAAGTGTGGACCAAAACTGATTTCGTTACTTAAAGCTAATCACACAAGAAGTGATTTGTCATAGAAAGATCTTCAAAAGGTTACAAACTAAACGCGGTGCTTTAAGGCACAATTGGCTTTAAGGCACCCCAGCAGGCCTCGGCGCGCGAGGAGACCAGCTCCAAAGACGTGGGTTCAAATCCCACAAAAACCAGACACGACGCAACACGCCTCCGACAAAAAATAGTTTTATGCGTAAGTTAAGAGCGCCTGACTAAGCCGCTAAGAGGTCAACCACTTCGCCTATTCCACTCCTAGCATAGCTACCGATTCCGGCAACTAGCACACTGTCACGAATAAGGAAATTTGCCATATAAGAGTTGTTTTCATATTTGTGTAAAGCGCTGCGTCATTTGTTCGCTCGGCTATTGACTGAGAAAAGACCCTTTTTTTCTCGCAAGTGGATTGTTGTGTACGCCTTTTTATTAGGTCACGATCGTTATTACGACATAGTAAAATTCCAGATCGGTCTAGTGATTCTACCTTCTTCAAAGAATTTCGATAAACGATTAACATAACTTGAAATGCTTTTTCTCTTTTGTTCACGTGATTTCGTTCTAGCGTTGCCTTGATTGTTTGGTCATTTATATATAAGGCGATGGGATTTTCTTTGGCCAGAGAGAAAGCCCGAGAAAGCGGGTGATAGAAAGGAGATTGGTCTGACGGATTAAGGAAGGGCCATTGTGTTTTTTGCGATAATTTATTGTGGATTTCGTTGACGTAGAGAGTTATTTAACAGTTATTGGTGGACTTATTTTGCGGTCTTCCCTGATTGTGTGGTAAAGTGATTAATTTTGGGATCGTTGAGCGAAGAAGTTTGAAGTCGTGAAGTACCATTTCTGTGAATATATTATTCTGTTATTAAAGTGGTTCGAGGTGTTTTTAGTGGAAGCCAATCTTTTCCAAGTTTTTATTAAGTTGTAGCCAGACCAAATTATCTGAGCGATTATCACATGTCGCCTCAATTTTAAAAGAAATTTGAAATTGAGATAGAACCGAAAGTTCTATTATTAATATTATGATATATTAAAAAATGCGACACACACCGCACGAGTAATGACTGATGCATTACCTAGCGCGACCCGATAAACAACGTAACTAGCGCCGGATACCACTAAACAATCACACGCGGAGATCCCCCGACACAGTTCTTCGGCAGGGTTTGCTCGATCGCAGTGCTCGAGCTACTAACAAAGCCCCCGCACCACAGGAGCACACCGGAACGGGCGTTTCAGCGAAGGATGAACTTGTTAACATGAACGATCCTAATGCTCCGAGCCTGGGTATTAAGCTTTGGGATGCATTCATAGCGAGTGGCATTGCTGTATTATATTGCTTTGTATTCCATTTTTTTTACCCAATGGAAAATTTGTTCTTTTTTAGCATTTTATTTTTGAGTGCTTTTTACACCCGCCTGATGAGACCCAATAAAGTCAAAACCGGTCGCGGGTTATTGACCTGATGCAATAGATTGTTGTTTGGTACTGTATGATGTTGGTGATCATTTTTGAGAAAATTTTCTATTTTATTTACTTGAGTAGTTTCATTTTCTGCTACTTCTAGCTTAATAGGATACATTAACTTAAAAGTAACGCTAGTTGAGTAGTTATGACTTTCACTTAAGTAATTGATTAAAATTTGATTTTTGTACCATTGAAATGCACTATGCTAGCGTAAGAACAGCTTTGTATTGAAGTTATATTTTGTGCAAAACCTTCATTGAAGTAATCCATTTTTGGTTCGAATTTTGAAAACCGAATGTTAGGCCAACCATTGCTTTTATGTTAGCTGACGAGGTGCACTAAATTAGTATCAGTGGTTCGTTTCTCATGTCTTTTGATTTTGAAAGGTCTTTAGCACTAAAAGTAAATTCAAATACTCTGTAGAGTTTTATTTTTGAACAGTTGTTTACTGGTACATAATTTTAAAATAACCTTGAGCAAAGCTTCAGAGGACGAATTCATTGCACTCTTTCAAAACTCTTTCGCGTCCGCGATCATGATATGATGACCTTTTGTTTTAGAGTTTTCGTCAAATTTTTTTCCATCAAAGTTACAAAGTTAGTTTAGTACAAAATGGATTTGTGGCATTATTTCTCAACCGATTTTTATAAAATTTTTGAAAGATCACGCTTAATTCCTCATGCATCGAAAGATGTAAAATTTGTGCTTTAATTCTTTGATTTTTTTACCCACTAAAGGTTAAAAAACCAAGAACCCAGTTGCAGACGAGAAAAATTGTCAAATGTTCAGCAAACACCTTTGAAAAGCCAACTATCTTGAAATGAAATTGAGATATGCATGTTTGCCAGGAAACCAAAGCCTTTACCATTAAAACTGTCTGAAAACTACTATTTTGTTGTATCTTCTGACCAAATTTCCAGCAATATTAAAAAGATTCACCTATAATATTTTTAATTATTTTAAGAGTCTCCAAACACCCCCGAAAAATTTGTAGGGTACATTTGGAAGAAAAAAATTCAATTGGTTTGTAAAAAATATATGTTGCTAAATATTTGTCTGATTTGATGGCTTAGGAAATTTCTATTTACCAATCAAAAGTGGGTACCGTACATCATACAGCTCAAAAACCCCAAAGTTTTTTGAACTATCCTTATTAAATCAAAACTTTTAGAACTACTACGCCCTTTAAAAAATAAAATAAATTTCAAACATTTAACCTCTAAAATCATTGATTTGAAACAAGTTGCCAAGGAGATAGTACCTAAAACATTACTTTAAAAGCTAGCAAAAATTTGGCTTCTCTAAATCAAAGTTGCTGTATTCCCCTTGTTTCACAACAAAGGAGACGAAGGTAAAATAGCTTTTGTTTCATGCTTAGTGACAAAATATTTTATTTAAACTTGATATCTTCTGCATCTTTAGGAAATCTCCTTTTTAAAAATACATAATGTTTTAGGCTAAACTCTAGCAGATAATGACTGATCATATTTCAGGTACAAGTCTAACTAACAATATTTAGTAGCGGAGGTAATTAGCATAAAATTTGCATATTCAAAAAAAATTATTTTTTTATTACATTTGAATACTTCAAGAAATAGAGATTTCAATGATATATAACAATCGATGTAGAAGTAAATAGATGAGTAATGCTTTGCAAACAAACTTGGGGTATTTTACAATGATTAATTATGACAGTTTTTTTGCTTTGCCACCTCGCGGACATTTTGTTTGACATGTTACTCGGGAGCACAGTGAGCAAATGCTTTAATGTTTTTGTTTGGCTCTCATCAAAAGTTATTGCCAGAATGTAGCAGAGAAGACTTCGCGTCGGTTATTTGAGTAGACAGGACTATCAAAAGTGTTGTGTTTCGTCAGCCTCTGTAATGCAAGCTGCTAATAAACCAATTGCTGTGCATAGTAAACAAACTTTGTTGGTGGCATTATATGAACTGCTTGGTTTGGATAAAATTGCTTCGAGATTCACTAAATGCAAGGACAATCTAGCTGTTTCCAACACTGAAAGTTTCTTTTCATTGTAGCCGGCAGCGCAGTCTTGATTTTTATGTAAATGCTGTCCAATTACCAAATCGCAATTAGAAAAAAGGAGTTCTCTTGCATTTTCGTGCAGATACCTGTCTTTCTTTCTTTATGTGAAATTTTATAAATTTGCATAGAAGTTGGTTGCTCCTATTCTGTAGTCGTTGGGATGAGGGGCCAATGGCTCGCAATCACAGCGGCACACGTATTTAAATAAGATATTGCTTCGTTGAAGGAAAGGCAATGTATTTTTTGACTTGCAGCTAAATTAGATTTGGTGGAAAATAAACATCCGAAGTTCGCTTGCTCGGCACAATTGCTTACTAGAGTTTTAATTTGCTTTTGAAATCTAAGAGAAGTGTTACCGATTCATAGAGTTTTAAGTAGTAATGAGTTTTAAGTTTTAAGTAGGAGTTAGTTTTAAGTAGGTTGGGCATTTCTTGGGATCTTTTTGGAGGGATTGCATTCGGCAATGACTGGAGACATACTTACTTGTTGTTTGTGCGGTTGAGAGCTCAGGCCATTGTGGGCCCATAGCACTCTTTTTTAATCACGGGGAACGAACTCAGGGCAATAATTTGTGGTGATAAAAAAATAATTCATGAGCTCATGATCCGTCCGCCAGTCGATCAGTGAGACTGGGTGACCACGACGAGTAGAGTGTTTGTCCCCGAAACCTGTCTACCGCGTAAAAATCAAGGCATTTTGTAAAGTGCCTTGTCCAAAGACCAAAGTAACAATTTGTCCGACTTGTTTTCCATACCAGCCCTTTTGCAATAAGCACCGAACAGGGAAGCTGTAAACACTATTTTTGACTCGACAACAAAAATGAACCTAGGCTTGCAGCCTGCAAAGCGGACTCCCTAACCACAACACCATCCCGCCGGTTAGACTTAACTGAATATCCCTTTCTGGGTAGACATTTCTGCAAAGAATTACTGTGATGTTGTCCAACTGTTGTGGAGTCTGGGTTGGAAACACACGGACAAGGCCTTGTGCATTAAATTTCAAATAAGTCTCGTCTTTCGTTTTGGGGCCAAAAGGATCCCGAAGTGGGTATTGTCTGCTAAAATCAGTTTTTGAGTTATTGATGTAAACTATTTTGAGTTAGTTTTCTCTACTAAAACGTCTAGGAAAAGGAGTTTGCAATCATTTTTTCTTTTTCAAAAGTAAAACGCAATCAAAAATGTAAAGAATTTAGTGCCAAAACAAAGTTGTCACAGGTAAACCCCTTGTTGAAAATGGTAAAGATGTTATCAGCGCAGTGGAAATATACGACGGGTTTGCTAGTTCGTCAAACAATTTCTTTTCATGCTGTCCACAATTACTTGTATATTGGCAAGAGCAGGTAAAGATCCCATGGCAACAACATCAATATGTTTGTTCATTGTATTGTTGAAACTGAATCGAACTAATGTAGTAGCTGCGGTTGGAAACTCAGTGAAAAGTGCCTTAGAAGTAGCAGGTGGAACCAGTTTTTCTGTTTCAAAAAGCATCAGCAGACATCTGAATTGTTTCTGTCAGGGGCATAATCTTAAATAGAGATATCGAAAGAACAGAAAAAGATGGATTCTAAATCTCAGTTGAGTTATTGAATACTTTCAGCAAGTAAAAAAATCTTTGATGCAGCGACTGAAATAAAGATCTAGACTGGGACTGGTTGCAGGGGAATTGTAAAGCATTTTGCCAAATCATAATGGCAGATCTGATCATTCTGATGGTAATTGCTAGTGAGAGACAGACAAAACCATGTAGTTTCACTTAATGCTTTAAAGAAATGCAATGAGTCCATTGTATAAAAAGTTATCCAAAGTTGTTTTTTCTTCCTTATTTTTAGGGAAACTTTTCTTCCATATTTTTATCAGTCAAACCAATACCATAAGCAGTACTATATTTAACACAATAAAGCTAACATAACAGAACTAACAAAATAAACAACGAAGTATTTTATTTCTAGCTAGGGACTTTTTTAGAACAATAGAAATGTGAAGTTTTAAAGGTAAAGGTAAATTTTACAAAAGTGAATATTTATAACAAGGGTAGTATCCTTTAAACACTACACCTCTCAATCGAACACGTAAAGAAGCAAATTTGCTCCATGTGAATAACAGAGTTTTATATATAGGATGGTTTGAGGCGTTTGATTAGCAGCGCCTCCTTAGCTCGGTTTTAGTGTTAAAACGGCACTTTTTTCATAATGTAAGATTTAGCTCTGCTGGCTTTGTTTCTCTGCAGGCTTTGCATAAACCACAATGGGATTTGATGGTCGTTTAGATGAACTTTTGTTGTTAGGAAGATGGTTTTCAATTATTTCGAATAGCTATCTAGTCGTCATACCGATAAAGGGACATGTTGTTGTCACAAGAACATGTATACTGGTAGATACATTCAAACAGAACTAAGCGAGTGGAAATTATAAGCGGAGGATAAGGGTTGAAGTTGAAGTAAAAATTTATTTCAAATGTTTGGTAAGTTGTTTTTATTTCAAGGCCGAGTCCGTCGCGAAACAATGCAGCAATGCGTTTACCAAGTATAATAGATTGGATACCTATGTATGGAAGAGTTAAGTAAGGATTTAAGTATAGGGCTTATGGTTGTTAAATTTATTTACAAATCGGTTTATTACTTTTAAAATAAACGACTTTGGTATCTGTTTGTTTAAATAAAGAGATAATGAATTTGATTTCGGTTTTCAGTAATGAGTCGTTTGATTAATACGAATAAGCACGATGCACTGTGAGGTATCTAAAATAATCATTGTCGCCGAATACGGTTAGGTCACCCGCCCTGTATCCTAGTGACCGGCAGGTGACGATTCTACGACTAGAAGATAGCTCGGTAGAGTGCAACGACTACCTTCTATGCCCTATCCTTCGGCCTAAGGACCTACGCTTATGAAGCTAAGCTGCAGCCCACTCTTTAACACCAGAACTTATATTAATGCATAAGCGGTTGCAATCCGAAAATCACCGACACCACACTGTAGCAGCCGATAGTCCCCCTTCCTTCTAGTAGTACTTGGCCCTTGCCTTCTAATTCTTCACCCTTCTTCCTTCTTTTCTTTCTTCTCTGTTCTGTCGTCTGTTTGCTTTCGTCTCTCTCTCTGAGTTTTTAAAATGACCCACCCGTATATATATATATATATATGCTTCCCATTCGAACGTAACCGAAACAACGTTCCCAAATATTTTAGCTAATCAAAAAAAATCTAGAAACTAAAAATTAACAAGAAAAGGTTTGAAAACGGGGGAATACCGGAAACTGCTACCCAAAGAACAGCCAATAAAAACGCATATAAAATCAATTAAAAGGGCTTGTCTACAGGGGGAGTACAGGAAATAACTACCAATAAAATTGCTTTGAGAAAAAATACACAAGCGACGGTTTGTATACGGGAAAATACCAGAAATAATGACCAAAACAGAAAAACTGCGTCGACACGGGATAATAATATGGATATTCCAGAGATTATTATTGTTACAATCATAAAACGTTATACCTGTAAATAAAAACGTGAATCACAATAAAAAACTTTACCCCAACGCCCTCAGAAATTGTCAGTTGAGTACATCATTTGGCTCTAGTTTTTTACGCTAATTTTTAAATATCATAAGACTTCGTTTTTTTGTTTAAAAATAATTGAGCCTTGTTCTCATCGACTTACTCAAGTTTTAATGACTTTTAACTATTACAGAACGTTGCATCAAAATCATAAGACAACAATCAAAACATGTGATCAAATAGAAATTAAAGAAAAAGTAGTAACCACTAAAATAATTAAGTTTACAAATTTTGTTCACAAGAAAAACTGGTTAAACTAAACTCTTTTTCGGAGTCTTCTAAAAGTATTAAAACCTTCGACATTATGTCTCCCGGAAAGAACACTTTCTTATGGAGACCCCATTACCTACACAATACACATAATCCTTTAACTTAGTCCGTGATGGTCTGTTCAAATATCATATAATGCATTTAAAAGGGAGAGAAGGGAGGAGGAAAACCATCATTTTAATTTAATATTGCTATTACAGTTAAAAAATTAAAATGTTCCATTGTTTAGATGAACAAGATTTGTGGCGAATCCAAATAATTAAAATTATCTGTAATTTGTTTTCAATATGAGGCATCACGTGAGGAGGGTGGAGGTTTATAAAAACGTCATAATTTCGGGAGAAAGAAGATTAAAAATCTGACAAAAAAGCGTTACAAAATTGTAAACAACCCCAACGTAAACAAAGCTATAAATTAGCAGAAAAGTTGGTGACTTCAATATTTTTTCTCTCATTTTACGGAGTGCGATCTCTTCATACTGAGCACCACTGGTTTAGAAAAACACAGGAAAACTGTTTAAAATACTAAAACTACTATTACTACTTGTGTTGTTTAATTCGCGATTGCTTTTTTATTTTTACTCAGGTAGAAATATCTGTCAGTATCCTTTTTACTTTTTCTTGAGTACTATTTTAAGTAAGTTGCAATGCTTTTACTCCGATACATTGTTGAACTACTTTGACCATTTCTGCTCATTTTTAATTTCGTGCAACGACTTAATCATTCCCATAAATGCCGTTCAAATGTAGACTGAATTCTTCTTTTGTCACAGTACTTGGAACTACTAAACTAGCATGTTATCAGTATTTAAAATGAAGGGCGAGACTTTAAACAGCGCAAGGTTATTTTTCAATCATCCTGTGTTACTCCATAGTTTAGTAGTTCCCAAACTTTTTAAGTCATGACCCACTTTTCAAAACATACATTTTTGAGTCCCACATAATTCTACATCTTCTTTGAAGAACTTGAAAAAAAGTACAATGAAAACAAAGCATTTATTCAAGACATTAATTTTCTTTTAAGTTTTTTGAGACAAAGCTTGCAGCAATTTAAATTTTGAATGATTTTCGACCCACTCAAATTACGTCTAGGACCCACCGGCTGTTTTCCCTTTAAACGCCAAAAACGTGCGACTTTGCAAAATTGTGTGCAGGGGATTCCCTTTTTAAAAATCAACTTTGCCTAAAAAACGTGCAGTAGTTTTTAGTAACTTTTTCAGTTTGTTAAAATTTTTGCTATTTGGCAAATCTTCAACGAATTGTTTAATATGTGGGAGACAGAGAAAAGGAATGCAAGTTCAAATCGACGCTTTTTTAGGGCAGTGCGATGTCTCACGTAAACATCGCGCGTTTGTGACGCAATATTGAGTGACGGTGACTTAAAACATTGCGCACGTCATTGCCACACTTCCTTTCCAGCACAAATTATCTCCCAAGCAATTACCGTACATACTTATGTGTAAGTCGAAGGGTGTTTTGAGATCAAAAACTGCGTCATTTTAGGTATTATCTGTGTATGTAGACTACAGGCACAGTCATTATTTTTGACCACTATGGCAGTGTCATGAGGGCCTACGTTGTATGCCTACTGTAACATACCGTAATAACGTAATAGCATGTATTGCTCGAGCTATAGCCTAAACTTGTCATTAAATAGGTTCTCTTTAATGCAGTAAGCCTCAATGCAATATATAATTTTTAAGCTAATTTTATATACCCTGAAATAAATTACACTTATATTTGATAATTTTGTGAAGTAACGTCAAGATGTCAAAATTTTTTAAAGTAAAGCATTTGTTAGGGCCGGGACATATGTGACATGTGAAATAATGGAGTGTTCTTTTTACGTTCTCATTGTATATGACTCTTCAGCAACATCTCTACAAACATTACCTGTGTATAAGTCGACCCCAAAAATATTACCTTAAAATTGTCTCCCAAAAATTCGACTTATACACAAGTATATACGATAACATGAAGTAAGACCAAAAAGTTTTTTTCTTTACTTTTCCTGGCGAATTTCTATCGTAGTTAAAGAGTAGTGAGAGCAAATAGCTCTCGAACTTCACTGTAACACAAGACATCAGTTTTCGAGGGAAGCTTGAAACTGGAATTCGTTAAAATCTTTATGTTTTCTTTACATTTCAGTGCTAATTTCAGTGGTGCTTGTTAAGACAAAAAAGAACATAGCTCTCGGTTTCAGTTTAGCACAAAAAATAATAGTTTTTGAAGAAAAGGTTCAATTTTTGTAAATTAGAAATAAATAACATTCTTTCACGTGCCATTTATGAAAAAATATGTAAAAAGAAATGACTTCCAACCAATTTTATTTTTTAATCCCCTCCAGAATTTTTTTGAATAAAATGTAGCCAATAGCTATGTGCTGTGATAGCTTGCCAGTGATGATGGAAATAAGCCTTGAAACGAGAAGAAGAAATGTAAAGTGCAGTTTTGATTGATTTCTTTAAAAAGTTTTTTGTTGAAATGTAGCCTTTATTATTTTATTTTCTTGAAAGGCAATTCGCAATACAGCAAAACTGGCATTTATGGCATTCAAAAAGTTGTCGTTTGTTATGTATCATTTTAAAATTGCCTGTTGATTCAACATTAAGGCGTATTATCCAATCTAGTTTACCAGTGTAATAAAAAATTGCTAAACAGTAGAAACTAACAGAAAGTTGTACATTGCGAAAAGAAAAACTTTTTTCTAAAGTGTAATTGTACACGCGGGGCTGTTGCAGTCTTTTACATCTACCTGTACACAGTGACTCACGGTAAAGTAGAAGGGGTCCCGCGAAAAATTATTCAGGAAAGGCAGCCCCCTGGCAAATGCAATACAACTATGTGGTTTTCCATAAAAAATATACCTTAATACTTTTTGCAGTTAGCGCCTCACAGTAAAAATTCTGAAGTTTATACAGATAGTTACAAATATTAGTATTTCAATTTTTTTACTAGACTTAAATGTTCCGTTTTCTACACTCCCGAATATTTGCGTCCATGAATTTCTCCGTTTTCTTTGTCAATTTTCGAATGCTTTTCACAAAGATAAAATTCACCTATCAAATATTTGCGACCTCTTTTTACGCATTTGGTAAATGGTTAGTAAAAACGTAATTAAAGTGAAAAAAATATTTAGCAAGCTATGTTTCCGCGACTATCATCGAGGGTTTCGTAAAGAAGCTTCAGAAGTGTCCTAATTCTTCTACCACTATTTTCGCCACAACACCTAGCCATGCAATGACATTTCATTGTTTTTTCGCATCTGGAACAAAACTTCATAAAAATTTACTCATTTGTTCTCGTGCGTGGTTTGTAAAATTAATTTACAAGACTCAGGTAAAATTTGTTATCGTTTATCAAAAACACTGCTTTCTGAGATACGTTTCAGGAAGGAAGCAAGGCGCATATACAATCATTAGTGCATTCATTACTGCATTGTACAAAAAATCTTAATTTTTTTCTTTTAAGTTCTGCGGTTTTGGCCATCAAATACTTTCTAATATGAAATCGAAAGTTTACTTGCAGCTGCAAAACCCTCTTGTTTAATTGATTGCGATTGAGAAATGTAACTGAGTTCATTTATTCACCATAATCAACCAACAATTGAAGTTCGCAAGTAATTTTTGTTCTTGTGGCATATTCGTGGTAACCTACATAGCGTTTCATTATTTCATAAAAGTCATATTTCTCATGCTCATGCAGGGTGTCGGCAAAAGATTAATTTTATGTAAATGCACTGTCAATCACGTTTTCTGAAACGCTTACGAATTGTCGTTGAGTTTGAGTGTGGGGTAGTAACGTTTGAGTGACCAAGGGTCGCAGAGTTTGAGTGACCACATTTCATTTAAATTCACCTGTTAAACAGAAATAGTCAGGTATTTCACCCTCTCAATAGACTACTCGTTTGAGAACTTTTCTTAGGGCTGACATAATCACGATAACTATTATGACACCAAAGCACATCATCACAGTTTTGCTTCTTCTGCTCGAGGAAATTGTGAAAACTCGGCGCAGACGCCCATGCAATTGTTGTTCAGACGTGTTTTTATCATCTTTAAAGATCATTGATGCGCAGTTAACTCGAGTGCCTGCTGCGAATCATAGGAAACAAGATACAACGCGCAAACTGGCGTCTTGATCAGATGAAAATTAAAAGGTCATTCACGACAGAGATGATAGCCTAGATCAGGGGTGGGCAAAATTTTTAGTCAGAGGGCCGCATTGACCATTCAAGAGTGACCGAGGGCCAGTGCTTAAAATCTTGCGATAACCTCCTGCAATGTCGTATTACATGGTTTTGAAAATGATGTCGTCCAAAAAAAATGTTATCACGTTTTATTTGGACGAAAAATGCGTCAGTTCAAACTAAGAATTGCGTGGCGGCTTTTTCATTAGTGGCTTCTATCGTTTTCGACTCTTTATTACAGCAAGTGTGGCTACCCCTATCGTATTAAATTAGATATATAAAAGCTTCTACAAGTGTTGTCGGGCCGTAGTTGGTCCAACCTTGGCCTATATCATCGATTTTAGTCGGTAGAACTTGGTATTCACTGGGCCAGTATTATAGTTCGTCTTCACATTGGGTGAAATTGCAAAAATTTTTCTTGACAACTTGATTTTTTAGTTATTTGGACAACAACCCTAAAATTAACTTCGATAACTTTTTTGAGGTCGCTCATGAATATAAGAAAAATATATATCCGGGCCACGCGTTTCTTTGTATTTTGAAATTGGGCCGCATGCTAAAAACAGTTGAAAAACAGTGTACTCGATAAAAGTGTCGTAATCAAATACAATAAATCTGAAGGAAAAACAAAAGGTGGCGCTATACGCAATCTGATGTTACGCAAGCTTTGAGATATGCAACGTTAGATTAGCGTATACACTAAACAAATTGCAGTGGACTACCGCAAATATCTGTTATTACGCTTTCCTAATACGTTACTAAGGCTGGTGTAACGGTTTGTTCAGCAATGTCTGCCAAAATTTGTCCGGCGGTTTTCGTATATTTGCTAGCAATTTCGCTCTTGGGCCGGCGGTTACGCATTTACTAAAATTTTAGAGGGTACACTGCCCACCAATGAGTCGCGACTTATAGTTCGAGAAACGCTGCCATAGTCAAAAAAATCTGCGACAAAAAAATTTACTGCAGATTATTTTTTTTCGATGTGATATCTATTATATGGCTAGCCGACGACAAATGTCGGGAATACCTATTAGTCACGTTAGGCTAAAAAACATTAATTTAATCAACTGTGCCGGGTTTATCCTGAATAGATTTGCGAGAGCAGTAAAGAAAATTTGTTACAAACGGAAACATCGTTCTGCTGCCTTAAGCAGTGATTATCTTACTCTTTAAGCAAAACTTCTCCAACTCACAAACAACATATCATTTCAAAACCTTTTATCTGCTCTCTTTAATTAGCTCGAGATTGGGAAATACAAAGTGAGAGATGAGCGTCAATATAAAAATGGCATGTAAGATTACAGAAATAAACTACATGGCTTTAGTGGTAAACCTATTACACAATTTGATTTGCCCACTTCCGCGATTATATTTTTGACATCAAGTTCTTAGGCTGTGATTATTTGTTCCGGTTTCGGCACAACCAGAAACGACGTCATGTCTCCACCAAATGTTTTTTACCTGATGCCAGGAGACCCACTAAGCTACTTTGAAGGAAAAATGTTTGTTTTATGTGCATTTCACACATTGGTAGGCCTATTGTTACTTTTATTTCCTTTTCTTAAACTTTACTTTATTTAACTCTACCCCTAATTCTGACTTCTCTAATTCGAAATTATAATTGGTCTTACTTACGAACAGTTGATCATTTCAGAAATATTTATTCGTTGTTTTCTCTATGCTCGTGGAATGCGGAACAAATTCAAATTTGTGGCTGACCTTCATAGGCATAAAAAATTTTTAGAACAGTCAAAATCTAATTAATATTTTGTGCCTCAATTTCATTTTGTAGCATTTTCTAAAAAAGCTAAACAAGATGTTGTTGTCGTTTTATTGTTTATCTATAAGTACCGTAAAGTGTGATTCTGTCTGTGCATATGTTATAGCTGTTTTGAAATTACTGGACGTGAAAACACAAAACTTACCACGATTGACCTCGACTTCGAGGTTTCATAAAAGGGTTAGTGTCGTCATAATGATATAGGAGCTGAATTCTTAATCAGATTACGATATGATATTCTTTACGCTAATGTTGCTGTTTAGGGGTAGGCATTTTTTCTTTCCTCCTTCCCTGGCTGCTCTATGCTGGGACTGAAAACCTGGAGCATCCTAAAACTTAGGTTACAAAAAAATTATCAAAAGTTGTGTGTGGGTCTTTTGTTTAATCGCGTACTTCAGCAAAAGTACCTATTACTTTGACACCACTCCACAACTCTGATTTTGTGCTCCCTCTCACTCATACGTAGTTAATTAAAGAAATACATGTAAAATAGGTGAAATAATTCCACTTTTTGAGAAAAACCATTTTTGATTTATGAGAGAGGAGACTTATTTTAAGGTCACTTTGGAGCTCAATTATGCTACAACTTTGAATAAGTTTTTCTGGTGTTTAAGTTTCAGGAAAGGAACCGAAGAATATTTGTGCAATGATCGGATGTTTGTGAGTAGAACTCATCTTGATGTAAGAGTGTGAAAATTGTGATTACAGGAATAGTTAATGAAATTCAAAATTCGAAAAAATCTAAACAATGGTGTAACGTAAACCCTTTAAAATCTTATTGAAAAAACTAATTATTGGTGCGTGACGATACGGCTCATTCATGCAATAAGAAATTACCACACCCTTCATTTGAAAAGTTACATCGCGCTAGTTAAGCATTGGACCAGCTTGGACTTTAGAGATGATAACTAATTTGTATTTTATAGACGGAGAAATTAAGGAATTTAACAACATCTATAATATGATATAGTTGACGAGTTTGCTAATTAAATGTCGGGACAACGAACCACTTTACAATTAGTTTCTATGAGTGTTATTTGCCTGAAAATACAGTTTGAAGTTGCACCGTGCGTGTTTTCACATCGAAGCGAAGACCTCAGGAATAGTGCAAGGAAACAAGCTACATTGCAATTAACACTAAACTCGAGTTAAAATTCACCCCGCGCAAATAGAATCATTATATTCCTGGTGTTTAGACCCAAGAATACTTTACATTAAATTCCTTTTTTCCACACGGAAGTGAATCTCTTCTCGCGAAGAAGCGGTTCACTGAAAGGATTCTTTGGACACAAGTTCGAATTTCGAACTTACGATTAGCACGGAAAGACACTACGCCGCGTAGTGCACCATCTAAAGGGAAGGGACTGTTTTTTGTAATTGACCACGAAGCGGCCGGAAGAGGTCGCTGTTCCTACAAATTTAAAAACCGTCCTTTACCGGATTACCTTATTCAAACTATTGATTTCACGGACTTACGGACTATTGATTATTCACGGACTCACGGACTATTGATTTCACGGACTTACGGACTATGGATTATTCACGGACCTACAGACTATTGACGGAGTATTGAGACTAGCAGACATCGACTGCATAATCAAGACGTGCCTTTTGTGGACCAACCGATTGAATTCACTCAGGTCAGTGCTTTTTTGTTTCTTGGCGTCGCTACCTGTGTGTGGGGCTGGGACGGCTGCTAGATACATGAGCGACTTGCGTAGCGGTGCCATAGGTTGTTGGGTTGGTTCGCCATAGATTTCGCACGTACTTTTTGCAATCCTTTTCATTGCACAAATATATAATATTGCTCACTTATTGCTTAAGTACCTTTTACTAAAATTGAAAGAAAAACTTGTCTTACTAAGTGCAGGCACGAAGAAGCATTCATAGATATCGCTAAACTAGGTTGTACTATACTAGCTTATTTATTCATTTACAATATCCCAACTATTCACCGGAAAGAAGATTTGGACAAAGATGGATGGAATGGATAAACTTCAGCTGTTTGAGAAAACAGCGCCCGCCCCTCCTTTGAATGATGAAAAAATCAAAGAAGCGTTGGATGAAATCAAATGGCCATGGGTGGAGCTAAGCGATGATATCCCTCTTGATAATCATCGACTTTTAATAACATATTCTCGTGAACTTCAAATAATGATATTGACTTAACGAGAATATGCGTATAACGGAGAGGATAACGATGTCGCCGTGGTAAAGGCTATTTACGATTACACATCAAGAGCTCTCTCTTCATATAAAATTTTGCTGAGGCAATGGATCGCAGAGGCCGAAATCAAGGAGAGGGAGGGTATCACCATTCCTGCCATTCCTCGTGTTAAGAAATTGGTACTTCAATTTGACAATTCAATTAAAATAAAGTTGGGACGTTATTTCCAAAAGGCATGTAGATGCACTTCAGAAAGCGGGGAAACCTCCGATACATCGTCAGTTGTATCCGGTTGTCTGGAAGTGAGAACATCAGTGGAGCAAAAACCCCAGAGACCTTACAACCAGCAACTTTCCAAAACGGGACAACACATGTTCGCGCAGCCAAAAGAAATAAAAATTGCTGTTAAGCACAACCAGGTCGGAGTAAAGGAAGCACCAGAAATGCTTGTTAATAGAAGAAATCAAGATTCTCTTCAAAATAAAACACTATCGAGAAATCAATGCACCGAAGGTAAGACAGAGCCCTTTAGTATCATGAAAACGCAACCACCATTAACATCTACACCGTGGGAAAATAAAAGCAAGGACAAGTGGAAGCCAAGCACATCCTGGGATTATGGACGAGCACGAGCTTTAAACGACCCCGTCAGCAGTGGAATCAACCATAGTCCAGCCTTTCCAGAAGTTTACAACAACTGCGATTCTTCTAGTGAGACCGAACCAATGTTTGGAAGGTATAGAGACCGCATGGGGGGACAGGAATGGGGAAGAAAAGGAATCCAAAGAGCATATGAGCAGGGCCATTTGGAAGGCCGTTTACAGGCAAACTTCGCGACAACGTATGAGACTTGAAGAAGAGACACAGCAAGACAGTTTAGTGGAAGATGTTTAGATTACCCAATGTTCCGCCAACAGTTAATGAGAGATTACCAAATTCTGTGGAGCTCCGATCCATACACATTATTGCAGAAGATTGCAAATTCGGTTTCGGACTCTGTGTACGAGCATATTAAGGGAGCTTGGATTATGCGAAACCCACAGGACGCGTTAAACAGAATTTGGGATATCCTAGAAGATTTGTACGGAGATTCGAGAGAATTACTTGATAACGCAATTCGTGGTGTAAAGTGGACAAAAGGATCATTAGAGAGTAGAGTCTCTTCACTGCAATCGTACCGAACTCAGCTGACGAATTTAGAAGGAGTTGCTCGGTCTATTGAAATGGAGGAAGAATTGACACGTCCTAAATTATTATTTCGAATTGTTGATTGCTTTAATCCGACGCTGTACAACCTTTTCACTCAAGTGCACAGAGATTTTAGAGCGTGGCGATTTAAAACAATTCTAACATTGTTGAATGATCAAATATCCAATCTACAATTTAGAGAAAGACACACCTACGATATATCAGCAATCATTGGAGAAGATCATAGAAGTAAAAAACCAGACAAGCCCACGCGAAATCGTTTTGGACATGACCTCAGTGGAAGAGTTAACAATGTGATAACAACTGGTTGCCGGCCATCTGGAAGTAAGCCAAGAGCAAGGCAAATTACGGAGCCAACCACGTCCCAAGGACTTCAAAGGAATGTACATTCACAAGAAGACAGCCCTTGTGCCATCCATCCGAATGCCTCTCACAGCACTGTGGAGTGCAGGAAGTTTTTAGAGATGGATGCTCAAGAAAGAAGATTGATTGTTATGAAAAAAGGACTGTGCTTTTATTGTTTAAAAAGACACCTGGCAAGACACTGCCCTAACCAGAATCCATGCTTCAAATGTCAGGGTGGCCATTCTGATTTGCTGCATGTGTGTCAAGATAATGGGGGAAACGTGGAGAGTCGAAGGCAAGAGACCATGGTGTACAAGCCTGTAAGTTCCAATCTAAATGCCATTGAAAAATATGCGTCAGGCAGCCCCACAGTACCTATAATTACTTTAAAGGCTATCAGACAGGGAGATGACAACTCAATTCCACGACCCTTGTACTTTTATGCGCTGATTGATACCGGTGCTGACGTCACTTTATGCGCAAGAGAACTTGCTGAAAGTCTGTGTGGATGGAATCCTCGCAGTTCCATTTCAATCAAGTTCTTTGAAAATGATCCAGACGAGTACGTGTGTATGAAGCAAACACTTAAGCTGAGATATGGAGAGACGGACGTAGTTGAGATGCGTGATGTTCCTTTCATCAACATGAAACTTCCGTACAGTCAATGCATTCCTGATAGAGAAGTTCTGCAAGAGCACGGTTTTTTTGATGATAGTTTCCCAGTGGTAAAAGGAGAGAGAGAAGAATAGACATGATTCTTGGAGCACCGGATATTCGAAGATTTCAACTCATGGAAACGGTAAAATGGAGCGACAGTTCGCCTTCCAAGCCATTACTTGGTAAACATCCCCTGGGAACAATATACTGGGGAATGAAATTAGATGAGGAGAATCATCAGTATGTCTGCGCGGTTCATCCCCACCAGAAGGAGCATCATACCCAGCAACTATTGGACATGGTTGTCTCGGAACATGGCATTTCGGAAAAGGAAGGCTTAGAATATCTGCCGCTCTTAGTGCACGACTTGTCTCGTTACTATCAAGATCACAGGGTCCTCGAGCCTAATTATGAAGAACTCGTAATGAGCAAGGATGATGAGCAAGTGCTGTCATTTTACACGGAAAATATAACTGAAGTTTATGATAAAAAAGGTAATAGGCGATTGCAACTTCCTTTACCTTGGAAAGAGGGCTACCCAATGGCAATGCCTCACAGCTTTGAAATTGCAAGACGTCGATTGAATGCCCAGGCCAAACGCATGTCGGCACAACCTGAGTGGAAGCAAAAGTATATGGACACTTTTACTGCAATGAAAGAACAGGGACATGCCGAGTTGGTCGAAGAAAGAAGCGCTGAACAGAAAACTCAAGGATTGATTCACTACATAACACACTTCGCAACTGAGCAGGAAAAGTTTCGTGTTGTGTATAATGTAGCCCTTAGAATTCATGGCATCAGTATAAACGATATGCTACATCGAGGACCGATGTTTTTGGAGCCATTAGTTGGAGTTTTGGTTAGGTTTAGGCAACATCCATTCGCCATCTCGTGTGACATTAAAAACATGTTTTTTCAGATCGCTTTACATCCTAAACACAGAGACATGCTGCGGTTTATACCCTTTACAGGGAACGTATTCTCTGAGAATACGAGGGAATGGAGATTTACTGTGATGCCATACGGTCTCATTTGCATTCCAAGTATTGCTGGATTTTGTTTGAAATACACTGCCCGGAAGAACTATGCAAACGTATCTGCGGATACAGTTCAGAGAGTGGAAAGTGATTTCTATGTTGACGACTTAATCACATCTGTGGAAACTTTGAAAGAAGCCTGCCGAGTCGTGAAGGAGGCAAAGCTAATGCTAGCAACCACAGGATTTGAACTCACAAAGTTTTCGAGTAATTCTCGACAAGTATTAGCTAATATAAGTTCGGATGAGTTAGCTCCACGGCTCAAGTCATTGGATTTGGCAAAGGATGGACTACCGAAACAAAAACCTTAGAAATTACGTGGGATTCTGAAAGAGACATACTAGAGTTGCGAGGGAAACGACATGGTTCAATTTACGACCCACTAACCCGTCGGTCAGCATTGAGTACCCTGAATTCCTATTTTGACCCACTGGGATTGCGGTGCCCGTTCTTTGTCAAACTCAAGTGCTGTTATTCAGAAATCGTAGTCAGAACTGAGGGATGGGATGATGAAGTTTGTCAACACTTTCAACAGGAATGGAACACGATTCTTACCGAACTAGAAGGGATAACTTCCTTAGCTGTACCAAGACAATATTCGAGCTTGACTAGTGGTGAAATTGAGTTGCATATGTTCAGTGATTCGTCACAACTAGCAATGGGAGCGTGTGTTTACCTGAGGAAAATTCAAGGAGCACGCACTGATCTTACGCTTGTACTAGGAAAATCACGAATTCTTCCTAGAACTCAAATAGAGAAGTTCTCAATCGCCCGGAAAGAACTCGTGGCTTTGTCTATGGGAACCGATCTTTTAAAACAATGTAAACACTATCTCACAGTGCCTATCAGCAGAACGTATCTTTGGGTAGATTCGGCAACTGTGATAAAATGGTGTAAGTGTATATCTAAACAGTTGACTCAGTTTGTTCGCAATCGATTTGACCGAATTTTAACGTCTTCATCAGGACAGACACCGGAATATGTTGATACAAAAAACAACCCTGCTGACTTTGCTTCGCGAGATATGAGACTGAATCAGACCAGAGAATATGAATTGTGGACAAACGGTCCCGAATTTCTTTGCCGACCCACAGAAAGCTGGAATGTGGGACTGGAAAAGCAAGCTTCTTTCACAAACCAGACAGAGTGGAAGACGGAGCTGGTGTCACCATTATCTCACCTAAATTTCATTCAACTGAAAGAAGAGAATCGAATTTTGAAAGGCTTGTCGACTTCACAGTCTAGCATGGAAGCCGAACAGTTGTTGTTGCTAGTGCAAAAATGCTTTTTTGTGTTATCGTGCCTGAGGGGTAACAACAGCGGGGATGGCAAATTAAGCAATTCTTCCTTGACACAAGCCCGCATGTGTTTGTTAAGCATGGCACAGAATGAAACCATGGGAAATATTATCGCGAAGATGAGAAACGGATCATGCACATTTGAAGAGGCTGTTTTGAAAGGTCCGCTAGATGCTCGGAAACACTATTTAGTACAAATGTTTAAATTTGTTCCCTTTCTGGATGAGAATGGTCTACTAAGAATTGGTGGAAGATTACAGAACTCAGAACTCTTGTATAATGTTCAGCATCCTATTATATTACCCTACAGACACTGGACCACTGAGCTCTATGTAAAAAGAAGACATGTAATTTCCAGCCATCTTGGTGCAGATTATGTGTTCGGGAGTTTACAAGTAGATGATGGGTTATGGCCTATTGGTGGCGTGGTTACTGTGAGGCATTATGTGAAGGACTGTCTCGGGTGTAAGATTAGGAAACAGACTAGAGGTAAACAATTGATGGCACCGCTGCCGAGTGTGCGCCTAAAACCAAAATGTCACGTGTTCACGTATGTGGCTTTGGACCTGGCCGGCCCATTCCTTGTGGCGATAGGCGGGGCGACTGTTAAGCGCTGGCTGTGTGTTTTCGTATGCATGGTCACAACAGCCGTGCGTATTGAGATTGCTGCTGATCTTACTGCTTCTGCGTTTATTAACGTCTTTCGGCGTTTTTTGTGTTCCACAGCTTACAAGACGAGGTTTATGCGCACTGATAACGGTACCAATTTTGTGGGAGCAAACAACATTATGAAGAAAGAGTTAAAGGCTGCTCTCAAGGCGATCAGTACCGCATCCGAACTCGAAGCTAAAATGCGTGAATGGGAGGTACAATGGGAGTTCGGTCCTCCAGGAGCATCCCATCACGGAGGTGTCTACGAGCGTCAAATTAGAACAATACGTCAAGCATTGAACGCTCTCTCTGTCTTATCAATAAAAAATCCCACTGATGACGAGTTCAATACGTGTTCAAAAATGGCAGAGTATGTGATAAATCGTCGACCATTAACTAAGTTAATATCCGATGATGGATTGCCTCCACTGCGTCCGATCGATCTCATGGTGGGAGCATTAGAGCCAAGAGATAATTGTTCCTACCCAAGCATATCGTCACCAAACGATGAATTACGACGTGGCTATCGATATACCCAAAGAATTGATCAATTATGGTGGGATCGGTGGTACAAATTATATCTATCAACGTTACAAAAACGACAAAAGTGGAGAGAAAAGGTGCGCGATTTTAAGATTGGCGATCTTGTGATAGTACACAATGAACCTCCACCCCGATTTCTGAAATATCCATACGCTGTCATTACTGAGGTGAAGAAAGGAACTGACGGACATGTGCGCTCAGTGACACTCAGAACTAGCAACGGTGGTCGCAAAGAGCGAGACATTACAAGACTGACTCTAATTAAGGCCGTTGACGATGAATAAGGAATTTGTGTTGTGTTTAATGGAAAAATATTGTGCTATATTTGTGTAGAATGTTTAACTGATAGCGTTTGTGTGGTGGGCGTATTAGGTTGGGAGAAGGATATCATCCGTGTTTCTAGACGTCCATTTGGTTCACTCTCTATTGAAATTCCCTCTTTGAGTAAGTTTGGGGGGACTGTAACGTAAACCCTTTAAAATCTTATTGAAAAAACTAATTATTGGTGCGTGACGATACGGCTCATTCATGCAATAAGAAATTACCACACCCTTCATTTGAAAAGTTACATCGCGCTAGTTAAGCATTGGACCAGCTTGGACTTTAGAGATGATAACTAATTTGTATTTTATAGACGGAGAAATTAAGGAATTTAACAACATCTATAATATGATATAGTTGACGAGTTTGCTAATTAAATGTCGGGACAATGAACCACTTTACAATTAGTTTCTATGAGTGTTATTTGCCTGAAAATACAGTTTGAAGTTGCACCGTGCGTGTTTTCACATCGAAGCGAAGACCTCAGGAATAGTGCAAGGAAACAAGCTACATTGCAATTAACACTAAACTTGAGTTAAAATTCACCCCGCGCAAATAGAATCATTATATTCCTGGTGTTTAGACCCAGGAATATTTTACAAATGGACCTACAACTATGTAAAACTGGAGGAAGAATGTTGGTTTCAAATAGCGTAGTATACGTACTGGGATCGATAGCAAAACTTTCGCGATAGGCGCAGTTATTTTCTCTCTGAGCAAAAACCATGGCAGATAGATGCAATCAAGGAATTTGATGTTATGAAAATACAATTACAAAAGTGCCTGAAACAAATCGTGAAATATGTCTACGCTTCTCTTATTGGAAAGAAGGGATAAAAAATTTTTAAAAATGGTATGCTGTTTATGAGTTGGACCAATTTGGGTAAAATAGTTGAATGGTTAGGATTAAGGCCAAAGAAATTTGCTTTCTATTTGTAACAATTTTTGTTACTGTTTTTACAAATATTGTTTGGGTTGAGCAGGTTTGGGTTAAGTCGACTAAATCAACACTTTGTAACCAACAAACCAACATTTTCTACGCAACCTAACTAATGGACAGCCTGCCGGTCAACGACGACTGAGCTAGATAGGATGTTTATAAACTTCTAATGATCAACAAAAGAAAATATTACCCAGCTTTTAGAAAAAGTTAAATTTTTAAAACTGCTGTCTTCAGAATTCTGCAGATTTCTAAATGAAATTTACTAGTTAAATAATAAATGCCTAATCTGTTTAAAATTTTGTTGAACCCTATTTTAACAGTTTTGACAAAAACGTCCAGGCTCAACAAACCTCCTTTTTCTCAAAATAAGAAGGAGTAAACACAACAACCCGTCAATTGTTTGCATCCAAAAAGCGAATCATCCTCTGTTCGTGAACCAAAAGAATAAAAATATTTGGTTTGATGACTTTAATTTCAAAAGTTGTACTAAATTCTTTTCCAAAATGAGAAATGGCTCTTTGGCGAGCCTTAAATAGGCCTGCAAAATTGTAATTTGGTTGCATTCAACACTATTTCGCTTAAAAACTGCAATGAACCACCATCGCTATATTACTTTAGATTTTAAAATTTCAGATTTTAAACAGGGGCAAAGCCAGAATTTTTATTTGGCGATGAAATGATCAAAATTGACGTTTTCCAGATTTTTAAGTAATATGCCAGCATTTTTGATGTTTAAAGGGTTTTCTCTAACAAGATTGGTTGAAGAAAATTTAGGGGGAGCAGCGACATGTCCTTCTTGCCCCCCAAATTTCTAAGGATCCTGGTTTTACACACAGTTTGAAAGTGGCGAGATAGCACAAAATAAAACCGTTTCAAAATAGCAGATAAAACCTCAAAAATAACACTAGCAGTCAACTTAAATATTTATTATTGCAAAATTTTGTGATCAAATGCTCACTTCTTCACGCAAATTAGACGAGTGACTAAAAAGTAAATTCAATTTTATTTCATTCCACTATTGATGCTAGCTTTGAGTTTTTATCTGCTACTTTATTAGTTGACGAGGCTATACAACCTTCACCTTTCAAAACAGAATACATGCAGATTGTCACTTGTAGCTAACACGGGGTCTTTAGAACTTCTTTCTTTTAAGCAACAATCAAGCATTTAGAGAAGCGGCGGCATTTCTTTTTATTAAAGAGGAGTTGCAAAGCAGTTACGCCTTCTAAAAACGTTAATATCTCATTGACACTGTTTATTGCAGAATTTAAATTTTGTTTCCGATAAAAGTCTTAAATTTTTGTAATTACAAGAAACATGCTCAGCACATGCATTGCAGCAATGCTTTTGTTTGCTCCTTTGGTGCTTTCCCAACAATGTCGTCAAGTGACTGTCTGCAACGAGGAATCCTCAAACTTGATGAAGGGTGATAAAGGCGATGTTGGATCGCCTGGTAAGGCCGGTCCAGTTGGAAGTAGAGGTCCAAAAGGAGAAGTTGGAGGAGTTGGTGAAAAAGGAATGCAAGGGGAGTCCTGTGCTTTGGGCTCCTTCGAAAGTACATTAATGAGCAAACTTGCAGGTAAATTTGTTTGATCGAACAATAGAGTAAACAAAACTTCAATCTTGATTTCGATTTTTAATGCAACATTTTTGATAAGTTTATATCATGAATTACATAAACGTGTTTTCAAGAGTGATGGAAGGGCGTTTCTTGGGGATAAAATGCTCACTACCATTTTCAACTATTGACTCAGGTTCTTTTGTTTTATTAAGTCTGTGACATATTAAAAAGTATAGTCAGCTGCATTTTCCCTCATTACAAAATCACTTGATTGGTGTTTTGTTTTAGTTTTGGAAACAATGTTGATTCCACCGTCTTGTCGTTTTTCGACAGTTTACGGGAAGCAGACTTTTCAAACAGGCGAGGAAGCATTTTGTGACAACGGTTGGACTGTAAATAGTTTATTTTATTTGTCAAATTTTGTATTACCGAGTTAAATTTTCTTAGTTTGTTTCAAGAAAAAGGTATATGTATTTTATTGTTAGCTTGTTATTTTCTACTTAACTTTACATTAACTAGTCAACAATACCATTTTAGCTTGTCAATGCACCCTATACCTACCAATCAAACAGAAGTTACTAACGAAACTAAAGATGATCATATATCGATCTCAAGTGCGGTCGTTGCTTTATGATCAAAAAACAATTAAAATCTAAGTGATAAAATATACTTGTACTGCGAATAAAAATGTATTCGTATAATTGGTGATTTGGTACAATTTTTTTATTGTAAGGTCTTTCAAAGACGCTTCACTGGAGATGTCAATTTTAATCGAAAGTGGAACGAATACAAGCAAGGCTTCGGTTACTTAGATGGGGACTTTTGGTTGGGTAAGTTAACGTCATTTGTAATTTTAGCGTTCTTTATGCGGTAATATATCTTTTATTCACAGCACTCTTGTTTGACAATAATAAAAATGAAGAAGCTTTGAAAAACTTGCTTTGCAAAGCAAATGGTCGTTTATTTCGACTCAGCAGCAGTTGTTTTACGCGAATCACATAATATGATGTTCTTCTGCTCATCTCAACTTTGCAGTAACTGCTATACCGTTGCAATTGATTACGGCTGATTACTGATGGCTGATTGCACTGGTGAACAAAAAATAACTTTTTTGTAAACGAGAACAAGAGCACTTAGATTGGGATAACATTGGACGCTGATTCCAAATCTGGCGTTAATTTTCTTCTAGCACATCAGGTTTTAGAGATATGAGAAGACAGTGGCGATTCTAGCCCCTGGAAAGTGTGAGAGCCACTTTGAGGGCAAAACAGATTGTGAATGGGCCAGAAATATCCTCTAATAGGCTACGTGAGCTTGTTCAAAGTGGGAGGCAACCCGGGGACAGGCAAAGATCTGGGGAGCATGGTTCCCTCCAGTCCTCCTTAGAATCACCACTGATAGGGGTAAAGGGATGAGGGCATTTTATACCCAATATATGGCAATATCTTTTCCATTATCATGGCAATTGATTAGGTTTTGACAGTATTGGTATGAGTGTTATCGATAAAGATCGGACAACAGAACCAACTCTTTTTTTCAATGTCAATTTTAGTCTTCAAAACGATAGTTGATTGGAATCTTTGAAACGGCCTATTCTTGGGTGCTCTTGAAACAGCTGCTGGTCCTACATGAGTAGCCTTAACAAAGGCTGCTTATGTTTAGCCTTAAAAAGGCTTTTTGGTGTAGATTTAAGAAAGGCTGTTTATGGATAGCCTGAAAAAAGGCTTTTTAATGTTGCCTTAAGAAAGCTGTTTATGGACAATCTTGAAAAAAGTTTTTGTGGTGCAGCCTTAAGAAAAGCTGTTTAAAAATATCATGGCAAAATATTTGTTTTCGACCTTGGCACCTCTTAGTACTGCAATCAAAACCAATTTTAAGACGAAAACTAAAAAATGTTTAGCATACAATTTGCGCTTGTGTGCATGGGTTGCATAATTACGGTACAACATCCAGCATTAATCACCTATTATACCCTCATTCCAAACTCCTTGATACCTTTCTTCCATAGCTTGGATTTCTCAGTGAAATCTTTTACCCTGTTCTTCACCAACTGCTCCAAGATTTTTTTAGGAAAAACTTAAGGTGTAAATGAAGAACATGCATTTTTAAAGACAAGCGACACCCTACCTCTTTGTGTGATGCAAGCAACTCTGCAGCACCTTCTTAAAATGAAGTTGACATTAAATTTTCCAGAAAATTCAGGCAAAGTCATTTAAATGCATGCCAAGCTTATAGTTTCGATGTATTTAAAGCCTTTCCAAATTCTGCGTCTTTAAACATTTTCCCAATCTTTCACAAACCAACAAAGATTTCTTTTTTCAGCTTGGCTTCTCTAAATTTAGGAAACTTTTTGCTGAGAAATTCAAAGCCATTCGAAATGTTTTTGGCCATAGCCTCTACAAAGTTCTTCATCAATCCCAGCTTTTATTTTCAACAACTAAAATAACCACTGGCAAGCTTCTCTTGGAGGAATCAATAAAAAGCCTCCATTCATTCACAATGTAAACTATACCCAGAGTTTAAAACAGCTCTTCATCATGGCAGTAACAAAGAGGCCCATCAACTTTGAATGCTGAAGATAAGTCCTTATTGCGTTTCCTGTAGTAACTTATTTCAACATATTTTTTAACCATATTTTGTTCTTTTGACCTTGATGCAAGAAGCTTTGCTTTTCTTTAAAAAGACGTAAATCTCTAATTAGGTCATTTTAGATGTTTTTGCGAAAACAAAGTGAGATTTTTCGTGGAATTATACTCAGAATCTGTAGAGTTGACAGAAATGAATTCATCACGATAGTCTATATCACTACTGCTATCAATAGCATCAAGCTCATCTTTGGGAGACATTGATGGTGGCATTGGTTCATCATGAGGTACTGGTGTTTTTGCTGAATCCAAATTGGGATATGCTATTTTGTCTTCTGTTTAAAGAAAAAACCTTTTGTTTTGGTGAAACAAAAATAGCAATCCTGACAGTGATTTTTGGGTTTACGCCACTTATTGGGATGGCAAATAGCATAGAAGGGGATCATTTATTCAGTTAGTTGTGCAAGACTAAATTGCATTTCTTGCATATTTTATGGATTGCCCAGGTCTTATCTTGGTCACCTAATGAGCAACCAAAATATGCCATATGCATCTTCTTGATTTCATGGGTGATATTTCTTTGTGGTTCATTGTTTGTGAACTTTCTACAAACATAGCAAAACCAATCTGGATAGTTTAAGCACTTTCTAGGCAATATGAATATACTGTATTTGAAAATTACTTTTGAAAAAACTATTAATTTATCATGGGTACACCTGTAGAAACAACTATTTTTTTAAAATAAGATGTTTGCATGCCTTGTTAATATTACTTCCTCCTTCGCGCCAGCCTATGTTTGAATATGTTTTATTTTCTCTACTTACATAGCTTGCTAAACCTCCTACTTCCATCCTTACATTGTCACTCAGCCCTTTAGTGTACATTGCTTCACCACTTAAAAGCGTTAATGTATGACGTCACAACACAATGTTTTATCTATTGTATTTGGATTGTAAAACGATTAGTAAAAAAAGTTGATTCAAAATTATAAACACAAAAATATCTCAAAACCCTGATGAGCGAGAGAAAAAGTAAATCATTTTTGGAATCAGCGTCAAAAAATACTACTACACATACCCACCAGGATCTTTGTTTAAAATTTGCTGTTGATCAGTGTTATTCTAAATTTTCCAGAGTAATCGGCAGGATTAAAACCACTATCACCTTGCACAATCCAATCATTAACAATATTTGCTTATTTGTGCTAAAATCGTTGGTAGGTGATTTAATAATCAGAACTGATTTCGAAGAACGTTGTAAAACTGTTTGCTTTTGTTTTGGTGATGATCAACTAGCTTTGCATCTGAACGCAGAATTTCACGAGCTCACAGCATCTATAGTATCCAATGACTATAAACGTTGCTACTACCCCGCTATTTTTAATTTCATAAGAGAAGACTGCAAACCCATCGCACCTAAGCAAATATGTTGTTTAAAAGGTAATATCGACTTCACAAAAACTGAAGTTGCTTGACCGCTAGCCGTAGGCAAAACTTCCATAAGCATCACTCCATGGCAGGCTTAGCCTTTTGCGCGAAACATGGTTGGCAGCTCGTCAAAAATACCTATGGTTAATGAATACTCTCTCTCTCTACAAATAAATTCCCGTTGCAAAATAGTTATCCACCTCCTAAAACCGACAACATCGTCAATCAAGTTTCGAAGTTCAATTATCGCAGCAAAATTGACCTCAAGTCGATTCATCATCAAATTTGTCTCCATTCAAAACATAAACAATAAACTGCTTACCAAATAGGAAACGAAATTTACGAGTGGAAATATTTGTCGTTTAGTGTCACTAATGCTGTGTTTTGATGTCAACGCAGGGCATATGATTTTGTTTATCGCAATAAATCGCAAGACTATGTCTTTCCTTATCTTGACAATTGGAGAATCAGTGCTATGGCAGGAAAGGAGCACGATTACTATTTGAACTTGGCACTAACAGCTGGCAGATATAAAAGTTCTCTGATAATGGAGTAAGATAACGGGAAGAATTATCAAGCGGATAAATAATAGAGTTTTGCAATATTACACATTTCATGCACTTCATCAATACAAAGCTTGAACGTTTGTGCAATCATTGCTTGTTTCAATTGTGAGTAAGCCTATGCTGGAAACAGTCCAAACAACACGTTTCCAGGAGTCAGGGACTCCTGAAACTTTGAAAAATATAGCAGCGCTGCGCAACCTGATATAATGTTTTGTTTAATTGATTCCTTTACAAAAACGGCATTCTTGATTTTTCCAAGAGAATTGGCCATGACAAAAAACAAAGCTGGCCAAATCGATATTCTTAACCCCGATATTACTGATGGAGAGCCTGCAAACAACGCCGACTGGGCCGGTTATTTTTTAATAGATTAACACTTTTGCTGCGGCACGTGAATTTGAAAATAGTACCTACGGAACTGAATTTTAGCGATTTTCAGTGATAACATTCAAACTGCTGCATTGAATGTTATTTGCACTGCTCAAAACCACAACTCAATCAAGCGCTTTTTTCTTTTTTTCTCTTCTACACAAGCGCACGTATATTTACGTGATAATAATAGAGATAATCAGCGTCCCACACCAAAGTGATGAAATTTTACCAGCCACCTATTTATACGTGGTTTCGCACCCAACGTTAAATTTCCAGAAACGTATTTATACGTGACTTAGCAGCAAAAGTGTTAATAGCCTATTGTGCCTCTAAGTCTTTATTAATGTTTTTTTTTTGCCCACCTCTTATTTTGATGCAAAACTTAGCCGCTGCAATAACATTTGTGATCATTTTTTATTGAAATATTAAAGGTATTGACAAGATTCACAGTCTCACCAAAGGCCGAAGATGCAAACTGCAAGTTGATATATGGAGAACAGGAGATGTTTATTCTAATGCTATATACAGGTAATCAGTTCACAATAAATATCCTGCGTTTTTTTCAGTGATATGGATAAGGTCCTGCTTAAGTAACTCTATAATTTTATATCAACATTATGAATGTAACGTAAAAGAAATAGGCCATTGAAATATAGAAATTTACAAAGGGTAAAGTTAAGTTTTTGCAACATAAAACCTGACGTTTAATAAAGCTTCGTGTGCTTTCTATGGAGTTCAATCCATTTTGCTAATCTTTCAAAGACTGTTTGGTAAAAAAAACGGGCGAACAAAGGCTTTTGATCCAATGGCCAACCAAACACACATGCGTTTAAGGTTTACGTGAGCAACCATGGTAACTTTCAGATTCTCAGATGCCCAGTAAACAGTTATGCTGATTGATGCCACCATTAAGTTAAAAAATTGCCTCATCGGACTACAAAACGTAATCGATATCCAGCTCTTTTCATTCGACCATCTAAAGGAACTGCTCACAAGATTCGACCCGCTTATCCCATCACCAAGGGCAAGATTGATGCGCGGATGGAACGGCCAATAGTGTCCTTGCCTTAGCACACGTCTTACGTTTGCATGTGACTGGACATTTCCGTTGATAGCCTTTCCGTTGATAGCCTTTAAATTTATATTTGTTGAGCATTTGAGCTAAATTATCAAAAAAAAAGATTTACATTTGTTAAATTAAAACTTGTGGTTCTAGCCAAACTAGTTGCTTCTGGTTTTCTTACAGATAAATCATTATGCCTTTTCATAAATCCACTAAACCAATCAGGTCTTGCACAAGCGTTGGTATCCCATGAATGTGGATAGTTTATACAATTAGCTTTGGCATATTCAAATGCAAGTTGTTTTATTATTCTGGGTGAAAGTCCATGAAACATGTTAGCTGCATTCACAACATAATCAGCAAGTAATTTCTCTTGATCTTTGGTAAATACAAGTCCAGTTGACTTGTAGCCCACTGTGGGCATTTCACCTTTCTCTAGCGTTTTGCAAAAACGTTCCAATGTCATGAAGTTTATCTGCAAAAAAAAAGTGAATAAACAAAGTTGATTTTCGGTTCTACTACTTTCTAGTAAGATAATGGAATCAAATGGAAAAAGGTATCCCAAAACAGATATACCGGTAATCTGTGATGTTAGCACATCAGCTTTTTCAGCACATCACAATAGATAGCCATTATGTGAATTAGTTGATGCTATAGCCAATCCATATACACTTACACCAAAATCTGCAGCTACTTTTCTGTATGATTCTTTGTGTTCTCTGACTCGTTTTGCTGCAGCTTCATATGTTGTCAGTGGCATAATTCCAAATTTTTTTTTTCTTTTGTGATATCTTGGCATTATTTTTACAGTAAATGCAATATTGAATACGCAAGCTAAAAATTCAGTAAACTAATATTCAAAACAATGAGAGAAATTACATAAAACAGATATATATTGATTATCGTACCTAGCTATCATGCAAGTTGGTTAATTGTAAATAGTCTGCCAGTATTGCTTGACTAGAACAAAATCGTACAATTGCATTCTGAACTAGAGCATTACTTTGTTAAAACTTACAGGTACCAAGGTACCAGAACTAGTATTAGTTATTTTATGTACCGGTACCTATCTATTATGCTATAGAATAGCCATCCAGTGCGCTATACTTCTAAATGCGAATAAATGGAAAGTAATAAAATAGTCTGAAAATATAAACTAACTAAAAATATGCGTAGGAATGATGGGGTGACTTGTTACACAGTGTATCAAGCCTCCTTACCCCCAGTGACATAGATAAACCCTAATATTCTCTCGCACATTTGACCAAACTGACTCTACTTTTATTTCTGCTTGAAACTACAATAACCAAACCTCTGAAAAATGCAGTCCGTTCAAACATACGCTAAAATACCTTGAAAGCAGCTAGTTTTAGATAAAATCTTCAAAATTTAATTTTGACATACAAAAATCCTTTTTCTCTCTTATCTTTCCTTTACCTGGTAGTTTTCATTAAAATGCTTTTTAAACTAAAGAAAATGATGTTAGGAATAGTATGATCTTAATTGCAGCGATTTGAAACTTTTTTTAAAGAAGTAAGAAGGAGTGTAACAGCCCACCCTTGTAACATTTCTCCCCGGTCTCCCCTACATATGAAGGAGGGTTAGTTAGCATCACGGTCTGCAATAACAACTTGATCTTTGCAATTAAGCTGTTTGCAATACTTTTTCCTCCCTTTTTGAGAACAGATAACTTCTTAGTGTCTCAATTATAATAATACTGCTAGTGAGACTGTACGGCACATAGAAAATCAGTAACATCAACAACACAAGGTTCAAGCAACTTGCCAGCACAAGGAAGTTTGCTGGGCAATCGCATACTCATTAATATAAGAGCTGGAGAGTACGGTAGACCAGATACAGAAGTATTGCAAAACTCAAGCAATGACAAATAGAGATCTTTGTTTTCGCAGTCAGCTTTTTCGAAAACAAGTTAAAGTGTTTGAATAGTACGTTCAACTTGGCCGTCGCCTTGGTGGTAATTTGGACTAGATGTTATAGTTTTAAAATCCCACTTGTGAGAAAACATTAAAAAATCTTGGCTTTAAAAAGGTATGTTATCGGACATTACCTCATTAGAAATACCAAATCGGGAAGAAACACATTTTAAATATTTGACGAAAGGTACTGCGATTTTGTCTGGCAAAACAATCATTTCATGGAAGTTAGAAAAAATAATCAGCAAAAACCAAATTTAAAAAAGTCGTAATGTCAACACCAACTTTAAGTAAGCAAGCATTCGGATTTCGTGCGAAATTAATGGTTCTCGTTGGTGCTCATTTTGGAACTTACGGCAAAGGTTACTTGCACTTGCTAACGATTCAATGTCGTGTGACATTCGTGGCCAATACAGCAATTCACGCGCATGCGCCTGGCACTTTTCACTGCCAAATTAACTTTTATGAATGAGCACAAGCATTTCAGTCTGCAGTATGATTGCTTTTTCCAGTGTGATTCTAGGATCAAGTGGAAGCTTGTCTCAGACTAATTGATCTTGATTTCCAAACACTACTTGCATACATATGAAACGATCTTCTAGTTTTCCGAGATCGCATTTTTTTGCTTTAGTTCTCAAGACTTTGTCAAATATTTATCAGAAAGTTGCCTTTTTTGTAAGAACAGATGTGAATCATAGAGGATATTTTTTCGGCTCACATAAGGGTCTGAATTTGCCCAAGACAGTTTTGATATTTTCTTTTTCGTCCTGACCAACCTGTGAAAATGCAACTTGTCAAATCGAGCACCTTTACCAGCACCGTGAAGTAAGATGGCAACTTGGGATGACGTCTTTTTCTTATGTATTCTGGTGTCTCATAGTTCGTATGGAACAGTATTTCCCACCTGCTCCAGCTATCAGCAAGGTTTCTTTGTATTAAAATTCATCAGTGTGGGTGGTTGCAATGACCCCTATTCCGTATTCGAGATAGACTACACTCATTGAGCAACTTAAACAAAATTAGGCTTTTGATAGATTCAAGGTCCTTTCGCTATTAAGTCCACCGTTTTTGCCAGTGGACAGTCGTATTCGAATGTCCTGTGCGACATCATGTTTTACTTATTATCTTCTCTTAGAACGAACACAATTTGAAGGTATTTACAGTATGTTGATTTTAAAGAACTATGTACATCTAGCTTTACTCATTCTCAATCGAAAAATGAAACGCATATGCAGCAGCGTCATGACGATAACTGAAGCGACACTATGCTTCGCTATTTGGCTACACAGTTATTAGTAATTGGTCGGGAGGAGAGCACTAACTCCATATGTCACACAATGTTATTCTGTGTTAAATCTATATAGAACATAAAAAATGATAGTAGAGTTTTACTGCTGGGTATTTCTTGAACTATTATGTAAGTGACAGTAAACACACAAGATTATCCGTTGTTAATTGCGAAAAATATTTGAAAAATGTTACGTTTAGTGAATATCACTTTCAAAATCTATGGTATGACTCGACAAGGAAATCAACCCAAATCTACCAACAGCAAAATGGATGTATACGCTTTAACTCTTTCGCTCCCGCGATCATCGATTGATGATCTCGGGTTTTCAGTGTTTCCCTCAAATTTTTTAAAATTGAGTTACAAAATTAGTTTACTAAAAAATCGATTTGTGACTTTATTTTTCATCTGATTTTCACAAAATTTTCAAAAGATCACGCTTATTTCCTCACGCATCGAATGATGTATAATTTGTGCCCTAATTCTTGGACTTTTATACCCAAAAACGGTTAAAATGACCAACAACCCAGTTGCAGACGACAAAATCGGCCAAATTCTCAGCACGTGTCAACTACGCTAAAATCAAATTGAGATTACATCTTTACCACATAACCAAACCCTTCATCATTAACACAGTCTGAAAACTACTCTTTTGGGGCATCATTTGACAAAATTTCAAGCGATAATGATAAATTTTATGTTTTTAAATTTCCAAATTTTTTAGGGGTCTCAAACCCCCCAAACAAATTTTAGTGATAAGTAGATAAAAGTAAATTTAGTGCGTAAAGTATATGATATGTTGCTAAATACCGGTATCATTTGAAAGCTTAGGAAATTTGCTTTCCAGCAATATATAACTTTAAATAGTTTAGACTAAGTGGTATATGATATTTACTGATCAAAAATGAGTACTGTACATCATGTTAGTTCAAAACCCCCCAAAATTTTTTGACTTATCTTCACTAAATTATAATTTTTAGAAAAACTACACCCCATAAAAAAATAAAATAAATTGCAAATGTTTCACCAATAAAGTCGTCATTTTGTATCAAATTTTCAAGGAGACAAGAAGCGAAATACAAATTTAAAAGCTAGCAGAAGTTTGGCTTCTGTAAATCAAAGTTTGCTGTACCCCCTTGTTTCTCAACAAATGGGAAGGGTGTAAACAAGCGGCTGTTTCATTATCAGTGACAGCATATTTTATTTAAACTTGATATTTTCTGAATCTTGAAGAAATACCCTGTTCAAAAATACATAATGTTACATGGTTTAGGCTAACCTCTAGCAGATAATAACTGATCATATTTTAGGTACTGAATTTAACTACCAAAATTTGGTACCGGTCGGTACCGGTCAAAAAAAAGGTCATGTGCCTCAGAAAATTGCAAATTGTAGAAAACCTAGGCTTTTAGGTAAGTTTTGATTGATGTACCTTGAAAGTGTATTTCCTTAGCATCATGTTGTGACCATTTCTAAAAAAATTCGTTGAAAATAAAATCTGTAGTGATCTTTGAGGTAAGGGTAACTCTTTAATTTTAAAGACAACTACCCCCCAGTTGGGGGGGCTAATTTGCATAAAATTTGCATATTCAAAAAAAATGTTTTTTTTTCCATTTGAAATCCTCAAGAAATGTAGATTTCAATGATATATCACACTTAATGTAGAAGTAGACAGCTGAGTAATGATTTTCAAACGAACTTGAGGTACATAATTATGATTAATTATGATTGATCATGACAGTTTTTCGCGCTGCCACCTTACGGACATTTTTTTTCGCTTTTCACGCCGGAGCAAAAGAATTAATCAATACACAACAGCGCCAGTACATAAAGGATTTATAATTGGTCCATCGTTAAAACGCAGCAAGAAATAATTAAACTGTAGATGCTACAAATTAAAAGTGGAAACGTATTCCAACCTAAACTGCTAATGATACAACGTTCTTTCCAGAAGCAGCAACTTTAAAAATTATAAAATAATATCAGCGTGAGATTATTCGTCGCTACTTTTGACTTCAGTGAAGGGAGTCGTGATTCAATTCTTGATTTGGATAAATCTCATTTGAATCTAAAGAAGTTTTAGCAATTAATGATCTTGTCTCAATGCTTCTGCTGCGATATTCTGCCTTTTACGACAGACAATAGATATGCGACATGAGTGATGATTGTTACAAAGTGAGAGTCGGAGCGTTGTTTTTACTTACTATAGATCAAAGTCAAAGTCAATAAATGATCAAAGTTTTCAAAAGCTCCATTTCTTTTTTGGGCTTTGTCCTAGAATCAGATCCCACATGACTCACTTTATTGAAACGATGTTTGAATTATAAATCATAATGTCTGGAAAAGTAGATAAAAAGTGTGTTGAAAAACAATGCCATCAAAGAATTGAATTGATTGTTTGCTTTTTGCAAATAATGCAGTACTTGCTTTCCGTTTAAAATCTGACCTCCAATATGCTTTTTATTTGTTTTCGTTTGTTTGTGTAAAAACTGTGATAAAAGTAAGCATGCAGAGAACCGAGTAAGTTTCGCTTTCAAACTCCTGATCAAAAGCCCTAAGCTTTACATTAATCTTGCATTACTTGAGCGATTTTCCAACCATCTTTTGCAAGGTCCTGATGCATTTTTTTAACTTTCATATGCATTAAATGACAAGTACAACTTTTGGCGAAGCAGTAGAGTTGATTTTCATGAATGATTTCTGCAAACTTTTCATTTGATTAAATTCACTTCTGGCAAATAATAACTTTTCCCATATTTATTGCGTGCTGTTTATGCGAAGTTAAATTTTCTGCAGTGAATTCATTATGGGAAAAAAAGCGGTCTCTTGGTTAATAATTTAATGCAACGCCTCTCAAAATAAAAAACCTATGGATCCCTTGGAAGCCTCGAAGGTTTTTGTGGGCGCCTAAAAATTCAATTCGTGAAACAACTACAAATCAAAATGCAATTTCATTTGATACAGTAAATTTTTCATTGCTGAATACTGTACTAAAGTTCATTGTTGAAGCAAGTAATCCTATTGAATAGTAAATGGTTCATCAATAGCATTATTGCATCACAAATATTCATTGTTCAACCTTATTACAGCTAAGCTTGCAACAATAAAAAGCAATTAGCGACTTTCGAGATGAGATTTTCTTCAAATTATTTTTACTTTTCAATTACGCGAAGATGTGCCAGCGTAATAAGACTAGTCATGAATGAAAATGAATTAAATATCTCACTTCTGTATATAAAGCAAAAGATTACGGGAACTTTTAAACATATCTCATACAGCCAAGTTTAAAAATCACTGATTTAGCAGATTCGTTTTTAAATAGGCAATAATTGGATAAAAATATCCAGTTATTTTGTAGAAAATATCTTTTTAAAATCATATGTATGAGCAATTGCTCTTTATTGATCAATACAGGTTATTTATGACAAAATAACCGGATTGAGCGAGTAAACTACCACATCCAAAATATAAACTGCAAATGATGAAATGTTAGAGCTAAAATTAATCCAACCATTCTGAGATATCAGCGAAAACCCACGTTGCCACTGCACCGCGCACACACACATTTACAATCTGTAGTGATCTTTGAGGTAAAGGTACTACTTTGATAAAAATTACATATTCAAAAAATTTTTTTATATTCGAAATCTTCAAGAAATGAGATATAGTTAATTGCAAAAAATATCTGAAAAATGCTACGTTTAGTGAATATCACTTTCAAAATCTATAGTATGACTCGACAAGGAAATCAACCCAGATCTACCAACAGCAAAATGGACGTATACGCTCTAATCCAGTGGTTTCCTACCAGGGGTCCGTGAAAAGCTTGCTGGGGGTCTGCGAGTGCATTGGAAGTTGACAAAATTAATCAACAATATTCCATAAATTTCATGTTAATGTAGGCACTAGGCAGCAACTTGTACGTACGAAAATAATGTAGCGCAGTAGGCTAAATTGTTTCCGTATTTGGCTAAAGACTGGGTAATCACTAGGGCCCGCTGAAGTCAATAAAGTCAAAATTTTTTCAGGACCTTGTTACATGATCAAAGGTGTACTAACGTTCGTTTCAGGTGTTCAGGGGTCTGTTTTGGTAGATTTTATAAGTTAAATAAAGTCAAAATGTTGCATAAAATCAAAACTTGTCAAAATTATCTTCATCAAATATTTCCTTGCAAAAACGAACAAATTTATATTTTTTCATATTTTTATGAATTTTTGAGCTGCTATTAAAATTTTATGCGCAGTTTTATCTGATTTTAAACTTCTTAAATAGCTGCAACGGTAAAAATGCGTGCGGTAATTGACAAGGAAATAGCACTTGTAATGCATGAAATTGTTATTTTTGATGCATAAACACATAATTGTTAGACAATTATTCTATTCCTATAAAACCTTTGCGCTCTTTACACGTGGTTTTTTTAAGTCGTAGCTTGCAAAGCAAAAAATGCCTAAACAAGCCAAATCTTCCACAGCGAAAGTTAGGCAAATATGCCGCGAATAACCGGATGAGTTTTCGGCAACTACTGCCCGCGACTTGCGATGCAACCTTTGCGACGTGTTAGTCAAATGCGACAAAAAGTTTTTTGTGGAAAGCCACCGAAAAAGTAAGCAACACCAAAGAAAATTGGAGACGAAGAGCAAATCCCAAAGTAAGCAAACCTTTTTACAACTCGATCAAGTAAACTTCAAGGAACAGGTTGTCTCTTCATTCTTAGCTGCAGATATCCTACTTCATAAACTGAACCCTCGTTCTTTAAAGTCTCTGTTTGCTACAATTGGAAAAGTATTGCCTTGGGAGACTGCAGCCCGGGCATGTGTTGCTAAATTAGCATCCCAAAAAGAAGAACAAATTCAAGAATTACTTCGTGACAAAACAATTTTTTTAATTGTGAATGAAGCAGAGATTGCTAAACAAAAGTATATTAGTGTGCTTGTGGGCAGCTTAGATGCCCCAAATCAGACATTCCTCGTTGATTGCCATCCACTTGACAGCGGTAGCAATGTTAATAGCAGTATTATTCTGCACACTGTGGATGACATATTGCGACAACTTGAAATAAAACGCGACAATTTTTCATTGTTCTTGACTGATGCTGCTCGGTACATGTTTTTGGCTGGAAAGACATTAAAGGAATTATATCCTTCTTTGATGCATGTCACCTGCGATGCGCACTTACTACATAACTGAGCTATGCGTGTGCGTGCTCATTTTAAAAATATTGATGAAATAATAGCAACGATCAAGGCAGCAACAATCAAACACAAAGATCGAAAGAAAGATTTTCATGATGCTGGTTTGCCATCTCCTCCTGATCCTGTAATTACAAGATGGGCAACTTGGCTTAGAGCTGCCTTATGTTACAGTGAGAATTTTCCAGCTGTTCGTACCATTGTTAACAATTGGACAAGTGCAGGCCTCTTAGTCAGCAGAGCAAAAGACGCTATCAATGTGGAAGATTTGGTGCCGGACTTGGTTAAAATAAATCTATACCGGACTCTAGCAGCCAACGTAGAATTCTTGGAAGGAAGTGCCTGCACGATAACCGAAGCATACGGACTGCTGAAGAATATGAAATTCGATGATGATCCGTGCGCAATTAAAAATTACATTAAAAAACGACTATCCAGCTCTGATTTAGAAACAATAATAAACTGTACCAACTTGACAATTGACCCAACAAGCTACGCACTATTGCAAAAAGCCCAGCCAACCTCTGCTGCTGTTGAGAGGTCGTTTTTTATGCTCAGTAAATTACTGAGAAAAGACAGAAATTTTGATGTTAAGAACGTAAAAAATATATGATGCTGTATTACAATAAAAAGTCCTGGTAATTATACTGTGTGGCTTTCGTTAAAAACATCATAGACAGACTGTTAATGTACAGTACAGTTGCGTTAACAACGCATTTTTTGTATTACACACTAATTGACACCGGTACACACAATGGCTCGTTATCCTAGGTTTTGACGTCATGCGTCGCTTTGTTGCATTAGCTTCAAGACTGAATGATTGAGAAAATGTTTAAAGTAAGCTACCTTCTTCTTTAAAAACTTATGTAAATTGCGGATTATAAAGCATTTTTAATCAAAAAAGTGCAACAAGACATAAAAAATAAGCAAAACGGTTAGGTCAAAATAAAGTCAAAGTTTTGCTAAAATAAAGTCAAAAATATATTTTTTTAGGTCAAAAAAATGGCCCTAGTAATCACTAATGAGCATCTTTTTTGCTGATTGTGACGTTTATCCAAACTCAGAGATTGAAATTACGCGTTGAACCAGCCATTATGATGTCACCATTTCTCCCAGTTCTATGCCAAGCATTAATAGCAGATCAGCATTAGCAGTTCAGATACAGCATAACTTGTAGGAGATTGACACAGCATAACTTTTAGCAAAAGAACAGGTTGCAATTGCGATGAAAAAATGAAAGTATAATGAAGAATACATATCATATGGATTTAACGTTAAGTTGGATCGCGATGGTACAGAAAAACCTCAATGCTTCCTTTGTGGAAAAGTTCTAGCCAATAGTAGCATGAAGCCAGTAAAACTAAAGGAACATCAAAACTCTAATCATCCGGGAAACATTTCCGACAGCCGCGATACATTTTTGCAAAAGAAGGCAAGATTTGAAGTAAGTGGAACTTTAGATAAGTATGGTTTTATTCCAACTGAAAAGCCTTTGCTTGTAGCAAGTTACAAAATTGCGTATCGGATTGCCAAGGAAAAGAAGTCGCACAGTATTGCCGAAACACTAATAAAACTCTGTGCTCTGGAAATGATTGAAATAGTTTGTGGCTCAGATCAGACAAGAAAACTTGAAAGTATACCAAAGACAAATAACGTTGTTAAATCAAGAATAGATGATATTTCAGAAAATATTCTCAAACATGTGACGGAAGAATTGGCAACTTCTCCTTCCCATTTAGCTTGCTGCTTGATGAAAGCACTGATGTTTTTTATTGCAGTCAGCTGGTGTGTTATGTGCGTTATGTTAATGGCAATGAAATCAAAGAAGAATTTTTGTTTTGCGAACCTCTTTAACTGCAAAGGCTAGCGGTGTATTTCAAAAGGTAAGCAACTTTTTTGTCTAGCAAAATTTTGACTGAAAGAGAAAATAGGCTCAATTTGTACGGATGGAGCACCAGCAATGCTCGGAAACAAATCTGGGTCTGCCGCTTTAGTCAAAAAAGAAGCTCCTAATGTAACTGTTACTCATTACATGTTGCATAGGCATGCCATAGTAGTAAAAAGTTTGCCGTTAACTCTCAAAGAAGTTCTATCATATTGTGTAAAAATGGTTAATTTTGTAAAAAGCCGATCCATTATTCATCGTCTCTTCAAAGCTCTCTGCAGAGAACTTGGGTCAGATCACGAGGTGCTTTTGTATCATTCAGAAGTGCGTTGGCTGTCTAGAGGCGAATATTTGAAACAATTCCAGAAGCTAAAACAAAAGGTCTCATTTCTGAAAAATAAAAAACAGTCCCCTTGCTGAAAAAATTGAGTCTGAATCATTTTTGTGCGGCCTATTCTACTTGGTAGATATTTTCGGTCATATTAACACCGTCAATCGTGCTATGCAGGGACCAGGTGTGACAATAATGGATGCAGCTGAAAAACTGAACGCGTTTTTGCTCAAGTTGTCTCTTTGGAAATGCAGATTGGAAGTAGGTAATTATGCTAACTTTCCATTGTTAGAAGACCTTATTTTGAAGGATGAAACTCGGAAAGAAAGTGATATTTTTATTTCTATGAGAAAGGAATTTTGTTCACACTTGTGTAGAGGTTCCCTTTATCACCTAATAGGTATTTGCAATATCAAGTGGCAACACTGACCACGTTAGAAAAGGATAGGGACGATAGTAGACAAAAACAAAGACAGTTGTGTATTGTGTATTTTTCAGCAAAACTAATCGTTATTAAAAGGCAATAATTTTGATAATTAGTAACTGAACGTCAAATACGAAGAAATTCCATATAGTCATTGGATTCCATAGACCGCTATTCATCAAGTATCAACAAATCGATGGTAAGTTCTGACTATACTCAAATTAATTTGCTGCGTGAGGACGCAGTTCTCCACACTTGGATACTCTACAAACTTTCTTCGAAGGCTATTTTAATTTGGGTAGCTTGAAGGATGAAGCATGGATTCGAATTCCTTTTCTCATTGACTTACACAGTATTGATGACAAACATCCCAACAAAAATGACCTTATTGATTTGAGAGCAAGCAAACTTTTACAGATTGAATTTAATGCCACCTCTCTGGAAAATTTTTGATGCTCTCAACAACATTCCTACCAATCTCTGGCAAAGCAAGCAATTAGCACTCTGTTTCCATTTGCTACTACTTACCGCTACGAGGCTGCGTTTTCGGCTCTTATTACTATAAAAACGAAACAGAGAAATCGTTTGGAGTTTCAACATGATATGCGTGTGGCTTTATCAAAGACCCACCCACAGTTCAGTGTTTTGGTGCAAAAAAGACTACGACAGGCTTCTCATTAAATTGCACAAGTGCACCTGTATTCGTTTGAAGTTACTTTTACGATGGTTCTTGAATGTAAGTAAAATGTTATGATTGAGCAGTTTGTAATTTAATTCGACGTACAATATTGCATTTAAAGTTCGCTAGCATTTGTAAAAGTAAGCGTAGTTTACCAAATTATTTATTTGGGTTCGGTTTTAAAAATGTAGGGGTCTGTAAGCTTTATAATTATTTGAAAGTGGTCCGTGACTAAAAAAAGGTTGGGAACCACTGCTCTAATCAATACACAACAGCGCCAGTACATAAAGGATTTATAATTGGTCCATCGTTAAAACGCAGCAAGAAATAATTAAACTGTAGATGCTACAAATTAAAAGTGGAAACGTATTCCAACCTAAACTGCTAATGATACAACGTTCTTTTCAGAAGCAGCAACTTTAAAAATTATGAAATAACATCAGCGTGAGATTATTCGTCGCTACTTTTGACTTCAGTGAAGGGAGTCGTGATTCAATTCTTGATTTGGATAAATCTCATTTGAATCTAAAGAAGTTTTAGCAATTAATAATCTTGTCTCAATGCTTCTGCTGTGATATTCTGCCTTTTACGACAAACAATTGATATGTTACGAAGTGTGAGTCGAAGCGTTGTTTTTAATTACGGCAAAATGATAAAAACGTAGACACACCTGGTTTATCGTCTTCCTCAGTCAAAGTTGGCAAAATCACAAAAACCTAACTCAATAAATGATCAAAGGTTTCAAAAACTCCACTTCTTCATAGGCCCTGTTCCAGAATCTGATGCAATACGATTTACTCTATTGAAAAGATGTTTGAACTATGAATAGTAATGTCTGGAAAAGTAGATCAAAAGTGCCTTGAAAACAATGCCATCAAACGTTAGTTTTTGCAAATAATGCAATAATTGCTGCTCGTTTAAAATGTGACATTCAACATGCATTTTATTTGTTTTCCTCTATTTTTGTAAAAACTGGGATAAAAGTAAGCATAGAGAAAACCGAGCATGATATTATTCTAAAACCTGATCAGGCAAATCTTTAGGTTTGGCAGAAACTTTAATGCAGTTTGGAAAGTTCTTAGTATCATAATTGTAGGTGGTTTTAAGCGGAACAAAGAATTCAACGTTTGAACTGGTATAGCAAGTGCAATACTCTAACACGTCAGTTTCTACTTACATTTTTCATAAACCAAGAGCTGTTTACAGAAAGCATGACACTTTTTAAATAGGTTTCTCATTGCTTTTTTAACCTATGGTCATAAATCGTAAATAATCAGCAAAATAATGCAATCTCTAGAGCAAGCTGACGATATCGGTTTCATAAGAACAACTGAAGGGATGTTACGAATGTATAAAGATTCGTTGCATTAAAATTTGAAAATCTCTCAACATCGAGCAGCTATCTTTTTGTATTGAGAAATCTCAAACGCGTTGTCTTGGTCGTCAATGAAATTCATCAAGGAAAACACATTCGCAAAAATCTGTCTGTCGGTCAAAATCAAACAGCTCTGTCATCAAAATCTGGCCACGTTAACTAGGTAGAAGAATTACGTACCCAACTTAGCTTGGTCAAGACTATATATTGAACCAGTTGAGTTGGCGGAAGTACTGAAGCTAGAAAAAGGCAAATTTAGGGAAAATATCTAAAGCTGCTGACCTTGCGAGCCTACTAAGAGAAGCAACTAGTTAAGAATATATGTGTAGTGTAGAGTCTGCCATTCTGTTACAAATGCCCTCGGCAAATAATAACTTTCCCATTTTTACTACTATGCGAAGTGAAATTTTCTGGAGCGTTTTTATCATAGGAAAAAATGAAAAGCGGTCTCTCAGTTGAAAATTTAACTCAATACTTTTCAAAATAAAAAACATATGGATTCCTTGAAAGACTCAGAGATTTATTGTAGGTTCCTAAGCTTTTTCATTGCTGAATACTGTAAAAAAGTTTACTCTTCAGGCAAGTAATCCTAATTGAAGAGTAAATGGTGAATCAATAGCCTTATTACATCGTAAATGTTTATTGTCCATTTATTCCGGCTGGGACTACAACAATAAAAAGCAGTTGGCGAATTTCGAGATGAGATTTTCTTCAAATCATTTTTGCTCTCCAATTAAGCGAAAATGTATCGGCGTATTAAGACTAGTTATTAATGTAAATGGATGAAATATTTTACTTCTGTTGACAAAGGAAAAGACTACGGGAACTCTTTGAGATATCTCACACAGCAAGTTTGAAAAATGCTGATTTAGCAGATTCGTTTCTAAATAAGCAATCATTGGACAAAAATATCCAGTTATTTTGCAAAAAATGCTTTTGTTGAAATTACATGTATGAGCAATTGTCCTTTGTTAATCAACACAGATTATTTATGACAAAATAACTGAATTGAGCGAGTAAACTACCACATCCAAAATGTAAACCGCAAATAATCAAATGTCAGTATATCAGTGAAAACACATGTTGCAACTGCCACACACACACACACACACACACACACACACACACACACACACACACACACACACACACACACACACACACACACACACACACACACACACACACACACACACACACACACACACACACACACACACACACACGCACGCACAGATTAAGAAACTTTGATGCAGCTTGATAACAAAAAGACTTTTGTTGTTAATTTTAGTAATTTTTACGTCGGAAATGAAAGCGACAACTACAGACTTCAAGTGAGCGGATACAACGGCACAGCTGGAGACTACCTGAGCTATCACAATGGCATGCAGTTTTCTACAGTAGATCGTGATAATGACAAGTGGTCTGGGTAAGAAATAATGTTGAACTGTTGTCAAGTATATCATCTAAACTCTTATAATAATACTTTAAAATTTAAATCTTCAGAGTTTATTTGGTGAATAAATCTGAAAATATTTTGTCACTAATATTACTGTTGAACAAAACTATATACGAGCAGCCACTAATATTGAAGAAAAGTGATGTTTTTTCTTTTATCATTTCATAGGAGCGACATTGTTACACAAAGCGCTCGATTGTTTGAGCGGGGTCACTATAAAACGATGTCACCCCACGAACCCATTTAACTACGTTGCAGAACAAAATATTTTGCTCAAAAACTTTGTAGTTGACTGAAATGTAAATTCCGATATTTTGCAGCCTCTGTGCGGCTGAAGGATCGGGATGGTGGTTTAAGAGTTGTGGAAACGCAGATTTAAACAAACCAGCATCGGTGTGGTGGAATGGTTACGCTGTAAAATCGCTGATGAAAGTTCGTTGTGACTAGCTTGCATACTGCAGTGCTTGCTTGCATTCATCCTTCTGTCGTTGTTGTGTAAATAAACCACGTAACACAAACTTATCTGTTGTTGTTATTGTGAATGCTCTAGAACATTCCGAGGCAGCTTAGAGAAAAACAAATAATTTGTAATGTGTTGTTGGCGAAACAGCATTTTTAAAATCACCTGGGTTTTTAACAAATTGTTTTGGAAAGAAAATTAGGCTGAAACCTATAATTTATTTTAAATATTTAATTGGCAGGCGGTGTCTTCAAAAAGCTATTCTTTTTAAAAAATCTCGGCCTGTGTCCATTGATGTTCTTCTATAGCTCCTTAACTTTTTTTTTGAACCATTCCAAATTGTTGTGTTTTTTGTGTTGTTGTCTGTAACATTGTAATGTAAACAGCAGCTGGGACATCTTCGACTGTTATCCACTTCCGCTTTGAAAGCAAACGTAAACAATCAAACTTATATATTATAGATATGCTGTGTGTTAAAGTAGTGTGATGCAGTACTGTACTAATCACCAATGGGCCAACATTCCTGGTCTTTAGTGGCAAGTTTAAATAACTTTACAGTCGTGCCGTGCTCGTACTGTCATGTAGTGCGTTCGATTAATCTTAATTTCAAAGACATATGAAAATAACCAAGTGTAGCAAAATCAAACAAGGTATCCATTTTTTTCATGAAATCTTGCAGGAATCTTAAAAACAATCATCCGCTTTGATACGGAATCTTTTTCAATTTATTATACACTTAAGCCATAGCATACTCCATTGAAATATTTCAACTTCAAGTGCTTGAATTCAGGCTACTTGGATTGTTATGCCTAGATCAAAACTCATACGACAGCCAGAGGCTTCTGGTCATATAAATAGACCTTCAACTACGAAAAGTTTGCAATGAGTGAGTCTATAATTTCACTGCCTATTTTTTTATAAGTAAGCTACATATTAATCATTTGGCACCCTCGCACAATTTTCAAATTGTATTCAAAAAATTATATTTTTACCAGGACGTTTTTAATGAAATAAAAGTAAAGTGTACGAATTTACTTGGTGCTATGACTATCTTTTCTTGAAACCCCACTGCATCAATTTTGATTTTTTAATGCCCCAGATTAGGGCTACTCAATTGGCGAACCGCGGCCCGAATTGAGACTTTTCGATTGTTGAGCCTGGACCTCAAGCTTTAGGATGAGTTATCATAGGTGCAGCTACGGAGGTAAAAAATCCAACTCTCTACTGTCAAATGTCGTTGATATGCTCTCAGTAATGTTATTTTGAAACAAAATATAAACGATGCAGAATTGATAAATATCCTATAGGCAACGCTTGAATGTGGTAGCACCTGCAAAATATTAGGCTTTATCGGTTTGATGTTTTTGACCAAACAAGCTACGACATTCAACAACTTCAACCAAACAAGTTATGAGTCTATGACATTCAATAAGCTTCAATCAATAACTTAGAATTTCTTGCATCTACAAGATGAAAACGAGCGTATTTTCAGCAAGGGGGATTCTCAACAAAGGTACACCAGCTCTAAATTTTGTTCTATCCGATTTTTACTATGATTTTTTTCGATGAGCTAAACACACTTATTTGTACTTACCGTATATACATGTCCATAAGTCGATGTGTATTTTAAGACCAAACTTGCGCCATTTACCTGTGTATTAGTCGATTGTAAATTCAAGGCGCAATCACTATGTTTAGACCATTGTGGCATTGTCATGCGGGCCTACCGTGTTTGCCTACAGTAACATACCGTAACAACGTAAAAGCATGTATTGCACAAGTTATAACCTAAACTTGACATTAATAAACATATATAATAATGGGGTTTTCTTTTCACATTGCATACGACACTTCAGCAACATCTCTTCAAATATTACCTATGTATTAGTCTACCCCAAAAATATTACCTTAAAATTGTCTCCCAAAAATTTAACTTATACACAAGTATATACGGTAATCAAAATTATTTGATTTTTAGACATTTCTTTTTCTTTGAAAATCTAATTGAGTTCTCATGAGGCAGGTTGAATTGTGAGCAAGTCCAGTTCTTACGTACGCCTCTTCTGGAAACAGGGAAGCAAGTCGTAGCCAGGTACTCAAAAGACTTGCAAGACATTTAGCAGCAATGAGTATCTGCCTGTTTTTATCATCGACTTGATAGTAGACCAAGAACGGGCTACGTCAAAAGCACATTAACTTCATTTTATTGTTTTCACAGCTATCAATTGGATGAAGCCGGCGTAGCCGTCTGATCCCATATAACAATGAGTGTTTCACTTCGGATTGATATCTTCTTCCCAAGCTGCGGACTCGAAGTCTTCTCAACTCTGTTGTTTTCACATGTGAGTAACATTTGGGTTGTTTCTGTGACGTTAAACAAAATTTAAAGTTTATTATTTTAATTAAGGGCTCCTGGTAAGTCGATGTTAAGTGGTCTTTCAATGCTATAACTCGGCGTTCTTAAGAGCGACATCAAGGAATATTCAAGTTGGGAATAATCGGACGCTTGTAGAACAAACTCTAAAAACAGCATAAGCTTGGTGGATAACTGCATATTTTCAAAGAAAATGTTTTGTTGATCAATTTTTGCTACAGCACTCATTATTAATGAACCGTGTCGAGTGAAAACAGCAATGAACACAGTTTGATTTTCACAAATAGCTTTTGCTTTAACTTTGTTGTTGAATGCATTGCCAATAATTATTACCAGTTTTGGGAGTTTTTTCAATGCTGTCATGGAACACAAAACAATTACATAAATAATACGCAGAAACATCAAAATCATCGCCAGAGACAACGGTATGCACCATGATATCACTTTTATTGATAGAGTTGTTCAACCGAAAAACACTTTTTTATTTCGGCTTTCACAAGATTTCTGGCATGATACGAAGCTAAATGCGTAGCAAAAATGTTTCACTTTTAAATTCTGCGCTACACGGACTATTGTTTATCGCCAACAATCACTTTGATTGTGCCAAACCAATATTTATTTCATTAAAATAAAATTTAAACAACACTTTAATACGTTATTTGCTGTAAGACGCATTTAAAAGTGCATGCTAATAATAAAGGTCCAGGTGATATATTAGCGCAAGTTGAACGCACCTAAACATTAAAAAAACTTCAAAAGTTTCATAAATGTCAAAGATAGCTTTTACTCCATATACGAAAAAGCAGGATTTTCATCAAAGAATTGCGTTTTCTTAGATCTAGTTTTCAAAGCATTTAAAAAGAAAGTTTAGCCTAAAGCAGAGGAAAGTTGTGCTTTTGCATCTTCAGAGGCTAAAACCACTTTTCCAGCTCTACTTGTTCTTGAGATATTGCCAAATTAACAATTTGTTACTCATGCAGCTGATGTGTACCACCACTAAAGGGTGCACCAACCAAAACTTAGTTTCAACATCATTTACTCCATATCTGTGGACAAATACAAGCACAACTTTTTAAAATTCATAACTTTTGTTTTCTCGCCGCAATCTAATGTGCAGTAAGCGAGCTTAAACTTGGCTCATTCTTCAGCTGATTTACATGTATAGTTGGTGGATATCAAAAATTTTGTTTCATCTAGAAGCGAGGCGATGTCCCTGGCATAGCAACATACACACAGTGAATAAGCACAACCAAGTCTGCAAAAGCGGGAAAAGTAGACGGAAAATTTAGCTTTTTTCCAATTTTTCATACTTATTTTACATCAATTTCTGCACAGCGCCAAAAATAGAGATGATATCGCGATATTAACAATGAGATGATATTGCGATATTATCAATCAGTTTTCACCTTTTGACGACAATCTTCGACGACTCGCTTGAAACATATGTGAAGTCGGGGATAACTCTCAAAAAATTGTCGACGAAAATCTTCAATTTCAACTTCAGAACGCTTGAGCTAAGTAGCAAAAGACGTGGTACCGATTTCATAATTCATTGCTACAAAAGATACTATTTAGAAAAATTAAGATTGAACAATAAGCGAAACTTCGATGTGACAAAAGTCAAACCTTCATTGGAGCTAGAGCAACTACATGAAGCGGTGTATGGATAACAAACTGATGACTCACCATATACGATTTTTTTCGCAAATTGCCGTTTCTTCTCTGTGAATGCGTTGGAACTACCAACTTTATCATAAAACGTGGCTGCCAACTCTTGGAACAAATACTTTTCATCAGAAAACACTTTTAGTAACGACGCATCCTCGGAAAAGGGCGCCATCAGGTGTAATACAAGTTGGGAATAATCGGCGGCTAGTTGAACACAGTCTAAAAACAGTTTTAGTAGTGATGCTTTGAAGGTAGCGGTAGAACACAGAACAACTCGTGCCCTAACCCACTCAAGTCGCCAGTACTAATACACTAACACCGCATTTCCAGCATAAACTCTACAATTAAGCAGCTAATTGCTGTGGAGCGACTTCCACAAAATGCAAAACCACGCAGAGAACACGTTCCACCATTGTTTACACTCGCTGAGTTGAGTTGCCAATGTTTTGATCATATTCGATGAAACTGTTCAGTAGATATTTGCTTCAACAGCGTAGTGATTAGAGCTTCCACCTCCACGAAAATAGGTTGCCGGTTCAAACTTCGACAGAATTTTATCAAAAACTTTTTTCAAAGCGCATTCACAGCTTTCCTGCTTGGCGCTCAACACAAAAGGAAATAATGAAAACGCCCATCATTTTTCCGGTAAGTACGCCATCATTTTTCGTATACTGCGTGCAGAGGAGACTATCGTTACGGGGATACAGCCTGACTAAAAGCATGTAATCGCTAAACAGCGATTAAAGTATTAAATACATTCTGCCTCTTCGCGTTCTACAACAGAAGCCAGGCATTCGCGCGGTTAAAACTTTACCTGAAGAACGCATTGAGGCGAGGATTTATTTTCATATTTATCATCATGTCCACTTTAGCTGTCCCATGTGGCGCAATATCGTCGACGCGTTTGTTAACTAAATGCATTTTTCAAAATTGCTTCATAACAACAAAGTGATAGTTTTAAAAGCAAACGTGTGAAGATCTAAAAAAGCTGCCGTTTATACTCCGAGGTTACAGCGACACACAAACAATAACAGAATCTTCAAAGCAAAATAACCGTTGTCTGAAAGCTGTTGCATGTTTACATGTCTTAAATCGTTGGGAGCTGTAAAAAAGCTGTTTTAAATTTCAGTAATAAATTAACTGCTTCAAAAACCCGAGCAACATTATCTATTTACCTTCTATGGCAATGAAAAACTTCCTCAACAAAAAAGAATAATTATCTCTCGATTCACGACGGTCGTTAGTTAAATGCTGCAAAAACAAACTGCCTCAGCTGCGTTAAACCCGCTACAATATCACAAATTTCATGGAAAGTAGGGAAAGTTTTGGTGTTCATCAAGTTCGTCCCTTCTTTTCTACATCACGTTAAAATATGCATCGTGAGGTTGTGAGTTCGATACTAGCAAGGTTTCTACGATGCTGTGACCTTGACAAAGAAACTTTCCACCAATTTTCTTGCAGTGTTTGTGGTAAAAATGCACCAAGTCAGCCCTCGGCAGACAAAACCCCGAAGGTTTTAACAAAACTTGCTGGGTGTTTTATAAACTAGTGTTTGCTTAATTTCATTTCTACCTGCCTTCCTTGTAATCTTCGGTCGCTCTCTTCTTCAAAACACCAAAATCTAACGCTTTTTTAACCACATCATCACTATACACCTCCTCAAAATATGCCCAAATTTCTCATGCCATTGCATTCCAATCGCTGTCACCAGTCTGTTTACAGTTTCTGTGAAACCACCACAGACATCAATTCTTGGCTAATCCTGTTATCACTCAATTTAACACCATGTATTGCTGTTACAACAGTACTTTTCAAAATCGCCTTCTCATCTTCTCTGAAACATCTTGTCTCACTTCAGTACAGCATCGCCGGCCTTGCACAACTCCTGCACACCCTTCCATTTTTTTTCAATGTAAGCGTTTTTTACAAGCAGACAACTCTATATCATTCTCATACAATGTAATCATTCTCTATAATTAAGGACATTTAGGGTATATCATGGCTGGCCAGAAAACTGGGCCGCCTGTCTTCAACATAAAGGCGGGGCGTCCCGATAAGTGCCTTGCCCAAGGACACAACAAGCGAACTTGCCGGCTTGTTCTCCACAACATCCCATAAATGCCGAGCACCAAGCAGGAAAGCTGTAGATACCATTTTTTAAAGTCTTTTGGTATGACTCGACAAGGGGAATGAACCCCAGGTCTACGGACTGCGAAGCTGACGCCCTTACCACTACACCATCACGTCGGTTGAAAATTTAACGCAATACTTATTTCCGGCTGGGATTACGACAATAAAAAGCAGTTAGCGAATTTCAAGATGAGATTTTCTTCAAATTATTTTTGCTCTCTAATTAAGCGAAGATGTATGGGCGTAGTAAGACTAGTTATTAATGTAAATGGATGAAATATTTTACTTCTGTTGATAAAGGAAAAGACTAAGCGAACTCTTAAAAATATCTCACTCAGCCAAGTTTGAAAAACGCTGATTTAGCAGATTCGTTTCTAAATAAGCAATCATTGGATGAAAATATCCAATTATTTTGCAAAAAATACTTTTGTTAAAATCATATGTATCAGTAATTGTCCCTTGTTCATCAAAATTAGTTGTTTATGACAAAATAACTGGATTAAGCGAGTAAACTGCCACATCCAAAATGCAAACTGCAGATAATCGAATGTTAGTACTAAAATTAAATCCTATCATCCAGGGATATCAGTGAAAACAAACACAAACACACACACACACAGATTGAGAAACTTTGATGCAGCATGATAACAAAAAGACTATTTGCGTTGATTTTAGTGATTTTTACGTTGGAAATGAAAGCGACAACTACAGACTTCAAGTGAGTGGATACAACGGCACTGCTGGAGATGAGCTGAACCATCACAATGGCATGCAGTTTTCTACTGCAGATCGTAAAAATGACAAGTACCCTGGGTAAGAAATAATGTTGAACTGTTGTCAAGTCTATCATCTAAACTCTTATAATAATATTTTTTAAATTTAGATCTTTAAAGTTTATTTGGTAAATAAATCTGAAAATATTTTGTCTTGATATTTGTCACCGATATTACTGTTGAACAAAACTACAACTATATACAAACTATATACGAGCAGCTCATATGACTGCAATGTAGTGTATTGCTTGATATTGCTTCCGAGAAATCCACTACTTGTAGGAATCCACCAACCGGAGGAATCCATAGGAACGTGATGTTTCCTCTTTTATCGTTTCATAGAAGCGACATTTGTTACACAAAACGCTCGATTGTTTAAGCGGGGTCACTATGAAACGATGTTTCCCCCACGAACCCACTTAACTACGTTGCAAAACAAAACATTTTGCTCAAAAAACTTTGTAGTTGACTGAAATGTAAATTCCGATATTTTGCAGCTATAATTGTTTGATTGGTTATGAAGGAGGATGGTGGTATAAGAATTGTGATGATACAGATTTAAACAGCAAACCAACATCGATGTGGTGGCGTCCATTTGGAGATTGGCGTCCACATATCGTTATAAAATCGCTGATGAAAGTTCGTTGTGACTAGCTTGTATACCGTAGTACTTGCTTGCATTCATCCTTATGACGATGTAGTGTAAATAAAATACCTAGCACATTCATATCTGTTGTTGTTGTGAATGTTCCAGAACATTGCAAGGCAGTTGAGAGAAAAGCAAATAATTTGTAATGTTGTTGACGAAATTGTTGACATATAATTGTTAAAAAAATGGTTGACAAATAATCAAATTTGTTGACAAAATAAAACAAACAAAAAATTGTTGACAAATACGACGTAGTGCACCTGCGACAACCGCCACTCATTCACGAGTGATACGGCTTCGCAGAGGTTGACAGACCATCCACTACAGTGGACCTAGTATTTGGTCCCACAAGTGTGACGGTCTAAGCTATGCTTTATTAAAAGCCTCTTGCTTCTTATTGGTCACCAACTGCACTGAAGAGACCTGATAGGTCGAAACAGTGTCACTGTCTGCAGTTTGCTAAGTGCATCCCTGGCCTCTTGCATTACTAAATCGACAAATAATTGTTGACGAAACAGCATTTTTGAAATCACCTGGGTTTTTAACAAATCGTTTTGGGAAGAAAACTAGGATGAAGCCTGAATTTTATTTTAAATATTTAATTGGTAGGCGGCATCTCCATAAAGCTATTCTTTTTAAAAAGCTTAACATAAGTATTGCAGATATGCTGCGTGTTAAAATAGAATGATGCAGTACTGTACTAATACACCAGTGGGCCAAAATCTCTAGTTTTTTGTGGCAAGTTTGAATAACTTTGTACAGTCGTGCCATGCTCATACTCGTACTGTCGTGTAGTGCGACAAAGTTGAAAACAAAGATAAATAATCAAACTTATTTAGATTTAGATCGTATAAATAGGCCTACAATTACGAAAAGGTGTGAGCCTACAATTTCACTGCTCATTTCTGTATATAATCTATATACATATCAATCATTTGGCACCTTCCACAATTTTGAATTTGTGTTCACGACTTCCCATTTGCACTCGTATGCTCGTAATGAAATAAAGTTATAAAAGTGTGCGAATTTATCACCTGTTTCAATAGTAAGCAAACCAAGCCATAACTTACGCATATGCTGAAAACTGGGGACAAATTTATTGCCACAAACTTTACAGACACTCTGGGAAAACAATCATCAACACTTCGGCATGAAACTGCACTGCACGCAAGAAAACTTTTGCTATTTTGCTTAGAAATACTTTGGTAGTTCTAACGAGATCAAGGATAAACATTTAAAACGAGATGTGGCTTCTATTAACACCTTTCGCTACGCTTGAGCGGGAAACAGAGTACGTAAGGCGTAGCAGAAAATTGAGAACAGTAAAATAAATATGAAAAAAAAGTGTACCATGTAGTGAACAGACCTACCGCTTCATATCCTATTTTTGTAACAACAGCAACCTCTTTGGCACTACCCTCTCACTTTAATTTTCAGCCCTGCACTCATTCAAAGAAGCAATAAAGGATCACAACGACAAAAATATAGCGGAGACGAGTAACTCACCACACTGTTTTTGATTCAATTCCCATTTCAAAAACGGTAGTTTTGATTTGTCAACGAGAATTGGCTACAGCCAAAACATACCAACTTATTATTTATATTTTTACAACTACCCAATGGGTGAAACCGGCACAGCTGACTGAACCGATATTCTTTACCCTGAAATTACAGCTGGGGCTCTGCGAGCCACGCAGGCAAAGACGGCTGGTTTTCTGTAAAATCTTTTGATTTTCTTTATTTTTATTAAATATTTTACATATGATGGTAAAATACTGAATTTATTATTTCACCAATATATCATACTACGTCACTGCATCCTATATACTTTTAGATGGTAATAAAATATGGTAAATTTATGCAAAAATCAGTAATATTCGTTAAAATTATCTTCTATTTTTTTCTTCTAGTCTTAACGCTTTCCTTTGTGCTAAGACTATTTATTCCAGTCTATCTACGACTATCTTTTCTTGAAACCCCACTGCATCGTTTTTGATTTTTTAATGCCCCAGATCAGGACTACATAACTGGCAAACCGCGGCCCGAATTGAGACCTTTTGACCTGGAGACCGCACCTCAAGCTTCAGGATCAGTTACTGTTGGTGCAGCTTTGGGGGCTAAAAATCTATCTCGCTACTGATAAATGTCGTTGACATGTTCTCAGCGCTTTTTTTTTGGACAAAATAGGAAATTTTTTATGTACAAATTGAACATTCTTAACATTGACAAAAAGCATCTTTCAAAAAAGATAAATAAATAACATCATCAGCATGTAAAACAAAAAACACTTTTATCTGGAAATTTCCCATTGTTTGGGGCGAAGATACTGGCCGAAATTTGTGCAAAACTTTTTCAGACTCTGAGCCCTTCCATATCAAAAATGATGGTTACCATATTAAATATTAGCAACGATGAACAACTAATATGAAAATAAAATTATGTCAGCATTTTTACACTTTTTTTAAACAGTTTTTAAACTTTTTGTTGCCACTGTATATTAAGAGATTATTTGTTCAACGCCTGCAAAGTTATGCAAGCTTGTGCACTGGCGAAAACACTTCACAACTTTGCTGCCTAATAATGGCGATGTTTGTTGTAATAAAGCAATATGTTGGCAGTACAGTACAGGAAACACTTTTATCGGGAAATTTCCCGTTGTTTGGGGCGAAAATACTGACCAAAATTTGTGCAAAACCTTCTTAAACTCTATGCACTGCCATATCAAAAAAGTCATCAAAAACGATGGTTACCATACTAAATATTAGTAACAATGTATTACTAATATGAAAATAAAATTATGTCAGCAATTTATTCTTTTTCAAAAAGTTTCTAAACTTTTTGCTGCCACTGTATATTAAGAGGTTGTTTGTTCAACGCCTGCAAAGTTATGCAAGCTTGTGCACTGGCGAAAACACTTCACAACTTTGCTGCCTAATAATGGCAATATTTGTTGTAATAAAGCAATATGTTGGCAGTACAGGCAATTTCCAAGCGATTGTATGCATTTTGTAGACCCAAAAATACTATTAACTGTCTCAAGCAACTACTTAGAAAGTTTTTATTTACTGCTTAATTTGTCAGTAAAGTTGAACTATCGTTTGATCCAGCTCTTTTTACAAGCAGCAGTTAGAATGGCAATCAATTGTCTCAGGCCATGACATTGGATCGCTTTGCTATTAGCAATATACTGGTGCTATGCTGAAGCCGTTCTCTGTTGCAACATATTTTTGGTTGAATCGAACTTTCATCAGCATGCGAGCTTTTTATATTTTGCGTAACATTTTTCTGTCAAATAGAATCAATAAATTAGTTGAATAGTCTATACTCAAGACTGGTTCCAAATACGTATCACATGCTTTTACTTGCTTATTTCGACTTTGTAGAATGGGATCGAAACAGTGTCACTGTTTGCACTTCGCTCAAAATGCGTCGTTGGTCCCTTGCACTTTTAATCATTTCGCACCAGAATTGAAAGTTTATTTTTTGCATATTTCTAACAAAAAGAAAAATTTACTAAAATATCCTAGCTAAAAAGGTTTTTTCAATTCTTTGTGACATCGATGTAATAGTGATAGTTTTGAATGCATGTTGCCCCGAATTTAGGAGACAGTCTCCCAAAACACTTAGTATGCAAAGCAGTTGTTATATAAACACATATACTCTGTGGTGCATTTTCTTCAAGATCTTCATCATCAAAACTCATTTCGTCTTGAATCCTAATCATGTATCAAGTTACTGGACAAGGCCTCCTTTACATTTATATTCTATCTGTTTTTGTTTTCCCTGAAACCGTTTTTTTTATTCAACAAGTCACTGCCAAGATCGCAAATACCTCAAACAAGTCTGTAAATGAAGTTTGTGCATTGTACTGACAAATACGGTCCTTTATCGCTCTCTAGCGGTAAAGCAATTCTATAATGCTATTCTGCCCGTTTAAAAAAGTTACATGTTCAATTGCCACTGCAACAGCAATCGGGAGTGAAAGTGTTTAGAAGCAATTACACTCATATAAATCCTGTGGGGATTAAACTCGAACAATGTGCTATACTGATCGTTGGTATGTCCTGCAACATGATTGATTATAAACACATCTTCATCAGCTTCAGTTGCGAAAACTTTTTTTTAAGGGAGTTTATTGTCACAAGATAAACCTATGTTGAAAAGTATTCTCATCGCAAGGAAATAATTTCAAAATGCAGCGTATCTTTCATTCACAAAAATTTAGTTCAAGGTTCATACTGGAATTTTTTAAAATTTGTATGGAAGCATAAAATTTTATTATAAAACCAATAAATATAAAATTTAATAACCTATAGGCAACGCTTGAATGTGGTAGCACCTGCAAAATATTAGGCTTTATCGGTTTGATGTTTTTGACCAAACAAGCTACGACATTCAACAACTTCAACCAAACAAGTTATGAGTCTATGACATTCAATAAGCTTCAATCAATAACTTAGAATTTCTTGCATCTACAAGATGAAAACGAGCGTATTTTCAGCAAGGGGGATTCTCAACAAAGGTACACCAGCTCTAAATTTTGTTCTATCCGATTTTTACTATGATTTTTTTCGATGAGCTAAACACACTTATTTGTACTTACCGTATATACATGTCCATAAGTCGATGTGTATTTTAAGACCAAACTTGCGCCATTTACCTATGTATTAGTCGATTGTAAATTCAAGGCGCAATCACTATGTTTAGACCATTGTGGCATTGTCATGCGGGCCTACCGTGTTTGCCTACAGTAACATACCGTAACAACGTAAAAGCATGTATTGCACAAGTTATAACCTAAACTTGACATTAATAAACATATATAACAATGGGGTTTTCTTTTCACATTGCATACGACACTTCAGCAACATCTCTTCAAATATTACCTATGTATTAGTCTACCCCAAAAATATTACCTTAAAATTGTCTCCCAAAAATTTAACTTATGCACAAGTATATACGGTAATCAAAATTATTTGATTTTTAGACATTTCTTTTTCTTTGAAAATCTAATTGAGTTCTCATGAGGCAGGTTGAATTGTGAGCAAGTCCAGTTCTTACGTACGCCTCTTCTGGAAACAGGGAAAGCAAGACCCAGCCAGGTACTCAAAAGACTTGGGAGACATTTAGCGGCTATGAGTATCTGCCTGTTTTTTCATCGACTTGATAGTAGACCAAGAATGGGCTACGTCAAAAGCACATTAACTTCATTTTATTGTTTTCACAACTATCAATTGGATGAAGCTGGCGTAGCCGTCTAATCCCATATTGTTGGTCTCGACATTAATGATGGAGGCCCTGCAATTGTAATTACTTAACCATGAGTGTTTCACTTCGGATTAATATCTTCTTCCCAAGCTGCGGACTCAAAATCTTTTCAACTTTGTTATTTTTACATGTGAGTAACATTTGGGCTGTTTCTTTGACGTTAAACAAAATTTAAAGTTTAATATTTTATTTAGGGGGTTCCTGGTAAGTCGATGTTTTATGGTTTTTTAATGCTTTAACTCGGCGTTCTTAAGAGCGACATCAAGGAATATTCAAGTTGGGAATAATCGGACGCTAGTAAAACAAACTCTAAAAACAGTACAAGCTTGGTGGATAACTGCATATTTTCAAAGAAAATGTTTTGTTGATCAATTTTTGCTACAGCACTCATCATTAATGATCCGTGTCGAGTGAAAACAGCAATGAACACAGTTTGATTTTCACAGATAGTTTTTGCTTTAACTTTGTTGTTCGATGCATTGCCAATCATTATTACCAATTTTGCGATAGTTTTTTCAATGTTGTCATGAAACACAGAACGATTACATAAATAACATGCAGAAACATCAAAATCATCGTTGGAGACAACGGTATGCACCATAATGTCACTTTTATTGATAGAGTTGTTGAACCCAAAAGCACTTTTTTTATCTCAGCTTCGGCAAGATTTCTGGCATGATACGAGGCTAAATGCGTAGCAAAAATGTTTCACTTTTAGATTCTGCGCTACACGAACTATTATTTATCGCCAACAATCACTTTGATTGTGCCAAACCAATATTTATTTCAATAAAATAAAATTTAAATAACATTTTAATGCGTTATTTGCTGTAAGACGCATTTAAAAGTGCATGCTAATAATATAGGTCCAGGTGATATATTAAAGCAATCTGAACGCACCTAAACATTAAAAAAACTTCAAAAGTCTCGTAAATGTCAAAGATAGCTTTTACTCCACATACGAAAAAGCAGGATTTTCATCAAAGAATTGCGTTTTGCATATATCTAGTTTTCAGAGCATTTTAGAAAGAAAGTTTAGCCTAAAGCAGAGGAAAGTTGTGCTTTTGCATCTTCAGAGGCTAAAACCACTTTTCCAGCTCCCCTTGTTCTTGAGATATGGCCAAATTAACAATTTGTTACTCATGCAGCTGATGTGTACCACCACTAAAGAGTGCATTAACCAAAACTTGGTTTCAATGTCATTTACTCCATGTCTGTAAACAAATGTAAACACAACTTTTTAAAATTCATAACTTTTGTTTTCTCGCCGCAATCTAATGTGCACTAAGCGTGCTTAAACTTGGCTCATTCTTCAGCTGCTTTATATGTATAGTTGGTGGATATCAAAATTTTGTTTTATCTAAAAGAGAGGCAATGTCCCTGGTATAGCAACATACACACAGTGAATAAGTACAACCAAGTCTGCAAAAGCGGGAAAAATAGACGGAAAATTTAGCTTTTTTTCAATTTTTTAGGCCTATTCTACATCAATTTCTGCACAGCGCCAAAAATAGAGATAATATCGCGATATTAACAATGAGATGATGATATTGCGATATTATCAATCAGTTTTCACCTTTTGACGACGATCTTCAACGACCCGCTTGAAAAATATGTGAAGTCGCCAATTGCTCTCAAAAAATTGTCGACGAAAATCTTCAATTTCAACTTCAGAATACTTGAGTTTAGTGGCAAGAGACGTGGTACCGATTCCATAAGTCATTGCTACAAAAAATATCATTTTGAAAAATTAAGATTGAACAATAAGCGAAACTTCGATGTGACAAAAGTCAAACTTCATTGGAGCTAGAGCAACTACATGGAACGGGTATATGGAGACACATGTAAATTTTTGTTAAAACAGAATTTCTCTCATCACATTAAGCTTGTTGAATGCAAAGTGGCAATTTTTCGATCTCCTTGTAGCGCTCTTTTCTCCTCCATTTTATTTCTTTGATCCTTCACAAACAAACTGGTGACTCACCATATACGATTTTTTTTGCAAATTGTCGTTCTTTAGCTGTGACTGCTTTGGGACTACCAACTTTATCATAAAACGTGGCTGCCAACTCTCGGAACAAGTCCTTTTCATCAGAAAACACTTTGTAACGACGCGTCCTCGAAAAATGCGCCTCCAAGCGAAATTCAAGTTGGGAATAATCGGCGGCTAGTAGAACAAAATCTAAAAGCAGTTTAAGTTGTAATTGCTTTGAAGGTAGCGGTATCATGTTATATAAGAAATAAATGCGCTACCATGTTAAGTAAAGTTACAACAATTCTTCGCTAAAATCCGAACACAGAACAACTCGTGCGCAAACCAACTCAAAGTCGCCAGTACTAATACACACAAAAGCATCAATACTGCAGTTTTTGCAACTCGGATAACGGCAATTAAACTTCTAAATTTTTTCCATTCCACTTCTCAAGGATCAGAATTGATTGTTGCCCTCTTTAATATATAAATAGACTCGTTACTATGGAAGGGTACACAGTTGGAGCGACCTTTCTACAAACCTTTGATTCTATATTTGTCTTAAAACAGAATTACATTAAAAAACAATCAACACTTTTTTCAAGTATATTTGATTCGTATACTTTTAAGTTAATTCTGTTTTTTTTGTAACGATTCAAATCAAGCAAAACTCTTAATTTTATATCGACTGTACTTTTGATTTATAATAGAACAAACAAAAATTACTTCCTGCGAGGTGTGCAATAATTAGAAGCAGCAAATAACTTATGAAGTAAATGCAAAAACAGCTCGTGTAAGAGACTGATGTGGCTGCAACCTTACTGATTTATCTGCTCTGCTTAATAATCTACACAATAATCTGACAATTTTGAAGTTGCAAAAGATTTGTTCAAACCAGGCTCTTAAAAGCATCAATTAAATATGCTTAAGCTTTCATGCTTTTAATATTAAATATGCTTAATCCTAAGTATATAAAACGGTTTATTTTTGTTGCTTTATTATCATAATTATGATTTGGGTTGACGTATATGGAGCGAATAATGCTCTTTAATTTTTGTGTTTAACGCAACTTTTCAATAGCACTTGATATAGGAAATAGGGGTTCAAAGATGGTCAATAGCAAAACTAAAATGAAAGTTTAGATGTGTTACCAGAGTTTATGGTAATCAGTTGACATACTGATTTAAATTGAGTATAATTCACCTTCTAGCATTAAATTTTTTATGCCATTTGAATTAGGGTACCCGATAAAGCGGTACTTGCAACCATGAAAACTCGTCTATATAAATTATTATACTATTTAGTTTTAAATATGTCACTGTGAGCTGGTTTCAGATCTGTTGTACAAGGTGAAAAACTAATGCAGCTAACCATTTTGCTTGATTAATTTTTTGTCGCTTTCTTCTTAGCATAACATATCTCTTTCTTTATTTAATTTAAAAATCAAAATAAACTTAAGGCCACACATGGCCCCCTTTTTACGTTTGATATAAAAAAAACCAATACTTAATAATTAAAGTGATTAGCCAACTTGTAGAGTCAGACCGCTTAATGTGTTTTATCTGTAATTCTTTTTTAAAATAAACACGATTGGAAGGTATCTATAGTTTATTGATGTGAAAAAACTATACACATCATTCTAGTTTTATTCATTCTTAGTTGCAAAATGAAACGCTCACGCAGTACTGTCATGACCAGACCGGCTTAACCTTTTTGGTGTTGCGGGCCACTTTCAGATGTGGAAATTTATTGCGGGCCACAAACGTTTTTACCAAACTTAAATACTAATCAAGTTCTAGTTTACGTAAGAATTTACAAATTAACATATTACATAAAAAGCAAATTTATTTACATAAAATCAATCAAGTCAATAATTATTGGTTAATGAGCCACATTTGACTTTGTTTTTCTCGAACTAAAAAATCTATTTCGGGATCCAACAATATAGTGGCCAAGCACATGCATTGCTCCAAATGACCATCAGTGATAGAAGATCTAATCTTATTCTTTACGTGTTTCATTCGAGAAAACATCTGTTCGCAAACATATGTGCTACCAAATAGAGAAATTATTCGTGCTGCATTCTTTTTCAACTTGGGAAACTTTTCAGAATGCACGTATTTGCGATAAAATTCATCTACTGAAATTTCACCAAACTTCTTCTTGATAAACTCGTCGCATTGCAAGTCGATTAGTTCCAGCTGAAGCTCTGTTGGTGCATTTTCAGCTTCAACAAAAAAAGGTTGTATAACAAAATTAATATTTCTCTCCTGTAAATGGAAATCAAAAAAGCGCTCACTAAATGTGTTTTGCAATTCAGAAATGCACTTTACAAAATTCGGTGTGTGCTCTTTACAATTCATGTGAGCCATTATTGGGAAATGGCTCAGATCTTTCTTGCCAAGCTGCTGTTCGAAAAGTTTCAGTTTAGCTTGAAATGCTCTCACATGACTGAAAAGAGCATTGACCAGTTGTCCTCTTGTTGCAGTTTGAGGTGGACGGTCGCCAGGTAAGAAGATATATCAGTGAGAAATGCAAAATCTGACATAAATTGCGGACCGTCAAATTCCAAAATTGGTTTAGTTTTCAAGGTCATGAATTCTTGGATTGGATCTTTTAATTCAGCAATTCTTTTGAGCACGTTTGCACGACTCAACCAGCATATATCGCAATAGTGAATCACGTCGCCATGATCTGCTTTCCATTCGGATGTTAAAAAGTCTTGAAACTGACGGTGGTTCAAAGCCTTTGCCCGAATAAATTTTACAACGGTATTAACCACTTTCATAACGGCATCAAATCGTAACGTTTTTGCACACAAGTTTTCTTGATTAATAATGTAGTGGTAATCGATAAATGTGTTTTTATCGATTCCATCCTGCTTTTTTAAAAAGGCTACCAAACCACTATGTTTACCGATCATGGAAGGGTCTCCGTCTGTAGCCACGCCTGCAAGATTTTCGAAACGCAAATTGTAGAACTCCATCACGTTCTTAAGTGCTTTAAACATATCTTCACCTGTAGTGCGATCTTTTAACAAAGCTACGCTCAAACGTTTTTCAAATACATCAAAATTGTTATCAACCCCTCGAACAAAAATAGCTAGCTGAGCAGTGTCAGTTTGATTGGTACTTTTGTCCAAGGCTAATGAGTAAAACACAGATGTGCGCAATTTTTCCTTTAAAACGCTTTTAACGTTGCGAGAAAGGTCTTCTACCTTTCTGGTGATTGTGTTTCTTGAAAGACTGATTTTTTAAAAATCATTAACAGTTTTAGGAGAGACGCATTGCGCTGCATGTATGATGCAGTCTTTTATGAAATTTCCATCGCTAAATGATTTCATATTTTTAGCAATGTCTAGAGCAATCATGTAACTTGCTTTGACAGAGTCATCAACCCCTCGAAGTCTGGTGATAGCAGTTTGTTGCCGACTCACCGACTTTGTCAACTGCTGAATTTTATCTTCACGTCGTTGGCCTCTGATGTTGTCATACTTGGCTTCATGTCTGCTTTTATAATGGCGTTTGAGGTTATATTCCTTCACAACAGATATTGTATCTTGACAGATCAGGCATAGGGACTTACCATTACTTTCAATAAACCAATATTGCATAGTCCATTGCTCATTAAAAACTCTGTTTCCGTCCCAGTATTTACGTTTTCGTCTTACAGGTGTGCTCATTTTTGCTTAATCATTTGTTAAATTCTGCAATTATTCATACAGTACCTTACTAAAAACTATACCTCGCCTAGCTAACGCTAACAGTAACTGCAAAGAAAGTCCGATTACTAGAACATAAACAGTTAAGCTTTTGTGACGTGATAAATCCCTTGATTTTGATGTTTTATGCGATACACGAGGTGATAATGAGTCGCTATGGTTGCATGCAGTGTTGCCAGGTTGTATGGATGTAAACCAAATCTAAAAAATTGACATATTTTTGAAGCGTTTGTTACACAAGTGTTCGGGGTTGTAGGCCCATAACATAAACAACAGGTATAATTTTGGTGTGTTTTGATGTCAAATATACTTGAGCCTGTAAAAACTACTAAAAATTTTAAAAAGTCTGCTTACGAACTTATTACATCGCGGGCCACTTAAAACAACCTCGGAGGCCGCATGCGGCCCGCGGGTTGGGCACCCTTGGTCATGACATAACTATTCATTTGCTACCAAGTAACTTGTCAAAAAAATGTCCACAAGGCGGCAGAGCAAAAACTGTCATAATCAATCATAATAAAATACGCCAAATTTGTTTGTAAATCATTACTTATTAGTTTACTTCTTCATTAATTGTTATATAACATTGAAGTCGCTTTTTCTTCAGAATTTCAAATATGATTAAAAAAAATTTTTAAAAGCAGATTTTATGGTAATTACTCTCCCCTCATTGGTGTTGAGTTGTCTTCAAAATAGAGCACCCTTATTTCAAAGATAACTCCAGATTCTATTTGTCTACCAGTTTTTTGGAAGAGGTCGCTAGATGATACTAAGCAACGAAGCTTTTTAGGTGGATCAGTCAAAAAATTATCTGAAAGTCTAGATTTTCTACAATTTGCAACTTTGTGAGGCCCATGCGTTTAAATGTTGACAGTTGCTAAATTTTGTTAGTTAGATTAAGACCTAAAATATGATTAGCTATTATCTGCTAGAAACTAGTCTAAACCATGCAACTTTATGCATTTTTGAAAAGAAAATTTCTTCAAGATTCAGACGATACTCTTTGTGTTTTATTTTCTCACAAAATTTTAAGCTAAATTATAAAAATTTACTTGTTAGCATACTCAAATTACTTAGGGGTCTTCAAACACACCCAAAAAAATTTATCAGATGAGTAAACAGAGTAGATTTGGTATGTAAAAATTATGACACGTTGCTAAATACTCGTCTGATTTGAAAGCGTAAGAAATTTTACTAGGAACCAGGGCACAAATTTCACATCTCCCAAAGTATGATCTTTTAAAAACTTGATGATAATCGATTAAGAAATGAAGTCATAAATCCTTTTTTTAGTAAACTGACTTTGTAAAATACGGCAGGAAAAAATTTTAGAAAAATCCTAAAACAAAAAATGATTATATGATCATCGTGGGAGCAAAAGAGTTAAGCGACACTAAGCAACACGAACACAGTGAAGTAAGATGGAAATTTGGGTTGACGCCTTTTTCTTAGGTAGTTTTGGTGTATCCTAGTATGTACGGAACAGTATTTACCACTTATTCCAGCTACCAGCAAGGCTCTTTGTATTAAAATTCAACAGTGTGGGTGGTTCCAATGACCCCATTGCATCTTCGAGATAGATTTCACTTATTGAGCAACTTAAAAAATTAGTCTTATGTTGAATTCACGGTGCTTTCGCTATTAAGTCCACCATTCTTTGCCAGTGGACAGTATCATATGAATGTCTTGTGCGACATCATGTTTTACCTGTTATCCTCTCATTTAATGAGCACAAATGGAAGGTATTTACAGTTTGTTAATTTTAAAGAACTATGGACATCTACCTTTGCGCATTTTTAATTGAGAAATGAAAGGCACATGTAGCAGTGTCATGACAATAACTCAAACGACACTATACGTCGCTTTTTTGCTACACAGTTATTAGTAATTGGTTGGGAGGAGAACACTAAATCCATATGTCACATAAGTTATTTTGTAATATATCTATATAAACACAAAATAAAAATAGTAGAGTTTTACTGCTGGGCATTTGTTGAAATGATATATAGGTAACAGTAAACACAAAATTATCCGTTATTAATTCAGAAAAATATCTCCAAAATGCTACGTTTTGTGAATATCACTTTCAAAATCTATGGTATGGCTCGACAATGGCATCAACCCAAATCTACCGACAGCAAAATGTGTACGCTCTAATCAATACACAACAGCGCCAGTACATAAAGAATTTACTATTAATCCATCGTTATAACGTAGCAAGAAATAACTAAACTGTAGTCGCTACAAATTAAAAGTGGAAACGTATTCCAACCTATACCGCTAACGACAAAACGTTCTTTTCTGAAGCAGCAACTTTAAAAATTATAAAATGATATCAGCATGAGATTATTCGTTGCCACTTTTGACTTCAATGAAGGAAGTCGTGATTCAATTCTTGATTTGGACAAATCTCATTTAAATCTAAAGAAGTTTTAGCAATTAATGATCTTGTCACAATGCTTCTGCTGCGACATTCTGCCTTTTACGACAGACAATAGACATGTTAAGAAATGAAAGTCAGAGCATTGTTTTTAATTACGGCAAAAGGATGAAAAAGTAGACACACCTGGTTCATCGTCTTCCCCAGTCGAAGTTGGCAAATGCACAGAAAATCTAAGTCAATAAATAATCAAAATTTTCAAAAACTCTACTGCTTTTATGGGCTCTGCCCAGAATCAGATGCAACATGACCCACTTCATTGAAACGACGTTTGAATTATAAATAACAATGTCTGGAAAAGTAGATCAAAAGTTCCTTGAAAAACAATGCCATCAAACATTATATTTTACAAACAATATAGTAATTGCTGCTTGTTTAAAATCTGATCTCTGACATGCGTTTTATTTGTTTTCATCTGGTTGTGTGAAAACTTGGATAAAAGCATAGAGAAAATCGTGATATTATCATTGTAAAACCTGATCAGGCAAATCTACAGGTGGCAGAAACTTTAACCCTTTGCGGACCAACTACATCCCGGGGATGTAAAACCTTTTTATGTAATCCGGACCAAGTACATCCCTGGGATATACTTCGCAACTGACGCCTCCATCTGGACCAAATGCATTACAGGGATGAAAAATCGGTGTATGAACTTCACAAAGATTTCGGTGTAGGCGTTTAACAAAAATTTTTTATCAATTTTTTGGAAGTTCAACTGCATTCGGCTTTTTTGTTCAATTTTGTCCTTTTTTGTCCAAAAACCAATAAAATTGGTTTGGTCTCTTAGAGCCCAAAATGGTCAAATAACCTTGGTCTGCAAAGGTTTAATGCAGTTTGGAAAGCTCTTGGCATTATTTTTGGTGAAATAAAGAGTTCAACGTTTGAATTGGTATAGCAAGTACAATACTCTGACGAGTCAGTTTCTACTTTCAGTTTTCATTAACGAGAGCTGTTCACAAAAAACATGACAAGCTTACAATTTTTAAATCAGTTTTTTCTTGCGTTTTTAACCTATGTTCATAAATCGTGAATAATTACCAAAATAATGCAATCTCTAGACCAAGCTGCCGATATTGGTTTTACAAAAAATAGCTAAACAGATATCATGAATGCATAAACATTCCTTGCATTAAGATTTTAAAATCTTTCAAAATCGAGCGGTTACCTCTTTGTATTGAGAAATCTCAGCCGCCTTGTCTTGGTTGTCAATCAAGTTCTTCAAGGAAAACACATTCGCGAAAATCTCTCTGTCGGTCGAAATCAAAAAGATCTGTCGTCAAAATCTGGCCACATCAACTAGGTAGAAGAATTACAGACGCAACTTAGCTTGGTTAAGATTATAACTTGAACCAGTTGAGTTAGCGGATGTACTGAAGCTAAAAAAGGCATGTTTATGGAAAACGCCTGAAGCTGCTGATCTTATGAGCCTCCTAAGAGAAGCAACTAATTAAGAATATATGTGTAATGTAGAGTCTGCCATTCTGTTACAAGTGCCCTCTGGAAAATAATAACTTTTCCTATTTTTGCTAGGTGCCGTTTATGTGAAGTAAAGTTTTCTGGAGCAATTTTATTATACGAAAAAATGAAAAGTGGTCCCCCAGTTGAAAATTTTATGCAATATTTTTTTAAATAAAAAATCTCTGGATCCCTTGAAAGTCTCGGAGGTTTATTGTAGGCTCCTAAGTTTTTTCATTGCTGAATACTGTAACAAAGCTCACTGTTCAAGCAAGTAATCCAATTGAAGAGTAAATGGTGCATCAATAGCGTTATTGCATCAAAAATCTTCATTGTTCAATTATTCCAGTTGGGAGTACAGCAATAAAAAACACTTATCGATTTTTGAGATGAAATTTTTAAAAAATTATTTTTGCTCTCTAATTACGCAAAAATGTATCAGCGCATTAAGACTAGCTATTAATGTAAATCGATAAAACATCTTACTTCTGTTGATAAAGAAAAAGACTACGGTAACTCTTAAAAGGATCTCACCCAGCCAAGTTAAAAAAATACTGATTTAGGAGATTCGTTTCTAAACAAGCAATCATTGGATGAAAACATCCCGTTATTTTGCAAAAAATACTTTTGTTAAAATCATATGCACGAGCAATTATTCTTTGTTGATCAACACAGATTATTTATGACAAAATATCCAGATTGACCAAGTAAACTGTCACATCCAAAATGTAAACTGCAGATAATCGACTGTTGGTACTAAAATTTACCCAAGCATCCTGCGATATCAGTAAAAATAGATGTTGCAACTGCACCACACACACACACAGATTGAGAAACTTTGATGCAGCTTGACAATAAAAAGTACTTTTGGTGTTAACTTTAGCGGTTTCTACGTCGAAGGTGGAAGTGACAACTACAGACTTCAAGTGAGTGGATACAACGGCACTGCTGGAGACTGGCTCAACTATCACAATGGCATGCAGTTTACCACAAAAGATCGTGATAATGACGTGGCCACTGGGTGAGAGATAAGGTTGAACTGTTGTTAAGTCTTTCATCTAAACTTCTAAAATAATAATTTTAAAATTTAAATCTTTAAAGTTTATTTGCTGAACAAATTTGACAATATTTTGTCACTAATAATACTGTTGAACAAAACTACATTATATACGAGCAGCTCATATGACTGCAATGTAGGGTATTGCTTGATATTGCTTCCAAGAAATCCATTACTTGTTAGAATCCACCAATCAGAGGAATCCATAGGAACATGATGTTTCTTTTCTCATTTTATATGGGCGACATTGTTACACAAAACGCTAAAATGTTTGAGCGGGGTCACTATAAAACAACGTTCTCACCACCAACCCACTTAACTACGTTGCAGAACAAAACATTTTGCTCAAAAAATTCTGCTTTTGCCTGAAATGTAAATTCTGTTGTTTTGCAGCAATTGCGCTGTTTATGGACAAGCAGGATGGTGGTATAAGAGTAGTCGCTATGCAAATTTAAACCAACAACCACCAATGTATTGGGGCAGACGTGACGTTGAAAAATCGATGATGAAAGTTCGTTGTGACTAGCTTGCATACTGTAGTGCTTGTTTGCATCGATCCTAAGCATGATGTTGTGTAAATAAACTATGTAGCTCAATCATATTTGTTGTTATTGTGAATGCTCCAGAACATTTCAATACTGCTTAAAGAAAACCAAATAATTTGTAATTTGTTGTTAAAGAAACAGCAATTTTGAGATCAACTGGGTTTTTAACAAATTATTTTGGAAAGAAAATTAGGATGATGCCTAATTTTATTTCAAATATTTAATTGGTAGACGGTGTCTCCATAAAGCTATTTGTTTTAAAAAATTTCACCCCATGTCTGTCGATATTTCTCTATTCCCCCTTAACTTTATTCTCTTTTTTTTACCATTTCAAACTGTATTGTTTTTTCGTGTTGCTGTTTGTAACATCATAATGAAAACAGCAGTTGGCACATCTTCAATTATTATCCACTGTCACTTTGAAAGCAAATGTAAATAATCCAACTTGTGTATTGCAGATAGGCTACGTGTTAAAGTGGGATGATGCAGTACTCTACTAATACATCAGTGGGCCAAACACCGTGGTTTTTAGTGTCAAGTTTGAATAACTTTGTTGCCATGCTCTTACTCGTGCTTTTGTGTCTTGTGCTTGACCAATCTCAATCTCAAAGCATATTAGACCAACCAAATGTAGCAAAATTCCCATTTTTTGTTGTGAAGTCTTGCAGAAATCTTAAAATCAATCCTCTCCTTTGATACAAAAAACATGTTCAATTTATTATACACTCAAGTCATAACATTATTCAATTGAATAATTTCAACAATAAATGGTTGAGGCTACTTGGTCTGTTATGCCAGCATCAAAACTCATACGGCAGCCAGAGCCTTTAGATCAGGGATCACCAATCGCATGCCCACTAGAACAGTCATTTTTGTTACATCTTTGTGAGTGGCGGTAGCAGATAATTGTTTGATAACAATTTAAGCGTTTCCTAAATGTAAAGTGTACATAGAAAAAGGTTTTGTTGCATCAAAATGACAAAAATTGTGAGTTCAATCTTTGGTGAGGGTAAACAGATAAAAACTTTTAACGTGTTTAATAGAATTTGCTCTAATTTTGTTGTGTAAATGCTTATCAAGATATATAAATTGTAAGTTTATTACCCACTGGAATATAATAGAGCTAAAATTTGACGCAATTGACTGGATTAGTTCGAAAGATCAGAAATGTTTAGGTTTAAAGTTAGGTATAGCCCTGTTAGAAATCATGAATTTAGTGTTTGTGAGAATGCTTTGATGAAATTTTAACTATCTGATGTATATAAAAAGTAAGGTTTGTTTTGTAGATATGTAAGTAATAACAGCATACAAGACACAAGTAGGGTGTTTACTTAGCAAAAGTTTCGAAAATAAGAGGTGGTTAGTTCAGATTTTGTTTATAGGTAGCATTTGTGAGTAAACACTTGGTAAAGAAATTAAGGTAAAGTTCGGAAAATACCTTGTACGTTTATATTATTACGTTTGAACTAGGTCTAGAGGTAATAAAAATTTTGATTGCTCAGCGATAAAATTGTTATTTTTCAAATAATTGACAGTTTTTGTTTTAAAATCAACTAGGATAAAACGCTAAAAGCGCAACGTATAGTAAGAAAGTTAGGTAGAATTTGACAAAAATAAGCAAGCACGTACAAAAGTTTTGTATTTATGCAGGTCATATCGATAATTAATGTTCTAGTTTGTTGAAAAAGACATCTGAAAGTGTTTTCAGACACTAAGTTTCGTCAGACTTGGTTTGCTTCAGAGTTAAAGATTGTGGCTACAGTGCTTAGAAACGGTTAAGAGAACACATAGAAACAAGTTCATAGATCTTTTCGTTTATTACTTTTTGTAGTTCACAGTTGCCAATACACAAATATTGAAGATGTCTTAATGAATGATGAAAACATTGTTAGTTAACACTTCTATAAAATGAGATTACTTATAATTGAAAATTTTTGTTTAATAACGTGTATACAAGGTCTTGTGAGCTCTCAATTGTAGGTTATGCGATAAAAATTAAAAGCGACTTAACAACAAAGTTGAGGTTCTTTTTGTTTTGTGAATGCATATAACTGGTAGTCTCAGAAGTTAAAATGGTGTACAGACAATTATTTTGCTTTTTAAACACATATAAGTTTTATAAAGTTTTGCAAGTGCTGGCAAGTTTTTTATTTGTGATGGTTTATGTCAACATAAAAGAGTTAAAAATCGGATGTTTAGTTAAAATTGAAGGGTTGCAGGCGTTAATAAGTATGACACATTCTATGGTTGATAGCAAACGTTGTGAAAAAAACTGTTACTGAAGTTCTTATTTCTTTATTGTAAATGCAAAAAAGTCGATAAAATATTTGATAAACAATAATCTTGTGTTTTTTCACTAATAAAATTGATGTAAATTGGGAAAATATTTACGTGAGAGTTGAAACTGTAAGTTCACATTATTTTACATGTACAAACAGACTAAAAACCGATGAAGTTCTGACTTGCTATTTTTATATAGAAAAAGTTGTCATGTTTTCAAAATTCTAACCTAAATAATTTCTAGCAATGTGCATCCTATGTAACCACCAAATATCATACGTGGGTGTTAATGTAGAGGACTACAAAACGATTTCAAAAATTTAGAAAAAGATAAGTTAAAATTTGGAAAATTAGATAGTATTTGGAATCAATCACTCCAGAAAATTGTGAAAGTGAGATTAAGAAGGGTGTGTGGTTGGGAAAAACAATTGCTGCAGAAATACAAATGTATCGGCTAAAATAAACGGTAAAGTTTTCAAATCCGTGGTTAGGCTGTGATGTTTGGAGCAGCACTAATAATTCAAAAATATGTGATGGAAGTCGAATAAGCTCAAAATGTTAAGATTTTTATCAAAAGTAGCTAAAAGGAGAAGTTTCATACTGCTGTTACATAGAGAAAAGTTGGGGATAAACGGAGAGACGCAAGATTCTTTTTCAGTTTCAAATGACATTGGCTGAAAATCGTGTTTGATTTGTCAGCTCAAGCATCAAAACGTTTAGGATTAATACGTTACACTGTGTTAAAATTAAGTCATAACAATCCAGTTGTTGTGACAATATTTAAAAACGAGATTTCAAATCTTTGAAGATATTTCAAATGAAAAAGACGTCAAATATACTTTTCGTCAAACCATCTTTTTAGGTCACCTTAGTAATCAAAGGCAACTATTTTGTGTATATACGATCGTGAGAGCGCCATTATGAGTTGTATTTCCCTCGCTGGCTCACTGTGTGCATCGTTCTCTTCAGATAACAAGTTCAAATTGGTGATAAAACCAGCCACTGCATGTTTAACGGTCACGTGTGTCTTACGCATTCATCACGTCTCGGTTTTAAATGGCTTATCCTTTAAAAAACTATTCCATTATAGCGTCAGTCGATGTAACTATTCTCTACAATTGTAATTCAACCAATCCATTCCTGTTTTCTTATCTATCACATGGTTAGCGTGATGCAGTTTTAAGCATGATTCGTGACGTTTCAACTTTGTTATAATAAAAATAAAGTTTTGTTCTGACGATGACCAAAGACTATAAGAATTTCTTTAAAGTCGCAGATCTAACAGTTGAGCGAGTAAAGTTGAAAAATGTAGAAAGTTGTAAATCTTGTGAAACCGATATCGCGAAAAGAAGATGGCTTATACACAGTTTAAGACGTGTATTAAGAACAGTGTTTGAGAGAAGAAGACGTTCAACAAGTGAAACTATGCTGGTGGACAAAATTAAACGTAAAAAGTGCAAAAATGAAGAGAAGTGTCGGAATGATGTGATAAGGAATCTGTGTCTTAATGTTTATTAGATATTATTTGTAATGTGTTACAAAGAATGAGAAAAATTTTAACATTCAATAATCATAATTTTGTAATGCCGTATAAAACTTATTGCAAATTCAATACTACGTGAATTATTTCAAGCAAAGTCTCCCAGGCGAAAGGTAAACTTTACTCCCAGGCGAAAAGTTAAACAAAACGGTGGAGTCTCCACCGTTTTGTTTAAAATAGAACAAATTTTATTGGTCGGTTGTGTGCTAACCTACAAAATTTTTACTCTAAAACGGTTAAATTATACTAGTCTAGAGGAATAATTTTGCTTTAATTTGTGACATGTTGGTCAATAATGTGTCTTTCTTAGTAGATTGAATTTTACTCTTAAGCGATACCTAAGATTTTTTACCTTGAATAACAAGTCTACGGCTTGATCATACGAGCTCTTGCATGATAAGTCTATACAACAACATGCTTACTAGAGTCTTTGAGTAAAAACACTGTCATATAGAATTGATACTGTTTAAATAAAACTTTTTACTTGAAAGTTGTTTCTTGGTCTGAAGTCGCGTTTAAGCATGGTGCAGATTAACTCATAATAAGATGATGTTTGAACGTAAATGAAAAAAAATGTGTTTCTATTTAAAAATTTTATCTTTTACTGTGTTTTCTTGTTTGTTATTGATAAAGTTGTATATTATGTTGATAGGCGCGGCAGTTGATTTTGATGACCTCACGGTCTTTTCGCCGTCTCGTTCTCAGGTGACTTTTTTCCGCGTTTATACAAATTTTTAGTTTCGATTGCTAAATAAACGTCCTGAATTGAACAACAACCTAGTCTGCCTGAAACGTTGGCATTGTAGTTACGTAATGCAGAAACCGTATGAATAGCTAGATAAATCTTTTACCATAAAAGCGGGTGAACATTATTGGAAACAAATATGCAACAGACTTTGAATGATCTTAACCGTAAAATGTTAAAAACAGCTAGTAGTCGCCTCAAAACCGTATGCTTTGGATAATCCTAAGAGCGACGTTACATTTTGCTAACTTTTTCCCATTGCTTTGCTTTAACGTTATTGCGTCACATCATAGCAAACACTTGTACCAGAATTATGAAACCATTGCGCAATATTATATTATCTCATATTGAATAATTCAAGACGGAGACAATATATCCTAACCAACAGCTGAATAGAACGTAATTTTTATATATTATACTCTAAAGTTTTCGACAGACGAGTCTGAACCTGTCTACACACAAGCAAAAATCGCATCATGGTTAAAAATAGAATACGTCATGGGTTGTGCAATAGGCAGGCAACTACATTCCCACGGTCTAGTTAAACAATTACGTCATTGAAATACAGAATCAAAAACCCAATATGTAATAACAAATCATAAGAACGACATTAAACTTTTTGAAATGTTATCGTGTTAGAACTAGCCTCCTCATATTGGTCACTCAGACTTCCCTACATAAAATTAATAAATCTAGGGTTAGTTATCTCCGACCCTCTTCAAATAAAATCTAGGGTTAGCTTCTTTAGAACTATGGTTAGCTCACATTGACCTAGAGTTAGCGCTCTCAGATCTAGGGTTGGCTCTCTTAGACCTAGAGTTGGCACTCTCAGACCTAGGGTTACCTCTCTTACAAAAAATAGACTTAGAGTTAGTGCCCTCAGACCTAGGGTTGGCTTCCTTAGAGCTAGGGCTGGCTCACATAGACCTAAAGTTAAGACCCTCAGATCAAGGGTTTGCTACCTTAAAACTAGTTAGCTCTCTCAAAAAAATAGATTTAGAGTTAGCACCCTCATATTTAGGATTATCTTCCTCACAAAAAGTAATAGACCTAAGGCTAACTCCCTTACATAAGATTAGGGTTAGGATCAGGGTTAAGGTTAAGGCTAGGGCTAGGGTTAGGGCTAGAGCTAGGGCTAGGACTAGGGATAGAGCTTGGGATAGGGTTAGGGTTAGGGCTAGGGCTAGGGTTAGGGTTAGGGTTTAAAAATTTCTCCACTTTAAAAATTCCCCAACTCGTGACGTCATAGCACCGCCTAAATCCTTACCAAATGACGCATCCTATACTACTGACGTAGCCAGGTACTGGAGAGACTTGGGAGATAATTAGTGATTATTTTCATCTGCATGTAATGTTTTTCATCAACTTGATATTAGACCAAGTATGGGCTACGTCAAAAATACATTAACTTTTGTTTTATTGTTCTCACAGCTATTAATTGGGTAAAGCTGGTGTAGCCGTCTTATTCGAAATTGTTAGTTTTGACATTAATGGTGGAGGCCCTGCAATTGTAATTGTGAGTACTGATATTTGGATTATTTGGATATTTGGATTAATATCTTCTTCCCAAGCTGCGGACTTGAGTCTTCTCAACTCTCTTATTTTCACATGTGAGCAACATTTGGTTTGTTTCTGTGACGTTAACCAAGATTTGATTTTGATTATTATAATTTAGAGGTCTTGGTAGATAAGTGTTCTATGGTCTTTCTATGATGTAACTCGGTGTTCTTAAGAGTGACATCAAGGAATGTTCAAGTTGGGAATAATCGGATGTTTGTAGAACAAACTCTAAAAACAGAATAAACTTGGTGGATAACTGCATACTTTTAAAGAAGATGTTTTGTTGATCGATTTTTGCTACGACACTCATCATTAATGATCCGTGTCGAGTGAAAACAGCAATGAACACAGTTTGATTTCACAAATAGCTTTTGCTTTAACTTTGTTGTTGGATGCATTGCCAATAATTATTACCAATTTTGCAAAAAAGTGTTTTCGATGCTATCATGAAACACAGAACAATTACATAAATAATATGCAGAAACATTGAACTCATCGTCAAAGGCAACGGGTTGGATCATGATGTCATTTCCATTGTTAACGTTGTTGAACCAAAAAACACTTCTTTTTTCTCCGCTTTGGTAAAAATTTCTGGCAAGATATGAAGTTAAATATGCAACAAAAATGTTTCAGTTTTAGATTCTGCACAACACAAAAAATTTTTTGTTGCCAAGAATCACTTTAATTGTACGAAACCAACATTCCTTTTATTGAAATAAATTTCCTGAGATCTTTTGGCACGTTTTAACTGCGATGTATTTGATGTCAGGAAGCATTTTATTTACGAGAGTAAACTCTGTTTAATATAGTTTACTCTTCTCTATTCTCATTACCGCTAAGATAAATAAAAATCAGGAATACTCTAAACACTTTTTTTGAGATTATTGGCAAATGACGTGCAATGAAATTAAACTACGCTTTTTCCAAAATATATTTCAAAGCATGTGCTTTTTTTGCACTAAGTGTCCTTCTTTCATACTGTGCTGAACATTGCTTGTAACTGGCAGAGTTAAAAGGAATAATTAAGTTTTAGATGAAAAACAAATATCTGGTCTATATTAAAATACATTGTTTTTATTTGTTTCCAAAGATCTATGTTTATTAATGCAGTCGAATATTTTTCACCGTGTTTCTTTAGCACTTGTTACATCAAAAACTTAAGATTTCGGAGGATACGAATAAACTATATTTCGAGTAGATTCGGGGACGTATATATTTCAAGAGCATTGACTCATGACGCTTTTTTGGGTTAGATGAAATCATTATTTAAACAATTAAAAATAGAAAGCTGATACAACAATTAATCGCCAAAACACAATCAAACTGAAAACCCATCTCTGCCCGTTTTTCCTTTTTTCTTTTCTAAATGTGCAGTATGCTATTAAAAGTTCGTTTAGATAAATTTCCCGGTGAAACCCACTTTTTCATATTCTGGTTTATATTAACAAAAAAGATGCCAATGACTGCTTGTCAAAATTCCTTGCAAAGTTTATGCTGTGCTTTTGTATATTTCATAAAAAAATTTATTTTGTATTCAAGACATGTAGCAACGTTTTCTGCCAGCGCGTAGAAATAAAATGCGATGTCAATTATCATAAAATTTTATTTTTTGGTTGTTTGCTTCGTTTGAAATTTGTTTATTGAATGTAAAAATAATAACCTAATGCCCCTAATTCCCATCTCCCAACTTTGAAATCATGATTGGTCTTACTTACAAACATATTATCAGTTCACTACCATTTATTTATTGGTTTTCCTGGGCTTGTTGATCGTGAAAGCAATTCAGAGTTGTGGCTGACCGTCATAGACGTAGCCAGAAAGAACTTTTAAGACGGTAAAAATATTACCCACCGTCATGCGTGTTGCCAAAAAGAATTTCTAGGAGAGCCAAAAATATACGTATGAATTTTCGTTCCTCATCTTCAGTTTATGATATTTTTTGAAAAAATAAAACATGTTGTAGTTATCGTTCTATCATTTATGTGTTGTTGCTGTGAAGAGCAATATTCTGTCTGCGCCTGTGTTTTAACTTTTCTGAAATTACTTGGAGGTAAAGACATGACGTAGATGGCGTAGTAGTTAGAGCGTCCGCTTTGCAGTTGGTAGACCTGGGCTTCATTCCTGTAGCACCCAGGCTAATAAACCTAGACGCTAATAGCTGCCAGTTGATTCCAAATACGCTCACCCGTCAAACTTCCACGCCGGTTTATAAAAGATGTTTATTTGAATAGAAGCGTGTGTGGCAGGGCGTCAACAGATAAGGTAACTATATACAAAAGAAAGAAAGTTAACAATTTGCACATATAGGTATCAATTATCGGCACACACATCACATGTATATATATCTGACGTTGGACAAACACAGGCTGAAACCCAAAAAACCATCAATAAACTTATTTCGATATCCTGCTTGACATGAAGACAAAATATATATCCAATTGTTTGTCCATAACCAAAACAACATGCAATTAAACCAAACCAAATTCAATAAACCAGCACTTATTCAAAAAGACAGTACTGTAACATGTAATACAAAAAACAGATTGCTAGCCCTCAAAACTATCCAAATGTCAGATAAAGCCTATTAATTACAAAGAAAAAGGACTTGCTGGTACACGTGCTGTACAACTACACGCTAATCTAAGGATAAATAGCTAGCTCAGATCAAACTACCCATCTTAAATAAACAACTAGAACATGCTGATTATCTAAATGTGCTAATGAAAACAAAGATAATGTTGCCAACTAAAATTCTCAATTGATAGATATTACAAAGAATGTTAAAAGTCACAAAAGCTACAATTCCCTTTGCAGAGTTGTACCAAAAGACTGTAAAAATGGTATTCACAGCTTTCCTGCTTGGTGCTCGACATTTAAGAGATGGTTGGTAACAGGAAGGGCATCCGACTGTAAAACAAATGCCATGTAATAAATATGGAGATCAGGAATTATCTGCTGTGGTGACCCCTCATCGGGAAAAGCAAAAAACAACAGCAACACTTGAACATGAAACTCGGCACAAATGACCACGACTGTCATGAAAGGCGTTGTGTTGTCGTGATGGTGTAGGAGCTGCACCATTGATCAGATTACAAACCGATAGTTTTTATCTAAACGTTACTGTTTGAGGGTAAGCAGTTATTCTCTTCCCACTTTCTGGCTGCTCTATGTCCGAACCAAACACCTTCAAAATCCTGAAACAAATGGTTGCAAAGAAATTACCAAAAACTTGTGAGTGGGTCTATCACTTAAAAGTCTACTTCTGCAAAAGCATCAATAGCTTTGACGCCTTCCCAAAATTATCAATTCGTGCTCCCGCCACCCGTTTTGTACTTAGTTAATAAAAGAAATAAAATACTGTGATGTTAAAAATATAATTACAAAAAAGCTTGCACCACGTTGTGAAATACGTCTATAACTAAATAGTTTATTTCTGTAATCTTAAAAACAAGGCTCATTTTCGCGCGCATTCCAAACTTTTTGCCTCTCCCCCTCTTACTTGTTAAAATTAACGAATAAAATTTTTGAAAAAGATATGTTGGTTATAAGTTTGACCAATTTGGTTAAAATAATTGATGATTAGGATTAGAGTCAGATAAGCCTGCCTTCTATTTGTAACAACTTTTTTTACTGCCTTCACAAATGTTGTTTGGGTGATCTGGTGCAGCCAGCAGAATCATTACTTTTCAACCCACCACAACTAATAGGTAGCCTGCTGGTCGACGCCGGCTAAGCTAGCGAGGAAGGTTATTAATTAGGCAAAATTAACAAAGAAATTAACCTGCTTTTAGAAGAAGCAAAGTTACTAAGACTTCTAGTCTTTAAAATTCTGCCGCTTTCTAATTGAAAATTGCTGGTTTAGTCAATGAATATCAAAACTGTTTGACATTTTGTTGAACGTTTTTACTCATTTTTGATAAAAATGCTCTGGTCAATTGAACGTTCTTTTTCTCCTAAAAAAAGAAGTAAACACAACATAACAACCCATCAATTGATTTCAAGTAAAAAGCGAATTATCTTATGTTCGTGATTAGAAGTAATTAGTTTACAGATTTTGATATAAAATATTTACTAAATTCTTTTTCCAAAAAACAAATGGATTTTTTGCGATCTTGAAAACAGGCCTACAGATTTGTAGTTTGATTACATTCAACGCTATTTGGCTGCAGAGCATCATTGAACCGCCATCGCTGTATGGTTTTAGATTTAAAAGTTCAGATTTTAAACAAAGGCGAAGCCAAGATTATTATTTGGCCGTGAAATGATGAAAAGTGATGTTTTGACTGTTCTAGTGTAATTCAACGACTTTTGTATGTTCCTCAATAACACCGGGGTGAATCAAAAAGCAGATACGATTATTCTAAATGGTGCTGCGAAAAGATTTGAAATTAAGGTAATAAGAAAAATCTAAATGAATACCAAGATTTTTGCTTGTTTATGTTTGGTAAAAACGTTTGTATTTTAAATGTCTACTAAATATATTTAGGAGCAATTTATAGTGGTTATCAAAAACAGGCTTCCTGGCCCGAGCTAAACTTGGGCAACCTAACGTACTTTACAAAAGAGATTTGGGGGTCAGACAAACAAATTGAAAGCTGGAAATAACAATTTAAAACGTTTACAAACAACGCACAGTTGAATGAAACTAGTACCAGCTATGGGAACAAGCTGGCTGCCATTGCACCGCTCAACTTCAAAAACTTACAAAACATTAAGTTTATCAATAAACAGTTTCCTCGTGACAACAAAAAATTGCACAAAAGGTGATCAATAAGATTGATGATTACCATTAGTTTAATGTATCTAGAAAGTCAGTTGTTTTTAAATTATTGAACTGAAATTCTTGTAGTTGCAAACTGAAATTTTGATGCTAATTTTTTTGATAAACTGAAACAAAACTGCGCAAAATACGAGAATCTGAAACCAAACTATTAGCGACGTTAACAAAGGTGCCTGAACAAAAGCTGAATAAAGGGACGGATTTGCAACTAAGTACCGGTATAGCAATTGCAAAAAATGGAGTTTCCGAAGTAGAGTGTGACACTTCAAGAAATTTGCTGGAAAAAATTTTGATGGCTGAGAAATGCTATTTTAAACCTGACTTTGAACCAGCTTTGTTTTTAGGAAATGCTGTTTTTACTATGGTCTTGCGTTAAGGTGGACTGAAAAAATGAAAGAACACAACAAGGAGCATCAAAATCTGGCGAGTCATTCAAAAACACTTTTTCAACAAAACTTTTATCGTAGCCTTCCTTAAATAGACCAGTGCAAAATCCCAATTTAGAAGAAAGCCCATTAGTTTTAACTTTGTTAGTATTTGAGCTAGAAAGTTGGTTTTTGACCTTTTAATTGCAGAATAGGTATTTTTATGTTTTATAAGAAACAAATTTTTGCTCCGTGTACTACAAAAAGTTGCAGCCAAAAAACTGAGTTTTTACACCATTATTCAAGCTAATAATTCACAAATATTAACTTTACGCAATTACATGCTTAAATGTATTTGATAGGCCAAAAGCAAAAGCATTGCTCTAGAACAGGAGTTCTCAACCTTTATTCTTTCATTTACTCTTTGGCAAATTTCATAGGTAGAATTTACCCCCAAATGTTTTTATATTCTTTCACTTCTACAAATGCCTATTGCATTGGTTCTCAAAGTGCTCCGTACGGAGCCCCAGGGATCCGCGAGAGAACCCTAGCGGCTCCGCGAGATATTTGTTTACTTTTGTTTATCTCTAATAGAAAGGTATTGTGGGGTTCCGCAAATAGTGGTGAATCCCTTCTTGAGCTCTATAACACCAAACGTTGGAGATCTCCGCCAGGTATCAAATTGCGGTTTCGACAGTCTTTATAGGCGCAAACTCGGTCTAAAGAGAGGTCGCTGACCTTTTTTTTTTGGAGAGCACGATGTCCACGTGCAGTAATAGGTCGATGTGAGGTGGGCCCGCATGACATGAAACAAAAAATAACGATTGGCTCACATCAATCGACAAGAATCAATGTGTTTCTATTTCTAAAAATATATTGTGGGGCTCCGTAGGTGATGGTCAACCTCTTCATGGGCTCCGTATGACCAAAAGTTTGAGAACCTCTGGCCTATTGTAATAACTAAAAGTGTGAATTTTTTGCTAACAAAATTTACCCCCAAGGCAGGTCAGATTTACCCCCGGTTAAGAACCCCTGCTCTAGAAGTACACTATAAAATAGAAATTAAAAACAGAAAGCAATTATGAAGTGTGTGTTACAGTGTTGTACCTCATGAAAGACCTCGTATTGTTTCGAGCAGGTAATTTCTAAATTGACGCACACAGAAAAGCGATGCTGACAATTTATAATGGGAAAAGATTGCTGACGGTCACAAATATATGATTAGTGGAATTGCATAACTGTGTTAGCAACTGAATAAAATTTTGAGTTATTCAAATAAGGTAGCATTTGTAGTCATTTCCACCATAGCATGTCATATAAATGTTAACCAATAACATCCTTGAATCATCATTGCTTCTAAGAGAGCAGTCTTTAAATGTTAATTGAAGGCATCATTTTGAGTCATCGCACTTTTTGTCGAATCAAATCATTAGACCCCTAATACCCGGAAACAGAGGAGCTTGTCTCAGAAACAAATTTACTATGTCGCTCTACTGCTTGATTAGAGCATGGCTGAGCAAGCTGCGATGGTTGTTATCAGTTCTGCTGCTAATCTGTTTAATTTGTGATAGCAGATGGCTAATATTTAATTAGATTTGATAGCTCAAGCTGAAAATGTGATTCTGTACAGAAGTTTAGTTTCAATACGAGAAAATTGTCAAAGAGTAAAAAAGAAACTAGTTTCGCTAAACCTGTTACTATCATCAACCGATTAAGCCACATTTCCTTCTTTGGTAAATCTTCCTGATTTTCAGTTCTCAGCAACTAATTTTTGAAAACAAATAACTTGAAGATTTCCTTCTAGCCTTTCCAACATTGCTAACATTAAAGTTTTCAGGACCGAAAAAACATTCATTTGCAAAGTGCTTTGGATTATAAAAGTTTTGTAACTTTTGTGGAAAGACACCGTCACTAATGCAAAAATGCGAGATTTGAGAAAAACACCCCCGCCACGTTTTAAGTACTGCAGATTATAGGGTTAGGGTATGGTTTAGAATCTACATTGGTATTAACCCTAAATCTAATCCTAATCCTAACCTTAACCCTATAATCTGCAGTACTTAAAACGTGGAGGGGGTGTTTTTTCCATCATTGGAAAAAAAGCAAAGTTTTTAATTTGAAACTAAGGAAATTCAGTTAAATACAATATTTAGCCAAAATTTTAAGATTTTTACAAGATTTTATTTGTGACACATATTTTCGAAGAAGCCTGATCCCTAAGTGGGTCCCTTTGAACGATGCAAAACGTCAACTTACAAAATCTAAATATCAGCGTCAACTGTGCCTTAAATTATTTACTTGCATGTGTTGTCAGCACAAAACTGGTCTGAGTGTAACTCATCAATAACAAAAAATTGCAATACAGGAAATTTTGATTTCGAAATCGATTTAAAATCAGCAACATTCCATTCTGTTTCACTTCAACCTAATTCCGTGCCAATAAGACCAAAAAACGATAAAAAAACTTTGTTTCGCCATTAAATGAAGTTAATTGCAATGCAATAAACATATTGTTCTCTTATAGTGATGCAAGAGGCTAGCGATGTACTTTGCAAACTGCAGACAGTGACACTGTTTCGACCTATCAGGTCTCTTCAATGCAGTTGGTGATCAATAAGAAGCTAGAGGCTTTTAACAAAGCATAGCTTAGACCGTCACATTTGTTGGGCCTAATACTGGGGTTCACTGTTTTGGCTTTTGAAACAGATCTTTCAAACATCAAATGTTCTCTTTTATAACTTTATCAGTTTCAGTGATTGCCAGTTTGCTGCTTAACCCTAATCAGTTCAACGTTGGTCTGCAGCGACCCAACAAATTTTCAAACGTTAAATTATACACGATATTCTTTTCAAAATAATTTGAAATTTCCTGACTTTTCCTACTTTTTATTATACTTTTTTATGAACCCAAAATCATTATTGTACCTTCAGCACATTTTGAATGAGGAAGCATTTTTTGTCATATCCTCATAAATTTTTGCCAAGAAGCAGCAGCGATGCAAGTTAATCCGATTACGTGTGACGTCGCGTTATTTGTTTTGCTGCCAGTTCTCTGTTTAGAAGGTGTGCGTCTCTTTCTTACGTAGTGGCGATACCGAAATTTGATCATAGTAGGTAAACAAACTCTAATTACTAACTTCTTGATTCTTTCGTTGCGTTTACTAAAGTGTGCAAACAAAATAATGTTTACATTATACACAATGTTTTGTACAAATGCAATCTTCCAACAACGGTTTTTCACTTTTCATAAACTTTTTCAAAATTTCTATTTTTTTTGCAAAATTCGCTTAATAAAACTGGTTCTGTAACATTGATTTCACAATAAAAATCTTTTAATAAGAAGGATCAAAAATGCTTTGAGATATAAACTGGAAGCGTTATGGAGTTTTGCGCAGTGGGCCCTACTACCAACTACTAAGATAAAGCAGACAGAAACAATTCGGCCAAAAATATAACTACCGCAGACAATAAACAAACTGAAATATTTCCCAATTATATTCTGTACCTAATAACAGATTGTGTTGTACGATATATTGGTAAACGAATTGAATTGTCATGCCAAGCAATTCAAAAAGTATAAGCTTCTCTTTTGTCATTCACAAAAATACTGAGATCAAAATCTGTGCATTTATAAGACTGACGTACATACGTGGTTTTGCTGGCGTGAACAATCCTAATGTTGCTCTTTATATGATCCGATCAATGAACCTACACCTTTTGGATCTACAGTGAGTAAAAATAAATTCTTTTCATTTTTTTTTACACCTGCATATCATTTGATGGTTATGATACAAGGGAACAGCGGTAGAAACATGATCGTTTCGAAGCTATTCGAGAATTTTTCAAATGCTTCAGTAAAAATTGCTCAACTTGAGTTGTTCCTGAAAAGTACATGTGCATTGATGAAATCTTGTATCCGACAAGAAATGAAATTAGCTTCAAGCAGAAAAATCCGAGTAAGCTTGCTAAATGTGGTTTACTTTTCAAGTCTACAAATGCAGTCGCTTACGCTTTCATGCACTGTATAATTTCATATTGTGGAAACCTAACGAAGGAGCAACAGCATACTACGTCAAAGGAGTGTAAGAGACAGTAAGGTATCTGCAAAATCTTCAGAATTACGGTGATTTGCGAGAGTGCAATATTTCCTTTGACCGCTTGTATACTAGGGTATCTCCGGTACAAGGGCTTTTATCTCTCACCACATAACACTTGTGGGTATTTTTCAAACAAATAGAAGGGATATACTTATTGAGGTCAAAAACGTTGCAGAGAGAGAACGGTTTTTTTGTCAATGCTTTTGGGAGTTGTCGGAAAACGAGCTAGCGCTTCATTCTTATGTATTTCCTACAAAGAACTCTGGCCAGCGCAACGTTTTGCTTCTCTCAACTGTTGAACTTATCCTTGGAGTAACAATAGATGATGGTAAAAAGAAACCCGCCATATGCAAACTATATGATTTTACTAAAGCTGGCACGGATGTGATGGAACATCGAATTGGTGCCAAGGTATACTTGCAAAGCCAAATCAAATACCTGGGCTTTAACAGCATTTTGCTACATATTGAATGTGCACCGTATCAATGCCGGCACTGCTTTTGCTTTTAACAAAAAGATTAATCTATGCATGCAAGGTTTATGTAATTTTGGCATGAACTTAGCTTTTTGATTTATTCGTCCGCCAATCCAACGACGATCTTAACTAATCTTTGATAAACGTAAAAAATGTAGTCTTTGCTTCCTGGGAAAAAAGTCGAAGCAAATCCATTCCAACAAACCAGGGGTTCTAAAAGAGAAAGATTACAAGAAGAAATACATCCAAAATTATCTAAGTGCAAGTATGTGTAAATGCTTGTAAATGTAAATGCAAGCATGTGTAAATACACGAAATTACTAAGCCGGAAAAGAGTAAAAAAGTGCAAAATGTGTCCAAAAGTAGAAATTAATGTCAAATCTGTTTACTAGCTACATGTTCAGATCACACTGTTCAGATGGGTATGCAATGCTGTAAGTTGTCACAGCTGAGAAATTCACACGATAATTTTATCTTTTATTTGGCTGCTCATTCTATCGTTGTTTATTGCATAAAGTTTAATGGCTACGGTTTTGCAAACCAACTTCTTTTGTAGCCACTCATCAACAAGCACCAGAGATTGCTAGCTGCACTAAAAATTGTAGGTGACAGCATATATGGGGAATTGTAACAATATCGAAGCCCCTTCGAACCCAACTCTAGTCTTTTTTTTAATTCGACTCCGACGCCACAAAGTCAACGCTAAACTTCAGCCTTTGCCTTTTTTTAACTGCAAAGTCATTAAAATTATTTTTGATCAACTGGATACTTGTCTGTTTCTGATAAAAGATACCAAAATATTTTTGTGTTTTAGTGTTGCTCATTTCTGTTTTATTGCGTGTTGAACTGTAATCTTTTCAAGCGCCAATTTCCAGCCAGCATAAAACAAGTGAACCAAAATATCCTTGAAATTTCAAGAACATTAAGTAGTCTCGAAATCGAAGTTATAGGTTCATCTAGCAAAGAGTGTCGTCTAATAAAATTAATTGCTCACAAATATTTGGAGCTAATGTACGTGCAAATAATTTGAAGTTGCATTTGGTAGAAAAATATTTGAGTCAAGAAAATGCACTACTGCATTTGCATCTGAATTTGTTAGGTTTTAGCAAGGTTTGTTGCGAAAAAATCTTCAGGACTAACCATGTGTGAAATCTTGAAATAAAATGCCATCTTTTATCGTATAATGCAGCTATGTCAACACTTCACCATTTATATCTAACACTCCAACCAGGCGTTCGCTGTGGTGGATCTGGTAGCAGTGTCTTTGGTCAGGCAGTGCCACAGGGCCAAATGTAAATTGCTCACCCCAAAGCTAGCAAGAAACTAACAAACCAGAAAAATGGACACTATGCATTTTTCAATCTTAACCCGACTATCATGATGGGAGCCAGAAAACTCTCAGTTAATCAAGCAATACTCCAACCAACTGAGCTGGAACTACAGCTGCAATAAAACAGAACTGGGAGAAAGCGTTACTTTTTATGCAAATTATTGCTTGATTTCACCGAATTTACATCGTATTTATCGTAAAAGCACTATATTTACTTGAGAGCATTGAAGCAGTAAAATTTTTGAGAGCATTGCGCATGGCCGCCATTGAGGTTTTGGGTGCGATTCTCTCAGTTCTGCAAAATTCTTTGTGATTCCAAGTTACGAACTGACTATTTCTTTATCGCCTCTCAGTTCCTCTAAAAAAGAATTGCTACGCTTTCGAAAATCATTACTGTTTCCAGCTTTAAGTTTTATAGATTGCTCTAAATGCAAAAATTTGGTTAAAAATAAGATAAATAAAACATACAATGCACTTTATTTTGATAAATTTTAAATTATTTCACGAAGAAAAGATGCCCTTCTTTCTAAAAAAAAACATTAAAAAGTAATCTAGCAATAGGAAAAAATATTGAAATTTTGTTAGTAACCAAACAATATATAAACCTTTTGTGCAATTTTCCTAACCTATGGGCTGTATCTTGATTCTCGATAAACCACTTTGTGTAGGAATTATCGGTACTTTTTTTTGGCCGGGTGGTCTGATTTGATTCCAGAGCCGGCAAAATTAAAGGCAGAATTACCAAAAGTTTGACACGACTGCAATGTTTTCTGCATAAACTGCTCTGTTGATTGGGTCACAGTCGCGGGGATGAGGTTGGATGAAGCTATTCCTTAGATACTTTGGTGAAGTGCAAGTGAATTCAACAGTGCCGGCGCCAAGATGAGCTGCAGAAAGGGGCAATCCCATTATTTTTGTAACTTTGCCTCACCAATTTTGAGATAATTCTGCCACATTTCATCAGATATAAAATATATTTTTGGTCACAATCCAAACACGGATAGTTTATCTCAGCCAGATGGTATGAATACGAGGTGTATTGGTTGTATCGTTTTACGCCAAAAAATAATTGTAAACAGTTGGGTAAGCGTAGACGTGTAATCGTACTAACAAATGATTATTTTGATCTCTAAGATCGCAATACTTTGTAAGAGCGGTAGCTCTTACTACAAACTCATCTACAAAAGTTTCTTCATGCTAAATTTTCTCAAAAAATCTCTAGATATGCACTGGTTTGACATGCATCAATTTTGCCCCGGCTGACAAATGTTGTCGGCCCTTCCCGCTAAAGTAGTTTTCTGGCAGCAGCTCTGGAATGATAGAGTCGCTTCAATATTTATCATCAAAATTGTGCATTATCCTACGTTACGTATTGGTTCTAGTTTTTTTTGTTTCGTAAATTGGCACGGTCCATTGCAATGACATGATATATCATGGAAAAAAGCTTTATCGAAAATCAAGTAATTTCTAAACTCGGATTTCCGGTAATCAGAAAATATCTGTAGAGAGTAGGCTATGACAGAACCACAATGTCCCATAATAAGAAAAATTCGGTATCCTTAGCTTTTTTCACGCGGTTTTTATTCTTAAATACACTGTCAAGCAATCAAGGATATCAGCAGGAACCTGAATTGGTTTATGCTTACTAAGAAATGCACAATATTTTTTGAATACATCATATAGAGCTCTATTATTGACTATGGGTAAACTGTTTGCTTTAGAGTATTAGTTGTAGCTTCGGATAGTTTGGAATACATCCTCTTTATAAGGTTGATGGATAATAAAGAAACTTCTTTTTATAAGTTATACCGTACGCACTGATAAAAAAAGAAAGTTTTCTTGTAAACATCTAAAAATTATTCTGACAATACTTGTAAGCGAGTCGCAAACAAAACATTTTATGCAAACAACAGTTTAGCAAACCATATTTTAAATGAAGTTAGAATACAAAATATGACAATGTCTAAAACAGGTGCCGACATGATGTTGTAAACCAGATTTATAAAACTAATTGAAATTTAATTATTAACACACATGTTTTTGCTCTGATGCAAGCATTTGCAATTTTTCAATGTGATAAGTTATAAATAAAAAAAAACAAGCTTTTTCTATAAAAAAAAACAAAGCATTTAAATGTTACTTGACTTTGCAGCTGCGATAAATCAACATTGAGTGTTTGCTGTCTGGCAAAGTCCTTACGTTACAGTTTGCGTCATTTTTTCAGCAGTTTCGACGTGACCTATAATCTGATTATTGCGGATTAGCGTCGAAAGACAAATAGAAAACATAAAATTTCGTACACCTTCATAAAAAATCCAATTTTTCAAGTTTAAATAAATTCACATGGCACAACAAAAAAGTTTATTATGTTTAGATATAAATGTGCTTTGCAGTTGTGAAAAAAATTTTATGAAATCTTTAGTGGTATGCGAGATACAAGCGTTTAAAATTTGTTGTACCGCTGCAGTACAACGTTGAGTAGTCTAACCAAAAAAATACCTTGAGCTTTTTAGGGTTAACTGACTATTCTCGAAGGCATAAAACATACTTTGAACAATAGGTACGCCCATAACATTGATTGCGGTTACATAAAATTAGTAGAACGCACCAGCTTCACCCACAACCACCTAGTGCTCTTTAAGCTCAGTCTGACGATATTTTCTGTTGATTTTTTTCATTAAGAAAGTCGCATCTTGTCTTTATCGGCACAAATGGCATTTGCAAAATTAAACTTTTTTAACTCTTCGGCTTGAATACATCTCCAATGTTTTTCCCTTTCACGCCTAACTTCGTTTTTATCAATAACAGTAATAATCGTTTCTGCTAATTATTTCATAACTTTTTAAGATATTGGATGTATTAACTGCCTCAGCTCTGTCTGAAACTTTGAAACGACTACATGCAATTGCTAAATTTTGGTAAAATATTCTATTTTGTCTGGTGATTAAATCAGTTTGTGGAGGATCTAATGCTACTTTTTTGACGCGAAAATGCCACATGGCAATGACCTTGATTTCTACAAACTGTGCACCGCTGCCACTGGTAACCACAATCCAGCATCTGACCACATAAAAATTACAGCTAAGCATTGTGATAGGAAAAAAATAGGACCCTCACGAATGAATCACGGCAACAAAAGCGAATAACAATGGGTTTGAGCTTTGAGTTGATACGGAGTAGACACTTTAAATTGCTAAAAAACTGCCGTTCAAAGAACCGAATCTCATTCAACACAAAGTACCGCAGTACAAGGTAAACGGTACAAATTTTAAAAACTACCAACAGTACGCGTACAAAATAAATTGTACTCGGTACTGCTAACCTCTGCTTGCATAAGACGTACTCGTGTTGCTTTCGATTTTACTTTGACTTGTTGAAAACCATAATTTATATCAAAAAGCTAGAAAAAATACGATTTTTTGTGATTGTAATCCTGGTACAGATGTAAATCCGGCAGTTACTTTTAGTAAGTAATTTAAAATTTTCACGCAAAACTGCACAAAGTTAATAAGTTTATATAATAAGTTCATAAATCCATTGCCTCATCACGCCGCAAGCTGATACTGAATTCGTAACTTTTACTTCATACTCGTAAATGTAGTACATAAGTAAATAAAGCACATGCACAGTTTTTGTAAGATATTAGCTGATAAGAAACACAAGGCATTCGGGAAGAGCCTTGCAATAACAGATCAAGGTAATAAAGATAAGCTTATATTTTTGTCACGCTATAAGTATTCGAAATTAACTACAAAAACCAATGTATAAAAATTAAAGATGAGAAATTCTAAAAATACAGCTTTTGGCAATAGCTTGTTTTCCGGTACACGGATCAAAATTTCTTTAAAGAGATACAAACCTAGTGATTATGTAGCTTATAAGCCAAAAACAAGTGTCTTTTCATATCCTCTTTGTACACGCTATCTGAAGGAGATGAGCAAAAATTATTTTTTTTGCGTGTTTGTAAAGACTGTGGTCATGGATACATAAAACAACTAATTTTTTGGTAATGACGTCATTCATATGCCAATTAATTAATGTGTACAATTGCACATATTATGCACAAACCTATGCATTTGATGTAATTCTTTGCTTTATTATAGTAAAAAGTTCACACCATTATTAATCATAAAACTTTACAAAACTGTCGTAAAAGTTGCAAATACAATCCCAAAAACCCAAAATTTAATTAAAAATTTGACGAGACCATCCCTGGACTCTTCAACAGAGCCTGTCTCGTTTGCCAAAAAAAAACCCAAAAAGCAAAGATGCCAAAGCTAGGCACTTTTTGCAAAATTTCTTTTTCCTCTTAATTGCGATCAGCAAATGCATGCGAAAAACGCAACACGCCTATCGCGCGAGGGAAACGTCTAAGTCGCATGATTAACAGTGAACTAATGGAGGCAATCGGATCTTCTAATATAAAGATGCGCCACCTCGCATGGCTTTTGACATCTAAAATAGAACCTCACGACCAAGAAAGCCCTCACCTATCATGCGCTATCTCGCATAGCTGTTGACACGATAAATGGTTTTCATGTTTAACGCAATGTCCCTCATTTTGAAAAATTCATATTACTGGCCCTCTATATTTAATAATGTTACACATATAACTCCAATACCACTGTTTTACAAAAATGTTACAATGTAACGTGTAGAATGACTTTTATTAGCTAGTTAGTTAACATGAAAAGCTTTGAAGCAATTTCGTTTATTAGTCAAGCACTAAAGCACATCCTATTTTTCGCATTTCATTCGACTTTGCCCTTTGCAGCCTTTCATCGTATATCGTTGGCCCAATGCATTGATTGCAGATGGAAAATGACAAAATTGTTCAAATCGTACATCCGAGCTTGGATGGAGTCTCTTGTGTGATGGCCCATTGCCTCCCTGATGATTTGCTGATTCTTCTGGACTGGCATTACTAAAGCGAGGCCGCCCAACATGATTTGTTGCATCGATAGGTGGTGGATTTAACTTTGCTTTAAGCAAAGCATCTGTAACTTCATTTCTAAATGACAACAAATTATGGTATTTTCTGTTTCCATTAAGAATTTCGATGTCCCTGTACTCAAGCCATGAGTTAGTTAATGCAAAATCCACAAAATGATAAATAGCTCAAAGAGGCCATTTTTTAGTTCTTCCTCTTATGCGGTACTGAGAGATCAAACCGTCAAGTTTGTTTACCCCGCCGATAAATTCATTGTAGACTTGAACACATGCCGGACGGCAAACTGTAACAAACTCTTTCCCCGCTACACTCCATCGCCTAACATGGTCAATTGGTTCCTGACCAGCTGGAAGCCAAGGTTACAGCAGAATTGTCTAACCAACGTACAACACAAATATCTTTTTTTTTTGGAAACCTTAGAGTCCATTGATCCTCGACCTTCTTTGTCAAATCTTTAGCATCTATGAAGCAGCAACCCATTAGATTGTTTTTTTTAATCCCAAGCGAATATATTCCTTCCCTTTTCCATTCTCGAATTAAGAGACATTTCAGTAGAATAATTATCAAAAACTATTTTGTGGTTGATTCGTTTTGATAGTGTATCAGATAATCTCAGCACAATTGATGCTCCTAACCCAAGATCAAGTTTCTTATACTTTTCAGGGATGCCTGTACCAGCATCTTAATACAGCTCAAAGTCCTGTGCTCTACCAGATTTTCCACATAAAACAAAGCTTTTCAAGCCATTAGCACTGGGCTTATTTGCTACATATTGCTTTGCAGGGGCTCTTCCTTAAAAAGAATCATTTGTTCATCCACCGAACAATATTCTTCTCTTGGTAAGTGAAGGCAACGGCTGCGAATGCTTTCCACCAAAGGCTGAATTTTCCAAAATTTATTGCAATGACCAAAATCTGCATCGGCAGCTGAGCTAATGTGAATGTTGTTGCAAATCTTCTGAAATCTGTTCACAGGCATTGCGGAAGCTATTCTGTCAACTCTTGTTACATGGTGCCAGTACATTCGTTGTTTCGGAAACTTCAAATTTGCCATTAATTTGATATGCCAAAAAGCTTTTGTATTTCTTGAGATGTAGTTCGTAAGCTTTGTCCAGTTGTTCTGCAAGAGTACTTATTTGTTTCCTTTGAAAATTTTGTAGTAATGCCGGTGTGAAGTATTTTATGAAATATTGAGCAGGTGTATCAAGTGGCTCACCAAAGTCAGCACGACCTTGCCATTCAGTTGGCACAGATTCTAAATCATGTCTTTTATTAATCTTTCACCATTGTATTGCAGGACGAAAATTCTTATTCTGCACTGGTACTGTTTTTTGTGATTGAATGGGTTTTGCAGCAGTGGAAGGCTGAGAAACATCAACATTTTTGTAAAAAAAATTTCCTCTTCGTCACTGAAACTGTGTGACTCTCTTTGGTTGTATGGCTCGGCATGCCTGTTTGTTGGGGAAGGCGTCCATGTTTTGTCAGCAACATCATCTTCATAGTCATCAAATTCATTATCTGACAAGCAATCCAAATCTGAATCACAAATGTGTTCCGTGACATCATCGCGAGTCAAACGTTGATTTTGTGCTAAAGAATATAAAATTTAAACCATAAAATAAAAAACAAAAACAATCTTTATCAAATTTTACAGTAAAATATTCGGCTTCGGCCAATGTTTTTACACCAAAGGGTAGGAAAGTAAATTTAAATATGCTACTTTTTTGGCCTCCATATGCAAAATTTCCTTTATGAATAAAAGCATTGACTCTAGGGCTCAGACCATTACCATTTAAAAATTTATGTCACAATTTAGCACATAGTAAGACCAAATTTTTAGTGAAAATCATCCACATAAGAGTAGATTTGGGGCTAAAAATAGCGAAGAATCTGGAGGCTTGAGGACTATCACATATCCCTGGTTTGTAACTTCATTGAGAAAGGATTTTCACTCAAATCTGAAATGCCTTCATCTGCCGATAGCTCTAGTTGTGCTTACAGACCTATTCAAAATCGTACCTCAGAATTAAAATTTAATAGTGATATTGAGTGTTGCGTAGACAGCAATATACCTCGAAATTTAAAAGAACATCTAACATACAGTAATCTACATCCTGTAACAAAGCACCAATACATACTTGAAATTTCGTTTTGTAACATGCAATCGTAAAATAACCAGTACAATTTGTCAATAGGAATATTTGCATTGAAAACGCAATTTAAATGACTTGTTGGTTACATTCACATGGGCTAATAGCCTAGACCAGCGGTTCTCAAACTATGCGTCGCGACGCCACGGTGCGTCGTTTCAATTTTCCAAAGGCGTCGCGGAATATTTTGGTTTTGTGCCATTAAGTCTAGGTGCTATTGCGTCAAAAGAACTCTGATCGTAGATTCCTTTCTTGCTTTCTTCTGACATTTTCACAATAGTGTTTTTAATACACTGTTGTAATGATTGACTTGTTATTCCAGAATCAAATTGCAGAAGTTTAACTTAATTGGCGAAAAATATATAAAGAATAAAGCATTCAGTTGTATGTTGGACTAAAACAGGAAAGATGAGTTACAAACCTAGAAGAGGGTAATTTTACGATTGAAGATAACAGACCAATCTAAAATCTCGGGAGCATAGGAGCAGCTATTTATGTAAATCATGGGTCACATTTATCTCGCAGTACGGCAAACTAAGCTTTTGGATGCTGACTGGTGCGTCGCAAAGTTTTGCAAGTTTTTTAAATGCGTCGCATCGCAAAAAGTTTGAGAACCACTGGCCTAGACTACGCACTTCGAGTTTTCCTGTCACACAATTCAACTGAGAATCAAATTTACCCATTTTTTTTATAGAGCGTAAAGTTTATGATGCCGCAAAACCTGAAGGTTTAACCTAAACTTCACACAGATAAGTATTGGTTTACCAACCGGTATCTCAATGCTTGCTAAGTTTTTAGTATTAAGTTCTTACCGCTGTAGGCTATACTAATAACTGGGAATCAAAATAGTTAGCAATCAGTAGCCTAAACTTATTGCCCAGGCCCAATAGGCCAAGGTACAACATTACAATTGTAGCTGGATAAATAGTTTACAGTAAGCTACACCAGCCAAAACCCAAGAGGCCTCCCTAACAGCAGCACCCCAACCTACCTGGCTCTTGACTCAGACTGGTATTACAAGTGCACTGCTCTCTTTGCACGCTACTGACCTAAACAACAGGCCTAGGTTTAATGGTTATGTGGTTGTTCTAGAGCTAGGCTAGTAGGCTACTGACCTCTAAACTTCTATTTTCTGAATGCTCAAGATTGCTTATGAGGTTTCGTTGCTCAGGCCTCATATGCTTTCTGTTTCAATTAATTTTTTGTTTTGCCCTTTGAGTGAGTCACGTATGAAAGAAAAATGAAAAAATGCTATGTTGCAAATTTCAGTCTTGAAACATAAAGCGCAATCAATTTACAAATAACACGAATCAAAATTGCATAAAAAAAATCACATTTTGATTGGTTGATACACCGTATGTACACATTATAGCGCATAAATTAAAAAGATTATTGCCACCTGCAAAACACTTTTTCGTCAGAAATGGAGCTTACAAACGAAGATAGTGACCCTTAAGCCCTGTTTACCGCGATAATTAACAGATCGTATCCTTTGTTTGTTTTATTATTTTTTCATCGTTACGATTTATTTCGCTCACTTATAAGTGCGCTTAAAAATTAAACGCGCCGTTGCGTGCGAGATTGGCTACTTGTAAGTATTGGAAAGTTTAATGAGTGTATAGTACATCATGAAATATTGGGATAGATAGGTGCAATGGCAACTTATCTTGCATTTAACGTTTGTAGCTAGTAGTTGGCTCCCTGTTAGGTATGCAGTGGTGCTCCAAGAATGTGAAAGTAGCAAAATATTGCGCTAGCTGAAGCCAAAAGATCATTTTTACCAATTTATGTAAGCCTGGTGGCTGAAGTTCCGTTAGCAGTTTATAAACCTAAGTATGGTGTCATTCGCAAAAAGCAGATTAGTGTATAGTAGATTTATACCAATAAGTGTGTACTATTATGGGGAAATGAAACTTCGATCACGTCGAACTCCAAGAACGAATGTATTTAATCACAGCACGACGTTGAAAGCACGAATCTTGATTTAATCGAATGGAATTGAAACCAATAAATTTTGAAATTGAATTTTAATCGAAAAAGCTCTAAACGAAAATAGCAATGCTTCTTTTTATATTCTTGTTTACTAGGTCACTCTGCCGCACGTCACACGTAACCACGCCTGGCCATACGGCTTAGTCACCCAGTATTGTTACATTATGATATGTAACTATGGTTATTCTTTTATGACCTGTTTGTAGGCCAACGGATGATTTAAAACAACGATTACAGTACAACAACGAGCGCACGAACAGAACGAGAACGTTTATGAGCCAGCCACATAATTTCAGCAAAACATCACTGATCCACAGTTTGTGTCCCGTAAGGTCGCCATACTATCTTATGTGATGGCTCACCGATAACGAAAGAGTATTGTTTTGAAAAAATGATAAACAATCACCTACTGTAGGCCTAGGTTTATTTATGATTTCAAAAGATTGGACTCGTGAGCAAATTGGCCTTTGCTTTCTAGTCCAATCTTTTGAAATCAAAAATCTGTGCAACGTGTGCAAGTATAAAAAGTTTACTATTGTAGTAATACATCTTCATTACTCAGATGCTATAGGCAGGTATTTCATCTTCAGTGCTTAGGTACTAGTTTGTTTATGTCTAGTAGTAAAGTCTGTTGCTAATATTTCATTGGTCAGCATAAAAATTGTTATATGCAGTAGTGATTTCAATTGAAAAAACATGACATCGTGTCGACTACATCCTTTCTAGCATGTCATTGAAAATATGTATTTAATAGATAACTGATAACAGACCTACTACAAAATACCAGGCTTTTTCATCCACTTCTGCTTACTTTTGTTACCAGCTTGCCAGGTTAAAATACTGCTTTTAAGACCAGGCAAATATACAAAAATATAAATGATATACTCCCAGCTATACATTGATATGTCAGACTGCATTATTTTATAGTTTCACACTATTGATGTAACACTGTCTACCTTTATGAATTAGGGAAGAAGGTAAAATAATTTTAAGGTGTGGCTAAGGTAGTTGAGGTATATTAAAAATGGGCATAGCCCACTGTATTTGAGTGAGATTAACTTAAAATCTATGTATAGCTGTCATCTTTTTCCTTGCACTTTTTCACCTCAAAAATAAGTAGCTATAAGCTTATATGCACTCGGGCTGTACCAGACCACAAATTTCCAGTCTTGCCGGCCTTAGACTTTGACAGAAAGTATTAAAATTATATAGTTAAGTATCCATCAACCTTCGTGTGACATGTCATACAATTGGTCTTTTTAGATTTTGAGATCATTAGATTAGATTTTGGTTATTTGAGATGCTTAGCTTTAGAAGGTACCAAACAATGCCAAAAACTTGCTCTACATCATTTATTAATGTAGACGTGTAGAAAATATGTAGAAAATGAGTAATGCAGAAAATGAGAAGTTGATATTGGAAGTGGAGGAATTTCCATGTCTTTAGGATCCGTCAAAACAGTCTTACAGAAAAAGTATGGCAAGAAATAATGCTTGGTCAAGGGTTGCTGATTTGTGCAATAAACCAGGTAACGGTAAGTTTGTGCATAAGATAGCATCTCATGAGCGGTCTGCTGCAACTCAAAATGGTCTTTTCTATGACTTACCTCAGTGAAAGTAGTCATGAAAATGTGCTGCTGTCTTTTGAAAAAAGCTGATTTTAAACCAAACCCAGCAAATTATTTGTGATTTAGAAGTCTTTTAGACAATGCATTGAAGCTTTTTCCAAAATATTTATATTTAGGCAATGGCTATCTTGCCATTGACTGCACCTTGGAATATATTTTGCTATCACCATTAATGTGTCTTTAAATATGCACATTTGCTATAGTTTAAGTTGGTCTTGATGTGGTGGAGAGTGCTGCTGCCCTTAAATGCGATAAATTTGAGTTGGAGTCTTGGCATGCAGGGTACTTTGACTAATGCAGTGTGTACTGGGGGGGCTAATGTGTGAATGTAAGGGAGAGTGTACACTGGCAGCAAATTTTTTGTGTTCAACACATCTTAGAAATTGACCGATCACAAATGGACAAGAGTAGTGTTTTTAATAAATTATTGAAATTGACCAATCACAAATGTTCAGTGGCAAAATATATTCCATGATTAAAACTCTGGTGATGGCAAAATAGCCTTATATTTACCATTAACTTACTAAAAACTTACCAATACACTTTTTTGCTGGTTAAATGTAGAAAAAAAGCTTATGCAAATGGTTGCACCTCGTGATAATGTCAGATAACCTATCATTTTATTAATTATGTGTTATCACTGGTTTGTAATTGTTGGATTTCATTCGTAAGATTATCTTAGATCTCAATGTGTTTTAAAACATTTGTACAAACTTCATAAAACGCAAGAAAGTAATGTTTAGGCATTCGTCACAACATTAACCCCAGGTTATATAAGTAAATATTTTACTAAACAAGTTGTTTATTTATCCCACCACCCCCAAAATACAAGACAGATATTGCTGAAATAATTGTCCTATATTTTGGTCATATGCTGTTTCTATACATTGTACATGGTTATACATTATTTCATATTTTATTTATACAGGGTGGTCCAAAAGTAGGTGGACAGTAGTCAAAATTGGATTATACCTAAATCAGGTGAATATTAGTAAAAAAAAGATTATTTGTTGGTTATATTTATGCAATTTTCTGTTAAAACTACATTATTTGTGGTGTATAATTGCTATTTTACAATTAAATTTATTTTAATTTACTTTTTTCTCATTTTTTAGATTGTTTAAACCCATTATGTCAAATAATTTAAATAAAGATAAAAGAATATAGTTATTAAAGTAGTATTGAAAATCCCAAAATTCTGAAACTGTACGAAAAAAGTGGGTGGAAACATTTGGTACTTCAGCTCCAAAAAGACAAACAATTTATCGTATTCGCGAAAAATTTGATACTACTGGGTCAATCCTTAACCCATGTTCTGCTAGCGTCAGTTTAAACTGACACCTGCCTATTTTAAGCTATATCTACCCGTTTGCTTTTTTGATATGATTAATGAGTTTCACATTGCCCTTGAATGTACTGAGAAAATGTTGAGTTAAAAACTCGAGTGAAAAAGAAGTTGTTTACCGATAATTTATCTTTGTTTGTTTATTAATGACCTCTAGATGCAACTTTGAATTACATAATGCTGCTTCCGATATTGCAAGTAAATAAATTATAAACTAAATTTTGAAATATGTTTATAAAGTACTAATCTATAATATGACCAACTTCCACCGCCATATTTCTTTTAATTCCACTGAAATAAAAGTTTTTCCAGCGTCAGTTTAAACTGACGCTAGCAGCAGGAGGGTATATGTTTTTCCATCGGCAAAACTCTATCGGCGGCTTTCTTTTATTACGTCATTATGGAGAAATGCCAGTCTCGCAACGAGATATGACCGCATAAAGCCAACAGACCGGTCAAGTTTTGTAATTTTAGCACGGGCTTAGCCTATCCGTACAGCATAGAGCTGTATCGCCAGGCTAGATATTTAGCTTAGAAAGATATTTTAGAAAGATACTTAGAAGATACTAGGCTAGAAAAGATAATAACAGAAGGTTAGGTTAGAAAGATACTAATTTTTTCGTCAAGATCCTGGCCTACCAATCTAGATGCTTTTCAAAATTTTGAAACCTACAATTACCGTTTATTTATGGTTAAGGCATATAGGTCTAGTAATCGAGTTGTCAATTCTAAAACTTAGTAACTAACCCTCAATTTATTTTTCAGCTCACGGATAAAATAATAGATCTGAGGATTGATTGATTATTATGTCGTGCAAATTTATGAACGTGCACCAAGCGTTATCCTACTTAGAAGGACTTTGCCAGTCAGAAGACGCAGAAGATGGTTCAGGAAGCAGCTTTTTCTCCGCCAATGTATGTATACAGCCACCTGATGACGTGCAAGGTGAAAGCGACAAGGATTCCGATGATGAGGAAGCACCGCAATTTAGTAATCTCGGCTGTCGTCAGTTATTGGCTGCTGCCACTCTTGAAGTACATGACGAGACTGGAAGAAGAGTTGTTGGAGCCAATAATAACAATCAAGTTAAAGAAGCGGTGCAGATCGGAAGTCGGAAAAGAAGGCAAATGACGGGTGACAGCAGAATAAGCTGTGCATGGTGACATAAAGATATGAGCCGCGACAACAGTGGAGAATGGAATGTTAGACCCCCCTAGATACAGAAAAATCACCTTGTGCTTTGTTTGAAGGTTTCTTTACTGAAGAAGTATACGAATTTATTCGTGTGGAAACTGTTAGATATGCACACGCAAATGGGAAGCACAACTTTAGTGTTTCTGTAGAAGAACTGAAATCATTCATGGCGATACTACTCTTGAGCAGCTACATAGTCTTACCTCGCCGATCCATGTAGTGAGAACATAGTGAGGACACGCACAACCCAGTTGTTTCTAGCCTCATATCCAGAAACAGATTTGACTCGATTATGCAGAATCTCCACCTGGCTGACAACATGAATTTAGATCAAAGTGACAAATTTGCAAAAGTTAGAGACATTATTAATCACATGAACGACTCCTGCTTGAAGAACTTCCTTCCGCAAGAAACCATCAGCATCGACGAATCAATGATCCCTTACTTTGGGAGGCATGGGGCGAAGCAGTATATACATGGACAGCCAATAAAATTTGGATACAAAATGTGGGTCGCTGCAACATGCCAGGGATATTGCATTCAGTTCATGCCTTACCTTGGAGCAGGAAGTGATGGCGATCCTGTTCTTGGGCTTGGCGGTTCTGTGGTCGACAAGCTTGTTTCTTATTTGCTCGACCAGGATGGCTCTAAGTATCACCTTGTCATGGACAACTTCTTTACAAGCGTTAAGCTCCTCAAACATTTGAAAATGAAGAACGTATTTGCAACTGGCATAATAAGAGCGAACCGAACAGAAAAGGCTCCTTTACAAGATATCAAGGTAATGGAGAAAAAGCCAAGGGGCACCCATGAAGTCGTAGTTGACGTGAACAGCGATTTAGTGGTGGTTCGTTGGAAAGACAATAAAGTTGTTACGGTGGCTTCAACATACTGTGGCGCTGCCCCCATCGGCAAAGCGAAGTGGTTCAGCCACGCAGATTGTCGAACAATAGAAATATCCCTGCCTCAAGCCGTCAGAGTATATAATATGGGCATGGGAGGAGTCGATCGGTTAGATCAAAACCTCGCAGTATATATGGTCAACCATCGAAGTAAAAAATGGTGGTGGCCCGTATTTCGCTTTTGCGTCGATGTTGCAGTAAATAATACCTTCCATCTTTTCAAAGCCCAAGTGCGCAGTCCCTATTCCAGTTCCCTTGACTTTCTTGGGTCTCGACGAAGCATTGTGGACACCTACTACAAACGTTATCGCGTTCAAAATAACATTGAGAGAATGTTTCCTGCCGCCCGCTCTTCAGAGGACAAGCGTGTCCAACCGAGTGTTTGCTACGACCACTTTGATCATTGGATTGTCAAAGGGAACCAGCGACGATGTGCAAGGAATGGTTGCAAGGGCACTACTTTATTTTCGTGTGAGAAGTGCGGTGTTGCCTTACATCCAGATTGTTTTACTAAATTCCACGCAAACCTAAACTGAACACATGCATTGGTACTGTATAAATGTTTTGCGCTGATTTTTTGAGTTACCTATGTTCAGCGAAATAAACCAGTGGATTAAGAATTGCTATGGAAATGCAGTGTTACATCATGACAACTCTGACGAGTTGGTTTGAACCGTCATTTCACGTTCAAAGCAGTTTGAACGTTGCATGCGAAAAACTTAATCGATAAGCCTTGAACAAGGAACAAATAAACAGAAAACATTGGTTTCTGTGTTTAAGAATACAAAACTCGCACAAAGTTTTGACATCACCTGAAGTAGGCTACACGAAAAAAGAATAGAACACTATTACCCTATCGTTTCCAAAAAAATTAAGACAATATTGCTGGCTTTGTGACGTCATCATGACGTCACAATCAAATTTGCGCCTAAACACATCATCGATTGCGACGTTTAACATTTACTTCAAGTCGAACTTTGCGTATTAGCCCCTTTACATCAAATTAGATGATTAGATATACAAGCAACTCTTAACAATGTCACGTAATTTACCTGTGCCCTCCAACTGCTAGCGTCAGTTTAAAGTGACGGACAGTTTTTCATAAATAATTTTAAAAAGTTTTTTTTGGAAAAATTCAAAGTATTTATTTGTTCATTGTAACCAAATATCTGTTTAATGCACCAAAGTAAACCTAAAAATTTGAGCGTGGGATAATATGGGTTATAATTATATAATATCCATAAAACTGGTCGACCTAAAACAGTCTGCATAGAGGAAAATAAGGAACTTGTTGCAGAGACCAATGATCTAAGTCCAAAAAAATCTACCAGAAGAGCTTCTTTTGCGCTAGGTATATCAAAAACCTCTATTGGACAAATTATGACCCAAATTAGGTTAAAACCTTATCGACCACAGTTGATTCATAGCTTATTAGAGGATGATTCAGATAGGCGTTTGCAATTTAGTGAACTAATGTTAAATAAAATTGAAGACGACTCTGGAATTTTAGATAAGATTATCTGGAGTGATGAGGCTTCTTTTAAACTGTTTGGTCATGTTAACGGACACAATTGTGTTTATTGGTATACCAATAACATGCATTTAACATTAGAAAAACAGCTAAATCAGCCTGGCATCAATGTTTGAGGTGGCATGTCAAGTTCTGGTGTTTATGGTCCATTTTTTTTTGGAAGAAACAATGACAGGAGATAAGTATCTCGAAATGCTTAAAAATCAAATAATCCTCCAATTACAGCAACTAACCAATTTAAATGATTTTTATTTTCAACAAGATGGGGATCCTCCACATTATTCCAGGGGAGTTCGTGAGTATCTTGATGAAAAATTTTCATCAGCCTGGATTGGTCGAAGACGCCCAATTGATTGGCCGGCACGTTCACCAGACTTGACCCCTATGGAGTTTTCTTTTGGAAAGTTCTAAAGGATAAAGTTTATTCTAGAAAGCCAAGAAGTGTAGAAGAATTGAAAAATTACATAAGAGATGCATTTCAAGAAATAAATGCCCAAAGTGATTTGTGTAAAAAGATATGTCGAAGCGTTGGAGACAGACTTCAAAATTGTGTAAATCAAGAAGGAAAACAGTTTGAGCATTTACGTTAATACATAGTATTAAAATTTATTCAATTTGGTCTTTTATTTTACCTTTTGTAAGTAAACGTGTGATTTTTAAGTAAAAATTTTTTACTGTCCACCTACTTTTGGATCACCCTGTATATAGAAGCTGATTGCCAAAAGCAGTGAAAAGCTTTGAGAGAAAAGTTTAGACAAGAAAAAGAAAAAAATTAGACCAAATCTGGTGATCTAGGTTCAGTTTCAAGACCCTGGAACCTATACCGCACAATGTCATTTCTAGAACCATTTGTATTAGGAAGAAAGTGAGCTGCATTCAGTTTATTTGAATAAATGTATGATCACCTTTATTAGTTTTAGCTTGGCTCTTGCTACTATGACCTAATTTTTACTATCGGGTTTCAACATTGTGGTCTATTATTAGCTTAGCTTGTGCTTCATTCAGTGTTATGCATTGCAGCTTCACATAATGTTTAGTGCATGATGTTACATCTAAGCATCCTAGTGTTTGTTTGCGTTGAAGAAACCATTCGTTCATTTTTAGTTAAAATATTGCTAAGCTGACAATGACGGATCTCTTTACTATTGTAGTTTCTCATATCTAACAGATGAAAAATACAACTCATTGGTAGCAGTGCAATCAATTTTATCAGCTGAGATTAACCTACAAATAATAATTGAAGCAGTTTTTTTGAAAGATTGAAGCCATGTATGCTCGGAAATTTTTATTTGGCTAAAAATGGAAGTATTTTGTTTCAGCAAGTCGAGCACTTATGCATTTGATTGACAAAAGTTGAGTTTTTTGAGACCCAAAATAGATGGAGATAGTCAATTATTGGATTTTAGCACTACCTTATAATGATATGCAGTTGTAAGAAATAAACTGGCATATAATTTTGAAGCTTGCGAGTGACAAAAAGCCTTGGTAGAAAGCGTAGGCAATTAAATTCCGTTTCGTTTTTATTTGGACTAGTCTATTATACGTAAGGCAATCCTTCCACCTATTTAAAGTCTACGGTTTTCCAAGTTCAGATTGGCTACTTCTGATGTTTGCTGTTAATTTGTTACTGCTACTTGGAACCCACCAAGCAATAGAAATTTTTAGTAAAAAGTGCATTTATCAAGGGTATAGCAATGTGACTGGAAAATTCCGTTGAGCTTACAACCATTTGGTTATGAACGTATTACTAACTGTATAGTAACTTAATTATCTAGGCTACGTGGCACTCCCCAAATATGAACTACCGGCGTGCTCCTCTCTCTCAAAATTTTTGGTTCCGCTTTTGTCGGTATGCCTGTTCATAATCTGTTTTTGTTTTGTTGATGTTAAGGACTATCTCCAACATGTGGGAATTAGAGAAGCTGCTTCTGAGTACAGTGTTGCATACAGCAGTTGATGACGATCAAGACTGCTTCAACATCTTGAAAGATGACAACCATAAAAGTATATCTCCATTCACGAATTCAAATTCATCGAAATTCTAACAAAAAAGCGACTGCATTGATTTAAGTATGGTTGTGTGAAAAAGCGTTAATCGTTTTTCTTTGCTATAGTTTACATATTTCTTTATACTTTACATATTTCTTTAATTTTTTTCAGCACCACTTGCAGTAAAAAAAGCAAAGAGACGTGAGATGCAACAAATTGGTAAAACGATACAAGATGTGGTCAGCATGCTTAAAAGAGAACAAAGTAAGATGTAGTATTTTACTCCTTAAATTGCGCTGAATATTGGTACTGTCTCATCTACTTTCATCATATATGGTGTTCCATAAAGCGCGCCGAGTTTAAATTCGGCTAACGTATTGTGTGTCAAAATATCAGGGAGTGCTTTATCATTTTTGCTCAATGTCTTCACTCCAATTAGTTGTTTTTTGTTTGATTTTGAAGAATACTTCATGTAAAATCGAATTATTAGCAGAATACCGATACTTGTTTAGTAATTGTTGCATAAAATATTGCGTCGTGGAGCGGTTTTCAACTGCGCAACCAGTTCTTGTTGTTTTTACAAAAACGAAGGTTATGCGACGCAAATTTCGATGCAATGAAGTGGTCGGGATATCCGACTGCGGCGAATTGATTTTTTTGGACTCACGGTAACACTGTGTTGCGCAAGAACAAGTGCTCCTCAGATTGACAAGAACGTTTCCGCCCAGGCGATTTTACCGATAAAACTAATCTAATTGTTTCAAACTTTGTCATTAGTCTGCGTACAATAGACACGAAAGGAGCTTCATTTCTTCCAAAAAGGATTCAAAGTTTTCGCTCGATGCGTCGTACATTCTCCATTTTCGTAAATTGCCTTTAACAATAAGAACTGGTTGCGCAGCTGAAAAACGCTCCATGACACAATATTTTATGCTACAATTAGGCTACTAAACAAGTACCGGTATTCTGCAAATAATTTAGTTTTTGCATAAAGTATTCTTCAAAATCAAACAAAAAAACAACTAATCGGAGTGAAGACATTGGGAAAAAATGATAAAAGCATGCCCTGAAATTTTGACACACAATGCTTTCGTCGAATTTGAATTCAGCGCTCTTTATGGAACACCCTATATCAACGCGATCTTCATTTTAACTACGCAGTAGCCAGGAATTTTGCCATACAGTTAGGTCACCTTAATTGACATTATTTAATCTTTCAGTAGCTTTACTAGTTTACCAAGGCAATTTAAAGTTTTATTTTTATAAATACATTCCGTTTAAAAACATTTTATTTTTTAGCACCTAAAAATGAGGTGTCGTTGCAGTTTCTCTTGGAACTCTTTAAGCCATTTTTCCTTTACCATTTTGCTTGTGTAACTGGTGACGTTGCTGAAACTGTTTTCTAATGTCAGATAGTGCAGCAAATTAGGTGGACAAATTTTACAATTCTGCGGCCATCAAAGCCAAAGCTCTTCCGAAGTTAAAGAGGCTGCAGTGAGAAATTCTTGAAGCAACGTTGAGAAAAACAAGCGAATGCCGTTAATTTTTTTATTGCTTGTTTATAAGTAACGTGCGTTTTGACTTGCGAATTTTAAACGTGGACTGGGTACGATATTAAATAATATCCACAAGGTAAAACTTATAAAAAAAATAAGTGAAGGCGTAGGCAGCAGGTTGTTTCGTATTTTTCCGGTTTCAAAATTTAAAATATCCAATGTCTTGATATGGTGGGTTGTGAGAAAGAAGTGACAGCTACGCTTGTACAATTTATTATGTGGCAAGTCATAAATATATAACAAGCATTGGTTGAAATTTCAGCTGTTTTCGGTTATCTCCAAAAGTAATAAGCTTGATCTAATGCGCCAGTAACTTGATATCACGGCAGTAGCACGCACAATGAAACACCACGTAAACTTAACTGTGCAACTGTAATCTAGTCTCTGCAACAACAGCCCACATTTAACATAAGCCTTTGGGTGTATTTTTGTTTTTTAAAAATGAATCAGAAGGGCTACTGAAGGAAACAAGCGGTCGGGAAGTTTTAAATAACTAATAAACCGCAACAAATTTTTAATCCACTCTTTGTATTAGAGTATCTTGCCAAGAATCAGATCCTGCTGGTGAACAAAAATAGCGAGAAAAAGCTTCCCGAACATTGCTTGCTGTTGGACTGTGCGAACGACCAACACGCCGCATCGACGTTAGTTGCTTGATTATTACGGCTTTGAAACTCTGATGCAATTCCCATATACTGAGAATCTACTTCACGTCTTAAAAACTTATGGATTACTACAGCTGTAACATGTATTGCTGTCAGCATGAGTAAACAATGAAACCAACGGAAACGAGAAGCCAAAATTTCAAAAGCATTTTCCACTATACGTCTCGCCTGTGAGAGACAATAATTGAAAATTGGTTTTTCACGCGTTAAATTTCCACCAGCCTCCTTAAATTTTGAGGTAAAGGAAAAGCTTTGTCCGCTACAAAGACGTAAGGCAGATTACGCAAGACAAACTTCCTAATGGTTCCGGAGGAGGTATGGAAAGTTGTGTCTTTAGCATTTTACCAAAGAACGAATTGGCAAAGACACCACCGTCACTTTGTCGACCGTATGTTCCATTTTCCACGATTACAAACTTGTAGTTTGCATCTACAATTGCTAAGAGAACAACACCAAAATGTTTTTCATAGTTAAACAACGATGTGGAGTTTTTAGGAGTTTGTATCATAATGTGCTTCCATTTGTGTTCATCTGAAAGTAGCATCACGTCAGGCTGTAATATGTTCCACAGAATTTCGCATGTTAGGGAAACAATTTTCGACACGGCAGACTTGCTCCCAGCAATTGTATGATATTTATCTCCAGTTGCCAAAAACCTAAAATGAAAGAGGATGCTATTTAAAAAAAGGCAGCTGATTTATTTGGTTGCTTTGGGATTGTGGTGATGGTCGTGGAAATGAACACAAAGAATAATAAAAAAGTAGTTTACAACCACTCAGTTTTTCATGCTTCCACTCTTTAAAAAATAAGCCTTAAAAATAACGTTATAAAAATATGCTTCTGTACAAGCAAGCAAACTTACCGCAGAGTCACAGCCAACCTTTCAGCAGGAGATATTGTGTCCTTCCTGTACAAGTCTCACGTTTGCAATTTATGCTCAATTTTTAGAAGAAGTTTGTCACATATTTCTGGAGTCGTGCGGAAAGACGTGTAAAACTGCGCCGATTGGCGAAGCTGCCTCATGTCTCCAACCAATTTATGATACTCGCCTGCAACAAATTGTAAATGTTGTTTTGTTCATTTTGTTTGTTTGCCCGTTGCTTCCGATGCTCTTTTTCAAAAACAACTAAGTTCTGAAGTACACAGTCCATTTTCATCTAAAAAACACATGTAAAATAAACAGTAGGCTACTTAGTTTTCTACCTACATCATATCGGGCTCTGTAAAATAGTGGGCCATTTCTTGAAGCCTTGAACAACTTTTTGCACAAAAAATTGTATAACCACTACAGAAAATTGTCATTTACATACGATCGATCAGTCAAGTTAATTTGTTGCTAATATAATATTTACTTAAAAACAATAAACACGCGTACAAGAAAGGCGCAATTTATTGAATTTGTTAGCCATGTTTAAAGTAAACTCATGCACTTATTTTGCGCTCGAAACTTTTTTTCACTTGGCTAATGGGCTTTCCAAAGTCATGAGACCCTTGTCTCACCCCAGCAAACCCCCAAAAAGGGTGGGTCTTGGGTTGCCGCCCCGTCTGACTTTGGTGAGCCTGCCAATCAGTTGGCTACAAGTTTAACGTACCAGCATTAGCTAACGCAAAGGCCTACCTTCTTTATTCTTTGTTCTTTTTTCCAAAAGAGGATGCACCCTGTATTACTTAGATCTACACCTTCTTGGGGAAACAACAATATGGGTAATGTTTTCTTGTATTAGTACAAAAAGACAAAATTACCAAAATTACTAATATCAACCCTATTCTTCGACTTAACATTTTTGTAAATAGGCTACCTTATAATCTAAATTATAAGTAAAAGCTTGTTATTAATGTTTTTTAGATCAAACTTACATAAATCAGCTAGGGCATAGCCCAAGGGTGCCCAACCCGCGGGTCGCATGCGGCCTCCGAGGTTGTTTTAAGTGGCCCGCGATGTAATAAGTTCGTAAGCAGACTTTTTAAAATTTTTAGTAGTTTTTACAGGCTCAAGTATATTTGACATCAAAACACACCAAAATTATACCTGTTGTTTATGTTATGGGCCTACAACCCCGAACACTTGTGTAACAAACGCTTCAAAAATATGTCAATTTTTTAGATTTGGTTTACATCCATACAACCTGGCAACACTGCATGCAACCATAGCGACTCATTATCACCTCGTGTATCGCATAAAACATCAAAATCAAGGGATTTATCACGTCACAAAAGCTTAACTGTTTATGTTCTAGTAATCGGACTTTCTTTGCAGTTACTGTTAGCGTTAGCTAGGCGAGGTATAGTTTTTAGTACGGTACTGTATGAATAATTGCAGAATTTAACAAGTGATTAAGCAAAAATGAGCACACCTGTAAGACGAAAACGTAAATACTGGGACGGAAACAGAGTTTTTAATGAGCAATGGACTATGCAATATTGGTTTATTGAAAGTAATGGTAAGTCCCTATGCCTGATCTGTCAAGATACAATAACTGTTGTGAAGGAATATAACCTCAAACGCCATTATAAAAGCAGACATGAAGCCAAGTATGACAACATCAGAGGCCAACGACGTGAAGATAAAATTCAGCAGTTGACAAAGTCGGTGAGTCGGCAACAAACTGCTATCACCAGACTTCGAGGGGTTGATGACTCTGTCAAAGCAAGTTACATGATTGCTCTAGACATTGCTTCTGAGATTTTGGCATCTCGTCTTGGTGAACATGGTATACTGGATTCGGGAACTAAAATTACATTCTACCATGATAGGGATGATTTGTTGATTCGTTTTCTCACTATGGAAGATTCCAAGGCCTCCTTTCAAAAATGGGTCGTCTAGAGTACAACCCAAATGAATGGAGATTGTTTGTAGGCAGCTCCAAACGGAGTTTGAAATGTGTGTTACTTCATAGTGGCAACAAGTTTGCATGTTTTCCAATCGGATATTCTGTGATTAGTAAAGAACACTATCTAAATGTGAAGATGGTTTTGCAGAAATTACGTTACAGTGAGCACAACTGGGCCATATGCGTAGACTTTAAAATGGTCAATTTTTTGTTAGAACCGCAAGGGATTACACCAAACATCCTCGAGCTCTCTGTTACTAGGACAGTCGCGCTACTAATCAGCACTGGGTAAAGAAGGATTAACCGGCACGACAAGATTTTGCAGTAAGGGACAAAAATATCATAAATGAGTCACTGGTTAATCGGAATCGCATTATTCTGCCTCTGCTTCACGTAAATTGGGTCTGATGAAACAGTTTGTGAAGGCTCTTGATAAAGATGGTGATTGTTTAAATTATATTGCCAAAACCTTTCCTGATCTCAGCATGGAAAAACTCAAAACAGGTATTTTTTATGGACCCCAAATTCGCAAACTGATGCAAGATCAAACCTTCACTGCTCCTATGACACTGGCTGAGAAAGTCTCAGTGATACGAGAGTTTCTAGGTAACACAAAAGCTAGCAGCTACCGGAACCTTGTGGATGTGATGCTTCAAAGCTTTCAAGCTCTTGGTACAAGGATGAGCATCAAACTTTACCATCTATTCAGCCATCTAGACTATTTTTCAGAGAATCTTGATGATGTTTGCGAGGAAAAAGGGGAGAGGTTCCAGCAAGACATTGGGACCTTATAAAAAATATACCAAGGTCGTTGGGACTCTTCCATGATGGCAGATTATTGCTAGACATTGATCCGTGATTGTACTGAACAAAGCCATAGCTGGGAATCATGTAAGCGAACTTTTCTTCAGATGAACAGTTAAAATCCAATGTGACATCCCCATGTGAGTGTTTGTTACAGAGATTGGGGTTTGCAAATGATGGACCGAAACCATTCTTTGTTGAGCAATGCGCGTTTCCTATAACATGCTTTTTCAATCCGTAAATTAGAGCTTTGCCTGTTTTGGCTCAGTAATCATTTATGTCAGACCAATATTGATCAGTTACACCGACAACACATTTTATTCATTGACCATTATATAAATGTCCATTTAAAAGTAGCCCTAATTATGGTAAAAAATAAATAAAAAATTCAAATCATCTCAAAAACTAGGGCCAATCTGCAAAAATAACGTCATTTTCGAACTCATCGCCTCCAAATTACCCTTAAATCGCTTTCACCTGGTATGCCAAAAATTTTTGGTTGGCTTGTGTAATAGATTTTAAGTTGCAAACATATTTATTGACAAATCCCAAATTACAATATTTGACACTTAAGAGTTGGCCTACCAGTTTACTTACTTTTGCCTCAAAGACCAAATAGACCATATTTGTCCTGTTTGCACTACACACAATGCACCGCCTATTCTGTAATGTCTTCGAACTCAAGCGTATTAAGTAGGTTGATGATATACCAAAGATTAACAAAAATAACTCGTTGGCATTTGGCTAAATTTTCTCAATAATTCACTAACTTTTGGCAATCTAAGTTTTAGCAAATTCTATCAAAGTTTCCACCACTAAAAGATATTTCTGTAGCTTTCACCAAGGTGTTGCCAAAAATAAATCAAATGATACTGATTTGAAACAGTACAGACAAAATGTGATCGGTGTTTGTGAAAAAATTAATGATTATTAAGCAGTAGCTGCAATTGCCTGAAAGAAAACGGATATATGCTTTAAGGCTACAAAATTAAACGCAAGATTGCATGCTGTCAAAGATTAAAAAGTTAAAGATCGCCATCCTAAATACCCGCCTCATGTTTTTTGCTCTTCCAATAGTTTGCAAATAGTTCTTTTCATCTTCTTGTTTACCACAATCAGTAGAAATTTACTTGAATTCTAAAGAAACGGATTACGTCGCCACGGTGCTTAGTTTTGTTGATGGTTTTATTGCAGGGCGTCGAGCGTCTTGAGATACCTTTCCGGTTTGGGTTCAAATTCACTATAATTTATTTTTTCCGTTTAAGTTTGATGCCCTATATATTGTAATTCACGTTCGATTCGGGTTCATTAGTATTAAGATATAAAAGTTCTGGATTGGTTTGGATTTGATTTGGGTTTGGTTCGAATTCAACAAATAACAATTTAAAACTGATGTTTGGGTCAATTTTTTCGCCTGTTGTTATAGTATGTTCCAATAATTTTGATGCATTTTGTTATTTTGTGCCATGTGTTTATAAACGAATTTTGCTATGAATTTAGTTGGATGGAAAAATAAAAAGAAGCCGAACGTAAATGAAGTTTAAATGGGTTGATGACACTCAAAATTTGGATCATAATTTATTGTCTCACGACCCAATAGATTGAAATATATAGCAGTAACCTACTTTTAAATAATTACATTCAAAGCAGAAAATTTGTTAACTCGAAATTTATCAGAGCTACAAACAAAAAGTTTATTAGATATATTTGTGTGAAAGTGCGTATTTGTACTGCAGCGTTTCACGTTACACGCCGTATTGTGTGTTTCACTGCAGTTGTTAATTTGTGGGCATCGTTTTATCTTCTCAGCAGCAGTGTTGTATTATGTTTTCTGCCAGGATTTTCCAATCTACCACGCGGTAAACGCGTGATTTGCTTCTCTTTCAAAGATCGTCTGTTATTTTTGAAATAAGTTTCTGCAAATTTATTCTTTTTATAATTCGGTTCGCTAACCTTATTTGGAAATCATTCGTAATTACAACACTTGCAAACTCTTAAACTTATTTGGCAATCATTTTATTCCAAGATGTGCTTGTGGAATCCTAAATATCCCATATCCTAAGCAATCCATGATACCCTGTGTCACGTCACATTGATCTTACTTTTTTCATGTTGTTGTTGTTGTTGGTTACCCGACCCCTTCCGAGGGATGGGGGCATGGCAGAACACCATGGAGCCCCAGAAGCCGGGCAACTCCCCAGGGTCTGGACCAGAGGTCGTAAAGAGACAGAGAGTTGTCAAAGAGTGAGCGGCACAAAGAGTCCGTAGCTGGACAGTGCAGAATGAGATCAGAGATGTCCTGGGACGGGTGTCCACATGCGCTGCAAGAAGGATTCTCAATTCTGCCAATTCTACAGAGGTAAGAACCTAAAAGAAGGCTGTGTCCGTTGCAGCGAATACGAGAGAGGACACAGCGAGCATGACGAGGGAGCACAAGTTCCTCAGTGGAAATCAAGGGAACCTGTGTGTCAAAATATTTGGAAGAGACAGTACGCCTCCAGTCCGAGATAAGACGAGAGTGGATAAGAAGAGAGAGACTACAAGGGATTGCGGAGGGCGCAAGTAGCCTCCCCGTCTGGCAAGCTCGTCAGCCATGTTGTTTCCCGGGAGAAACGAGTGTCCGGGGACCCATTGTAGTCTGATAGAACAGGAGGAGAGAGAAGACAGTTCCTGCCAGATCTGCCACAGAGTTTGAGATAAGAGAAAAGATGGAGGAGAGGACAGGGTGGCAAGGACAAAACAAGAGTCAGATAGTAGGAGAAGAGAAGAAAAATGGCAGGCCTGTTGGTGCTGCCGAGACCAGCAAAAAACGTGCAGAATGGCGCAGGCTTCAGCGGAAAAACTTGAACATACCGGGCCTGCCAAAAAGGAAATAGTGGCCTCAGTGCCATAGAGAGAGCAGTTGGCAAGAACGCCGGAGCCGCCCTTGCCAAAAGGAAAAGGAACAGACCCGTCTGTCCAGAGTACCAGATCATGAAGAGGGAGAGAGTCAAGATGGGCGAGAGCCGCACCTTGGCAAGAGTGAGGGGATCAGAGCGAGAGCATGGAGTGGGAAGGGTGGACTCAACCGTGAATGAGGGGAGATTCCCAGGAGGAAAGGGAGGGCAAGCAAGAAGAACCTCCCTAGAACAAGTAGAAGGAAGCATGAGCGGGTGAATGGACGCAAAAGCTCTCCAGGACGGTTTGCAGAGTCTTGGTTTCACTCCTAGTCTGGCCAAACCTGAAATAGGAATGAAGGTTGGGAGACGAAGAGCCCGCTCATAAGAAAAAAGAGTGAAGTGAGTCAGAGTGACTTGTAGGGGAGGTAAAGAAGCCTCGGTGAGTAGTAGAGGGATAGGGGAGGACGAGAGGCAGCCGGTGATGGCGCGACTGACCGCTCGGTCGAGGCGTTCCAATTTGGTGATATTGGTAACGCTTAGGAAAGGAAACCATCCGGGTGAAACATAAGTGAGAAGGGGCCGAAGAAAATATTTGTACAGAAGAGAGAGCGACTCCTTAGAGGGGCCTCATGAGGAAGCAGAGATACAGCGTAAGGCCTTGACATGTGGGAAAAACTTGGCCTTCAATGAAGATACATGCTTAGAAAAGGAAAGAGTGCGGTCCAAGGTTACCCCAAGAAAAGTTCGAGTGGGATTGAAACGGAGGCGGGAGCCGAGTAGGAGGAGGTTGGACTGGAGGTTAGCCTGGTGGAGATCCACTGAGAAGAAGGAGACCTCACATTTGCTCGGATTGAGAGGAAGACACCAGTACTAAGACCAGCGCTCCAATCGAAACAGAGCTCCTTGTGTAGCCTCCACCGCAGGGGAGACCGAGGGGGAGAAGAACCAAATGGCCAGATTGTCAGCATAAAGAGAGCAGCTGACGGAAGAAGGCAGAGATGCCGGAAGATCATTAATGAAGAGAGAGAAAAGTACAGGGCCAAGAACGGATATTTGCGGAACACCTCGATGGACTCGAAAGGAACGGCTTTTGTGATTTTGAAAAACCACACAAGCGCGCCTATCAAAAAGAAAAGATTGAGTCCAACGAGCAAAGCAAGGCGGGAGGTCAGCCGAAATAAGTTTGTGGAAAATGGCGGGATGCCAGACAGAGTCAAAAGCTTTAGAGAAATCGATAGTAGAGAGAATCGTCCGAGAGCCCGGCCTGGGTTTGTTAAACCCATCCAAAATGGACTGAGAAAGGAACAGAATTTGATCGAGTGTAGACCGACCAGGGCGGAAACCGGCCTGCGGGGAGAGAGAGTGGAATTACATTCCAGAAAGAAGAGAAGACGGGATAGAATGATGCGTTTAAACAGCTTTGATACGCAGGAGGTGAGAGAGATAGGCCGGAAGGAAGCAGGAGAGTCGAGAGGCTTTCCCATCTTGTGGATGGGAACAATGGAAGATGTCTTCCAGATGGAAGGAAAAGAATGCGAAGACCAGGAAAGATTGAAGATGCAAAGAAGTAAATCCATGCCAGATCGAGGAGGATGCTTTAGCATGGGATAGGCAACTTTGTCTGAGCCAGTGGCAGTGGATGGGGTAAGATTGGAGGCAGCCGCAAGAAATTCAGCGGGAGAGAAAGGAGAGCAAAAGGATGAGTGAGTCTCCACAGGGCAAGTGGCTCGGCGGAGCTCAGAGAGGTAGCTTCTGGCTCTGCTGCGCAGGACCTTTGGCTGAGAAACGGAAAAGTGCGATCTCAGGTAAGCGGCATAGACCGAAGCCGATTCCCTGGGAGAAGAATAGTTAGGAAAGTTAGGAGAGGGGGAAGACGAGAAAGGAGAGCCAGCGATAGAGCAAAGAAGAGTGTACAGATTTAGGGTTAGACCTAGGTGAGAGAGAAGAGCAAGTCGTCTGCCAAGCCTCAGCTTTGGCCTTGGCAATGACTGACGAGGCGCGTCGAGAAGCAGAGATGTAAGCCTGGCGATCTTCATCACTTCTGTGAGCGGCAGCAAAAGCCTTGCGTCTTTCACTAACCGCTTCTTCCACCTCAGCAGACCACCAGGCTTTAGGAGAGCGTTTGATGCCACCGAAAGGAATGGAAGATTTGGCCGCATTCAAAGTCAAAGAGGTAAAGAGAGCAGCAGCAGAGGGAAGAGAAAGAGACGAGTATTCCTCTGCTGAAGGACAGTGAGAGTCGATGTAAGAGGCAAAGCCATCCCAGCGAGCTTTTTGAAAATTGAAGGAAGGGGGGCGCTCGTTGGGGCAAAAGACCGGAGAGAGAGGAATAGATAGAATTGGTAGATGGTCAGAACCCAGGTCCTGAAGCACCTCCCAGGAGCAAGAAAAAGCTAGAGTAGAAGGAGCAAAGGAGATGTCAGGAGAGGAGCGACTGCCGGAGGAGCGATGGAGAAGGGTGGGTGTGTCAGGGTTATTGAGGGGGAGGAGGTCAGAACAGATGACCCAGTCGAATGCTTCCTCCCCGCGGGGGTCAGAAGTACCTCTTGAGTCCCAGATGGGATGACCCATTATGTCGACCCATTATGGCAATTGAAGTTCCCAAGAATGAAGAGATTTTTGGAGGAGGGAAGAATGGAGGGAGAGAAGGAATCGGTTCTGACATCTGTTGGGGAGGAGCGAATAGAGGGGGCGTACACAATACGAAATGACACCGAGGAGGAGTTGTTAAGAGAGATGTTGACCCCTACATAATCAGAGTAGGGATCAAGCGAAGAAAGAGAGGAGGTGGAAAGTTCGGAAAAAGATAGGCCCTGTCTGACAAAAATGATGACGCCGCCGCTGGAGTGCGTGGTATCAGGAGAGAGAATGCCAGACCGGGAGTGGGTGCGATCAGAACGCAGAGTAGAAAATCCAGGAATCCAGAAAGAGAAAGATGAGTTAAGATTGGATTCCTGGATGCAGATAAGATCGACTGAATGGGACAATAGAAAATGAAGTAGTTCAGTGCTCCTGGCTCGGAGACCTCCAGCATTCCATTGAAGAACCCTGAGAGAGTCAGGGGAAGGAGAGGAGGCAGGAAGCGTAGAAAAATGGCCAGGAGCAAGGGACGGTGGTGAAGGGGCTGAGGAAGGAGATATAGAATGGGCAGATGGGAGATAGGAGGTTTGGAGATGGGGATGATGCGTGAGTGCAGCATCAGTAGAGGTGGGCCAGATTGTACAGTGGAGGTATACGTGTTGGAGGAGTCCGAGGAGGGAGTCACAGTGTTACAACAGGGGAGTCAGGTCCAAGAGTGAGAGCTGCCTAGAGCTCTGAATTTAGACAGAGAAAGTTGTGAGCACTTTAGATGGACCCATTTGGAGCAGGTGCAGCATAGCACTGACTTGCCCTGCTAGGTCACATTTCCAGCGCACACAGAGCAAGGAAAGATGGGGCCGAGGTTAGGATGAACATTATCGCTCAGCAGGAGAAGAAGAAGATTGAGGAGACGAAGAAGGGCAAGAGTAGGGCAAGAGAAAGGAAAAAGTGAAAACAGGCGACCAATTTTGTAGATGCTGTATGCTGCCCTCCTGCGGTCGTTCAGGGGGCAGCATAGCGAAAAAATGTAGGGGAGTGCCTGGGGTAACTGGGAACATCGGGAAAGGCAACAGCCATTTCGACCCGACCCAAAAGGGGTCGGGGACCGCACCACCACGTTGAGGCGGCTGTTGATTGGTGCAGTATTTTTTTTTCTCTTTTTTTTTTTCTTTTTTTCATCGTAGCCTACTATATACCACGTGTTGGCCCCCCTTTTTTTTACCGCGGCGACTGTGCATCAACATCAAACAATTATTCTGCCCAGCACGGTAAAATTATAGAGGGACGATTTTGTGATTCGAATGTTGAATGGCAAAAACAATTTATCGGATGACGTTACGGTTTTGGTTGAGTTCAGCAAAATTCATTTTTATCTCCCGATTCCGGTTCAGGACCATTGGTTTATAAAAAACGAGGTTCAAGCGTTAAATTTTCAGAAAATCGAGTTTGCTTCGGGTTTAAAAAAATAAAAGCAGTTCATTCCAGCCTTCGGTTTGGGTTCAGTTAAGCGCCCTGCTTCATATAAATATTATGCATTTTAGTTAAGGTAATACTGAAAAAAATTAGTGTTTGTTTAAACTTTACTGAAGACTAATTAATTCCATGCGTCTTTAAAAAATGGCTTTCGCCCAATTTTATGCGTGATCTAAGATACTTGGAAAGTTTCACAAAAACTGTTTGCAAATGCGGGTGCACTCATTTTGTAACTTATCGTCGTTATTCGTACAGAATATGCATTAAATGTTAAACCAACAAATTGATTAAATATTGTCATATAGCTTTGGCATTCGTTAGAAAAGGGAAAATGAGTATCTTCTCTCTTATAATTTAGTTGTATCACAATTAAACTAAGTGTTGAGTAAAGGTTTGCAAAATAGGATGAACTTTGCTAAAGCATGCTCCCCAATAGGAAAGTTGCACGCACGTGAGCAAACGTCATCAAAATGCGCTTTCGAAAAATCTGGCTGACCACTTGTAATGTTTTTGCATTGAATTGAATAGGAGTGATATCGTTTTTTGCAAAGCAAATCGATAAACGTGACAGTTGTTAAATGAACGTTAAATATGTTGTTTTACTGATGTTAAGGAATGAATCTAAGGTCAAAGTAAGATAAGAGGTGCTAACATTTGCTTGTTATTGCTAATAGTTGGGCTAATTTTATGGGCTAAACATGCAGGCTTATTTGTAGCCAGCTTCTGTGAGGGTTTCATATTCAATTAATCTGCGTGTTTCGGAATGCTGAGTTTAAGTTAATTGTTATGTGTATCTTATACAGTATATTTAGTGGCATAAGCATTCTGAAAAGTTGAAAACTTAAGTTATACTGTAACCTAAATGACAGGGCAGACTTCTGTACCGTTTGTCATATGCTGGATTAGTTATTGTTGGATAAAATCAGTACGGTAAGTTTTTGAAATTTTTTGTCTATAGTAATTGCAGGCCAGTCATATTGATATGTCAGATGTAATTGTGTGACCTTAACTACTCCTTAAACAATTGTTTGGGCTATTAACTAGGCTGCTGGACCAAGGGTAATGTAAAAATTATGATACCGATTTATTCATTCATGCGTATGAGCTCATGCACTGTTTGCATGTCTTTCGTCACATTGGGTCACCACGACGAGTAGACTGCTTGGCCCCACCATCTCTTTGCTACATAAAGATGGAGGCATACCGTTAAATGCCTTGCTCATCGACACAACAAGTAAACTTTCCGGAAAGCTTACCGTACCGGTAGTAATGATCAAATAATGGTTGTTTTTGCTAATGTATCGACTGGTATCTAATTAATGTAGTTTATTTTTAAGCGTGGAGCAAATGGTAGTTAGATGGCACTTCTCTTAGGGGCATTTTTTAAAAATTAGCTCACTGTGCTAGGCTTATACTAGCTAACTAAAAGATCAAATCTCCACCAAATTGCTTTTGGTCAAATTTATTTGTTTCCGAGAATCCAACTAGCAACCTTCCTATAGGAAGGTTGCATAGGACGTCACACATTTCGCGCCAAAAAAACTGGCTGACCAAAAGCTGTAATTTATGCTGGAGAAGTATAGGGCCAACACCAACTTTTGGGGCTACTTTGAAAACTAATGAAAAATTTATTAAAATTTAAAATGAATTATTGCTAGTTGGATTCTCGGAAACAAATAAATTTGACCAAAAGCAATTTGGTGGAGATTTGATCTTTTAGTTAGCTAGTATAAGCCTAGCACAGTGAGCTAATTTTTAAAAAATGCCCTTAAGAAAAGTGCCATCTAACTACCATTTGCTCCACGCTTAAAAATAAACAACACCAATTAGATACCAGTCGATACATTAGCAAAAACAACCATTATTTGATCATTACTACCGGTACGGTAAGCTTTCCGGAAAGTTTACTTGTTGTGTCGATGAGCAAGGCATTTAACGGTATGCCTCCATCTTTATGTAGCAAGCAGATGGTGGGGCCAAGCAGTCTACTCGCATGGTGACCCAATGTGACGAAAGACATGCAAACAGTGCATGAGCTCATACGCATGAATGAATAAATCGGTATCATAATTTTTACATTACCCTTGGTCCAGCAGCCTAGTTAATAGCCCAAACAATTGTTTAAGGAGTAGTTAAGGTCACACAATTACATCTGACATATCAATATGACTGGCCTGCAATTACTATAGACAAAAAATTTCAAAAACTTACCGTACTGATTTTATCCAACAATAACTAATCCAGCATATGACAAACGGTACAGAAGTCTGCCCTGTCATTTAGGTTACAGTATAACTTAAGTTTTCAACTTTTCAGAATGCTTATGCCACTAAATATACTGTATAAGATACACATAACAATTAACTTAAACTCAGTGTAACGGCAGCGTACTGAGTTGGGCTTGGCACTCGCTGGCGTTACAAGATGGTTCACGTTGGATTACTCGCTCGCTGATTCTACTTCTCTATAATTGACGACTTCCAACACGATGATGTTTATTAACGAAATATAATTATTTGAGATCGAGAAAGATGAAGGTAGTTGTTGATGAATGAAATTTTACAGGGAAGCGGTTTCCTATAAATGCATAATTTTAAATAAAAAAACGATCTAATTTCGTTATTATGCGCTAAACTCACCAAATTATGAACTACCAAGCCCAAATAACACGAGCCGCGGGACTTTAGGCGCAGGCGGACAGTTCAATATCACAACGGAGCTTACAAACGGGGTAATGTCACGGGAGCAAAGCCTGCACTCTGCAAGCACAAAAGGACAAACATTAATAATATACAAGCTACCACAATTGAACACTTACGTACCTGTGCAAGCATTTATCAACTTCACAATAAACAATTAAACCAAGTTAATTCACTACAGTCTCTAAATGACAACAATAAGTAACACTAGAACTGATAAACAAAATATCACTTCCTACTAAATTCTTATTTCAATTGCTAAATCCATCTTCAACTATTGCATACACAACAGCAAAACGCTCTACAAGTTTGCCTGCTAAAGCCCGCGGTTATCTAGTTACGTTACAAAAAGCAAAGTTTTGCACACCAGTTAATTATGCAAACGAAACAAGCGCAACTAAGTAAAAAAGGAAAACAGAACAGGAGTTCGAATCGCATCTACAACAAAGGCGAACGGAAATTTTTACACTCAGCATTCCGAAACACGCAGATTAATTGAATATGAAACCCTCACAGAAGCTGGCTACAAATAAGCCTGCATGTTTAGCCCATAAAATTAGCCCAACTATTAGCAATAACAAGCAAATGTTAGCACCTCTTATCTTACTTTGACCTTAGATTCATTCCTTAACATCAGTAAAACAACATATTTAACGTTCATTTAACAACTGTCACGTTTATCGATTTGCTTTGCAAAAAACGATATCACTCCTATTCAATTTAATGCAAAAACATTACAAGTGGTCAGCCAGATTTTTCGAAAGCGCATTTTGATGACGTTTGCTCACGTGCGTGCAACCTTTCTATAGAAAGTTTTTGGAGTCACCCCTGCCTACAAGGTAAGTATTTTTGATAAGTGAAAACTCAGTTTTTTTTATTTTGCAATAAAATCAAATTAGGTTTTGATTGTATGCATGCAACGACATGAAGTACTTTAGTCTGAAAATAATCATTGGTCGTTGTTGGTGGAAGAACAAGGCTAAATCTTGCTTTTGTAAGGCATTATAGCGATCTCCATTTTGGGTATCCGGAAATCGTATGTTGTAAATGGCTGTTCATATGTTTTTTATCTCATGCATTCTGGAACGAAAATTTTTATTTTCTCTGATAATTGTACAACGCTTTACAGTGCATGTGTGGTCCAAATATTTTATTTGTCCGCAGAGTATTTAGGCTCACCAAAAACACACACATTTTCACGGACAAAACAACATGTTTACACCACAAGGTATAGCTTGCTGTGTAATATTATTTAAATATCTAAGCGGACGAAAATTTTACTACAAAAACGCTCCATAGATAAAACGGACGAAACTCGGATAAAAAGTGTTGGCCTGCTATGTACAGCTACTTAAATCAAATAGCTAATGCGAAAAATCGGAAACTTGAATTGTGCTCAAAAAAAACTGGTGAGATTACACAAAAATGTAAAAATGGTGATGGAACATAAAAAAATCAATTATTAATGTAAGTACCATAAAAATCAGGTACCAACTCCTACAACTTTACCTCTGTGGATTTCGGAATTCTTATTGGCAGCTCAGCAGGGTGTTTTTTAAATTGAAGCACATGCACGTTGTTTACATTTTGTTGGCTCTGGAAAAAAGGGTGGTAGTTCATTTCAGGTATAAGCTGGAAGATCAAATTGCAAGAAATTGTGACTTGAAACATTTTGTAGCAGATTTGCTAAAAATATTCCGAAAGAGGTGAACTTTTTTCTAACTTTCTGTTTAAATTAAGCGCTAACTGTTCAGTGTTTTGGATAGGCTGTGGCAAAATAAAGTAAGCATGATTCAACGATTCTAACTGCTAACTGTGGCGTTTGAATGCAGCAATACTAACCATTATATCAGTGCAACACTGAATAGAACTTTAAAAATGTGCTTATTTAAAGACACTATTGTTCCGCTGAATAATCTGGGGGTATATTTTGCTGTGAAGGCAATACAGAAACTAAGCCTGTAGTACACTGGAACAGTGTGATATCTTAAAGATATCATTAAATAAGTAGATAAATATGTTACCATGGTTTAAAATTTGGAAGTGGTTACAGTGCTGGCACTGGCTTTATAGCTAACTCTGAAATGCTGGTCAAGTGACTTTTTACAACGCACATTTGATGTGATTTCTGCAACAATGCAGTGGCTAGTAGTTGTGCTGCTGCTCTTGAACAGCAAATTCAAATGTTCAATTCTAGTTAGGATTGGATTATTTAAAGTATGCATTGCAGTAATTTTTATCGAATCACACAAGTGTATGGTACATTGCTGGGGGGCCTTGGGAACTTAAAACATAAGGCAAGTGTACACCAAATATAAATTGTTTGCACTAGCTGACAGTGTTCCCTCTAAGATTTTAGTGAGTGCGTAACCATAAGTGCAAAATTGCTAGCAAATATACGAAAACCGCCGGGCAAATTTGCCGGGAAAGGAAGTCAGAACTGTGACAATGTGCTATGGTGATGTAATAATTAGCGTGACTATGTCTGCCCCAAAATGTTCACTAACAGGTAGCTTATCGGTTGTTATAAGACGGTGGTGAAATACCTGGCTATTTTTCTTCAGTAAGTTAATTGTGGCTAAATTTGGTCTCAAACTTTACAGCCTTTGCAACAGTGATTCGTAAGCACTTTGGAATGACAGGTTAAAAATGCAAGTAAATAAAATCAACCCTTTGCCGATGCCCAACATGAGCAAGAGAAATAGAACTTTTATGAAGTAATGTGATGTTAGGTAGGTTATTAGCACTATGACACAACAAAAATTACTTGCAAACTTTAACTGTTGCTTGATTACAGTAAATAATTAAATAACTTACATTGCTGTATCGTAATCAATGAAACAACAGGTTTTTGCAATTGCAAGCAAACTTTCAATCTCAATTCGTAAAGTATTTGAAGGGAATTCAAAACTAAATTGGTTAGAAGTTGTATTCTATTTTATTTTTAGTGTTTATAAATGGCAAGTAAAAGAAGGTTATTTATTTGTAACGTACAAAAACTGAACCAATCCCTCAAAAATAGTGTTTTTGTGCTTAACTGAAAGCGAGAACAAGGTGCTTTTTTATCTTAACAAGCACGATTGAAGTTAGCGTTGAAACGTAAAGAAAACAAAAAGATTTTTAGTGTGTTTAGTATCAAACTTCCCTCGAAAAATGATGTCTTGTGTTAAAACTAAAGTTTGAGAGCTGCTTGCTATTACTGTTCTTTAGCTATGATTGAAATCAGCTGGGAAAAAGTAAACAAAAAATTGATTTTACTTTAGGTTAATTGCTGGAGAGATAATTTGTTACAGAAAAAAGTGAGGCAATGGCGTGTGCGATATTTAACTTGTCATCACTTGATGTTGCATTACAGTCGCGCGATGTTTGCATAAGATGTTGCACTGCTCTAAAAAAGCATCTGTTTTACATGTAACTTGGATTTCTTTTCACTGTTTCCCATGCATTTAACAGTTGGTTAAGATTTGGCAGTGGCTATTTTGCCGTCGACGGCAATTTACCCTCAGAGACTATTTTGCCGTGAGTTATTTGTGATTGGTCAATTTTAATGACGTACTAAACATGTGACTTTTGGTCGTCTCTGATTGGTCAATTTTAAAAACCCAAAAAAAAATTTTGTACCCCCAGGTCTCTATCCCCTACCCTGTACACTCCCTTGCAGTGTACACTGCCCCGTACATTTACATACTGGGCCTGCCCCTTCAGTGTACACTGCCTTTCTTTTAAAGCCCTGGCCAGCTGAGATTCGAACCCACAACCATGGTATCTCAAGACCAGCGCTCTATCCACTACACCACAGAATCACTGGTGCGATTATAGCAAATTTGGCTATATAAACACACGTGAATGATCACGGCAAAATAGATTCCAAGGGCAAATTGCCGTCGACGGCGAAATAGCCACTGCCTTAAGATTTTGCTATCAAAATTGCCAAAATTTTAACAAAGTGAAAAAGTTATCAAAAACCGCTGGACTTTTTTTTCGCACTTTAGAATTTTAACTGCGAATCTGTCAGACATAATTTCACAAATTCACACTTTTTTTGCATTTAAAGGGAACACTGCTAGCTGATAACATTTGTTGAGTGGCATTTTAGGTTTAAAGTTAAAAGTCAAAGTTGGCATTAAAGCCACTGCTTTAAAATTAAAATTGAGGCTGTGATGTTTGGCCGTAACGGACTGTTGCATTGAGTTTGTTTGGACTATCTGTGCAGGACAACACTAAAATAAGAAATTTACGTCATTACAGATATGTAATCTTCTTTTTGCTTACCATTGCCATAGTTACCCAGTAACATTCAGCAGTTTACCATGTGTTCCCACTCCTTGCAGTAAGAAATAATTGGTAAATTGGAAAACATTTTTTGTGCTGCTTTGCTGTGATACCAGCAATAGAAATGTTTTAAAGGTTACAATTGTAGCCTGCAACTGTGGTCTTCTCAAAACGTAGTTGTCCTGAAGTGATCTTATAATTTAAAACAGACCTGTCGAGATTTGCCATACTTTTGAGTAGAGCCTGTTACAGTGCATTTTTTTGTCAGACACTTGTTTGGACCACTCTGTTGACAGTGATTCCAGGGCTATCCATGAGTACAAGAAGACATTTTGTCTCCTATCACTAAGTTAACTGGGAAAGTCAAGTTATATTTACTGTGGGCTTACACAATAGTGACATAACATTGATAAATGAAATGTTATGAAAATGTTACTTTGCAGTATCAATGTAAACTACATAGCATTCACAGATTTTTATTGACTTAAATTTAGCTCCAGTAGGAAACCACAAATTACAGATAAGTACACCAGAAGCTACCAGCCATCTGCTTTTCTTTGGGGTGTGGGTATTTTGCTGTCAATGACACTTTACCCTTGAAAGCTATTTTGCTGTCACCATGTATGTGTGTTTAAATGGCCATATTAGCTATAATTGTGGCAGTGATACTATGGGGCAATGGGTAATGCAACTGCTTTAAAATGCTGTGATTGTGAATTCAAATCCTCACTGACAAGGTACTTTAACAAAGGCAGTGTACACTGAAGGAGTCTTGGTATGTAAATGTATATGTCAGTGTTCAGTGTGTGGGAGTGTACACTGGTAGTACAGTTTTTTAATTTGTTGTTGAAATTGACCAATCAGAAATGGCCAAAAGCTGCATGTTTGATGCATCATTAAAACTGACTACCATATTTTTCGAACCATAAAGCACACTTGTAATTCTTTAATTTTCTGAAAAATGGAACATGCACCTCATAATCTGGTGCATCTAATGTGTGGATCAGGTTGCGCTTTGTCACGAAGCTGTGAACAAATTTTATGTTGCAATAAACACTACCAATGCAATGCTACCTACCTCAACTCGTTCTTTCTTCAAAGCAAACTTTTTTATTTTTGAAATCAAATTATGTACTCTTATTCCTCTTTTGAGTGTGTTTTTTTCTTCACTTACTTTCGTTCCCTTCACAAGTGTATTTTTCTCCTCACTTTATGAGTGTAAACACATAGGTACGTCATGCATGTATTGCAACATGTACCTAGCACTGTACTGATAAAATGCGTTGAGTTTTTCTTTCATTAAATGCACCATATATATAAAAATAAACGTGTTAGAAGATGTATATTGTTACCATGCCTTACAGTTTGGTGTGCCTTATGGTCTGAAAAATATGGTAATCAGAAATGTCTCACAGCAGGTATTTACTCATACGGTTGCAGTTACTAAAATGTGGTAAGCAGTGGGTTAAATATTGAATATGGTAGCTTAATAGTGAAGATGTGTATCAATTGCATTGGCACCTTTTCACAACTAAGATATGCTTTTAAGCACTCGCCGAATTCAGCAAATAAAAGTTTGTGAAGTTTTATGACAACTCTGCTGAAAACAGGGCAAATAAGACATTGCCAGGGACTCAGAAACTTTAGAGCTGTGTAGTGGCTATGGGCAACCCTTATAGTGCTTTTTTAATACAATCCTTTTTCAAAAAATAGTAGTTTTATTTACAAACGAGACTTGGATATGCCAAAAAATACAACTTATTTTTGAACTATCTATTATGTAAAGCCAGTTTAGCTGGCTGAACTGATATTGTTAACCTCAACATTACCAATTGATGGCCTTGTGGGCAACGCTGGTAGATCTGACTAGTCTATATATATTTTTCCTTTTTTTTGACAATTTGTCTGCATTGCCAGTATAAGTTTAGATAAATTTTAGTTTCATGAAAAATAAAAAATACATGCTTAATCATTTTTGCTATTTGCCATGCATAACAGCTGATTTTTATACATCTTTGTGATATTCATATACAGCAGTTTTTGACAAAAGTGATGACTAATCGTTACAGTGCTGCAAACCATCAAGCACGTAATGGTTCAACTGATTTTGCTGTACATCAAAAGTTTTTCAAAAGCATACTTTGAGATGTGTTGGTGCAGCCCAAACTGTTTGTGCATGTATACTAATGGCAGTAAATGTTGTGGCTTTGGTGGCAAAGGAACATTGTCAACCACTAAACAAGAAACTATTTATATAGTTTACTACTTTTCTGGTAGTTTCTCGATATTTTTTTTTGAAATTGGTGGTGCTGTATGTTTGTTGTTGCTATGGTTAATTGGTCAAATACATGGTTAAAGAAGTTGGATAAGAATGATGTAGAAATTAAGTTGTGGGCAAAAAGAAAAGATTTTGAGTATGCCGCATGCAATGTAAAGTACAGTAAGCTGAGATTTCAAGCTTTGTTATAGAACTCAGCAAAAGAATGACGCAAAATGTGTCAAAGGACATTTTCAAACAATGCCAGACATATTACTGATGCTATTATTTAAGCTGTAGCTGTTCCAGATCAATTGTCCGCAACTAGTTAAATTATTGTTTTATTAAACCCAGCACTTTCAGAAAAAGTTGCAGATGCTGAATCAAACTGGATGTTTAAGCTTGCTGAATCAGACATGTCTCATAGAAGTCGTGATCATTTAAGTGATATATTTCAAAGTGTATTTAGTGACAATGAGATAGCAAAACAGTTTTCAATGGCTCGAAAAAAAGCTTTGTACATTATTCAAAATGGAATTGAAATCTCAAAAATGATCTTTGTTGCAGTTTGTCAAAGCAAAACATTTACTCTAATGTTTGATGAAACCACTACTATGCAAAGAAAGAGACAAATGGATGTACTCATTTGGTGTTGATGTGAAAATACACAAGGCAGTCACTGAGTACTTGACTTCTTTTTTTTGGAAGGGTAACTACTGCAGATATTGTTCAAAAAAATAATGGCTTATCAAGAGAAAAGTTAGATTTTGTTCGAGTGTCTTTTTAACATATTTTGTGATGGACTGAGCATCAACAAAGCTATCTGGAGTAGATTGAATGAAGCTTTGAAGGAAATGGAGCATCAAGGGCTGATCTTTTTTGTAGCTGCTCACTACACACAGTGCACAATGCATTCAAGAAATGTATTGAAGCATTGTAGGGAGAGCGTGCTTCAGAATTAGTGTATGACCTTTATAATTAATTTAAAGATAAACTATGCAAAATATGAGATTTCAGAAATCTATGTAAATGTGTGATCAAGTCAGTTAAGTCATTCTTTCTTTGGCATGTTTCAACTAGGTGGTTCACACTCTCATCTGTATTGGTTTGTATTTGGAACAATGGAATGATGCAAAGGCGTATTTTTTAGAATACCTGTCTAAACAAAAGGAATACCAGCATGTTTTGGTTTCAAATGAGAAATTCCAAAGGATCAGGTCTTGTCTTGGTGCCAGTGGGAAGACAACTCTGGTCAAAATAAATTTGGTAATTGCAGTTGCTTAGCTCTTTGAGAAACGTTTTCAAGTGTTTCAAGCTGATTTAGCAAACAAGTTAGTCTACTGCGTACTGTGATGATGTGATTTTTGAAAAAAAGAAGCAGTAACTGCTTTGACTGCAAACCTGCCTGCAAAACTTGACATAGAACTCCTTGGAAATTTAGTCATATTTTAGTGTTACGCAGCAACAACAAAAAGGAAATGTTTTCACTATATAGTGTTTAATGTAATGTTTACAATTCAAAAGCTGCATAACGCTTATTGCAATCGTGATGATTAAAACTGCATATATAACAGAAAAATTTTAGAAAAAAATGCACCAACTAAGAATTGCTGTCTATTAGAAATAGCCAAAAGTTAAAGAAGCACTTGCACATCTGGCTGCACTCGACTGTTTGTGTTTCTCTAAGCACATTGCATAGTTTCTTCATGTTCTAACAGTTTGCAAATACAATTTCGGTGCAGTACATTGTCACTTTTGTATTTTCTGCTAACAGTAGCATGAGGCTAAAAGTTACAAGCTGCTGGTTACTTACATGCATTTAGCCATGCAGTATTTTAGTAAGGCCAGACATACATTTTTTTAAGAAATGCTGCCATTTTTTAATGATGGCTTGATGGACAGCCTGTGCTAAATTTTACAGAAATCATATCAATTCTCTATGTCTGCCACAGAAGCGTGGTCCATGGCTTATACTCTTAAACGATAATCTAAACTTATCGTAAAAACTTGACTGTAGGTGCTTGACTTTGGGATAGTTTGCACTTCCCTAGCTGCAATTATGCCACGACCAAGTGATGTATTCACAACCACAGATGTTAGATCAGACAAATAGGCGTACATTACAAATAGTCGTTAGTTGTTGGCCAAATATTTAGTGGGTTATTTCAGAAGTTACACAACAATCTTTTTGGTGCCCCTACCCTTCCCCCCACAACGTTACATTTATACTTTCAAGGAAGTGGTGAAATAAACAGTTAAAAGTTTGTGAAATGATTTGCTGTTTCCATTGTGAGCTAGTCCACTGGCTGCATTTATGCCAGGACCATGCAACATGCATGCAGCGGTAGGCTTTAGATCGTACAAATAGGCTTAAGGTTGGTTTCCATTAGGTGTAGATTGCAGGAATAGCGCGAAACATTTTTTTGTTTTTCTATTTAGTTTTATGCACGGGAGCAAGCACTCTCTGCGCATAAAACTAATTAGAGAAGCAGAATTTTACGCACCATGCCTGCAATCTACGCCTAATGAAACCAGCCTTAACAATTACAAAAATTTTTAGTAGCAGTCTTGATATTCAATGGTTTATTTTCGAAAATACATTTCAATCACTGAGGTGGCCTTTCACAATCTTGAGATTGTGCCTTCATGCACTTCATCAAATGAATTTGTAAACGTTTGTAAAATCGTTGGCTGTTTCAAATTTGAGCAAGTCCAGTTTCTAAGTATGCCTACGCTGGAAACGGCAAGCAAGACGTAGGCAAGAGCTTGAGAAATATACTGGCTGTGCACCACCCCTATAATGTTTTACTTAATCGATTTGATTTTAGAACAAGAAATGACTTTGTCAAAAAACATTAACTTTTTATTCCTATTTTTACTAATATCAATTGGGTAAAAGCTGGTACAGCCGTCTGATCAATATATTTAACCTTGACACTACTAATAGAGCCCCTGTAATTGCACTCATTAACTTAATTGTGAGTGCTTCTCGTTGTCTTAATATCTAATTTCCAAGCTGCGATTATGCCCAAATAAAGCAACATATTGTCAGCCAGAGGCTTTTGCTCATTTAAATTTTCATACAGTTACAAAAAAGATGTCATAAGCGGTGGGCATAATAGTTGATAGCTTATTCCTAAAATTGCACATCCATTTGGCACCCTTCCACAACTTTGGTATGCTTTCGAGCACTCACTAAATTTAGCGAATACAACTTTGTAAAGATTAAGGATGCCTATGCTGAAAACAGGCAAATAAAATGTTGCCAAAGACTTGTGAAACTTGAGGGACTTGTAGTTGCTATGTGCAACCTATAATTTTTCTTTAGTTGAAGAATGAAATTCAGGTATGTGAAAAATATAAACTTTATTTCTGTATTCACCAATATCCATTGCGTGAAGTCAGTGTAGCTGGTTGAACCGATGTTGTTAATTTTGACATTACTGAAGGGGAGATGCTGGCAGCTCTGGCCAGTATATATTTTTTATCATTTCATGAACCTATTGGCGACCTGTAGATTGTTACGACTTTAAATACAAAATAATATTGCATTTTGAAACCAGGTTTTTTGTGACTAGATTATTTCTAACTAAAGCACGTATCAGTGGTGGAATATCAGAAAACTGTATGAATAAAGCTTAAGCAATTGGAAATAATGTTAGAAACTTTGGATGGGTTTAAACATCCTAAACTTTTGTTGGAGCAATATGAAAGTACTTTCCATTTAGCAGGTATTGTGGCTGTGTAGCCTGTATAGTTTATCAATTTGCATTTTATATTTGTCTTAAGCCATGGCTTGATACAGTAACACCTTATTTTTTGTCTACAGTAATTGTTAACATGACGTAGATCATGCGTATCAATTTAAGTGCAAACTGTTTTGAAGAGACTTAGATTAGTAAAAATTGGCAGAAGATTTTATGTAGAGAAGTAAGAAAGTATGTCATTTTGCTTTGTAATCATGAAAATTTACAAATTTCAAAGATCCATGACTTTAGGCACTGTTGTCTAAATTTTAGAATGTTTTAATTTTTGTAACCAAGATGCAGTGTTCCCGCTAAGATTTTAGTTAGTGCGTAGCCGCTGGCGCTGGTGCGAAATTGCTAGCAAATGTACGAAAACCGCCGGATATTTCTGAACAAACCCTTACACCAGTTTTAGTAACATATTTTGAAGGTGTAAAGATAGATTTTGCGGTAGTCTACTGCTATATATTCAGTATATACGCTAAGCTAAAGTTGCATACCGTAGTTTTCCCATAACGTTGGTTTGCGTATAACGGCACCTTTTGTTTTTCGCTCAGACGTATTTTGTTCGATTATGACACTCTATCTAGTTCAGTGATTTCCAACCGTTCTTGGCATGTGGCCCAATTGCAAATTGCACGAAAGCATGTGTCCCGGTTATATATTTTCTCATTATGACCGAGCGACTTCAAAAAAGTTTTTATAGTAAATTTCAAGGGTGTTGTCCAATTGATTTATATATACAAGTCAAGAAATTTTTTTTCCAATTTCACTCAATATGAAGGTTAATTAAAGTGCTGATCCAGTGAAAACCGTGGTCCACCGTTGAAAATCACTGATTTAGGCCTTCATCTGTCACGAATGATCTTTTTATTTTTTAATCCTATCAAGACGCCAGGTTGCGAGTACATCTTACTCTGCTACGTCTTTCGCAGCATGGACTCGAGTTCACTGCGTCTCCAAGACCTTCGAAGATGACCTAAAAACAAATCCAAACAACGATTGTATAAGCGTAAGCGCCGAGTTTTCATAATTTGCGGGGAAAGGAGACGCAAAACTGGGACAATGCGCTTCGGTAACGTAATAATTAGCGTAATTATGTCAGCCCTAAAACGTTCACAAACAGGCAGGCTATTGGTTACAAAAAGGCGGCGGCAAAATATCTGGTTATTTCTCTTTAATAAGATAAATTAGGTAAAATTTGGTCTCTCAAACTTCACGGCCTTTGCAATAGCCATTCGTTAGCGTTTTAGAAAGGCAGGTTAACAATGCGCGTAAATGAAATTAATTCTTTGCCGACACCCTGCATGAACATGAGAAATAGGACTTTCAGGAAATAATGGGATGTTAGGTGGGTTACCACGATTATGACACAAGAACAAAAATTACTCGCGAACTTTAATTGTTGCTTGATTATAGTAAATAATTAAACAACTCACATTTGATTATAGTAAATAATTAAACAACTCACATTTTTCTATCGTAATCAATTAAACAACAAGGTTTTGCAATTGCAAGTAAACTTTCGATCTAAAATCAGAAAGTATTTTATGACCGAAGCCGCGCAACTTAAAAGAAGATAATTAAGATTTTTTTAGTAGTATGTTGGTCTTATTTTTTTCTTAAAGCGTATTCCGGAAAGCAATGTTATTGATTGGCGATGTCAAATGTCTCCTAAGTCTCGTCAACTCATTTCACAACCATGCAGGAAAACAAAGGGGTTAATTTTTAGGAAGTTTTGTCCCAGATGCAAAAAACAGCGAATCTTCCGATCTAACCAAAAACGATTAGCTAGGTATTGTGTGGGTAGTAATGGTAAGTTTAAGGCACTTCTGAAGCTTGTTTGTAGAGCACTCGTTAATAGTGGCGTAACATAGCTTGCTGATATTTTTTTCGCTCTTTTTAAGTTTTAATTAACCATGTACCGAATCCGTGAAAAGAGGTCACAAATATTTGATAGGTAAAACTTTATCTTTGTAAAAAGCATTCGAAAATTGTCCAAAGGAAAAAGAGAAATTTGTTGACGCGAATATTCGCGAGTTTGGTAATCCCAGCTTGTAAATGTAGTAAAAATTTGAAGTGATATTTGTAACTACACGTAAAACTGCAGGGCTTCACTGAGAGGCGCTTACTGCAAAAGATATTTAGGTATATTCTTCATTTAAAACCACAAAATTTTATTGCATTTGCGATGGGACTGCTGTCCCCGGAAAAATTTTCAGGGGACCCCCACCTACTTTACCCGGCGCCACTATGTACAGGTAGATGTAAAAGACTGCAATAGCCACGCGTGCACAATTACACTTTAACGAAAGTTGTTTTTTACGCAATGCATGAATTTCTGCTAGTTTTGACCTTACAGCAATTTTTTTTTACTCTGGCAAACCAGGTTGGTTTTGTTGTTAAATTAAGACAGTTTTGGAATGGTCAATTGTGAACGGCAGTTTTTTTCAAATCCCATAAAGTTATCCTTGAAAAGTGATGTGTTAAAACTGAAGTTTTGGGAGCTGCTTGCTATTACTGCTCTTCAAATACTATTGAAATCGGCTGGCAAAAAGGAAAGACAAGAAAAATTTTTTGGATTTTAGGTTAATTGCTTGATGGGTAATTTGTAATACAAATAAAGTGTTGCAATGGCGTGCGCGATGTTTTAAGTCGCCGTCACGCGATGTTTTCGTGAGACGTTGCACTGTTCTAAAAAAGCAGCGGTCTTAACTTGGATTCCTTTTGATTGCCTCCTATGCATCAAACAGTCGGTTGAAAATTTTACTAACAAAATGGCAAAAATTTCAACAAACTGAAAAACTTACTAAAAACCGCCGGACTTTTTTTTTACGCACTGTTGAATTTCAACTACGAATCCGCCGGACATAATTTCGCAAAATCGCACTTTTTTGCGTTTAAAGGGAACACTGCCAAGATGCCTTCTAAGTTTTTGGTTTTAATTGAAAAGAGTAGATCAAATTAGGTTAACAAAGACATGGCTAGTGATTGAGAGATGCTCATGACTGGCCTTTGAGCTTCTCAATTTATAACAACCATTCGCTTCTGCTTCACAAATGTTCCCTGCATGAAGCTGGCGCAACTGAATCAATGGTTTTGATCTTCACGTAAATAGTGGTACTTGCTAGTATTTAGTATTTAAACTTTTTTCTTACATAGGAATATATCGTAACTGACAATAAACTTTACAAAATAAGCCAGCGACTAATAGTCTAAATTCGGCTTGATCTAAAAAATTTTTGAGTCACATATTTTTTAAATTTCCGTAAAAGTAAATGTGCTAGCTTGCTTTTCAAAATACATCTTTGTTTAATTATAGTTTTGAAACAAGTTATAGAAAAATTTGTGTATGAAGTCACAAAAGTGTGTGGTTTTTATTTTAAGCCAATTTTATCCCTGTATTTCCTTACTCCACCTCATGTATTTAATTTGAAATTGCAATAAATTGCTTTTTGATTTGTTAATTTACAAAATGAATTAAGCAATTTGATATTTCATTAGGCGTACATGTTTTCAGTGTGTGTTTTCCAAATAATGCTGTAGAGCTGCAGCACCACAAATCTTCGGTGGTGTTGCTGATTCAGGATAGTTAGGCATTAATGATTTTCATTGAAATTTTTTTATGATTTTGTTGTTTTGGAATAATAGCTACAACATGAACTATCAGGCTACTTGTGATGCCAAAGATTGGTTTTATTTATGGATAACAACAACACCAACTGGCTCGGTGGTGTAGTGGTTAGAGACCAGCTTGGGAGCTAGTAGCTCTGAGTTCAATTCCCTTGTTGAATCCTACCAAAACGCTTAAAAAATTCTGATCGCAGCTTGGCACTCAGCTCAAAAGGGATGATGTAGAGAAAAAGCTGGTGAGTTTGCTCGTTATGTTCTTGAGAAAAGCATTTGCTGGGATTTTTTCATCTACATGCTGCAAACAGGTGGTTTACTAAGTAGTTTACTCACGGTGAAGGTCTAATATGAATGAAAACGTACAAACAGCATCAACTCATACACATGAATGAACAATAGCATTAAATAGCTCTCGAACATGGTTTCATGTGGTAAAACTAAAATTTTTATCAAAATTAATACAATTTGCACGAGTCTATTAAGCATGGTAATCAAGTTTTTACAAGATGGTTCATTACAAAATTTTGACTTTGTAGGCACTAAACTAAATCATATCTAAGTTGTGATATATTTTGCTCAATACTACATCAGCAATGTCTGTTTTTCAGCTTGCTTGCATGCTTCATACTGCTGAAACCCAATTCGCTAATTTATGTGGGAAAGTTGTAGCTGATTTGGGATGTGGCTGTGGAATGTTGAGTGTAGGATCCGGCCTAATGGGATGCGATTTTTGGGTACTTATGGGTTATTTGTCACCACTTTTTTTTAATTTAATAAACCTAACCCTGTACACTCCCTTCCAGTGTACACTGCCCCATACATTTACATACCGGGCCTGCCCCTTCAGTGTACACTGCCTTCCAAACTCATTTTAGGCTTAAACATTATATATACAGTTAAATAATAGTAATTTAATACCTGGTGAAAAAAAGTGGTGACAGATAACCCACAAGTACCGATTTTTGTTTGGCAATTGATATAGATGGTGGTAAGTTGTTGTGTTTCAAATTCACTCTTACAACAGTTTTTTTGTGTAAATTTTGAAGTATTTCGCATGGTCGAGTGATTTGAGCATCATTTTATGATGACAATTTAATGGTCATGAGTTTAAACGTCATGACCTGAGATCTTTGGGGTAAGCACTTAGTAATGATATCCTCTGTTTGGGAAATTCTACGAGCCGTGTTCCTTGTAAGATTTTAGTAAATGCGTAACCGCCGGCGCAAGTGCGAATTGCTAGCAAATGTACGAAAACCGTCGGACAAATTTTGGAAGACATTACTATACTAGCCCTTCCACCAGCGTTAGTAACATATTTTAAAAGATGTAAAAATAGATATGTGCTGTAGCCCACTTGCTATTTATTCAGTGTATACGCTAAGCTGACGTTGCTTACCGTAAAGTTTACCCATAACGATGGTTTGCGTATAACGGCACCTTTTGTTTTTCCTTTAGACGTATTTTGTTTTATTGCGACACTTTATCTAGTTCAGTGCTTTTCAACCGTTTTTGGCATGTGACCCAATTTCAAAATGCACGGAAGTATGTACCCCTGTTATACAGGTAGTGTTCGACTTACGACCTGCTCGACTTACGACTGCTCGACTTTACGACCGCTTCCCTGGCAAGGCTAGGCAGCTGTATCGATAGGCTGGCAGCTCAATATTTAATTCGTAATACATACGATAATTTTTGCCCTCATATATACATACATGTATATATGAGATTCGACTTACGACCACTCCGACTTACGACCGGATGGTCGGAACCGAACGCGGTCGTAAGTCGAACACTATCTGTATATTTTTTTCGTTTCTACGAGCGACCTCAGAAAAGTACATTACAAAGGTGTTGTCTTAATAATGTATAGAAACAATTCATCAAAAGGCTTTCCAATTTCACTCGATATGAAGGCTAAATAAAGTACTGGCTCAGCGAAGACCATGGTTCACCGATTGAAAATCACTAGTTTAGGGGACCATTTATCACGAATGATCTTTTTATTTTTTAATCCGATCAAGACGCCAGGTTGCGAGTTGCATCTTGTTTACTCTGCTATGTCTTTCACAGCATGAACTCAAGGTAGCTGCGCGTCAAAGACTTAAAAACAAGTTCGAACAACAATGGCATGAGCGTAAGCGCCGAGTTATTAAAATTTGCAGGGGAAGGAGAGGCAAATCTGTGACGATGCGCTTCGGTGACGTAATAATTAGCGTGATTATGTCAGCTCCAAAATGTCCACAAATGTAGCCTATTGGTTATTATAAGGCGGTGGCGAAATACCTGGCTATTTTTCTTTAATAAGTTAAATTTGGTCTCTCAAACTCTACGGCCTTTGCAATAGTGATTTGTCAGCACTTTGGAATGGCAGGTTAACAATGCGCGTAAATAAAATTAATCCTTTGCCTACGCCCGACATGAGCATTGAGAAATATGACTTTTATGAAATAATGTGATGTTAGGTAGGTTACCACGATTATGACACAAGAACAAAAATTACTTGCAAACTTTAATTGTTGCTTGGTGATAATAAATAATTAAACAACCTACATTTCTCTATCGTAATCAATTAAAAAACAGGGTTTTGCAATTCCAAGTAAACTTTTTAATTTCTAATCGGAAAGTATTTGATGGTCCAAGTGGCGCAACTTGAAAGAAGAATACTTAAGATAATTTGTTTGATGTTGCTTTAATAGAATGTGCGTGTTGCTTTTTTCGTAAAGCGTATCTCTAAACGCAATGTTATTGATGAGCGACAACAAATTTCACGTGATTCTTGTCAACTAATTTCACCAAACAACGCAGGAAAACAAATAGGTTAAACTTTAGCAAGTTTTGTCAGTGCGAAAAAACAGCGAATCGTCGTTAATTGGCTAAGTATTGTGACGAAAGTAATGGTAGGTTTGAGGTACTTCTGAAGCTTGTTTACGAAACCTTTTTTGAGAGTCTCGGTAACATAGCTAGCTACATATTTTTTTCGTTCGTATTAAGTTTTAATTAACTATTTACAAAATCCGTGAAAAGAGGTCGGAAATATTTGATAGGTGAAATTCCATCTTTGTGAAAAGCATTTGAAAATAAGGCTAACCGAAGGTAAAAGGTAATTTCGTAGACGCGAATATGGGCAAGTTTGGTAAACGCAGCTTGCAAAGTCTTGCAAAAACATTGAAATGCTAATATTTGTAACTACAGGGTTTCACTGAGAGGCGCTGTCTGCAAAAGATATTAAGGTCTATTCGTTTAGAACTACGTAGTTTTACTGCATTTGCAAGGGGGCTGCACTCTTCAGAAAAAATTTTTGCGGTACCCCACTTACTTTACCTGGCGCCACTGTATACAGGTAGATGCGAAAGACCGCAATAGTCTGCGTGCGCATTTACACTTTAGTAAACTTTTTTTTTGCGCAATGCATGAGTTTCTGTTTGTTTCAACTATTTAGCAATTTTTCTTTACACTGGTAAACCAGATTGGATAATACACTTTAATGTTGAATCTAAAAACAATTTTGGAATGGCCAATTGTGTACAGCAGTTTTTTTTGAACCACATAACGTCATAGGCAAATTTTACTGTATTTCAAATTATTTTTCACGCAATTAAAATAAAAATAGCTAAACTTCAACATAAACGTTTTTAAAAAGATCGACGCTGCAATTTATATTTTTCTTCACGTTTTAAGGCTTAATTCAATCATGATTAGTAAGTTGTCGCAGCAAATATTTGTCAGCTACATTTTTTTGGAAAAATAATTTTTGGAGAGATTTTAAAACTAAAATTGGTTAGAAGTTGTGTTCTTCTATATTTTTAGTGTTTATACAGGGATGGCCAGAATGACCTGACAGTAAATCAAAACCATTTAATTACAAGAGGCACCGTATTTATTCGATTATAAGACGGGTTCCATCTTCACCTGGGAGGTTTTCAATTTTCTTTTACTATTTTCTATCTCTGTAGACCTAGCCTATAAGACGGGTCCCTCAATTTGAGCCCGAAATCTCGAGGAAAAAATCTCGTCTTAATGAGCCAGTGAACACGGTATTTAATTTTAACAACTGAATAAATTTAATAAAACATCTAAATATGAAACATCTTTGAAATTGTTCAAACTGACGGCCTTCTTGAGCGACACTTTCTTTCATAAAAGATACAAAAGTAAAGATTCTGCGTTGCAGAGTCAGTTTGTTCATGTTTATCGACTGAAAATCATTATAAAGAGATACTAAAAACCTACAATTAAAACAAAAAATTATTTTAAAAGATACAAAAGACAAGATGATTTTTACTCACAGCATTCAATCAATAAACATTCGTGTTGGGAACGAATAAACAAAATCAAATATTTAATGTTTATGGAAATTCATTTTACTTTCAGGTGACTTTTGGCCACCTCTGTATATGTCCAGTTTAAAAAAGCTAATTATTTGTAACATACAAAAACTAAACCAATTTCAAAATAAATGGGGTGAATCCGGCTATCTCTGCTGAGGGAACAACATCAGATAAAATCTGAATAACTACTACTACAAAAACTAAACCGTTTCCTCAAAAAAATGGTGTTTTTCCTGCGAAACTGAAGCCGAGAGCCATGTGCTTTTTATCGTAACAAGCACGATTGAAGTTAGCGTTGAAACATAAAGAAAACATAGAACTTAACCCAGGGATGTCAAACTGGCGGCCCGCGGGCCAAATGTGGCCCGCGACGTAATTTTTTTCTGGCCCGCGTAAGGATTTTGTGGTACTGTGCGAATGCATAGTCTCTGAATTTGGTCTTCAAAAAATTGTCCTAAAGAAAAAAAATCTTTTAAGTTGAAATTACGTGAAAATAGTGACCGTCGCCGGGATGACAAGTTTTGTTTTCAAAAATAGTTCAAGGAGCTATTGAGTGAAAAATGCGAGAAAATTCTTATTGAAAGCATTAGTCTCCAAAAAAGAAATATATACAGCAATGTTTTTCAAACTGTGTGCCGTCAGTATTTTTAAAGTGCTTTACACCTACACAAATTTTCTGTCAAAATTGAGAAAATGCTGCCATGAAGTAATGGTCGACAACTGCTATAAGTCGGGTGGGCGAGTGGCATTGCAGGTTACGGTGAGAGAGGTGATGACATTTTGGTAACCATCACACAATTTTCAGAGATCGTTATTTGGAGAAGTGGTGATTTCCAAATAATGCCAATCGCCATCCATAGGAATAGATTTGCGTGGCTGGTGTGCCGCGAAATTTCATCAACTGGTTTTCTGTGCCAGCAGACAAATAAGTTTGGGAACCATTGATATACAGTCTTGCCTGCTCAATTTTTTTTTCAAGTCTGGCCCATATAAAATCCAGGTATGTAAATGTGGCCCGCAGCACTGAATGAGTTTGACACCCCTGACTTTACCAATCTTTCAAACTTCCCTCGAAGAATGATGTCTTGTGTTAAGACAAAAGTTTGAAAGCTGCTTACTATTGCTGCTCATTAGCTACGATTGAAATCGGCTGGGAAAAAGTAAAAGATTTACTTTAGATTAATTGCTTGAGAGATAATTTGTAATAAAAAAAAAGTGTGGCAATGGCGTGCGCGATATTTTAAGGGGGAATATGGGGTTCGTTTTATCATGTTTCGAAATTTTTGGCCATAATATTTTTTTAACAAAAGTTGTATCTTTAATCCTTCATCTTTAAGATTGTTGCCATGAAAAGTCGCATTTCAACGTGAAACATTGCTAAAAAATGAATAATTCTTCAGGTTAGAAGTGTAAATCGGTGTAAATGTGCACTTTTAGATGGATTTTCTCAAAATCGCGATTTTATAATGACTATAAACTTTCTGGCATTTGTAATTCTGAATTCGTACGGTCAATCTTTATGAAATTTCGCATAGAGCTAGCTAATAGACTTATGAATGCAATGACGTAGTGAAAATGGGCTAGCTATTGTACTTTTTTTGCTATAAATATTTTTGTTGGAAAATATGTGAAAATTTCACTGAAAAAAATAGTATTTTTGACAAACCCCAGTATATTATGACAGCTTGAATTTATGTACAAGTTGCTACGTGATTGCGTAGAGTAGTGTTCGACGATCAAGTTGCACCAAAACCCTTCAACTCCATCGTGCAGGGGCCGAGATATGCATGCCAAAGTTTCCTCGTCTGTTGCCATGGCAAAGGAAACATCTTGGTTACCATGGCAACAAAAAAAAAGAAAAAAAATTTTAACAGATTTATTTTTGCGCGAGTATTCAGCCTGTCACATAACATCGATCTTAGCATGCTAAACGCGTCTCTTTTGCAAATTTCCCATATTTCCCCTTAAGTCGCCGTCACTTGCTGTTGCGTCATAGCCGCGTGATGTTTGCGTGAGGCGTTGCGTTGCTCTAAAAAAGCGTCTGTCTTAACTTGAATTTCTTTTCTGTCTCTTACGCATTAAACAAATGGTTGAAGATTTTGCTTGCAAAATTGCGAAAATTTTTTCGAACTGAAAGTTACCAAAAACCGCCGGACTTTTTTTACGCACTGTAGATTTTCAACTGCGAATCCGCCGGACATAATTTCGCAAATTCGCACTTTTTTGCATTTATAGGGAAAACACTGGTCAGAGCCATTAGCCCTAATTACAAGGTTGTGAGTTGGAATCGTTAAAATAGGCCAGAGCAACACTTGGTGGCAGAGTGGAGAGTCAGAGTAAGCTTATAAAGTATAAATAGTATTCTCTATGCTGAAAAAGACTGCTTTTAACGAGAAAAGAGAGGGCAGGCAAGACTAGTCTCTTGGAAGAAGGAGAGAGTAGAAGTGGGTGAGTGATCGCAAAGTCTATTTACGAGGCTTAGAAAGCCAGAATTTTACTTTGTGTCTAACCAGTCTTGAAATAAGAAAAGAGGGTGTTAGACATACGGCCTGGTAGTAGGAAGAAAGAAGAAAAAAAGTCAGAGTGTTTTTTGAAGAAGTCTCCCAGAGGAAAACAGGGATAGAAGTTAATAAGAGGCAGCTGGGGGTGGTACGAGTGACTGCTTGGTACAAGCTTTCCAACTTGGTAATGCACAGAAAAGGAAACCATCTGGGTGAAGTATATATGAGAACCGAACACAGAAAAGCATTTTACATTAAAGGTAGAGATTCATTAAAAGGGTTCAATATAGAAGCAGAGGTACAGAGTATGAGACAAGGAACTCGGGCATCAGCAAAGGTGCGAGTTTAAAAATGAAAAAATTGCGGTTTAATGTGATTCCAAAAAAGTGGGAAGGAAGTTGAACCAGAGTAATGATTTAAGCGAGGAGAGGAGCATCAAGGAATAGAATGGAAGGAGATCTACTGAAAAAAAGAGGTTTTGAAAAAGAATTTCTTGGGTAAAAACTGCTGGGCTGGTAGAAGAAAAGGAGGACGTTCTGAAGCAAGGGTTAGGGACAGGGCACAAGGAGGGTAGCGGATCACCAAATGAGAACGAGAGGAATGAATTACCTTGGGAGCAGTAGCATTGGCCAAGTTACAGCAGACAGTAGAGGTATACATGCAGGGGGCTCCAATACAGGAGAGTGAGTATAAGATATATCAGAACTCCTAGTAGAAAAATGATTGGTGGTGGAATGCTCGGGTATTTGGGAGCATAGGGAAAGTCAACAGCCATTTTAATCGAAGCCAACAAGATTGGGAACAGCACCCCACCACGTTGAGGTTGCTGTTGTTCACTTTGTTTCACTAAAGCCAAATTTTCCTATTGGGCAAACCCAGCTTGTTCGAAATTTTCTTCGAAAATCTGAGCCAATCTGCAAGCTTGCTGCCGATCTCAGAAACACCAGCAAGTGTGCCACTTTTCGTCTGTTTTCATTCTCTCAGATTCGTGGTCTGTCATTGATGTAGCCAATTGTTTTTTTTTCTTTGGTTTTCCTTCTCAGAGTGGTACTTTTGTCATGAACTACTCATCTCTCCTCTTCCTCTGCTATCCAACTGCAATTAGTACCGAATCACTCTTTTCTTACGAACATTGACAAGGTTGATGACCTGATCAAACGAGATATGGTGCCGTAGCCATCGATAATACTCTGTAGTCTCTTTTTTTTACCTCTTGTATGCTCTCATCTTTTCTTTTGGACTGGAGCCGTACTGAACCAGCAAAGAACTTGTGCGTTTTTGTTATATTTATTTAATCCTCTTTCATCTTTGTTGCTATAGACACAGCCTTAAACTATTACCTCTCTAGAATGGGCGTAATCAAGAAACCTTTGGTGGAACGATTGTGATAATATGCTTATTATGCCTGAGCTATGGCTATTGTGTCCATATTATGCTTACTATGCCTGCTTTGATGAATAATTATATTTATAGTTGCTTTAAAAAAACTTATTTTTGTGTTTTGTTACTTTATTTATATTTAGCTAAACTTGTTTACAAAATTTTGATTGTGAGATTGTGATGGTGACATAACATTGGCCCAGTGGTGAAATTTGCAAGTTTGTATGATATTATAATGCCCATTGTTGTTTGTGGTGGAATCTTGTGGAACATCTTGAATATTTTATGTTTAATTTACGTATGTTGTGTGTGACCAAAAATCAAAGAAATTGATAGGTGGTGTTGGTGTATATCTGTGTAGTTTATTTGCCAAATAATTGTTTGTTTTGGAAGTTATAAAGGCCAAGTGAAACTGATTGTTGTTGTGTTTAGTAGTGTACAGTGCTGATAAAAACAAAACCATTCTTTACCTATATTCGAAAAAAAATTTTCATGAAAAATTACATTTATTTTTAACTTACTGTTCCTAGCAAACGCACTGCATCACTAACATGCTTATACTTTCATCAATAAACTGCTATCTAGCTATCAGCGTTCCTTCTTAAGATTTTAGTAAATGCTTAACTCCTTAATTTTTCTTTCAGACGTTATTTTGTTCGATTATGACACTTTTTATCTAGTTCAGTGCTTTTTCAACCGCTTCTGGCATTTATCCCATTTTCGAAATGCACAGAGGCATATGACCCAGTTATATATTTTTCTCGTTTTCATGAGCGACCTCAAAAAAGTTATCAAAATAAATTTGAGGGGTGTTGTCCAGCTAAAATAAAAGAAAAAACTAGTCAAGAAAATGTTTTCTAATTTCACTCGACGTGAAGGCTAAATAAAGTACTGGCCCAGTGAAGACCATGGTCCACCGATTGATGTAGGCCATCATCTCTGTCACAAATGATCTTTTTATTTTTTAATCCGATCAAGACCCCGCTTGCGAGTTGTGTCTTGCTTACTATGCTACATCTTTCGCAGTCAGAACATCTGGTTAACAGCGCATCAAAGACCTTCGAAGATGACGTAAAAAATTAGTCGGAACAGCAATTGTATAGACGTAAGTGCCGAGTTTTCAAGTTTGGCAAGAAAAAGAAGCAAAACCGTGACAATGCGCTTCGGTGTCGTAATAATTGGGATGATTATGTGAGCCCTAAAAAGTTCAAAAACAAGTTGCCCATCGGTTACTAAAAGGCGACAGCGGCGGCGAAATATCTGCTATTTCTGTTTAATAAGTTAATTTAAGTTAAATTTGGTTACTCAAAATCTGCGACCCTTGCAAGAGTAATTTGTAAGCGTTTCAGAATGTCTAGTTAACAGTGCATCTAAATAAAATTGATCTTTTGCCCAAGCCCAACATGAGCATGAGAAATATTACTTTTATGAAATAATGGGATGTTAGGCAGGTTACCACGACTGTGACAAAACAAAAATTACTTGTTGCTTGATTTAACTATTTACATTTCTCTATCGCAATCAATTAAACAACAAGGTTTTGCAGTTACAAGAAAACTTTTGATCTAAAATTGAAAGTATTTGATGCCAAAGCCGCAGAACTTTAAGAAGAAAACTAAGATATTTTTAGTGCGATTCAGTAGTCATCATATGTGCGTCTTGCTTTCTTCGTAAAACATATCTCAGAAAGCAATATTATTGATAAACAATAAAAACTTTTACCTGAGTTTTGTCAACTAATTTTACAAACTACGCAGGAAAACAATGGAGTTAATTTTTATGAAGTTTTGACTTGGATGCGAAAAAACTGCGCAACGCTATTATCTGATCAGGTATTTGACGAAAGTCATGGTAGGTTTGAGACATTTCTGAAGCTTGTTTACGGAACCCTCGACGATAGTTGTAATAACATAGCTAACTATTTTTCGCTCTTATGTTTTCATTAATTGCTCACCGAATGCTTGAAAAGAGTTCGCAAATATTTGAAAGGTGAAATTTTATCTTTGTAAAAAGTATTTGAAACTTGAACGAAGTAAAGGAAACTAAGAAATTTGTGGACGCTAATATGTGCCAGTTTGGTAAACGCAGCTTTTAAGTCTAGTAGAAAAATTAAAATGCTAATATTCGTAGCTAAACTAGCCATACATTAAAACCACAGGGTTTCACTGAGAGGCGCTGACTGCAAAAAATATTAAGGAATATTATTCATGTACAACCTCATAGTTTTACTACGTTTTCGAGGGGGATGTCCTTTCTGGAAAAAAATTTTCTGTGACCCCGCCTACTTTACCTGGCGCTACTGTGTACAGGTAAAAGACTGCAATATAGCCGCGCGCGCACAATTACTCTTCACAAAAAGTTTTTTTTACACAACACACAACCTTCTGTTAGTTTCTACTATTTAATAATTTTTCTTCACGCTGGTAAACCAGATTAAATAGTACACCTTAATGTTGGATCAAAGGACAATTTTGAAATGGCACGTAGTGAACGGCAATTAGTTTAAATGCCGTAAAGTCACAGGCAAATTGTACTGTATTACAAATTACCTTTCCAGCAATTACAAAAAAGGCTACATTTCAACATATTGCATTTTAAAAGAAATTGAGACTGCACTTTTATCTTTTTTTCTCGTTTCAAGGTTTATTTCGATCATGACCGGCAAGCTATCACAGCACATAGCTGTCAGCTGCATTTTATTTAAAAAAAACTCTGGGAAAGATTTGAAACTAAAATTGGTTAGAAGTCTTAATCTTATTTTTACTTTTACTTTTTATAAATAGTAAGTGAGAGAACGTTATTTATTTCTAGTTTACAAAATGACGTTTTTTTTGCTAAAGTGAAACCGAGCGGTATGTGCTTTTTTTATCTGAACAAGCACGATTGAAATTAGCGTTGAAACGTAAAGAAAACAAAGAAGTCAAGCAATTCCAGTTTCGAACTTCCATCGAAAACTAATGTCTTGCGATATAGTGAAGTTTTAGAGTTACTTGCTATTACTGCTCTTTAGCTACGATAGATATTGGCCAGGTTACATTTTGTTAATTGCTTTGGGGTTGATTTGTGACACAAAAGAAGTGTTGTAACGGCGTGCGCAATATTTTAATATTTTTGCTCCCGCGTGGATTGCGAAAAAATGTCCGCAAGGTGGCAGAGCGAAAAACTCATAATTTGTCATAATTAATTCTCATAAAATACACCCCGAATTTGTTTGTAAATCATTACTCATCTGTTTACTTTTACATCAATTGTTTTATATCGTTGAAATCTTGAAGATTGCAAATATAATAAAAACAAAAACAAATTTTTTTTCTTGCAAATTTTATGCAAATTAGCCCCCCAATAGGCGCTGAGTTGTCTTCGAAGTTAAAGTACCCTTACATCAAAGATCACTACAGATTTTATTTTCTACCATTTTTTTACAAATGGTCGCTAGATGATGCTAAGGCTTTCAAGGTATATCAGTCAAAACTTACCTTTAAGCTTCGGTTTTCTACCATTTGCAACTTTCTGAGGCCCATGATCTTTTTGTTTACCGGTACCAAATTTTAGTTTAATGTAGTACCTAAAATATAATCATGGCATGGCATATCTTTTCATCTAAACGTTACACACGTACAGACAAAACTCTGCTGTATGGTATAACTGTTTACTCATAAAAAGTTGAGACAAATTTCTGTTACTGACATCCTCAATTCATAATTAATATCTTATCACTGTAACAAAAATCATCAAAGGGTTAGAGTACAACTTCTTTATTTCATAATATTATCCAATTTCATGATCAACATTATACTATCTTGACAAACATTTGATTTACATCTAAATCTAATGAGGTTATTAATTGAAGCAGTAAACAATAACGTGTCTATTTAATGTTTTCAAAAGTTCACAAATTAACTTTTTCTGCAGAAGTACATATGATATAACTTCAAAATGTGGAGGTAGAAAATACTGCGAAAAATCACTTAATGTTATTAGTACAAATTCTTTCAAAAAATCCTTTAGTTATTTAGCAAAAGAAGGATTTTACCAAATGGCTAAATTACAAATATGAGCAATACAGTTTCAATATGACGTGATAGTCAAAGATCAAAATTCTAAGAGTAAAAGCTACAAGGTGTCAAAGTCATTGATCTGTGATTTAATCTTGCGGAACAAAAAAATTCTTGTGAAGCATCGAATGATAAAAAGCAACAGCTTTTTTAGCAAAATATGTGTATATATATATATATATATATATATATATATACAACTCATTTTCTCGTTCCTTTGTTTCCAATTTTTCGTACAATTCCTCGTATGCCTTGTTTCTTACCTTTGCCACTTCTCTCTTAGCTTGTTTTCTTGCAGTTTTATAGGCCAACTTGCTTGCATCATCTCTCATGGTATCTCATACCGTTTTAGCATTTCTTTTATCCTTCAGTTTCTCCTGGACTTCCTGGTTCCACCACCACGTCTCCCGTCTACCTGCCATGCTAATTTTTCCCGATGTTTCACCCAATTTCATTCTGGCAATGCTCCGTATCATCTCAGCTACTCTTTGCCGGTCTTCTTTTCCACCAAGTATTCCGGCTTTTAATCACTTCCATTTTAAATTTGTTCTTCACTTTCAAGTCTTTCAGCTTCCACCCTTTTATTTTCGTCACTGGTTTTGGTGCTTCCCTCCACTTCGTCCAGATGATTATCGCACTTATTACTATTCTGTGCTGCTTTGCTACACTTTCACCGACAATGACCTTTGTATCCACCACCTTCTTAATTCTTCGTCTTCTCACCATAATGTAATCCACCTGCGAACTGCGTCTGCCACTGTTGTAGGTGGCTCTGTGTGCTGATTTCTTTACAAAGTAGGTGTTAGTGATCGCTAGTTCCATTCTCTTAGCAAAATCCACCACTACTTGTCCTTCGTTATTTCTCTTCCCCAATCCATATCTGCCCATGCATTTTTCATCATCGTTATTCCCTTCTCCTACATGCCAATTCAGGTCTGCTCCCACCACAATTCTTTCATTCTTTGGTATCTTTTTCATTGTCCCATCTAGATCCAGCCAAAATCCTTCCTTTTCTTCACGTATGCACCCAACCTGCGGCGCATACCCTCTGATAACATTCAACATAACACCATCAAGTTCCATCTTCAAGCATGTTATCCTGTCTGTTACTCTCCACAATTCCACTACCCTGTTCACATGCTCCTTTTTCAATATGATTCCCATGCTATTCTTTTTGTTTTCGCTTCCACAGTACCACATTTTATATCCTCCACCTATGCATCTTGCTTTCTCCCCTTTCCAGCGAGTTTCCTGCACAGACAGTATGTCCACTCCTCTTCGCTCCATAGGGTCCGCCACTTCTCTTCCTTTACCGGTCATGGTTCCAACGTTTAATGTTGCAACCTTCAGCTTCATCTTCCTAGCTTTCTTCTTCATTGCTTTCCACCTCTTCTTTGCATCCAAGTAGCATGTCCACCAGTGGCCCTTGTTGCTCAGTCACTGGTAACGGTCATTGTTTTTCCAGGCCTCGACCGATCCGGTATAAAGTCAGATACGACGTGCATTGAAAACATTTGGCTAGGTTTGACGCCGGATGCCCTTCCTGTCGCAACCCTCCCCATTTATCTGGGCTTGGGACCGGCACCAAGGCTACTCTGATTTGAACAACCTTAGAGGCTGGGTTGTAGAATGGAACACCAGTAAACTCATTTTCCATGTCTTGCAACATCTGGCGAAACTGACGGTGATTCAATGCCTGGCCACGTATATAGTTCACTTTCTTGGAGACTAATTTAGTGACATGATCCAGTTTCAAAACCTTTGAACACAAATTTTGCTGATGGATAATAGAGTAAAAATGAGCAAATGGTGAATCTGGATAGGAATCGTTTACCTTTTTTCGTAATTTTGCACCAACGCCATTATGCTTACCAGCCATATTAGCAGCACCGTCAGTAGATAAGCATACGAGTTTACCCAAATCAAATCCGTAGTCCTGTAAAAGTTGCTAATTTGATCGAATATGTGGTCACTTGTAGTAGTGTCATACATAGGAATCAACTCTAGTAGTTCTTTATAAATATTGACATCACGATCACAAACCCTGATAGAAACTGCGAGTTGTGTTATTCCTGTTGTGCCACATGTCTCGCCAATAGCAAGTGAAAAGTGTTCAAACTTTGATGACATAGTTTTCATCTGATGTTTCAAATCATCTGACATTTCATCAATTCGCTCAGCAACAGTGTTCCTGGTTAAAGAAATATCTTTGAATAATTGTGCTTTATCCGGACATACTGTTTCGGCTGTTTTCAAAGTGCACTTTTTGTTAAAATCTCCGTCACTGTAAGGTTTTCCAGACTTTGCAATCATTTGGCTTAGTTCGTTACTTGCAGTAACAGTGGCAACACTTCCTTTTTGAATTCTCACAAAACACATTAGTTGCTGATTTAGATTAGCCTTCAATTCCTTCAGTTTTGATGCACGCAGTGGACCTTTATATTTATGACATGAATATTTATGACATAGTGCAAATAATAAAAGTCCCTTCCCATAATATGACGAGACCATCCCTCGACTCGTTTCGTCCTTTTGGACTCATCAGCAGGGCCTGTCCCGTCATCACCAAAAACCAAAACCCCATATTTGCAATATGAAAATGTAGAGTGATTCTACATACGGTGCATAGCCAGTCTTTTTTTATAATTTTAGAAAGCGTTGTATTTAGTTAACTGTTTTCAGCTACGTAGTACCGTCAGCTGCAACAATGAAAAAGCTACGGAGACTAAACCTCCAAAACTTTTGTATTTAAGGTTGAACACCTGATAGATTCATTCAAGGCCAGATTTCCTGAAGAAGAAGTGATGAAAAGCTTCAAAATTCTGGACCCGGCTTCGATTCCATCGAACACCGAAGATAGGAAAAACTTTGGGGTCTCAGAAGTGTGCTTTTGCAGAACAAGTAGGCCACGTAGTTTCTAGAAAGTATTCAGCCCATTACAAGTAACATCTTTAGTTTCTTTAGTTAGGCTTAATTTTATTTGTTCATACCACCAATTTACAAAAAATGGAGACGCGGAAAAAAAGGTTTATCTTTTTAAAATAAAAAATTTAGTGGAAAGTATAATGCATCACCGTGATTAGACAAACTTATTATGGTCTTAAGCGGAGATAAAATCAAATGTAGCCTCATGAAACTTTACACAATTGATCACTGCTGTGAGGTAAGTGCCTTCAGAAAGGATGAGATCAAGATGTAAGGAAGTTTTTTAGATCGTTATTAACACCACTCGAAATGTGAATGTAACCGTCTGGCAGCTCTGGAAGCGATTCGACTCTAGCTGTCAGCAGATCAAATCATCACCACTACAAGCTTAAGATTTGTATTTTTACTTTGAAAAACCTGAAATTTTGAAGGTGTTAATACTCAAAATAAAACAAGCAACTTAGTCTAGTGGAACAATCAAGCTTTTTAAATATCCTTACCCAACTTTCCCCCTAAGCTTTACCGACTTCATTTAATAAGTCGCAGATAACGTTTTAAATTAAAGCAAGCTTTAATATTAGTCGCTGATTTTTTGTAACTGCCACAGCTCCATTACATTTTTCACGGTGAATGTCTTTTCCAAAAAAGGACATTTGATTTAAGCCTGATTATTTGTTTTTAATAAATACAAAATTTCTTTATTCGTAATTGAAAGAATTTTTATGTTAATGCAATATAATATTTTTGTGCAATGTAATTTAATGGTCTGTAATACCTATGTAAATTTAATGCTATGTGTTACCAACAACTGCTTTGCGCATCTTCACCTGCCAAAGATTTGATTGGCGAATGGAGATACGTAAAGCACGAAATTCATAATCTTGGACACTCCAGCATGGAAACGGTAAAAAATGCAGGTTATATTGTTCGACCTTTGGCTTGGTTCTATTGTGCAGGATTGTCCATAAGGCAACGTAGATTTTAATTTGTCTAGCTCAGTGGTGGGCAAACTACGGCCCGCCAGAGCATTCTGTGCGGCCCGCGAACACTTGTAGAAACTTCCATATATCTAATTGGATATGACAAGGATAGCCACACTAGCCGTACTAAAGAGCGAAAAACGTTAGAAGTGACCATTGAAAGATCTGCTACGCATATCTCAGTGCAATTTGACGCTTTTACCGTCCAGAGGTTGTCTAGACCTATTGTCAAGAGGTTGTCGCAAGATCTTAAGCTACTGTGAGCTCTTTCTTGCATAGTATGCAGACATTGCAAGGTTTTAAGCACCGGCCCTCGGCCATTCTCGAATGGTCAATACGGCCCTCCGACTAAAAAGTTTGCCCACCCCTGTTCTAGCTAAAAACCAACCTTATTTTAGAAACACTACTCAAAATTTAAGACTTTGTTCTATGTGTAGGTATGCAAGACCCTCATGAACTCTAGCAACCATGCTTTTGCTCTACTAGCAAATATTGCTCGAGTTTTTGCGTCGTCTAGTGCTGGAGCGGAAAGAGGATTTTCTTTGGTGAACCTCCTTAAAAATAAACAACGGTAATTTTTTGAGTATGATGAAATGGCAGAATAAGCCCGGAGCTAGTTGCATTTAACGTCATAAGAGTATTAAACAAATGCGCTACAAGCTAAATAACATAACATATTAATGAAAGAGTTAGAGAATATTTTTTTGCAATAATTTAGCGTTTTCAGATGCCTATTTTTAAACGAGTAGCTTTAGATTTCCATTTACGCTTCTCATTTGCCGATTTTTTAAACCAAATTAAAGTCTACGTTTAACATTAATATTTCATTGCTATAGTCTACTGCAGCAAATTTTGTTGTTATAGCCTACCTAAAAAGAATTTACATATATGAAATATAGTGTGGCAAGTAATTGCCTAAAATCGTATTAAACATTTTGCAGAAACAGGCAAGAGACAAAGGCCGTGGATTTGCTGGTGAGATGCGGTGGCAGAAAAGTGAAAGATGAAGATGCTTTTTTGGAAAAGGTCTATAAAATATGAAAGGAGAAGAAAGACCGGAGGTTCGTTTCCTTCTCTCTCACCGTATGTGACAAATCGGAAGATAACGAACTAAGCGATCTATTCTTTTAATTTTCTTTCTTATGATTGGATTTCCTTTTGCCAACGTAAACATCTGCTACCTATATTCGGAGCCTCATGTAATGCTATAATTTAAAAAATTTTCTCATCCGCATTCTTCTTTAACCTCTTCATTGTAAAGCTTTTCCTCGCGCTGGCATTGCATGGCGTAGAGGGTGGCGGATAGAGGAAGTCCCTTGTTTGGGATTGTGCCGAATCACGAAAACGCAACAATGCAATAAAAATTACGCTCGCTTTCGATGGCTCTAAACTTTCTAACGCCTGTACAACGCATATCAACTAGACGTAAGGCTGACGTTCTTTGTTATGTACGCAATAGGGACAAAAGTCAGGTACAAATGTAATTATGTGCCTATGCAGGCTAAATATTGTTAGTGATGTACGTAAAGTCCATTCATGTAAATAGGATAGTAGATTTTGTCAGTGCGTAATTGGTAAAAACACTTCCTTTGTTAATTTAAAGCTCAACACTCCAGAGTGAAAGTACATTTTTTTATCTGGATAGAAATAAAAACAAATACTGTAGGGAGTACTCTACTGCGACAACTTTTGTCATATTATATTAAGTACTTTTTCGGCAGTTAGTGGTAAAATTATTGAATTTTTATAATGACCCTCATCACTGATGTTTAAGCTGGCTACTTTAAGTACGATGCGTGATTTAGTAATGCTTGTGGTGCGCTGGAAGAGGTAATTTTATTATCACACGAGCTTGCTACTTTGTCTTCGCTTGAATCCACTCTATTGAATTAAGTTGAATCAGGTCTGCGATGCGAAAAAAGTCTCAAAATTGACGTTTGTGCAACCGCCTGTTTAAAGAAATCAATTGCACCCACTGGCGTAGGGATTCAAAAATTGTAACGACATATTTTCTTACTACTTAGCTGCCGATTTTTCCAATGCAGGTCGACTCGAAAGGAGAGCTTTTGGATTTTCACTCACAGTAGTCTCACACATTTAAAGAGTATCAACGACCGTGACATTGTAAAAATCGATTCTTTCTGATAGCCCACTTTAAATAACCAGTTTGCGGAGTATAAAAGCCAGACAACATTTTAAGTTACCTCACTCGTTTTTCCTAATAAGGCAGCGTGGACCAACGCAAACCATTACGTCGGAATATAGCGACGTCAGCCACATTGTTTTCAAACTAAATAGTGTGTAATGTGGTATGTATTGCAAACAAATAAGCTTATGGTTAATTTGTGTTCACTCTGGACTTTTCTCTGTCACTGCCAATTTCAGGTGTAGTTTTTCAAGATATTTTACGGAAAACGTCAAATATTTTTCTTGTTCTCTCTTGACTTTGAGCTGTAATCGCTTTAACTTGTTATTACTAGTAACTATTTGTATTTTCTCCGAGCATATCAATCTATGCATCTTATACTATCAAATATGTTGTAATTTTTCAATCCCTACATCAGTGGGCGCTATTGATTTTTTTTAAACAGGCGGTTGCGCGATCGTCAATTTTGAGACTTTTTTCTCATCGCAGACCTGATTCAATGCAGTGGATTTAAACGAAGACAAAGTAACGATCTCGTGTGAAAATAAAATTACCTTAACAACGCTTATCTACGAAAATGCGGGATTGATGATGGAGCATGCAGTGGACAGTGAAAGATAAACAATAATCTGAGGTGGCATCGCCAAAAGAAAAAAAGCCAAAAGATGAAGAAAATTCGCCTTGGTTGGGAGTTGATTTTTCAATAAAAATGCGCATATTTTCAATGTCGGGATGGGATCAGTAGCGTAGTCACGGACTTCATTTTTTTTCGGTCATGATTATAAAATTGCAATGGGAGTTGTGCAAAGGCCTGAGTACGAGCTACACTGTATTTTACTATTCAAAATGAATGACCGTTAAAATAAAGTTCAAACAGTCTTTAGTGCAATGGCTGTTGCTCAAATCCAAGAAAAAAGAACTTCAGTTAAAATCTCTGCCGTTTCAATGTTGATCTAGAACGGAGATGGCGAACCTCTTTGATTGAAAAAGTCACAAATGAGATTTTATTGTGGAAAAAAGAAAAAATTGTAGAAAAAATTTCCCAACTGCTGTGGGAAAAATAGGGCGTAGTGTGAAGTGAAGACCTAAAGAAATAAAAAAAGGTCCTTACAGTAAAAATTTCAAGAAACTAACACCGCATTAGCAAATCTACCACCTGAAGCGTTTTTTTTTCTAATTGCATACAGAGACTATTATCTAAAACTAGATTAAGGCAATATAAGTTTTAACGGCATTTGGTATTAAAATAAGTTTTTTAAGGTTGTTTTACGAAATTGAACTCTTCTAATTTGTGGACTTGTATAAAATTTGGCTCTATTGATCAACACCCAGTGATAACAGTCATAAGTGGATTCATGAAGTTATCAGAACTTCTATATTGATTGCTGGAGCCAAACTTTTTAATTCTTTCGCTCCCGCGATCATCGATTGATGATCTTGTGTTTTCAGTGTTTCTCTCAAATTTTTTTAAATTGAGTTACAAAATTAGTTTACTAAAAAATCGATTTGTGATTTTATTTTTCATCCAATTTTCATAAAATTTTCAAAAGATCACGCTTATTTCCTCACGCATCGGAAGATGTATAATTTGTGCCCTAATTCTTGGATTTTTATACCCAAAATGGATTAAAAAGACCAAGAACCCAGTTGCAGACGACAAAATCGGCCAAATTCTCAGCACGTGCCAACTACACTAAAATCAAATTGAGATTACATCTTTACCACGAAACCAAACCCTTTATCATTGACACAGTCTGAAAACTACTCTTGGGGCATCATTTGACAAAATTTCAAGCGATAATAATAAATTTTACTTTTATGAATTTCCAAATATTTTAGGGGACTCAAAACCCCCCCAAACAAATTTGAATGGTAAGTAGATAAAAGTAGATTTAGTGCGTAAAAAATATGATATGTTGCTAAATACTGGTCTCATTTAAAAGCTTAGGAAATTTGCTTTCCAGCAATATATAACTTTAAATACGTAGTTTAGACTAAATGGTATATGATATTTACGGATCAATAATTAGTACTGTACATCATGTCAGTTCAAAACCCCCAAAAATTTTTTGACTTACCTTCACTAAATTATAGTTTTTACAAAAACTACACCCTATAAAAAGATAAAATAAATTGCAAATGTTTCACCAATAAAGTCGTCGATTTGTATCAAATTTCCAAGGAGACAAGAAGCGAAATACAAGTTTAAAAGCTAGCAGAAGTTTGGCTTCTCTAAATCAAAGTTTGCTGTATCCCCCTTGTTTCTCAACAAATGGGAAGGGTGTAAACAAGCGGCTGTTTCATTGTCAGTGACAGCATATTCTATTTAAACTTGATATTTTCTGAATCTTGAAGAAATTCCCTGTTCAAAAATACATAATGCTACATGGTTTAGGCTAACCTGTAGCAGATAATAACTGATCGTATTTTAGGTACTGAATTTAACTACCAAAATTTGGTACCGGTCGGTACCGGTCAAAAAAAGGTCATTTGTCTCAGAAAATTGCAAATTGTAGAAAACCTAGGCTTTTAAGTAAGTTTTGATTGATGTACCTTGAAAGCTTATGTCCTTAGCATCATTTTGCGACCATTTCTAAAAAAATTGGTAGAAAATAAAATCTGTAGTGATCTTTGAGGTGAGGGTACCTCTTTAATTTTGAAGACAACTACCCCCCAGTTGGGGGTTAATTTGCATATTCAAAAAAAATTTGTTTTTCTATTTGAAATCCTCAAGAAATGTAGATTTCAACGATATATCACACTTAATGTAGAAGTAGACAGCTGAGTAATGATTTACAAACAAACTTGAGGTACATAATTATGATTGATTGTGACAGTTTTTCGCGCTGCCACCTTACGGACATTTTTTTCGCTTTTCACGAGGGAGCAAAAGAGTTAAATCGTCCCTTTGAAAGAAAAATAATTCCAGATATCAATTTGGTCAAAGCCTCTCAACGAAGGTGATAAATTTATTTGTTCGTCTACGTTTACCTTGTTTTTTTTTTTAAAAAGGATTCTGTTTACAACGCAGATAACAAATTGTTGGTCGCTTATAAAGGTGCTGTCACTCAGACTACAGAGCTTTACCTAACGGGAAATTGATATCAAGTAAATTCATAGCGAATTAGTTTCTCTTTAAGCGTGTGATCGACACAAACTTAAAGACTTAAACTAACGATTACAACAAGACTTACCTAACACATACAATGTTAGTTTTAGATATAATATCTTTTTTTTGTTGATATGGTGAGGTACGGCAAGAACGGCAATCCAGGTTTATGCCGTCAACCTAATTGAAAATAGGTAAGGGAAAGATGGCAGCCTATTTCGAACCAGTAATGAGTGACTGGTAGCCTTACCACCAACAAGGCCGACTGCCGCTGGTGGGTAACCAAGAGTCGCCTTTTGCGACATGCGTGGAGAGCAACTTCACTATTGTAACCCGGTGAAGTACGGGTACGCCACCTGTCTGCCACTCCCATTAAGTGCCTTGCCCAAGGACACAACAAGCAAGCTTGCCGGCTTGTTCTCCACACTATCCCTTTTTTATGCTGAACGCCAAGCAAGGAAGTTGTGACTCGACTTGTGAAATGAACCCCAGGTCTACCGACTACGAAGCGGACGCTCTAACCACTACGCCATCGCGCCGGTACGTAAATTAATTTCTTTTTCGAATAACAAAATGGTATCTTCGCAATTTTTATATTTACATTGTATTTTTGCAGAAGCAGTGAGACAAAAATATGTGACTGCGCATGTCACGGATCATGAAGTTGACACAACCATCAAAATGTGGCTCAAGTTCGCTTCCGACAGAAGCGGAGGTTGGCGTAACAGATAATCCTATTCTTGAATCGTCGACTTTCTCTGGAAAATCAAAAATTCGAACTGTGGGCATCGCACGCTTAGGCTCGGTCAGGATTTGGCTGAGCAAGTAGTTTTTGTATTATTGTGTAGTAAGTGATTTTTACGGTGGTCTTTTGATAATGTACCTATCCCATCTTTTCACCAAGTAATTTTCAAGTGTTTTTACGTTTTTTGGATTTTATCCGGTTATAAATTGACGTTTTGCTTTTAAAAGACTACGTATAGTAGTGTGGGAGGATGCCTATATAGAAAGCAATTAACCGACATAAAACAAACTTGGTCGTGTTGTTTTCATCACTTTTAAAGGTAGCTTTTCTTTAATGGTTTTAAATGTATGTTTTCGTAAACTTCAAAAGTTTGTTATGAAGGCAACCGTGATACGAATTGAAAAGATGTAGAAGTTAAGTAAACTATTGCGCATTGCTTTTCCTGGAGTGTTGACGTTTAAATCATAAATTCTAATAGACTTAAAAGCCGTACTTCATTGAATATTTTTCTGCAAGTGCAATTTGCTGGGCTACTGTGCAATAAATTGACGTGTTGTTGTTGTTGCTAACCCACCCCTTCAAGAAATAGGGGCATAGCAGAAGACCATGGAGCCCCAGAAGCCAGGCATAAATTGACGTCACGCATAAGTTTGCCTCGTGGTAGAGCCGACGTCGCACGTATGAAGTTATTTTGTGGTCTAGCCCAGAGGTGTTAACCATGCGGTCAGCGAGACGACTTGATGTCGGCCAAAATGTGGCCCCTGTAAGGATTTTGTGCCACAATTCGAATACCTAGTTTCTCAACTTGGTTTGCGCAAAAAATTAAGTGGAGATTGCGAGAACACAGGCAATCTCCTGTGACGGTCGTTAACTACTAGCAATCACGGCTGCCATTATAGGTAATAACGTTTTTTTTCGGCCTACTTGTCTGAAAAAGTATTCTACAAATAATGCCGTAGATGGTGTTTTGCGAAATTTGATCAGCTGGTTTTCTTTGCCTGCAAACAAAAAGTTTGGGAACCTGTGTGATACAGTCTTGCTGGCTTGAATTTTTTTTTTTCAACAGTGTGGCTCCAGCGCTGAATGAGTATGACACTCTTGGTCTAGCCGACGTCGTTCGCTGACGTTTGGTGTCAAAACAACGTCGTATTAAACCTTTAGCCCGACAACTGACGCTTCATTGCTAGCTGGGAAGAAACTCCCGTTTTGTGCGCGACAAGAAGACATTGTTATGCAACATTTGATGTGACATTTTTTATGCCAGCAATATTTTGAATATGTTATACGGAATGATCATCTTACCACAAGGCCCAACTTACTTGACTCCCCAGATATATTATTTCTTCAAAACCAATTTTTTATGGTAAAGATAAAACCAGAATATCTTAAACCCCTTCTTTTTTGGGGGTACCAAATTATTCCCTTACCTTTCAAAAATGTATGTTTACAGCTATTTTGTTGAAAATTTGATGCATAGTGAGGAAAAGAATTTTGTAAACGCATAAAAGTGTATTAAAATTTGAAAAGGTTTTCCTTTTTCTACAATCTATTTTTTCCAAAGTTCAGCCCAACTTTTGAGGGTTTTTCGACAGTACTAAAGATTATTCAGGCTTGTATATGCCATGTTTCATTGGTTATAATATTATTATCGGTTTTTACAATAGAATTACTTTTGTATACGCAACATTACATATTTTTGGAAGGGAAATTTTGAAATATTCCTGTAATCTGTAGTTTAAAAGGAATGTTGCTCGACAGTAATATTCACCTCACGCTTTGTTGTGAAGGTTAGCAATATATCGTTTGTAGTCTTTTAGTGTTTGGAACTGTGGTTTACATCTACCTTAAAGGAAATTTGATACAAGGCAAATGTAAGTAATTTAAGCGTTTAAAAGTGTTTCAAAATTTTGTATGATGAAGTTCTGAGGAAAAGAATTTTGTATAGTCACTCACTACACAATAATACAAAATCTACCTTAAGGAAAACACACAAAAAAGCGATGCTTACAAGTTATAATTGGAAAAGATTGCTTACCGTCACAAATGTATGATTAGTGGGATTGTGTAACTATGTTAGCAACTGAATAAAATTGTGTATTGAGTGATTTTTACAGTGGTCTTTTGATAATGTAGCCCAGGGTTTCCCAAACTTTCAGGTCATCGGTACCCTCTGGACAATTTATAGATTAGCTCGTGTACCCCCGCACTTCCGCTAACATAGACCGCAATATATACTGTTATGTTGCCTTCGTGATGACTTTTCTTATTTTTGGAGATGAAATTCTGCCGTCGACCAGACGTTGATCTCCAAAAAAAAAAAGGTCAACACCTCCCAGACGTTCACCTTCCACCCAGAAAATCAGAGCGTCCACTTTTTCCAAGCGGTTTTACCGTCCTAAGGAGCTCTTAAACTCAGGTCTTCAAATTGTTAACATAAAGTGATCAAAAATATTTTAAGGCAGAGTAGAAGTTCTCGGAAGCACATCCTTTTACTTTATCTAATGTACCCCTTGAAAAGTCAAAATGTACCCCAGTTTGGGAGCCCCTAATGTAGCCTATGCCATTTTCTGACCTAGTGAATTTTAAAGTGTTTTAACGTTTGTTTGATTTTACCCGATTGTAAATTGACGTTTTGGCTTTAAGAGGTTTTTAGACAACTGCGTAAAGTACTGTGAGAGGATGCATATATACAAAGCAATAAACTGGCGTTTTACTAACTTGATACTCTTGTTTTCATGACTTCTAAGGGTAGCTTTTGTTAAGTGATTTTAAATGTGATTTTGTAAATTATGTTGGTTGTCAAGGCAACCGTGATACCAATTCAAAAACCTTTGAACTCAAAAGTAAACTATTGCGCATTGCTTTTCCTGAAGTGTTGATGTATAAATCATAGTTTTTGGCTTGAGCCGTACTTCGTTGTGAATTTTCCCGTAAGTGTAATTTGCTGAGCGGCTGTACAATAGGTTGTTGTTGCTACCCGACCCCTTTTGAGGGTTGGGGTCATGACGGAACACCATGGAGCCTCAGAAGCCGGGCATAAATTGACGTCGCGCATAGGTTTGCCTCGTGGTAGAGCTGACGTGGGGCACATGAAGTTATTTTGTGGACGAGCCGTCGTCGACGTTGGTCGTTTGCTGACCTACTCCCGACCTTGGGTCGACGTGCAAACTGTCTTTAAAACGACTTCAAATTACGACGTTGGTTCGATCAATTTAAGTCGACGCACCGACGTCGTTTGGACGCTTTATTGCTAGGTGGGAAGAAGCTTATTTTCATAGCTTTTAGGGGTAGCTTTGGTTGAGTATGTTTTCGTAAATATTTCAAAAGTTTGTTATCAAGGCAACCGTGATACGAATCCAAAAGGTCTAGAACTTAAAGTAAACTATTGCGCATTGCTTTTCCTGGAGTGGCGATGTTTAAATCATAATTTCTAATAGACTTAAAGCCATACTTCGTTGTGTATTTTCCTGCAAGTGTAATTTGCTGAGCTACTCTACGATAAATTGACGTCGCGCATAGGTTTGCCTCGTTGACCTGAAGACGTCGGGCGCATGAAGTTATTTTGTGGACGAGCCGTCGTCGACGTTGGTCATTTGCTGACCTACTCCCAATCTTGGGTCGACGAGCAAACTGTCTTTAAAACGACTTCAAATTACGACATTGGTTCGATCAATTTGAGTCAACGCGCCGACGTCGTTTGGACGCTTTATTGCCAGTTTGGAGGAAGATCATGGTTTGAGCGGGACAAGAGGGAATTGTTATGCAACGCTTGAAGTCGCATTTTTAATGCCAGCGATATCTTCAAAAAAATTATAGTGAATCAAAGCTTGCCACAAGGCACCACTTACCTGACTCTCTCCAAATATACTTTTGGAAAGGATATTTCTTCAAAAGCTTGAGGCCAATTGCTAAAGATGAAACCGGACCATCTTAAAGCTTCCTTTTTTTTGTTGGGGCATCAAATTATTACCCTATCTTTTAAAGCGTTCAAAAATGTGTACAGCTATTTTGTTGGAAACTTGAATACAGTACAAGGTGAGGAAAAGAGTTTTGTGTTTTAAAAGTAAGTTAATATTTGAAAGTTTTCCTTTTTCTACAATTTGTTTTTACCAAGTTTTGAGAGTTTTTGGCCAGTGCTGAAGATAATTCAGGCCTATAGCACGTATCATGTTTCCTCAGTTATAGAATATCTCTTACTTAAATCATGCAGCATTATATGTTTTTGGAAAGGAAATTTCTTAAGAATTCGGGAAATCTGTAGTTTAAAAGTAATGTTTTTTCACTGTAATACTTTTTTGCAAACAATAAAACAGCCATCTTTACCTCACTCTCTGATGTGGGGGGTTAGCAATTTATCATTTGTGGTAGCTTATCTTTCCGTGTATGAAAGAGTGTGAGTTACATCTACCTTATGGGAAACTTAATACAAGGCAAATAAATTAGTGATTTGAGCGTTTAAAAGTGTTTCAAACTTTTGAAAGGTGAAATTTGCCTTAATCTGAGCAATAAATTGAAAAAACAGGGCCTATATTGACAATTTCTAGGGATAACTTGACGCATTGCATATACAAAGTTTCATCAGTCATTGTAAACGAACCCTAGTAGTAGCCATGTCAACAAAGTTCACGAATCTTTTTGAGCAAAGAATTCACTTTCAAAGCCTGTTTGCCGGATAAATTTTCATATTACAGGTTGTGTTCGACTTACGACCTGCTCGACTTACGACTGCTCGACTTTACGACCGCTTCCCTGGCAAGGCTAGGCAGCTGTATCGATAGGCTGGCAGCTCAATATTTAATTCGTAATACATACGATAATTTTTGCCCTCATATATACATACATGTATATATGAGATTCGACTTACGACCACTCCGACTTACGACCGGATGGTCGGAACCGAACGCGGTCGTAAGTCGAACACTATCTGTATTCTTAATTGCTCTATAGATCTTCAAAGTACTATGATGTAATGTTCAATTGTTATGAAATAAGAGCTCTTTTAGCTTGCTAACCTTTCGATCTTTAAATCGGTTTCTGTTCTTATTGATTTCTTCTTTCCACGGTCATGAATCGCGGGTAATGCTTACTGGTGTACAAGCTGCAGAAATGGTATTTTTGAGAATTAAAGATTGATCAAAGTTATGACAACAAAATTCGTTTGATATCGTCAGTTGCGTAGTGAGAGTGTTCTTCGTCTAAGGGCAAAGCCAGAGATGATTATTCCCCAAAATCATTTACATATATTCCAAAAAAAGCTTTACATGTACAACTCAATTTTTGTTTTCGAGAAAAACGTCTGGCAAATTTGGATTGCTTCCTTAGCATAATTAAGATAAAAAACAATTAACTTGATATGAAAGTAATTATAAGAGCACGGACTGCGCATGCGTTTGGCATGGGAACAACTAATTTTTTCGGCCGAGTCCAAACTCTTTCTAAACTACCGTAAGTCAAAATCTGCTAATTTTTGAGCTACAAGCTTGAACGAGTAATACTGGAGTCGTTATCTGCGATAACCGCAGACTTATTGGAAATACAAAAACGTTTATATTTTTGTTATCTAATGCATATGGAAAACAATTAACTGGCATATTACTAACTTGATACTCTTGTTTTCATGGCTTCTAATAAATTTAAAGGCGTATTTCGTTTTGTGTTTTCCTTAACCCTAGAAAGACTAGACATTTTTTGTAGCATTGCTTACCAGCCGGGTTTATTGGACCCGTGTTGCATAAACTGCACAGAAACGCAGGACTTTCACCTGTTACAGTGAAATTTAAATATTGTGAAGCTGTTAATTTTGATAACCAAATACAATTACTAACATCTAACTGATTGACAAATAAAAAGCTTAACTGGCAAATTTATCGAGTGGAAAACATAACAATGTAACATTATCTTCGGCACTGACAGCAAACAACAGCAAAATGTTCCGTACAGACACTTTTGTGGTTTTGTTCACAGAAGGTCTTTTTTCGTTTTTCTTACTTGAACAGACGTAACGTCGTTTCTTCTGTGGAGGGCTAGATGGCATATCATTGTTATTACCCAACTGACAAGCAACGGTGCTCTAGATTGCTGATTTTCGTAACCTGCCAAATCTTTCCCCAAATCAATCAGCAAGCTCCTGCGTGTCAGCCTTGTCCTGCTTTCAAAGCACCCTAATTAAGGGAAAGGTACTCTATAAGTGCATTTAGAGCACTAACATCAATCATGTTGTAAAATATTGCCATTGGCCACCGGCGTGTCGTTCGCTTAGTGCTGTAGCTACGAACCAACTGGTCCATGGTATCTACTGCACTTTTCGCACTGTTATCGTACATAATCACCTCTGGCTTCGTTTCGCTTCCTATTTCTTCTCTTTTACTGATGTGCATCGTACTCATGAGCATGACAACTTTCCTTTTTTGGGGGGCAGCACGACACAGCCGTGCCTTCTGATTGGAAGCCATAGAGTGTTGTCTTTGCCTCTCTTTTCTTTGCTGTAACAAATCCTGGAGGAGGCTCTTTCCTATTTTTTCGAATTATTCCAACAAGAATTATAAGCCGGTCCTTCAGTGACTTCCTACCAAGCTCCAGGCCGGTAAAGAAGTTGTCGTATGTTATTTTTCTGCGGCTCTTCTTGAAAGGTTCTGGAAGATGCATCACAACCTTGCAGCCAAGGTTACTGTTTTGTAGTTTTTGTGGTTCTTTTCCTTTGTATATGTCAATCTTCCGAACATATTTTGTTGCACTGTCGCATACAGTCCATATTTTTATACCATGTTTGCCAAGTGTAAAGAGTATGTATTGGCGAAAAGGACATCGGCCACAAAAAGCTAGAAGCTGTTCATCCATGGTCAGATAAAGGCCTGGAACAAATGTATCAAGAAGTGTATCATTCCACATCATAAATACCTTTTGAATTGGTTGAAGTTTGTCAGGTGCTCTAGCTCGCCGGGCTTCATTGAACCTCGTAACTCTGACTATTTCCTGGAACCGAGTACAGCTTATTATTTGGTTGAATATTGGCCTACCATCCCTCAAAAACCATAACCGGGAAATACTTTTGTGGTTGAATTGGTAAACCCTTATTAGAAGGACACCAATCAATTCTGTCAGCTCTGTGACTATCATGTCTTTCCATCTGCATGCTAAAGTTTGCCTTTCTTTTTTGTTTGCCCACTTGCAGATTTCCTCGAGAAAATTTGTTCGAAACAATAAAAACGAACTGATAAAGCAGATGAACAAAATTTAAAAGCACGCCTGATTGGTCCCCTGTTTTCACGAACAACATTCCTGGCACTGGTTATACCTTGGCTCGAGGTAATAGATGCTATTGACCAACTTTTTTTACCATCACATGATTTCAGAGCAGATGCATCAGCAGGAAGACCTCCGGCACCTGCACCATCAAAGCTGCTGTCATAATCCTTTCTGAATCAGAAAGCACCATGTGGACTTTACCATCATCATCTGAAGGACTGCAAGATCTATCGTTTTCACCACTTCATCTACATCTTCACATAGTATCTCTCTTATTTTGTCATCTCTCAAAAGTGTCCTTTCCGTTGCCCCCTCTAAGAAAAGTTTCTACAGCTCAATTATATTCAGAAAATACACTGCGAAACAGCAAGTAAAAATGGTAAATTTAGAAAGTTCTGTTTTGAAGATACGAGGTGCATTCAATAAGTTTCCAGACTTTTTTGGTATGGACACTTTTATTAACCGTACACACAAAAAACTCTAGTCTCCTTCAAAGTATTCTCCTCCGACATCAATGCACTTGTTGTACCGTTCCAACAACTTCTGGAAAGCCCCCTGGAAGTCTTCTTGTGTGAGCGTGTTTAGGACCCTCGTCACAGCCTCTTTCATGTCCTCAATTGTGGAATAACGATTGCCTCTGAGGTTTTCCTTGAGCTTTGGGAATAGCCAAAAGTCGCAGGGAGCAAGGTCCGGGCTGTAGGGAGGATGGGGAACCGTCTTGATGCCCATCTGGGTCAAATAGTGTGTGACGAGGATGGAGTTGTGGACTGGGGCATTGTCCTTGTGGAAATGCCACTGACCTGATTCGAAGAGTTCTGGCCTCTTCCGACGGAATCTCTTCCTGAACTCCCTTAAAACTTCAATATAGTACTCCTTGTTGACTGTGATTCCAGTGGGAACCCAGTGAATGTAGATTATGCCCATGCTGTCAAAAAAAGGGATCATCATGAGTTTCTGGGTGGACTTGCTCTGTCTGGCCTTCTTGGGACTGGGAGATCCAGCATGCTTCCACTGGGAACTCTGTCTCTTGGTCTCTGGGTCATAACAATAGATCCAACTTTCATCGCAGGTTACCAGGGCATCAAGAACTTGGGGATCCGAATTAATGAGCTCGACCATCTCCTTGCTGTCATTGCAACGTCTTTCTCTCTGATCTTCCCGGAGCACTCTTGGGACGAACTTCGCGCAAATCTTCCGCATCTTCAGTTCCTCACGAATGATTATGTGTACAGCTCCCACACTGACATTAAACTGTGCGTTTAGTGTCTCTATAGAAACACGACGGTCCCTATTCATAAAATCGTTTATTTGACCAATCATCTCTGATGTTCTGACTTTCCTACTGCTCCCACATCTCTCATCATCCCTCAAGGACTCCCTGCCTTCCTTGAATCTCTTGTGCCAATGAAAAACTGATGATCGATTCATGCAAGATGGTCCATAAGCAGTCTGAAGCATACCATACGTTTCCGTGGCAGTTTTTCCAAGTTTAAAACAGAACTTGATCGCATATCGTTCTTCTAATGTGTCCTCACGTCCAGATTGCATTTTTGAAATTCACCAGCTATGACAATCAGGATTTAGTAAGGTGTACTCTAATTCCTACTGTAGCTATAAATTTGCACCTAAACAAGAAAAAATTGGTCAATCATCTAATAAGGAGTATAGTAACAACATACTGAAATATCTCGAGTTTACGGCAATTATAAATGCCTGTACAAAAAAAGTCTGGAAACTTATTGAATGCACCTCGTAAGTACAATCTTCAAAACAACAAAGCAAAAGAAATTCGCTTCAAACGAAGGAATTTGAACACCGAGTTGACCTATTCAGAGCCCAGCTGAAAAGATATACCGTACGTTGGTTGTAATCCAGATAACACCATTACAAAACATCCAAGCCAGCCACAAATAACTCAAAGTAACGATTTCCGTCAAAACATGACGTCGGCAGCAGAACTTGTAAACTTATTATAAGCAAGTTATAAAATGATACACGGGTTCATTGTACCCGGCTGGTACCAGATGTTAGAATATGTCCTTGCTCCAAAAATGCATTGCCCACAAGATTAAGGTTAACATCAAAACAAACCTTGTTGGTAGGTAGGAAAGTCACTAAAGCTTTGAATACCACATCACACGGGCAAAAATTTGTTCTACTTCAAAATTAGTTGTCGGGTCCAATGGACCCGTCTGGTCGTTCTAGGGTTAAAGTGTAATTCGCTTGACTGCTGTACAATAGGTCGCGCATAGGTTTGTCTCGTGGTAAAGCCGACGTAGGCCAACGTTGCACATTGCAAGGCTATTTCGTGGTCGTACCGACGGTAAGTCGACGTCGTACATACGAAGTTTTATGGTCTAGCCGACGTCGGCGTTGGTCGTTTGTTGACGTTGGAACGACGAGCAAATTGTTGTTGGCTCGCCAATTCGAGATGCGCTGACGTCATTTTGACGCTACATTACTGGATGGGAAGCATCAATTCAGCTATTGTGACTTATGATAACTATCTCCTCATCTTCTCAAGAAACAACTAGATTGACACATACGCAGAGGTGGCCAGTAACGAAGTAGTTCTCCTCAAATAGATATTTTATTAACGAGCTACTTACTTCAATAGTTTCATTTTTTAATACTTTAACTTGGTAAATTACTTGGGCAGAAACACTACTTGAATAGCTGCAACTTTTAGTGAGGTAGATGTCAAGAACTAACTTCTGTTAACTTTGAATGAGATTTGGAACAACTTTAAATTTGTATTTTCTAAAAATTTTTGGTTGAAGTGAGTCATTTTTGGATCGAATTTTGAAAACCTAGAGTTGATTTTATTTTGGGTGGAGCGAAGAATATAGGACAATTCTTCCTTCCCCAAACGGAATGACAGCAGCAAAACATGCAGAAATCAAGACCTCGTGTCTGTTTGAATATGAAAATGGGCAAAAAAGTCTTCACGTCTACATGGAGACCAAATTTTTTGCAAAATAAACTCGATTTCAAAATGTTGATCTTCAAAAGAAAGGTCTTCAACTTGACATAATGCTCTGCCTTTCACCAAATTTATTTTTAAATTTGCCGCTGCTACTTTTCAAATTAACTTAGCAAGCTGCATCATTTGCTACCAGTGAGACGTGTTGCCATAAAATATTTTGATTTGGAGAAATGGTTAGCTTCAAAATTACATTCAAATTGTGTGTTATTTAAATGTACTGGGTCACCTTAATCCTAGCCTGGATCAAGCAACCCAAGGTAAATGAACCTGAGTCATTTAAAAATCTTTTGAAGGTAATTTATTCGTTTGCGATCGATATCCGATTCTTGTAAATTTACCAAAACAGAAAACACTGCAAAGTACTATTTCTGTTTCGCTAAATTTGAAACAACGGGATCATCTCAAAAAGTCTTTGCTAATGACTCACGGCTTCTCTATTTTAGGCTGCCTTGATTCAGGCTATCGTTTTTGTGACTTAAAACGTTTACATTTACGTTTTAGTTTTTGTGTAGTGCCTCAAGTCACTACTTTGAAGCGTTATTTGAGTCACAGCTATACATAGTTTTGAATAGAAAACGGAAAAAGAAACGCAGTGTTATGAGGCCAATACCATAAATTTCATCGGTGTTATCCAGGCTCAATGTAGCTCTTATAGGCATCTTATCTATTTACTTATATGAAACCTGAAAACAGCTGAACACTTAATATCCTTGAGATCCAATAAAGAAATACACTTAATATTAATGCAAGAGGCTAGCGATGCACATAGCGAACTGCAGACAGTGACACTGTTTCGACCTATCAGGTCTCTTCAGTGCAGTTTCTTAATACTTAATATACTTAATATAATACACTTAATATAATATACTTAATATAATAATAATAATACACTTAATATCATTTACAAAATATATAGGTTGCTAGTTGCTAGGTAGCAATTTTAAGGCGATCTCCTGCTAAGAGGAATCTGCCTCCAGCATCACAGTAAGGTAAAATAGAAAATTTTGCTCAAAAACAATGACCGACATCATACGGTACAATACAGCGATTTATTACATCATATCAATTACCGGCGACCGGTTTCGGTCTTGTTGGGTCTTAACAGGCGGGTGTAAAAAACACTCAATAATAAAAATGCTAAAAAAGAACAAATTTGTAATTGGGTGCAAAAAAAGAACCATTACAAAATAATATGAGACCTGCCAGTTTACTAATTAAACGTGTAATATTAGTAGAAGTTTTACTTCGGAAGTTGTAAATCCTAATTAATGCTTAGACTCATGGACTAACCGTTACAACTACAGGTGGTAATTACTTCAATTACCTCAATACCGCCCAAATCTTGTACAATTCACAATACCGGTACCCGAAGATTAGCTGTAATTAGAACTGAATCAGCGACTGAAGTTTGCCCAGTAGCTTGCAATTGCACAACTTTGACCGACTTAAACCTGCCAAAATAATTTGTATTAAACAACGTATTTTTCTTATTGGTTTGCAAGCTATTTTATAAAACTGCGAGACATAAAGTTGGAATGACATCATACAAAATTAAGATCTGGGCTAACTGGGATCAGGTGTGTGCTCAAAGCTAACATATCAAAATCTTCAAAAATTTAAACATAAATTTTTAACATGCGTTTTGATGTTTTGGAAAGATTTCATGAATTAATTCTTCAAATTTTAATAAATCACGGAAATGGTTTTGGAGAGCAGTGGTTAATTATCTTGGCCAGAAATATTCCTTGAAGCAGAAAGCAAAATTTTGAAATCAATTCAAAATCTACGTCAAGGATTAAATCACGTTTTTAATTAAGTCCACCAAATTTTTCCATGATTAATTCTTGCACAAAAACATTAATTGAAAATAAAATTTGATGGGTAAGAGTTGATGTGCTTTTGCAGAAATTGAAAGAAAGGCGGAATTCAAGATCTAAAATGTGAAATCCCTTAAAAATTCAAAAAGATTATTTGAGACTGCGGTTGGTTTTTGAAACTTGTATAGACGATTTGTGAGTTTCAATTTATTCTAGCTAGCAATCAATGCTAACGATGATAGCAAAACTTTCTTTATTTTGGGAAAAAAACGGAATGTCAACAGATTTCGACAGCTGAAATTATGAAATAATTCAAAAATTTGACAGTTCATTTTTTGTTGAAACTATAGCTGATGGATTATTTGCTACAACAAATCAAGTCATTTTTATTTAGCAAACAATTCTGTAAAGTTGACTTAAGTCATGGATGAACAAGCTTCACTGTATAGAGCATCGAAGTGCAAGCTGTCACTTTAACATCCAAAATAAAAAGGTTTAAAAAGTTTTTTTATTAATATTTTTATAGGTATTGCAATAAATTTGTATTGTAAAGTTTTTCTGACAGTGTTTCTGCAAAGCTTTATAAAAACCCCTCCGAATGTTTTACAAAAGTTTTATTAGGTAGCACATTGACACAGAGTCATAAAATACGACTCGACATGAAAGACAAAATTGGAAAATAAGTTTTTTGTTTTGATTTTAATCAATTTACCAATATCATACGATCAAAAAATAAATGTTTAACGTAAACAACTATTCATTATTAATCCAAATTTTTTGATTTTTTTTCTAACTTTATGTTTTTGGAAAAACGTTGACAGCGCAGGCCATTTCTGTACAAAAAAGTAATTTGTTTAAAAGCTATCAATAATTCTTGAAATGATGTTCGTTAAATTGTTTGTGGTGTAGATGCAACTTCTTACTATCAATGACTCATTTTACATAAATAGCTCTCCTCTTAAAAAAATTGATAAAATTTTAAAGCCCATTTTACACAACTGAGCCAAAAATTTGGCCCAAAACTTTGGAATTTTTTTTAATGCACTGACGAAGTAAGCATTTTATGAAAGACCGAAAAATTGAATAAAAAACGTAAAGTCATGGAAATATTGAACATTTCTTTCGACGCCAATAACTTAAAAAAGACTTATCTTTAGGTGCATGCATAGATTTACCTGATTATATCAAGAACGATCCATTGTGTATGTTTCTGGGGACAGTAACTTGTCCTTTTTTTGATGTCTAGTTGATAGACATTGGTTAAACGAGATGCCAAAATTTTCTCACAAGTATATATTTTTTGATTTCAACATTGCTTGTAGTAATTTTATAGGTGTGACTTTATGTAAACTTGGAAGATTTTTTCAAACTCAGTTTCATTTCTTGTGCATTGCAGTGAGATGTAGCCAAATTAATTCAACATTTCCAGGAGTCATATGCTGGAACATTACAATTAAGCGTTGAGAAAAAACCTCTTTAAGTCTGGTTGTCAATTTCAAACGTTAATATTATGTTTTTATATCTATTTATTGTGGTAAGCTTTAGGATTAAGGCAAAAATAATCAACGCCAAAATAAATCATGTCAACTACAGTTTGTGAACTTTTTATATAACCTGACAACAATATTTGAAAATGAACGCAAGAAATTGTTATTTGTCTTGCCCAAAACAATAGATTTTACATCTCTTATGTCTATTTTGATGTTGAGATTGATTTTTGTCAGGAAAACCTACCAAAAACAGCCCTAAACTAATCATTAATCCCGCCAAGTTTCTTCAAGTTGTTGGTATTGCTACAAGCATCTGGGATTTTAGGAAAAGATATGCTTCGCTAGAAACAAAAATTGTAAAAACTTTGCGGTCAGTGAGTGTACCATGTGCTCTTTAAAGGGCACAACACATGGAGTTGCTGATCACGCTTCAAATTTAACTGAAAATTCATTTTTAATGAAGATTGATTTTCAATAAAGTTTGATTTTTGATCGATTTTTGATGAAGATTGATTTTTAATAAAGTTTGGTTTTTGATCGATTTTTAATGAAGATTGATTTTTAGTAAAATTTGATTTTTGATCAATTCTTAATGAAGATTGATTTTTGATGAAGTTTGATTTTTGATCGATTTTTAATGAAGATTGATTTTAATTTTTTAATGACGCACTTGATCTTGTTCATAGAATATTTAAAACCAAAAATTTATCACAGACAAAAATTATCATTTAATATCACATTATTAACTTGGAAATGATCATGTTTCGTTAAAACTGTTTATTATTCTGGTTAAAAGTCGACATACTACATTTGACATCACAAAAACAAACGAAAAAGCACTAATTGTTGTTTCTAAAATTTTGCTAAAATCTTTCTCGTATTTGTACTGAGCCTACTCGTACTGCTGAAAAGGCATTGCATGAAACGAGACACACGACTTAAGATAAAAATTATATAATGTAGGCACGAATAAAAGGTTTTTGTGAACATACCTGATACAGCACAATAGCAATGATACAAAAACAAACAATTACAGAAATGAAGTTGGCTCTAGGCCAGTGATTCTCGACATTTTTCTATTGCGGCACACTTTTAACAATTTCAGAATTTGGCGGCACACATAGAAACAGATAAGTTTAAAAATTATTTACTTACCTAATAAAAATTATTACTTAACAATATTAACATAATTATATATCTAAAACTTGGCGGCACACTTTGATGATTTCGCGGCACACAAAAGTGCCGCGGCACAGTGGTTGAGATTACTGCTCTAGGCCGATGTGCTTGGCCACAATCGGATTCCGAAATTTCTGAGGAGAAGAAAATGTTTTGAGAACAAATCTTCTGTTAATTTGTTAAGTTGTTTTTATGTAAAAGAAGGTCTCCCATTTTATTTCCAGCCCGCGACAAAACAAAACTAACTGAGTGGTGCAGTGTCCCACAAGATTGTCGAAAATTTTCTCAGGCCTCTGCCTACTCATGGCGAATTTTAAGTCATCACAGATACCACTAGCAAATAAAATGGCAAAACTAAATGTTATAATACAGGAATGTGCAACTTGCGGCCTTAGGACCAAATACGGCCCGCGATGTAAAATCCTATGGCCTATGGAAGGATTTCATGGCACAAAGTGGATGCCAAATTTATCAATTTAATCTTCGAAAAGTCGATCTCCAAAGCAAACAAAACCTTGAGTATTACATTTAGATAAAGGATAAGTAAAAGCTCGCTTTGAAAGCATTGATTTACAAAAAAATGGTCTTCGCGTTCTTTTTGAGTACAAAATGCAACAAACTAGTGCTTCAAAGCTAAAGCGTACAAACAGTCTCGATTGAAAATTCTGCCGGCCCCAAAATTTTTAACTAGTTTGAATTTGTCCTGCTTGCAAAAAAGCTTGCACACCCTGCTTTAGTGTATCGGTTTTACAAGAGCAGTTATTGACTGATTGTAAAAAGTAGCAAATCAGGGTAGACTACAATAATTTGCAAAGCAGAACAAAAACCTATAATCTGAACACTAGGGGGATTCTTAAAAACTTTTATTGAATATATTTGGTGCAGAGAGTTTATAGTGTTCCACTTGGGAAAAACACAACATGCAAAATAGTTTTGAAAAATCTTTACATTTAGAGTAATTCAAGCCTCTATTTACGCAGGGGTCCAAGTGGCTCAAACAGCGATATTTTGCATACCGCTTACACTGGAAACTTCATTCTTACACCAAAAGATGTGGAAAGCGTGGTTTCCTAATCAGCTTTAGACGTTTCATAGCCTCTGCTAGTCTACATTTCAAGTTAGATGTAACTAAAAATACATTTTTACCAAAATAAATATTTGAACTAGTCAAACATATTTAAGTTGCTGCACTGCAATAATATTATTGAATATATGGTTTAATAGCAACTACACACTACTCGTGCAAGCAAAAATTCGGATTAACATCAAGAAATGTCCAAAACATACCAACTAATTTGGGAGCGAAAAAGAATATTGCCCATCAACCTAGCTCCAAACAAATTTTTCAATACGCCTACGTACAAAACCAAAATTGTTTAGTGTTCATTCAGGCAGCTATTTGATGCATAAAATTTTTCTTTTGTTGTCGGAAAATATTTTTCTATGCTGCTAAACGACTTGCACGAGGTACTAGAGCCCAATTTTCTCCTTTGTCAATTCTTGTTTGCAGTACTCATCATATATGGTGTATAGTGCCACAGTGTGTTTATTATGGATATTAACCACTTTTATTTCGCACACAATTGGTTCGAGAAAGAAACGATTACCGTCACCGTCAATGCTAAACGTTACCGGAAGATTATTGAACAGTTTTATGATGACCTCAATGCAACCAGCCGTTGTAAAACATGGTTCATGCAAGACGGGGCCCAGCTCACACCGCGAAAAGCACCATTGCATATCTACACAAACTGTTTAAACTTCAAATCACTTTTCTGAAAACTGATTATGCATGGGCCGCACACAAACCTGATTTGCATCCGTTCCATTTTTTGCCGTATGAAACTATTAAAGTGTCTTTTCTTGTTGGCAAGTCTTCAACAGTAGAGGGGATAAAACATAACGTGTCTAACTATGTTCAGCCAGTTACATCTGACACACTTAGAAAGGTGGAACAAGCTTTGCCATCCGCTTCAAGGCTTGTCTCAACCGCAGTACCTTTTCATTGAAAATACAGTATAAACTACCAAATAATTCGTTAAAAAAAATGACAAGCAAAACATTGCTTAAACTTCAACGGAGCACCACGAATTTTGTTTATTTGAAATGGTATAATGTCTGCTTTTAATAGCAATTTATTTTAAGGAAATATAATTTTTATGGCTTTTCCAGAGGTCATAGAAACTATTACATTTTTATTGAAACAACTGTATTGCAATTACAAATCAAATCACGCCTTGTCTACTCATGAAAGCAAGATTTTTCAAACAGAAGCTGCAATATTTTGGACATATAATGAGGAACAAGTCATTGAAAAAGCATTGGCTCTATTGCTTGGCATAGTCACCAGAAAAAATTAGATCCCGACTCACGCTCAGATGATTGAAGCCAGTGAAGGATGACTCTGAGATGAATGTTGCTGAACTAAAAGAAGTAGTGAAAGATAGAAAGTTGTGAAAAGGGACGATTTGTATGTGTTAAAACATAAAAATAGCGTTTTAGATATTGCTGCATTTTCTGTGTTATAATACAACAGGGTTGGCCAAACTGCGGCTCTTTTGACTCATGTTGTATTTGTGTACAGTCATGTAATGTAGGGATGTGCAAGCAGCTGTGCGCAACGTTATTTGTTGGGGCCGATGAATCGCAAATTTCATGCTGTGAAAACAATGGTCTCCAAAATAAAATTGTGTAGTGGCTCTTTCAATGAAGATCTCTATCGTTTTTGGCTCTTTATTATGGCAAGTGTGGCCACCTCTGTTATATAGAATAATGTAAACTATTTCTTAACGAAAATAGTAGACCTAATTTTTCTAAATTAGATCTGCTAACTAATTCAATTTTTGTCGTGTAAAAATTTTTCTGCTAGAATTGTAATGTTGATTATTTTAACATCCCACTTGCCCAAAAACCTGATTACTTGCTCTTTTACCGTGAAACTATCTTAGTATTTGTATTTATTGCAAAGTCTTTAAACTGCAAATAGTTTTTGAATTACAAAATTACCGCTTTGTCATCAGTTATTCACATTTTTGCTAAAATGCTTGTTGTCTTTGTATTGTTAAATTTTACCTTTTTCTTTCATGAGCCAACAGCCACGTGATTTGATCGATTATAAATTAGTTGGTGGCCAAAATTCTGAGCTCATTTTTCGAGTTTGCTGTCGCGAAGTGAAGCTGTTTTTAAGGGTTGCGTCTCTACACTTAACCTGGTTAAATTTCATTTTTGCGATCGTCTCTGCTCTCGCTTTTTCAGGATGGCACTTTGATAAGACGTATGATCATTAGTTGAGAACTAAATTTGGCTGCCCCAATATCAACATTTATTTTAAATTGCATTTGAATTGTTTTTGAATAATGCTTTCAATCTAATATTTTGATAATTGTTACTACACGTTGGTAACAGGAGATTAGAGAAGATTTGGAATAGCTTCTCCGCTAGAACTAAGGCGTGACAGTCGTGGTGAACGCGGTAAATTTTTTGAGCACTCTGAGAAAGTTTAGGATTTAGCATAGCTTTTTCGAAAGTAACAATATAATGAATGAAAGTGGGAGTCGACTAAACGTATGATACACATGTCATATACTGTTGTTGAATAGAAAAATGTAATGCAGTTGTTTGCTTGGCCGTTAAGATTCTGATTCGGTCCGGTACCAAAGTTTGATGGTCAGAGCCAGTGGTGTGTGGAGATGAATTTGATGTGGAAGCTTGTGGTAGGCAGTAGGCCAACCCAACTTCGAGATGAAAACTTTTTGTTTGTAGATCAACTGTTTGAAAGCAAATTTCTGCAATTTGTTGATGTGAGAACAATTTTTGTGGAAGACGGAAGGGACTTTTAGAAGCAAATTAGTTTTTGAGGTTTTCCAACTAAACACCTTTTTTTAATAATTGACTTGATTTTTCGTGCCATAAATTCTTTAAATAACTCTTTTTAAACCAGCAGACCTACCCTTTGTGCAAATAGTTTAAAGCATGAGGCAAATTTAAGCTCTCTTTAATACAATTTGTGCATACCATCAAAAAACAAAGCACTTTTAGGCCAATTTTTTATCTTTTTTTCAACTACAAGAGATTGTGATTTGCAAGCCCAATAGACTACTTTATTTGCGTAAGGCTAGTTTAGAGTTGAGAATAACACGCTGTAAAATAGAGGCATGTGTCCAGAGTCAGGCATTTGTTTTAGGAAGACTGTCACGACACTAATAATCAGCGTTTGCTGCAAACAAATGAATTGAAACTAAGCAGAGAAACGATCCACCAATTATGGCACAATTTAAAGTTGCCCTGTATGAACACCAAAAATTGCAGTTAATTTGGGGAAATATGGCCTTATTGGCCAGTAACTACTTCAAAACGACAACAACACGGCAAAAAATAACCGCGTTTTAGCCAGATACTTAAAGACGACTATAATTCACCTAGCAAATTGGGCTATAAATTATTTATCCTAATGGTACTTACAATTCTGTGCCATATTAGACTATCAAACACTTGAATGCAAGAAACAATTTTTGCAGTAAATTTAGCTTTCTTATTTAGCTGTAACACAAAATTTTATAAATGTCTAATTGACACCAAAACATTCGGCACTAACTATTGAATTTGGCTTGCTGTATCTTAGCAAAAGCGATAAACAACGTGACAGATGTCTCAAAGCAGTCACGTCGAAATCGTGAAATACAAAGGGAAAACAGATCCAAATAAAAAAATTAGACTTAACGGCTTTTACTGAGATCTTCACTTTTACTTCAACAAGAAGATATTGCCACGTCATAAGCAACAGCAAAATCGAATGTAAGTTTTCGAAATTTGTTATATTTTAAATTTGGCATTCGATTGATATGATTGTTTTCACGGTACGATTAACATGGGTCTTTCACATCACTTTATAAATCTTCCTGGTACAACAAAAAATATTTACTGGCTGTTAATACTTCACTGGAGGCAAAACTGTATTTAGCGCATTTGACATCAAGCGTATTCCCGTATGCCTCTGCTAATTGCGTCAAAATGCAATCGCCAATATACTAAAAGTATTGTCATTAAGAATAAGTCGTGCTATGCATTGAGATAATTTGTGTTAGTGGCTCATCATCAAAGGCGGTTAGTAACAAAGTTGTGTTACTTAATAAACTACTTATGTAGGTTTTTTAGTAACGAGCTACTTACTTGAGTACAAAATACATAGGTTGCTAGTTGCTAAGCAGCTATTTTCAATGCGATCTTCTATTAAGAAGGATCTGCCTCCAGCATCACATTAAGGTAAAATAGAAAATTTTGCTCAAAAATGATCACCAACAACATACGGTACCACAAAGCAATTTATTACATCATGTCAATAACCACTGACATTGACAGCTTATTGACATGATGTAATTAATTGCTTTATGTTACCATATGATATTGATGATCATTTTTGAGCAAAATTTTCTATTTTACCTTAATGTGATGCTGGAGGCAGATCCTTCTTAATAGAAGATCGCATTGAAAATAGCTGCTTAGCAACTAACAATTTCTATATTTTGTAAGATGATAAGTCTTAACGATAATCCTACACCCCTTATTAGGGCTTACCGATAGGACTTGTTGTACATGTCATGTGTGTGTATCCTCAATTGAGACCTCCATGATATTGGTATTATTGTATTATTTGGTAGCTCCAAGTGGTTAAGAGATCCGACCAATAACATTAACGTTGATTTTTGAAAACGATCTAACACAAAGCACAAGACTTACTTGCCGTTTACTTTTGAACCAGGTTTGTTTTGACGTTATTGCTAACCGTTCAAGTGTGAACCTAAACTGATTTCGTTGTTTGAAGCTAATCATACAAGAAGTGATTTGTCATAGAAAGATCTTCAAAAGGTTACAAACTAAACGTGGTGTTTTAAGGCATAATTGGCAGTGCGCGAGTAGACCAGCTCCAAAGACGCTGGTTCGAATCCCATAAGAACCAGACACGACGCAACACACCTCCGGCAAAAATTAGTTTTATGCGTAAGTTAAAAGAGCGCCTAACTAATTTCCGTGGGTCCCAAATGACTGCACAGGGGCTTATATAATGCACGGCCGCCGAGAGGTCAATCACTTCGCCTATTCCACTCCGAGCATAGCTACCGATTCTGACAACTAGCACAGCGCACGGGTAATGACTAGTGCGTTACATAGCGCGACCCGACACCACTTAACAATCACACGCGGAGATTCTCCCACACAGTTCTTCGGCAGGGTTTGCACGATCACAGTGCTCGAGCTACCAACAGAGTCCCCGCACCACAGGAGCACACCGGAACGGGCGTTTTACCAAATGATTCATTTACCGAATGATTCATTACCTAAATTCTATTCATGTGCATGTATTAACGTATATCGTTTTGCCATCGTCTCCTTTTTTTGTCCACTGCTGTGTAATTTATTTCTATGTATGCTGATTTGGACAAAACTAAAATAAAATTGATTGATTGATTGATAAACTTGTTAACATGAAAGGTCCCAATGCTCCGGGCCTGGGTATTAAGCTTGGGAGATGCATACATAGCGAGCGATATTGCTGTATTATATTGTTTTGTATTGCATCTTTTTCTTACCTAATGGAAAATTTGTTCTTTTTTAGCATTTTATTTTTGAGTGCTTTTTCATCCGTCTGACGAGACCTAATAAAGTCAAAACCGGTAGCGGGTTCTTAACATGATGCAATAGATTGCTGTTTGGTACTGTATGATGTTGGTGATCATTTTTGAAGAAATTTTCTCTTTTATTTACTTGACTAGTTTCATTTTCTGCTACTTCTAGTATACTGAGTATATTAACTTGGAAGTAACGATAGTTAAGTAGTTATGACTTTTAATTAAGTAATTGATAAAAATTTGATTTTCGTACAATTGAAATGCACTACGCTAGCGTTAAAACAGCTTTGCATTGATGTTATATTTTGTGCAAATTCTTCATTGAGTAAGCCAATTTTGGTTCGAATTTTGAAAACGGACTGGTAGGCCAACCATTGCTTTTATGCTAGCTGACAAGGTGCACTAAATTAGTATCAGTGGATCGTTTCTCATATCTTTTGATTTTGAAAGGTCTTTAGTACCAGAAGCAAATTCAAATACTTTGTAGAGTTTTATTTTTGAACAGCTGTTTACTGGTACATAATTTTAAAATAGCCTTGAACAAAGCTTCAGAGGTCGAATTCACTGCACTCTTTTAAAACTCTTTCGCGTCCGCGATCATGATATGATGATCTTTTGTTTTAGGATTTTCCTCAAATTTTTTTCTACCAAAGTTACAAAATTAGTTTAATAAAAAATTGATTTGTGACTTTATTTCTCAACCGATTTTCATAAATGTTTTCAAAGATCGCGCTTAATTCCTCACACATCAAAAGATGTAAAATTTGTGCTTTAATTTTTTGAGTCTCTTACCCAATATAGGTTAAAAATATCAAGAACCCAGTTGCAGACGAGAAAAATTGCCAAATGTTCGGCAGATACGTTGAAAAGCCAACTATCTTGAAATCAAAGTGAGATATACATGTTTGCCAGGAAACCAAAGCCTTTACCATTGAATCTGTCTGAAAACTAGTATTTTGTTGTATCTTCTGACAAAATTTTCAGCAATATTAAAATAATTTACCTACAACATTTTTAATTATTTTAGGAGCCTCAAAACACCCCCAAAAAATTTATTTGGCAAGAAAAAAATATGCGTTGCTAAATACTTGTCTCATTTGAAGGCTTAGGAAATTTCTATTTACTGATCAAGAGTGGGTACCGTACGTCATAACAGTTCAAATCTCCCAAAATTTTTCTAACTACCCTTATCAAATCAAAATTTTTAGAAAAACTACACTCTTTAAAAAGATAAAATAAATTGCAAAAATTTAATCACTAGAGTTGTTGTTTTGTAACAAGTTTCCTAGGAGATGGACCCAAAAACATTAGTTTAAAAGCTAGCAAAAATTTGGCTTCCCTAAATCAAAATTTGCTGTATCCCTCTTGTTTCACAACAAAGAAGAGGAAGGTAAAATAGCTTTTGTTTTTTGTTTAGTGACAAAATATTCTATTCAAACTTAATATCTTCTGCATCTTTAAGAAATCTCCATTTCAAAAATACATAATGTTACGTGGTTTAGGCTAAACTCTAGCAGGTAATCACTAATCATATTTCAAGTACAAGTCCAACTAACAATATTTAGTAGCGGAGGTAATCAGATAAAATTTGCATAATCAAAAAAAATTATTTTTTATTATATTTGAATACTTCAAGAAATAGAGATTTTAACGATATATAACAATCAATGTAGAAGTATATAGATGAGTAATGCTTTGCAAACAGACTTGGGGTATTTTTCAATGATTAATTATGATTGGTTATGACAGTTTTTTGCTCTGCCACTTCGTGGACATTTTCTTTGACATGTTACGGGGGGAGCGCAGTGAGCAAATACTTTAATGTTTTCGTTTGGCTCTAGTCAAAAGTTATCGCCAGAATGCAGCAGAAACGAGTTTGCATCAATTATTTCAGTAGACAGGACCATCAAAAATGTTGTGTTTCGTCAGCCTCTGTAATCCAAGCTGCTAATAAACCAATTGCTGTGCATAGTAAACAAACTTTGTTGGTGGCATCATATGGGCTGCTTGGTTTTGATAAAATTGCTTCGAGATTGACTAAATCGTAGGACAATCTCGCTGTTTCCAACACTGAAAGTTGCTTTTTATTGTAGCCGGCAGCGCAGTCCTAATTTTTATGCAAATGCTGTCCAATTACCAAATCGCAATTACCAAATTGTAGCTACAGTCGTGGCCAAAAGTGTAGGACCACCCTTTCAAATTCTGATGAAAACACCATAACACTTATTCATTCGCTGATAAAGAAAGATATTGGCTTGATAAAGAAAGATATTGGCATGTTACGGTAAATTAATAATTCCTAGACGCACAAATCAATAGTTCAATTAAAAGTTTTCAAAAAAGTCAATATTTTGTTGGACCACCCTTGGCTTTGATTACAGCCTTCAAACGTCTTGGCATGCTCTCCATCAGATTTCGGTAATATGCCGGTGATATGTCACGCACCCACACTTCTTTTATGGCTTGTTCCAATATCTTAGCATTAGTTGGTTGCCTTTCGGAAACTTTGTTTTTCAAAATGGTCCAAAGATTCTCAATCGGATTCAGATCTGGGCTGTTTCCAGGCCAGTCCAAGATGTTAATTTTTTGGGCCTTCAGGAATTGGGTGACGATTTTGGCACGATGGCATAGAGCACCATCCTGCATAAATACACTGCATTTATGAACAGCCATATGCAATTCCAACTTGTTTTTCAATAAATCTAGGTATTTTTGACCATTTATGGTCGTTTCAGGTGGCAAAAAAAAGAGTCCAGCCGTTCCATTTATTGACATTCCCCCCCAAATCATGACACTGGGGGGGTGTTTCATGGTTTGAATGGTATATCTTTCACTGAATCTTTTTGTTGATGGTCTCCGGACGTAGCGCTTTCGATTGGTGAACTGCTGCACGGTAGATTTGTCGGAAAACAGCACTTGTTGCCACTGCTGAATTGTCCATTTCACGTGTTTCTTGGCAAACGCCAAACGCTTGCTTTTCATAGCCTGCGTTAGCCTCGGTTTATGCGCAGGTTTATGAGCTTTTAGGTCAAAATCATCAATCAAACGCCGACTTACGGTTCTTTGACTAATGTCGGTACCTTTTCCAAGCAGTGATGATCGAATCTTGCTTGCAGAACTCATTGGAGAACAAACTGCTATTTTCCAAATGGCATGGTCATCTATTGGGGTGGTTTTTCGAGGTCTACCAGATTTTTTAGCTGTTGTATAAGTTCCTGTATTCCGAAATTTTGCCATTGCGTTGTGGACAGCAGTCTTGCTTTTTTTCATTTTTTGACTAATCAATCGTTCTGAATGACCTTCTTTATGCAGAGCCACAATTTGAGCCCGCTCAACTTCCGAAAGTGGCGCATTTTTACCCATTTTCTTCAATTTTACCTCTATAACAATTTGACAATTATCAAAAAATTTTACTGAAATAAACTCTAAAACACAAAAAAACTATTAATAATGTTTGAGTAATATCTTGATTGACTAATAAAAGTGACTGCAACAAACTGGCAAATAAATATATCAAGCCATAGTTAAAAAATTTAAAAAATCCACTTTGTTACTAGGTGGCACTTTTGGCCACGACTGTAGATTAGATTTGGTGAAAAATAACATCCGAAGTTCGCTTGCTTGGCACAATTACTTACTGTAGTTTTAATTTGCTTTTGAAATCTTAGAGAAGTGTTACCGATTCATAGAAGGTTTAGGTAGATGGGGCATTTCTTGGGATCTTTTCGGAGGGATTGCATTCGGCAATGACTGGAGACATGCTGTACTTACTTGTTGTTTGTGCAGTTAAGAACTCAGGCCATTGTTGGCCCATAGCACTCTTTTTTAATCACGGGGAGCGAACTCAGGGTAATAATTTATGACGATAAAAAAAATAACTCAGATAAAAAAATAATTCATGAGCTCACGATCCATCCGCCAGTCCATTAGTGAGATTGGGCGATCACGACAAGTGGAGTGTTTGGCCCCGAAACCTGTCCTCCACGTAAAAATAGTGGCATCCTGTTAAGTGCCTTGTCCAAAGACCAAGCTAGCAACCTTTCCGACTTGGTTTTTATACCAGCTCTTTTATGACAAGCGCCGAACAGGGAAGCTGTGAACACTATTTTTGAATCAACAACAAAAATGAACCCAGGCTTACAGCCTGCCAAGCGGACTCTCTAACCGTAACACCTCCCGCCAGTTATACTCAACTGAATATCACTCTCTGGTTAGCCATTTTTGCAAAGAATTTCTATGATATTGTCCGACTGTTGTGGAGTCTGGGTTGGAAACAGACGGACAAAGCCTTGTGCATTATAGTTCAAATAAGTCTTGTCTTTCGTTTTGGGACCAAAAGGATCCCAAAGTGGGTATTGTCCGCTAAAATCAGTTTTTGAGGTACTGACGTAAACTATTTTGAGTTAGTTTTCTCAACTAAAACATCTGGGAAAAGGAGTTTGCAATCATCTACCTTTTTCAAAAGTAAAATGCAATCAAAAATGTAAAGAATTTAGTGCCAAAAGCAGTTTGTCACAGGAAAATTCCTTGTTGAAAATGGTAAAGATGTTATCAGCGCAGCGAAAACATACGACGGGTTGGCTAATTCGTCAAAACAATTTCTTTTCATGCTGTCCTACAATTATATTGGCAGGTGCAGGTAAAGAGTCCATGGCAATAACATCAATATGTTCGTCCATTGTGTTTTTGAAATTGAATTAAACTAATGTAGTAGCTGCGGTTGGAAATTCATATTTAATATTTAATTCATTGCAATGAACAAGTGACAAGGCATCGTTTTCATGACAAATACACTATGCTGTTTAAATTTACTCTGGTGCATTACTAAGCTACCTTGACCATCTCTTCCCCTCTTTAATTTCGTGTAGCGGCTTAATCATCCCCATGAACGCCGTTGAAATGTTAACTGAAATCCTTCTTTGTCACAGTACTTGGAACCACTAAACTAGCATGCTATCAGTACTTAAAATAAAAAGCAAGACTTCAAATAGCACAGGGTTGTTTTTCCAACATCGTGTGTTATTCCATAGTTTAGTGGTTCCCAAACTTTTGAAGTCACGACCCACTTTTCAAAACATCACTTTTCGAGTCCCACATAATTCTACATATAGGTTCGAAGTACTTGGAGAAAAGTACAGTGAAATAATTCAAGATGTTAATTTTCATTGAAATTTGGCAATTTTTGTTGTCTGCAAACTGGACCCTTAATCTTTTAACCCTTTTTGGGTACAAGAATCAAAGAATTGAAGCACAAATTTTACATCTTCTGATGCGTGAAGAATTAAGCGTGATCTATTGAAAATTTTATGAATATCGGATGAGAAATAAAGTCACAAATCCATTTCTAGTAAAATAGTTTTGTAACTTTGGTGGAAAAAATATTTGAGGAAAACACTGAAAACAAGATCATCTCAAGATTGGGAAATACAAAGTAAGAGATGAGCGTCAACATAAAATTGGCTTGTTGAAGTACAGAAATAAACTACATGACTTTAGTAGTAAGCCTATTACACAATTTGGTTTTCCCCTTTTGCGATTATATTTTTGACATCAAGTTCTTTGGCTGTGACTATTTGCCACGGTTCCAGCCCAGCGACAAACGAGGTCATGCCTCCACCAAATGTTTTGCACCTGATGCCAGGAGGCCTACTAAGCTACTTTGAAGGAAAAACGTTCGCTTTATGTGCATTTCACACATCGGTAATCCTATTGTTACTTTTATTTTATTTTCTTGTAAAACTTTACTTTAGTTAATGATTCGGGGGAACACCGCGTGCCTCTGTTTCAACACTGGCTTGGTTGACGTTTAGATGTATTGTCGTAACCCTAAAACATAAAACAACAAACAATGTGCTCATAAACTAATTAATAAACTAATTACTTACAAAAAAGGCGAGCCGAAATAGATCTAGAGACACGATAGATTATAAACACAAGCACTGGCTACGCAAGTCTAGATCAAATAAAAAATGTCGTTAATTGATACAAACTCTAACTAATAAAACTATAAGTGCTGTCCGAAAACTAAAATAATTCTAAACAGGTGCCCAGCTTCCTTAACAAAGAAAAAACTACTACTGAGCTAATGCAACAAAGGAGATCCAAATAGATTGCAGTGCGAAATGCGCTAGGCAAACTACGCAAACCGGATTATCACTCATTTTTGGATACCGGGCAAGCACGCAAAATCATTGAAAAAAGATTGAACAAAAGGCACGGGTAAACCAAATCAATTAACTATACCCCTAATTGTGACTTCCCTTATTCGAAATTAGAATTGGTCTTACTTGCAAACAGTTGATCATTTCAGAAATATTTATTTGTTGTTTTCTCTATGCTGGTGGAATGTGGAACTAATTCAAAGTGGTGGCTGACCTTCATAGGCGAAGCCAGAAAAAAAATTTTTAGGACAGTCAAAATCTACTTGGGGATTTTTTTGCCTCAACTTTATTTTGTAGCATTTTCTAAAGAAGTTAAACAAGATGTTGTTTTCGTTCTATCGTATGTCTTTAGTTACCGTGAAGTGTGATTCTGTATGTGCGTGTGTTTTAGCTGTTATCAAATTACTGGACGTAAAAACACAAAACTTACCACATTTGACCTCGACTTGGAGGTTTCATAAAAGAAGTAGTGTTGTCATGATGACGTAGGAGCTGAACTCTTAATCAGATTACCATATAATATTCTTCACGCTAACGTTGCTGTTTGGCATTTCGTTTTTCCTCCTTCCCTGTCTGCGCTATTCCGGAAGCGAAAACCTTGACATGAGGTTACATAAATAAGTGAAATGATACAACTTTTTGAGAAAAAACATTTTTGATTTATAAGTGGGGAGGCTTATTTTAAGGTCACTTTGGCGCTCACTTATGCTACAACTTTGAATTAGATTTTCTGGCATTTATCTTTCAGAAAAGGAACGAAAGAATATTTTTGAAATGATCGAATGTTTGTGAGTAAAACTCATCTTGATGTAAGAGTGTGAAGATTTTGATTACGGAAATAGTTAACAAAATACAAAATTTGAAAAAAATATAAACAATGGGTTTGCAACTACATGAAACTGGAGGAAGAATTTTGGTTTAAAATAGCATAATATACGTACTGGGATTAATGGCAAAACTTTCGAGGTAGGCGCGGTTATTTTCTCCCTGAGCAGAAACCATGGCAGATATATACAGCCAAGAAATTTGATTTCATGAAAATATAATTATAAAAAGTGCCTGAACCAAGTTGTGAAATATGTTTACGCTTCGCTTATTGGAAGAAATAGATAAAAAAATTTTACAGAAGGTATTTTGTTTATGAGTAGGACCAGTTTGAGTAAAAAAGTTTGATGATTAGTAGAATGATCAAGATCAGGGTCATAGAAGCTTGCCTTCTATTTGCAACAAATTTTCGTTACTGCCTTCACAAATGATGTTTGGATAAACCCGTCGCTATCGGATGAATCATCACTTTTTAACCAACATAACTAATAGGGAGCCTGCTGGTCAACGCCGGCTGAGCTCGGTAGAAGGTTTATAAATTTCTAATAATCAAAAAAAGGAAATGCAAATGTAAATATTACCCAGCTTTTGGAAGAAGTTCAGTTAAGACTGTTGTCATCAGAATTCTGCGGACTTCTAATTGAAAGCCATTGGTTTAAATAATATGTCTCTAAACTGTTTGATATTTTGCTGAACTCTTTCCTCTCAGTTTTAATAAAAACGTCTAGGCCCATCGAACATCCGTTTTCTCTTGAAAAGGAGGAGTAAACTCAACACTACGTCTATTGTTTTTATGCAAAAAGCGGTAAATACACAATGTGTCAATTGTTTGCATTTAAATTAATGTAAATTTTAACTTAAATTGTTTTTGCATTCAGTTTATTGACTCTACTTTTTTTAATTTTACTAAATTCTTTTCCAAAAAGAAGAATTGCATTCTTGCCATCCTAAAAACAGGCCCACAAAATTGTGGTTTGGTTGCACTCAACACTACTTTGCTGCTAAGCAGCTTTGAACCATCATCTTGATATTGCTATATTACTTCAGGTTTAAAATTTCAGATTTTAAACAGCGCCGAGGCCAGAATTTTTATTCGACGGTGAAATGATCAAAATAAATATTTTTGAGATTTTTTGATTAAAATGCCCACATTTTTGATGTTTAAAAGATTTTCAATTGAAAGATTATTTGAAAAGAAGTTAGGGAGAAACATGTCCTCTTTACCCTCGAATTTCTAAGGATTCTAGTTTTAGATACAGTCTTGAAGTGGCGAGATAGCACAAGATAAAACTGTCCAACAAAGCAGTTAAAACCCCAAAAATGACACTAGTAGTCAACATAAATATTTATTACTGCAAACTTTTGGGAGCAAATTCTCACTCCTTCACACAAAATAAATAGGAGACTAAAAACTGAATTTATTTTTATTTAATTCTGCTATTGTTGTTAGCTTTGAGATTTTATCTATCACTTTAAAAGTTGACAAGGCTGTACAACCTTTATGCTTCAAAACAGAATACATGTAGACAGTCACTTGTGGCTAACACAGGGATTCTCAGAACTTCTTCCTTTTAAGCAATAAGCAGAAGGAGCTGCAAAGCAGTTACGCTTTCTAAAAACGCTAATGTCTCATTGGCACTGTTTATTGTAGAATCTATATCGTATTTCCAATAAAAGTCCTAAATATTTGTAATTATAGTAAATATGTTGAATACATTTATTGTGGCAATGCTTTTGTTTGCTCCTTTGGTACTTTCCCAACAATGTCGTCAAGTGACCGTCTGCAACGAAGAATCCTCAAACTTGATGAAGGGTGATAAGGGTGATATCGGATCGCCTGGTAAGGCCGGCCCAGTTGGAAGTAGAGGTCCAAAGGGAGAAGTTGGAGGAGTTGGTGAAAAGGGAATGCAAGGGGAGTCCTGTGCTTTGGGATCTTTCGAAAGTACATTGATGAGTAAACTTGCAGGTACTGTAATTTTATTGGACCAAAAACCCTAGCTGTCAGCAAAACTTATATGCTTTGGATCTGCAAGCATTACCTGCATTTATGATTTAAAAAATACAGTGAAATTGTCATGTGTTTTTCTGTAATTTTCATTACAATTGCATTTCAAATATTTCTCCTGTAGCCTAACAAAGGCAGATGATTGGGGATGAGAAATTCCTAATCATGACGTTCTGTTTATTAAGTTACGCTCCGACACATATTTCGATGCAAAATATGTTTGATCATTGCAAAACATCAAATAATAATCTGTTTAGAGTTGGAAGATCGGTTGATTCCTGAATCTTGTCATTTGTCTTTAATTTACGGGAGACAGACACTTCGAGGAGGCGAGGAAGCTTTCTGCGAGAACGGTTGGACTGTAAGTAGGTGTTTTGGATTAGTTGATTTTGCTATAATTGATCTTCTGCTGGATAATTGCGAAGAGATTTACGAAGCATGTTTAGACCAACTACCATCAATATCCAGATGAATAAAAGTAACAGTTTTTTCTGATTTTAATCTTTTTTTTTACCATCATCTTCATAAAATATATTTTCACGTATTCGTATGGGAAGGATAAACTATTCTGCATCATGTCAATGTTTATTTGACCTCGTATTTCCGCGTGACTAAATATCATTTCTTTCGATGATTAACTTTTATTAATGTGGTCACCAGATCCTGATGTTGCTTAAGACTTGGATAGCAACTAGCGATTTTTGTTAATATTTTTGATACATTGACTGCCACACCAATGCAAAAGTTTTTTGAGGGCCAAAGTCTACTTTATGAAAATTGGGCGGCTCCCATGTTGGGAAACCGTAGTCTGTAACGTAAACTTTTGCCACCATTTTACTCCAGGAACCTTGGTTTACAGATATTTAGAAAAAATTAATGAACTGATTTATTTCTTGCCAGTATATTGGAAAAATTTAAGTAGAACTTTTGGCGTTTACCATTAAATTTTGCTTCACGATCAAGTAACTGCAATGCTTAGAGGAAAAATGAGCGAACGTTCATAATAGTTGTTCAGCAAGTATTCAATCTAATAATGTTACAAAACAGGTTTCAATTCTTTATATCCCGATCTTTCTTCAACAAAAAATATATTTTACTGAAGGAAACTAAAATAGAATTTATAGCTTCTGGGAAGACGTTGTCAAAAAAATTTGTGCATTTTTGGTTTGAAACAGCACAAATATGGGCCGTTTGATTTTTGTGAAAAAAATGATAATGACTTGAATATAACTTTAATTAGCTAATACAACCGATTTCGATTCTCGTTGATATCGATGTTCTGAAGAGATCTTGTAGATCAAGCAGGCTTATTGGCATCTGTCATGTGTTTAAATAACTGTGATTTTTTGAAAGAGGACATACTGTAAATGTTTCATTGGGCAACAAAGAAAGTAAAGTATGATCCACTTCCATAAAAATAAGGAGATATACCATGATTACCTTCTTCTCCTTTCTGACTTTATTCCCATTTTTATACATGGGATCGCCGATGGCTTAATTCCCGATTTAGGGTCGCCACAGCAGCAATCTGCATTTCCTGGCATTTTTGTTTTTACGGTCGGATGCCCTTCCTGCCACCAGCCCTCTCTTCGGAGAGAAAACTGGACAGCCTGTCTTCCACACAAAAATGGTGACGTCCCGTTAAGTGCCTTGCCCCAGGATACAACAAACAAACTTGCCGTCTTGTTCTTCACAACCTCTTTTTCAAATGCCCAGCGACCAGCAAGAAAGCTGTGGATACGATTTTTCAAAGTCTTTTGGTATGACTCGACAAGGGGAATCAACTCCAGGTCTACCGACTGCGAAGCGGATTCTCTAACTAGTCTGCCATTATGTCGGCTATATATCAAGATTACCCTTTTGCAAAAATCCTGCTTTTGTTGATCCGTAGAAAAAAACGTTCAGTGTTGCTTCGCCTGCAGATAAATGTCACAAACAAACTCTTTTTCTATGGTGATAACGCTTGATTTTTTTCTAAATACACATACAATAAAGATATTGCTATGATGTTGATTTATACTCTTTTGATTTCAAACCTTGGCCCTTGAAAATCTGCTTTGGTAAAACAGCGTCAAGAAAACAAGAAGTAGGCTAGGAAGAAAGAGTGGTTAGAATAATCGCAAAGAAACCTTGGACAAGACAGAACCTCCTATGTTGACAATTTTTACATCAACTATGATCTTTGAACTTGCTTCACTTCTAAGTCAAACTCATCTTGTTGAAACTCTGAAGTCAACATGAAAGACATTCCAAAAGATGTGCTTGAATCAAAACCACGCAGTGGAGAGCTAATAATACATAAGAAGGAAACGTGGTGTGATTGTCCCAAAACAGAAATTTACACACAATTTGAGGTTGTTAATCACAGTACATGCTTCGAGGTTAGTAAATATACAAGACGCACACAATGCCAATCCAAGCTATCTTTCCACCAATAGCAGTTAAAATGAGCCGCCGAACATCATCGATCAAAACCAGCCATCAACCAGCAACAACTAAAATCAAAATATGCCCTCAATTAGAAGACGCAGACGTGAACAACTACTGAAGAACTATTGCCAATCGACTTATAATAAAGCCAAACTAAATGTTGATTATCATTTAAATCAAATGACACCTTACTTCACCACAATTAGGCGTGAAATGACATTGAAAACTTGGCTTTAAACATTTTCTGGGTTTATTATTGGTAAACGCTTGAATCGTGTGGAAGTATAGAAATTTTAAACAAAAATTGCTTATACGTGCCTTTTAAGAGATACTGGCTGCCAAGCTTATCAACATCAATGCGACATAGCATCTATTGGCCTGCAAATCGTCTGGTAGGCTGCATTTGCTTTAAAGAGAGTATAAAAGAGAGACCAACCATTCCTCCGATGCACCGGCCCTGTATTTCATGCTTAAATAAGTTTAGCAACAAGGTAGTTGGAAAGATGAGAGTGGTTATCTGCAGCAAAAAGTGTCCCAATAAATCGCAATTGGGTAAAGACTGCTTTAATGCTCATCAAGACTAAACTTCCACAAACATTGCACTTCACACCTTACAAAAGATATTTGGCTGTTAATTATGTGAGCTAAGCGGTGTTTTTTGGAAATTTTTACATAAATTATATTCTACATGTTTTGTTTAACTCAAGGGTTTTTAACTGGGATTCATATAATATTAATGGGAATCCGCAGGTCAAGTATAATAAATTGGGGTCCACAGTGACATATTGGTGGTTCATATAGAAAACCAATTCAAAAGGGTTGTTATTACCAAAAATAAAATCTCTACTATAATTTACACCAATGATGTGCAGCCTACGGCTAGCGATGTCAAATTTGGTGACGTTGAATGGCGAAACTCTTGCTTACATCTCAGAAAAATCCGATCTCCAAAAATAAATACTTTCTCAAATGCAAAACCCATAAAATTTGTCATAAATTTTGCTTTGAAAATATTGATTTCTAAAAAAGAAGAAAAAAGTTTTCACATGTATAATTTGGCATAATGTTGATCTCCAAAAGTAAGTCTTCCCTGCCATTCGGATGGTAGCAAAAACAAACGAAGGTGAAAACTTTTCTATTCTTTCTCAAAAATCAGGCGACGAGCTTTGATGTTTATTTTTGGGGCAAATATTTGCCTACTTGTCTTTTGTTGAACAGCTATAAAATGTTTCACCATAAAAAAAGGAAGAAAAAGAGGCCTATGGGTGAAAAAAATGAAAACTAGTGGTTTAAATCAAAAATATTGACTTGTTGGCCAGAAATCAAAAGCTGGTTTTCAATTCTCCTTTTTAGAATTCTGAGGTGCTTCCATTTGTAGTAGCCACGCCTAAGTGCGTTAAACATATGGGCTATATGTTCCAACTATTTCAGCCATGGGTCCAGCAAAACATTACTGCCTTCCAAGTTTGTCAGTCAAGTACGGCAGTCGAGGTGTCAATGCTTTTGTTAACATTTTAGGCTTATTTGAAAATACTGCTGCGTAAAGGCTTAGTAGATGGGACAGAATAAAATCTTAAAATAAAGATTAAGAATAAACATCTTAAAATTTCGAAGTTTTACTAGAATCTAAATTTTAAGATATACTTCTATATTGTAAAAAGAAATCTTTAACGGGGTCTGATTTTACATGCAAGTCTGATTTTCTTAAGTGCGGTCGTTGCTTTATGATCAAAAAGCAATCAAAATCTAAACGATGAAATATAGTTGTACAGCAAATAAAGATGTATTTGTATAATTGGTGATTTGTTACAGTTCAGTTTATTCTAAGGTTTTTCAAAGACGCTTCAGTGTAGATGTCAATTTCACTCGGAACTGGGATGAATACAAGCAAGGCTTTGGTTACTTAGATGGGGACTTTTGGTTGGGTGAGTTAATGTCATTTGTAATTTTAGCGTCTTTACGCGGTGATATATCTTTTATTCGCAGCATTCCTGTTCAACGTTAAAAAGAATGAAAAAAAGGTTTTAAAAACTTGCTTTGCAGACCAAATAGTCGTTTACTGTGACTCAGTAGCGGTTTTTTACGCGCTTCACATAATATGATGTTCTTCTGCTCATCTCAACTTTGCAGTAACTGCTGTACTGTTGCAATGGGCCTGCGAAAGTATAATTGGTCATTACCAGGGCTACAAGCTCAATCTGTTGTCATTCGGGTTTACCAAGGCATCACAAGTGGTAGCTTACGTCCGAGTGCTTCATGTTAAATAATTCAACTTTAAATTCTTAGTACTGAGTATTGCGACTACAAAGCAAAATTCTTTCTGTCTGTGTGCATGTGTCTGTGAGCGTGTTTTTACTCCTCCGAAACTACTGAGTTTACAAACACCAAACTTGGTGTGTATGATTATTTCCTCGGGGGAACGTCATGTTGACGCTATAATCAAAGATATTTTTGTTAAACGTATATTTCTCAACAGAGAGAGAGGCAGTAGTTTGCTCAAACAATAGCCAGCTTCCAACTTATACACTTGTTCGTGGGTTACACATACTCCCTACCTTGAAGCAAACCGAAGACGAAAATATAAGCAGCTTTGTCATTAGACTAAAGCAATTAATCAAAGCATTATGAATTCAATTTTGTGACATCCGAATAATACTTAAACGAAATGTTGTTGACTGTGTAAGTAAGCGGCTTTAAAAGTGATTTGATTAGACAACGGATGCTAGAAACAATCGACGTTTCATGTGACCCAGCGCTTTCTGCCGCTAAACCCCTAGAATTAATCCATGACAACAGCTGCAAATACAAATGCTAAAGTGGATCTACATGTGTGATGGTTCCAGTCAGAACTTTACCCAAGATGATGACACATGGTCTTGTCTTGCCAAAAGTGCACCAGCTGCGATGACAAGACAAAATTACCTTAAGAATTGTTGCTTCTGCGGTGGCAAAATGCACACAATAACTAAAGACTGCCCTGCATTTGGCAAAATTTGTTCTTATTACATGAAGCTAAATCATTTTGAATCTATGTGCTTTGCCAAGAAGAACGGTCTCACGGCAAAAATAAATCAAACTTCGTCAACTACTTTGTCTCACAATGAATCACTACTTGGCTTAGCATCTCTAAAAATAAATAATGTGCATTTTTATAACGTGTTAATTGCTGTGAAAATTAACGACGTTTTGGCAACCACCTTATTGCGAATACTGATAACACTACAATTTTTGTGAGTGCGTGTTGTGCGCAAAGCCGCCACTTACTGGTTGCTTCGGCATCATCTAAGGCTGTGCAAATGGCTGATTATTCTAAATTGTCCTGAGCAATCAGCATGATTAAAAACACTATCACCTTGCACAATCCAATTATCAACAATATTTGCTTATTTGTATTGAAATCATCGATAAGTAATTTAATGATCTAGACTGATTTTGAAGAACGCTTCAAACCGTTTGTTTTCGTTTTGGTGATGATCAACCAGCTTTGCATCTGAACGCAGAACTTCCCGAGCTCGCAGCGTCTATAGTATCCAATGACTACAAACGTTGCTACTACCCTGTTATTTTTAAGTTCTTAAGAAAAGACGGCAACCAACTGCATAGAAGCAAAGATCTTATTTAAAAGACAATATCGACTTCACAAAAACTGAAGTTGCTCAACTGCTAGCTGAAGACAAAACTTCCAGAAGCATCACTTCATGGCAGGCTCAACATTTGTGGTGAACATGGTTGGCAGCTCGTCAAAAAGACCTATGGTTATTGACTGCTCCCTCTCTATAAATAAATTCTCGTTGCAAGATAGTTATTCATCACCTAAAACCTGCAATATTGTCAACCAGGTTTTAAAGTTTCAATTATCTGAGAAAAATCGACCTCAAGTCGGTTCATCATCGAATTTGTCTCCATCCAAAGCACAGACATTATACTGCTTACCAAATAGGCAACGAAATTTACGAGTGGAAATAATTGTTGTTTGGTGTCACTAATGCCGTATCTTGATTTCATCGCATGGCAAATGATTTAGTTCATCGCAATGGATTACGAGACCACATCTTTCCATATCTTCACAATTAAACAATCAGTGATATAACAGAAAAAGAGCACAATCACTAATTGAACTTGGTGCTAACAGCTGCCAAAAACAAAGATTTTCTGATAACGAATCAGGATAAGAGGAAGAATTATTTAGCGCATAAATAATAGAGTTTTGCAATATTACACATTTCATCAAAAGAAAGCTTAAATGTTTGTGAAATCGTTGCTTGTTTCATTTGTGAGCAAGTCCAGTATCAAAGTAGGCCAATGCTGGAAACAGTCCAAACAAGACGCTTTCAGGAGTCAGGGACTCCAGAAATTTTGGAAAAATTCAGCAGTGTTGCACAACTACATACAATGTTTTGTTTAATTGATTTTTTTTCAAAAACAGCACTTTTGATTTTGCAAAGAAAATTGGCTATATCAAAAAAACGGTACCCATTGGGCAAAGCTGGCCTAACCGACATTCTTAACCCTGACATCACTGATGGAGAGCCAGCAAACAACGTCGGCTGGGCCGGTTATTTTTAAATAGATTGATTGCTTAGTGTGCCTCTAATTCTTCGTTGATGTTTTGTTCTTCACCCATCCTTTAATTTGATGCAAAATTAGCCGCTACAATAGCATTTGTGATCTTTTTCTCTTGAAATATTAAAGGTCTTGACAAGATTCACAGCCTTACCAAAGGCCGAAGATGCAAACTGCGAGTTGATATATGGAGAACAGAAGGCATTCATTCATATGCATTGTACAGGTAACCAGCTTACAATAAACATCCTTCGCTTTTTTTCTGTGACATGTGTAAGGTTTGGCATAAGAAATTATATTATTTTATTTCAACTTTATGATTGCAACGTAACAGAAATAAGCAATTGAAATATAGAAACTTACCATAGGCAAAGTTAAGTTTTTCGCAACATAAAACTTGATATTTAATGAAGCTACAAGTGTTTTCCTTGGAGTTCAGTGCACTTTGCTAATCTTTTAGGGACTGTTGTCTAATCTTTCAGGGGCTGTTTGATCGAAAAAGAGCGGGTCAACAAAAGCTTCTGATATAATAGTCCATCAAATACAAGCGCATGTTTACGTGAGCAACAATAGTAACTTTCAGATTCTCAGATGCCTAGCAAACAGTTATGCAGAATGATGCCGCCGTTAAGTTTAAAAATTGCCTCATTGGACCACAAAACGCAGTCAATGTCCAGCTACCCTCATTCGACCATTCAAAGAAATTGCTCGAAAAATTCGACCCATTTATCCAGGTTCCCATCATCAAGGGCAAAGACAATGCGCAGAAGTACGGCCAATGGTGTCCTTGCCTTAACACACGTCTAGCGTTTGTTTGTGACTTGCCATTTCTGTGAATAGGCTTTGGAATAACTTCTGAATACTCTGTGCCGACAAGGCAACCAATTCAGTCCGATGCTCAGCCAGTATTGCTGTAACTGGCGGTATCCTCAAACCAAAATATTTCCAGCGCCCCTACCACTGGCCCCGTTAGGTTAAACTTTTTTACCAGACTTATGATTGTTAGATAGGTGGATGGTCCGGGATGAAATAGCTTTCGTAATTTTTGTTGGACATATGCCACGATCACGGCCATCCAGAACCAATTCAAAACTGCCATCTTTTGTTTTTTTGTTAATCGTGGTACTGACATATCTGATAAGTATATCCAAAATGTATACAGTATGAAAATAAACAATATATCTGAAAAAGAAATGGAAATGAAATAAAAGTTGAAGCAAATCTAAACCAAATTGCAAATGTCAGTAAACACAGCGACATCTATATCACAGTTTTTACAATTAGAATAACGGCAAATAAACTTCTAAATTGTTTCCATTCCACTGTTCAAGGATGAGAATTGACTGTTGCTCACTTTTTGTGCAAACAGACCCGTTACTACGGAAGGGGGCTCAGTTGGAGTTGCCCCTCTACAAATTTTTGATTCTATATTTGCCTTAGAGCACAATTACATTAAAAAATAAACAATCAAAAATATTTTTCAAACATATTTGATTCGTACCTTTTTATTTTAATTCTGCATTTATGCGGTTTTTTAAGTCAAGCAAAACATATTAATCTTATATCGACTGTATATTTAAATTACAATAGAACAAAAAACTTAGTTTTAACAAGAGTGCAATAAATTCGAGCACCAAATATAATGCAATTTAAAAGCAGCTCGTGTAAGAGACTGTTGTGCCTGCAGCCCAACTGATTGCTTTGCTCTGCTTATTAATTTAAAGAATAATCTGACTTTTTTGCTGTTTAGAAAGGTTTGTTCAAAGCAGGCGTTTGAAAGCATCATTTGACTTGCGAATGATGATTTATTTTTTTTGTTGCTCGATTATCATAAACTTGATCCAGGTTGCATTATAAAGAGAGAAATAAGTTTTGCAACCCTTTTGTTTGAGGCAGCTTTTTGAAGTCGTTTTATTTAAGAAAAAAGAGTAAAGAAGGTCAATAATAAAACTAAATTAAAATTTTTGGTGTGTTACTAGAGTTTACGGTGATCAGTTGGCATACTGATTTAAAGCGAGTTTACTTCAACTTTTAGCGTTAAGCTTTTTAATCTATTTGATTAAGGTTGTATTTGAATAAGGGCACCTGACAAAGCAGTACTTGTAACCGAGAAAGCTCGTCTTTATTAATTAATATACTATTTAGCCTTAAAAGTGCCCCGTGAGCTGGTTTCAGATTTATTGTACAATGTGAAAAAATAACACGCCCAACCATTCTACTTGATAAATTTCTATTTGATCTTTAGCATAAAATATCTATTTCTTTATTTAACTTAAACAGAAAAATAAACTTTGGGCCACACATGGCCCTCCTTTGCAGGTTTGAAATCAAAAAAAGCAATACTCAAAAATTAAAGCGATTAGCAAACTTGTAGAGTTAGACCGCATAATGTGTTTTATGTGGCATTCTCTCTTAGATTAAACACCATTGGAAGATTTTCACAGTTTATTGATTTAAAAAAAACTATGTACATCTAGTTTTATTCATTCTCAATCGCAGAACGAACCGTGCACGCAGCAGCGTCATGACGGTAACTACTCTTTTGCTCGCGCACAGGTAATATTACTCGCAAACAAAAAAGGGTTTTCCTCAAACTTTTTTCTACCAAAGTCACAAAATCAGTTTAACAAAAAATGGATTTGTGATTTTATTTTTTAACTGATTTTCACAAAATTTTCGAAAAATCACGCTTACCTCCTCACGCATCGGAAGATGTAAAATTTGTGCTCTAATTCTTGGATTTTCTATCCCAAAAAAGGTTAAAAAGACCAAGAGCCCAGTTGCAGATGACAAAAATTGCAAAAGTTTCAGCAGACACCTGCAAAAGCCAACTACCTTGAAATCAAATTGAGATGTGCATCTTTAGCAAGAAACCAAAGCCTTTACCATTAACATACGTAGTCTGAAAACTACCCTTTAAAGGATCTTGTGACAAAATTTCAAGCAATATATAAAAATTTATCTGTTAAAATTTTCAAATTACTAAAAAGTCTCAAAACACCGTCGAAAAAATTTCTAGAATAAGTGAAAAAAGTAGATTTGATTTGCAAAAAATATGATATGGTGCTAAATATTACTTTCATTTGAAAGCTTAGGAAATTTGCTTTCCAGCAATACATAACTGTAAATAGTTTTGGATAAGTGGTACGTGATATTTACTAATCAATAATGGGTACTGTACATCATATTAGTTCATAGCCCCCAAAAGTTTTCGACCTAACTTCACTAAACTATATTTTTTGGAAAAACTACACCCTTTAAAATAATAAAATAAATTGCAAACATTTCACCTGTAAAATCGTTGTTTTGTATCAAGTTTCTTAGGAGATAGACCTGAAGATAGGAGTTAAAAAGCTAGCAAAAGTTTGGCTTCTCTAAATCAAAATTTGCGGTATCCCCGTTGTTTCACAACAAAATAGAGGAATGTAAAAAAGCTTCTGTTTCATTTTTAGTGACAAAATATACGATTTGAACTTGTTTTCTAAATCTTGAACAATTTTTTTTCAATAGATGATGTTACGTGGTTTAGGCTAATCTTTATCGTATAAAGACTGATCATATTTTAGGCCTAAATCCAACGAACAAAATTTAATACCAGTCAACAAAAAGCTCACGGACTTTGGAAAGTTGCAAATGGAAGAAAACCTTGGCTTTCAGGTAAATTTTGACTGATATACCTTGAAAGCTTATTTCCTTAGCATCATCTAGCGACCATTTCTAAAAAAATTGGAAGAAAAATAAAATCTCCAGTTATCTTTAAGGTAAGTATACCCTAATTTCGAAGACAATTCAACATCTATGACAAAAGGGGTAATTAGCATAATTAAAAAATTTTTATTCTTTTGATGGTGGTTTAAATTTAGTTGTAATATATTGTTGAAATGGCTATTTCTTGAGAGTTTTAAATATAATAAATTTTTTTAAATGCAGATTTTATGCTAATTACTGCCCCCCCCCCCCCCCCCCCCCATAGACGTTGAGTTATCTTTGAAATTAGAGCACCCCTATTTTAAAGATAACTCCGGGTCTTATTTTTTTACCAATTTTTTAGAAATGGTTGCTAGATGATACTAAGTAATAAGGCTTTTAGGTGCATCAGTCAAAACTTATCTAAAACCCTAGATTTTCTACAATTTGCAACTTCTTGAGGCCCATGAGCTTAATGTTGATCGTTGCAAAATTTTGTTGGTTAAATTTTGATCTAAAATATGATCAGTCATTATCTGCTAGAAACTAGCCTAAACCATGCATCCTTATGTATTTTTAAAAAGAAAATTTCATCAAGATTCAAATGATACTCTTTTGTTTTATTTTCTGACAAAATTTCAAGCTAAATTATAAAAATTTGCTTGTTAACACTCTCAAATTACTTAAGGGTTTTAAAACACACCCCAAAAAAATTATCAGGTGAGTACATAAAGTAGATTTTGTATATAAAAAGTATGATATGTTGCTAGATATTGATCTCATTTGAAAGCATAAGAAATTTTACTAAGAATCAGGGCACAAATATCACATCTTCCAAAGCACGATCTTTTAAAAACTTTATGAAAATCGATTAAGAAATGAAGTCACTAATCCATTTTTTAGTAAATTGATTTTGTAAGTACAGCAGGAAACAATTTGAGAAAAGCCCTAAAACAAAAGATCATCATATGATGATCGTGGGAGCAAAAGAGTTAAGCGACATGAAGCAACAACAAATCGGTGAAATTAAATGGCAACTTGGGTTGATGCCTTTTTCTTTTGTACTTCTAGTGTCTCATAGTTCGTGCGGAACAGTATTTTCCACCTATTCCAGCTATCAGCAAGGTTCTTTGTATCAAAATTCATTAGTGTGGGTGGTTCCAATGACCCCATTTCATATTCGAGATAGATTGCACTTATTGAACAACCTAAAAAAATTAGGCTTATGGTGAATTCACGGTGCTTTCGTTATTAAGTCCACCGTTCTTTGCTAGTAGACACAGTCTTAGTCAAATGTTCTGTGCGACACCATGTTTTACCTGTCATTCTCCCTTAGAATGAACATAATTGGAAGATATTTACAGTTTGTTGATTTAAAAGAACTATGTACAGCTTTACTCATTCTCAATCGAAAAATGAAACGCACATGCAGCAGCATCATGACAATAAATTAAGCGACACTATGCGTCGCTATTTCGCTACACAGTTTCCAGTAATTGGTCCGGAGTGGAACACTAAATCCATATGTTACATAATGCTATTCTATGGTAAACCTACATAAAACAAAAAAAAGATAGTACAGTTTTACTGCTGAGTTATTTTTGAAATAATATGTAGGTGACAGCAAACACACAAGATTATCCGTTATTAATTCAAAAAAAATCTGCAAAATCCTACGTTTAGTGAATATCACTTTCAAAATCTATGGTATGACTCGAAAAGGAAATCAATCCAAATCTACCGACAGCAAAATTGACGTATACGCTCCAATCAATACGCAACAGCGCCAGTACATAAAGGATTTATAATTGATCCATCGTTAAAACGCAGCAAGAAATAACCAAGCTGTAGACGCTATGAACCCTTTGAGGGATAACGTAACATATATGTTACATGATTGTTAATTGTTATATCATTATGATGAACCAACCATTTTTCTGAAATTTATTGTAATTTTTTTGTTACCAAACAATTAACGAATTGTCTCAAATTTTTTGAATTAGAATCTTATGATCCTTAAAGGATTAAAAGTGCAAACGTATTTCAACTTATACTGCTAATGATAAAACGTTCTTTTCTGAAGCAGCAACCTTAAAAATTATGAAATAACATCAGCGTGAGATTATTCGTCGCTAGTTTTGACTTCAGTGAAGGAAGTCGCGATTCAATTTTTGATTTGGATTAATTTTATTCGAATCTAAAGAATTTTATAGCAGTTCGTGATTTTGTCACAATGCTTTCGCTACGATATTGTGCCTTTTACGACTGACAATAGACATGCGACGTGAGTGATAATAGTTAGAAGTGAGAGTCGGAGCGTTGTTTTTAATTGCGGCAAAATGACAAAAACGTAGCCTCACCTGGTTTACTGTCTTCCCCAGTCTAAGTTGACAATGGCATAGAAAACCAGAGTCAATAAATGATCAAAGTTTTCAAAAACTCCATTGCTTCTATGGGCTCTCTAGAATCACATGCCACATGATTCACTCTACTCAAACATGTTTGAATTATAAATTATAATGCCAGGAAAGGCAGATAAAAAGTGCCTTGAAAAACAATGCCATCAAACAATTGAATTAATCGTTTGCTATTTGCAAATAATGTAGTACTTGCAGTCCGTTTAAAATCGGACCTTCAACATGCGTTTTATTTGCTTTCGTCTGGTTGTGTAAAAACTGGGATAAAAGTAAGCATACAGGGAACCGAGTAATTTTACCTTTCAAACACTGATTAAAAGCACTACGCTTTACATTAATCTTGCATTACTTGAGCGGTTTTCCAACTGCTTTTTTGCCAGGTCCTGATGCATTTGTTAAATTTTCTGCAGTGACTTTATTTTGGGAAAATGTGAAAAGCGATTCCTTGGTTGATAATTAAACGAAACGCTTCTCAATGTTAAAATCTATGGATCCCTTGATAGACTCTGAGGTTTTTGCGGGCTCCTAAACATTCAATTCGTGAAGCAAATATAAGTCAAAATGCAATTTCATTTGATACAGCAAAGATTTCATTGTTAAATACTGTAATAAAGTTCATTGTTCATGCAAGTAATTCAATTGAAAAGCAAATAGTGCAATAATAGTGTTAATGCATCATAAATATTTTTTGTTCAAAGTTATTACATCTATGGTTGCAACAAAAGAAAGCAGTTTGCGATTTTTGAGATGAGATTTTTTTCAAAATATTTTTACTCTCCAATTACGCGAAGATGTGTCAGCGTATTAAGACTAGCCATGAACGTAAATGGATTTAATATCTTACTTATACAGATAAGGCAAAAGACGATGCAAAATTTTAAACATATCTCACACAGCTAAGTTTGAAAAATACTAATTTAGAAGATTCGTTTCTACAAAAGCAATCATTGGATGAAAATATTCATTTTTTTGCGCAAAATACTTTTGTTAATATCATATGTATGACCAATTACTTTTTGTTGATCAACACAGATTATTTATGACAAAATAGTTGGATTAATAAGGCAAGCTGATACATCCAAAATGTAAACTGCAGATAATCGAAAGTTAGTGGTAAAATTAAGTCAACTATCCTGGGATATCAGTGAAAACAAGTGTTGCAACTGCAACACACACACAGATTGAAAAACTTTGATGCAGCTTGACAACAAAAACACATTTTGTATTAATTTTAGTGATTTTTATGTCGAAGATGAAAGCGACAACTACAGACTTCAAGTGAGAGGATACAACGGCACAGCTGGAGACTGGCTAAGCTATCACAATGGCATGCAGTTTTCTACAACAGATCGTGATAATGACAAGTGGTCTGGGTGAGAAATAATTGTAAACTATAAAGTCTTTCATCTAAACTCTTACAGTAATACTTTTAAAATCAAGTACTTTAAAGCTTATTTGCCCAATAAATCGAACAATATTTTGTTACTAATATTACTGTCGGAGAAAAGCATGTACAAGCAACTCATATGACTGCAATGTAGTGTATTGCTTGATATTGATTCCGAGAAATCCACTACTTGTTAGAATCCACCAATTGGAGAAATCCATAAAAACGTGATATTTCCTCTTTTATTATTTTATAACAGCGACATTGTTACACAAAACGCTCGATTGTTTGATCGGGGTCACTACGGGATCATTATAAAACGATGTTAATCCCACGAACCCACTTAACTACGTTGCAGAACAAAACATTTTGCTCAAATTATTTGTAGTTGACTAAAATGTAAATTCCGCTATTTTGCAGGAATTGTGCGGCTGATCGTGGAAGAGGAGGAGGATGGTGGTATAATGCTTGTCGCTACGCAGATTTAAACGAACCACCCTCGATGTTATGGAAAGCACATACCGTTGTAAAATCGATGATGAAAGTTCGTTGTGACTAGCTTGGATACTGTTGTGCTTGCTTGCATTTATTCTTATGAAAATGTTGTGTAAATAAAATACGTAACACAAACATATCTGTTGTTATCGTAAATGTTCCAGAACATTCCAAGGTAGCTGAGAGAAAAGCAAATAATTTGTGATGTGTTGTTGAAGAAACAGCATTTTAGAGATCACCTGGGTTTTTAACAAATTGTTTTGGGAAGGAAATTAGGATGAAGCCTAATATTTATTTTAAACATTTAATTGGTAGGCGGCGTCTCCATAAAAATGTTCTTTTTAAAAAATCTCAACCTGTGTCTGTCGATCTTCCTCTATTACTTCCTAATTTCACTTTTATTTTTTGAACCATTTTAAATTGTTCTGTTTTTTTTTATAGCTGTCTGTAACGTTATAATGAAAACAGCAGTTGGCACATCTTTGATTATTATCCACTGTCGCTTTGAAAGTAAATGTAAATAATCAAACTTACCTATTACAGATATGCTGCGTGTTAAAGTAGAATGATGCACTACTGTACTAATACACCAGTGGACCAAAATCTCTGGTTTTTAGTGGCAAGTTTGAATAACTTTGTACAGTCGTGCCATGCTCCTACTCGTACTGTCGTGTAGTGCGGCAAAGTTGAAAGCAAACGTAAATAATCAAACTTATTTAGATTTAGATCATATAAATAGGCCTACAATTACGAAAAGTTTGCAAGGAGTGAGCCCACAATTTCACTGCTCATTTCTGTAAGCAAGCTACATATCAAACATTTGGCACCCTCCCACAATTTTCAATTTGTGTTCACAACTTCCCATTTGTACTCGAATGCTCTTAGTGAAATAAACGTATAAAAGTGTTTAAATTTATCGCCTGTTTCAATTGTGAGAAAGCCAAGTCATAAATTACGCATACGCTGAAAACGGTGGTCAGATTTGTAGTCACAAACTTTACAGACACTCGGGGAAAACAAAAATCAACGCTCCTACATGAAACTGCACTGCACGCTGGAAAACTTTTGCTATTTTGCTTAGAAATACCTTGGTAGTTCTAACGAGGTCAAGAATAAACATTTGAAACAAGACTTGGCTTCCAATAGCGCCTTTTCCTACGCTTAAGCGGGAACAGAGCACGTAAGGCGTAGCAGGGACTTGGGGATAGTAATATAAATATGAAAAAGAGCGTATCATGCTGTGAACAATCCTACCACTTCATATCCTATTTTTGTAACAATCGCAATCCCTTTGGCAGTACCCTCTTACTTGAATTTGTGGCTCTGCACTTATTTAAAGAAGCTATAGAAGATCGCAAAGAGGAAACTATAGCGGAGATGAGTAAATCAACGTAATGTTTTTTATTCAATTCCCATTTCAAAAACGATAGCTTTGATTTGACAATGAGAATTGGCTACAGCCAAAACATACTAACTTTTCATTAATATTTTTACAACTACCCAATGGGTCAAACCGGCACAGCTGGGGTTCTGCGAGCCACCCTGGAAAAGACGGCTAGTTTGCTGTAAAATTTTTAAATTATCTTTATTTTTATTAAATATTTTTAGTATGACGGTGAAGTACTAAATTTGTTATTTTACCAATACATCATATTACCTCATTGCATACTATATACCGGTAGATGATAATAGAATATGGTAAATTTATACGAAAATGAGAAGTATTCGTTAAAATTATTTTCTAATTTCTTCTTCCAGTCTTAACGCCTTACTTTGTGCTAAGACTATTTGTTCCAGTCTATCAACCACTATCTTTTCTTGAAACCCCACTGCATCGTTTTTGATTTTTTAAACCCCCAGATCAGGGCTACTCGACTGGCAAATCGCGCCCTAAATTGAGACCTTTTTGCTGTTAAGACTGTATCTCAAGCTTTACAATGAGTTACCATAGGTGCAGCTATGAGGGTTAAAAAGCCATCTCTTTAATGTCAAATGTCGTTGACATGTTTTCAGTGTTATTATTTTTAAACAAAATAGGAAATTTTTCCTATGCAAAGTGAAAATTCTTAACATTGACAAAAGGCATCTTTCAAAAGAGATAAATAAACAACATCATCAGCATGTAAAACAAAAAATACTTTTCTTTGGAAATTTCTCAGTGTTTAGTGCAAAAACATTGACAAAATTTGTGCAAAACCCTCTCAGACTTCATGCCCTGCGATATCGAAGATGTCATAAAAAACGATGGCTACCATACTAAATATTAGTAACAATAAAATAATATTGAAAATGTACGAAAGGTGATAAAATTTGTTGAAGTTTTTAAAAAGATGACAATGAAATTAGTCAGCATTTTACACTTTTTTCAAAAAGTTTTTAAACTTTTTGCTGCCACTGTATATTAAGAGGTTGTTTGTTCAACGCCAGCAAAGTTATGCAAGCTTGTGCACTGGCGAAAACACTTCACAACTTTGCTGCCTAATAGTGGCAATGTTTGTTGTAATAAAGCACTGTGTTATCAGTATAGGCAATTTCCAAGCGATTGCATGCATTTTGTAGACCTGAAAATACTGTAACTGTTTCAAGCAACTACTCATAAACTTTTTACTGACTGCTTACTTTTTTTTTATTTTTATTTTTTTACTTGCCATATTATCCTCTATTCACGAGAAAGCAAATTGTATCGCTATATTTTGGACGGTAAGTCCGCACTCGCTTGGGAGTTGCCATTTCCGGGTCACCTGTCTTCCACATAAAGGTGGGGCGCCCCGTTAAGCGCCTTGCCCAAGGACACAGCAAGCGAGCTTGCCGGCTTGTCCTCCACAACCTTCCATAAATGCCGAGCGCCAAGCAGGGAAGCAATAGATACCATTTTTTAAAGTCTTTTGGTATGACTCGACAAGGGTAATGAACCCAAGGTCTACCGACTGCGAAGCAGACGCTCTAACCACTACACCATCACCTCGGTCAGTACTTTGTCAGTAAAGCTGAACAATCGTTTTATCCAGCTCTTTTCTACAGGCAGCAGTTAGAATTGCAATCAATTGTCTCAGTCCATGATACAGAATCGCTTCGGTTTTAGCAATTTGCCAGTGCTATGCTTAAGCCGTTCTCTGTAAGAACAAACTTTTAGTTGAATCAAACTTTCAGTCGCAAACGAGCTTTATACATATTACTGAACATTTTTTTTTCTGTCAAATAGAATCAATAAATTAGTTGAATAGTCAAAACTCAAAACTAGTTCCAAATACGTATCTTATGTTTTTACTTACTTATTTGATTTTAAGAATGGGGTCGAAACAGTGTCACTGTTTGCAGTTCGCTCAAAGTGCATCGTTGGTTTATTGTAACTTTAACCCTTTCGCATCAGAATTGAAATCTCCTTTTTCCAATCTTTTGCTTATTTTCAATAAAGAGAAAAATTTACTAAAATATCCTAGCTAAAATTAGTTTTTTCAATTCTTAGTGACATGGAGATAATAGGGGTAATTTTGAATGCATGTTGCCCCAGATTTAGGGGGGGTGGGCAGTCTCCCAAAAATTTATTCTGCAAAGCAGTCGTCATACAAGTACATATACTATGTAATGCATTGTCATGAAGATCTTTTTCATCATCACAACTCGTTTTGTCTGAATCCCAATCATCTATTAAAATACCGTACAAAACCTCCTTTAACATTTGTCTTTTTCTCGTTTTGTCTTCCCTGAAACTGTTATTTCATTCAACAAGTCACTGCCAAGATCACAAGTAACTCAAACTATTCAAACAAATCTGTAAATAAAGTTTCTGCATTGTTATGTCAAATGCGGTACTTTATCGCTCCCTAGCGGTAATGCGATTTTTTCAAAGCACATTTAATAAAGTTATATGCCCAATCCGCACTACAATATTACCTGCAAAACAAAAAATGGTTCTCCTCAAACTTTTTTCTGCCAAATTTACGCAATCAGTTTCCTAAAACATGGATTTGTGACTTTATTTCTCATCCGATTTTCAAAAGATTTTCAAAAGATCACGCTTATTTCTTCACGCATCAGATAATCTAAAATATGTGCTTGATATCTTGAACTTTTTTATCTAACCCAAAAAGGGGTAAAAAGACCAAGAGCCTGGTTGCAGACGACAAAAGTTACAAAAGTTTTAGCAGACATTTGCAAAAGCTAACTACCTTAAAATCAAATTGAGATATCGTGTTTACCAGGAAACCAAAGCCTTTATCGCTAACACAGTCTGAAAACTACTCTTTTGTGGCATTATTTGACAAAATTTCAAGCAGTAATCAAAAAATTTACCAATTAAAACTTTATAGGGGTCTCAAAACCCTACCAAAATAATTTGTATGGTAGGTAAAAAAAAGTAGATTCGGTTTCTAAAAATATAATATGTTGCTAAATACCGGTCTCATTTGAAAGCTTAGGAATTTTGCTTTTCAGCAATACATAACTTTAAATAGTTTAGGATAAGCAGTATATGATATTTACTGATCAAAAATAGGTACTGTACGTCATATTTCAAAACCCCCAAAATTTTTCGAATTACCTTCATTAAATTAATATTTTTAGAAAAACTACATTCTTTAAAATAATAAAATAAATTGCAAATATTTGACCACTGATGTCGTCGTTTTGTGTCAAGTTTCCAAGGAAATGGAATCTAAAATATAAGTTTGAAAGCTAGCAGAAATTTGGCTTTGCTAAATCAAAGTTTGCTGTATCCCTTTGTTTCTCAACAAATGGAAGGAGTGTAAATAAGCTTCTGTTCTATTGTTAGTGACACATATTCTATTCAAACTTAATATTTTCTGAATCTTGAAAAATTTTTTTGTTAAATACATAATGTTACATGGTTTAGGCTAACCTCCAGCAGATATTGACAGATCATATTTTAAATACTAAATTTTAAAGACAAAATTTGGTACTGGTCAGCAAAAAGCTCATGGGCATCAGAAAGTTGCAAATTGTAGAAAACCTAGTCTTTTAGGTAAGTTTTGACTGATATACCTTGAAAACTTATTTTCTTAGCATCATCTAGCAACCATTTGTAAAAAAATTGTTAGAAAAATAAAATCTGTAGTGATCTTTAAGATAAGGTTGTTAAAGACAAAATCAATTCATAAAACTTTTAATTAAAATTGTTTTTCTCGCCCTGATTAAACCGCAGGACCTCTTTTATTTAAATAAACTGCTAGAGACCTATTGTTATTATTAGCGCCTTTTGTGTTGTAAACAATATTACGACAAAAGATCTATGACAGCCATTCTCTATGAAGTTTTCTTTTGTCTATTTCCACGTGCTCGAGTGAGAATTTCGTAATTTAACAGCACTATATATACCGAGGCATTCTAGTCATTTGGCATTTTTATCAAAATCAAAATACGTATGAAGTGGAATCTCTGCTATAAAGTTGAATCGTGTCGGAAAGTCGCTTACAGTCAAAAATCTGTCGCAGTATCGACGCCATTTGTATATGATCGATCGGATTTGTTGTCTCGGAATTACATTTGATTCTATCATCGAGAGTGCCTTTTGAGTTTGCGCTGTGCGCCTAAGACCTTCCCTCGAACCGTGTGACTGTGATAGCAGCAGTTATAAAGGTTACTTCAACTTTGAAGATAACTCAGCATTTATTGGGGGTGGGGGATAATTAGCATTATATCTGGATATTCAAAAAAACATTTTTTTATTATATTTAAAATCTTCAAGAAATGGAGATTTCAACGATATATAACACTTGATGTAGAATTAAACAGATGAGTAATGACTTACAAACAAACTTGGGGTATTTTATGATGATTTTTTTTTTTTTTTTATTGTAGGCACAAAAACAAGAACACAAGAATAATAACAGCGACAACGCATAATACAATGTCTAAATGTAGCTAGACCATTTCTTGTAATGAAATTCCAATTTATTATGTTTCTTAGCAATATAATGTTCTGATTTTTTTGTGGATGAAATTGCGTTAAAGTACCGGGGCATATTGGGTGTTGTATTCGAATGTTTACACCGGTAAATCAAAAATCTTGCCAATGAGAGCATGTGGTTGACTAATGGGTTATTAGCATATTGTGTGTGGAACCCAAACAGTTTATGAAAGTTATTCGAAGGAATATTAATAGGAAATCTTGCTAGAATCCAATCAAATACATCGTTCCAAAAAGCGTCAACAATTTTGCAATCACAAAATAAATGAATCAAAGTTTCCGGTTCTTCACGACAAAACGTGCATAAATTATCAGAGGCAATATCAAGAACACACAATTGTATTTTAGTAACAATTGATCTTAAGTTTAACCTAATTTGAAATGATCGTAGTTTAGTTTCGTTTGTAGCGTAGTAGTTATTTTTATATATATTTGACCAATCAATTGTATCGGATGGCAGTTGCAATGTATTACACCATTTTAGTTGTTGTTTAATAGGTTGTATTTTGACTTTGTCTCTCAAAAATTGATAAGCGGTTTTACTTGAGCTGCCCAGAGTAGTAATTTGTTCTTTGACAGTTTGTTTAAAGTCAGAAAAAGCGCATGGAGGGTTATGAGAGTTACTGTTCGTAGTCGTAATCCAAGCCATTGGAATAGCTGAAATGAGTTTAATGTATTCGATGAAGCTTGTATTATTTGGGGTCATATGAAAAGCTGATGCCACTTCATCATATGAGTATAATTCAAAGTCCGATTTAAGCAGCTGAAAAAAATCAAAAATCCCGGCTTTGCAAAATTCTTCAACAAACAATGGTTGATTTCGGTATTTTACCGCTTTATTAAACCATAAATATTTGGAATCATTGTCGATATTGCAGAAATGTTTCAAAGTTCTTAAGGTGGTAAGGGTAAAGCGTAAAAATGCCACTCTACCAATTAACATGCTATTCAACTTTATATTAGAACGCAAAATGCAGAAAAGAACATTTTCGTCAATACATCGATGTTCAAGCGACTTCCAACTGGATTGATAATTATTATCAAATAGTTTAAAAATGAAGTTATGCCTGAGAGAAAGTACATACTGTTTGATGTCAATCATTTTACCACCTCCTTCTTTCACCTCACAACAAATTTGAGAGCGACCAATTTTTTCCCACTTGGAGCCCCAAATAAATTTATACATAATTTGATTAAGTTCCTTTATGAAACTTTCTGGCAATGTTACCGGTAAATAAGTGGCTTTATACACAATTTTGGGAATGACCAGACTTTTTAGTATAGTTATTTTCCCTAACAACGTGAGACCACGAGATGACCAAATGTTTAAAAGTGTTTGCACTTCTCGCGTTATACCTGGAAAATTTTCACTGAAGAGTAAATTGTTGTCAAAGTTTGTAATTGGTATATTAACCCCCAGGTATTTGACAAGAGTTTGAGGCCAAGATAAGCCTTTATCAGAGAAAGGTTGAGACACGTTGCCTTTGCTAGATCCAACGTAAAAAGCGTTAGATTTGCTCACATTGACTTTGCAGCCTGATTTTTGCCCAAATGTATCAAGAATGTCGAAAACGTAATTAAATTGCAAAGGATTTCCATTCAAAAAAATCGCGATATCGTCTGCGAACAAAGATACTTTAAAGGTTTGTTGATTTAACTTAATGCCTTTGTATTGCCTGCTCTGACGCAGCATGATGGCTAAACACTCTATACATAAAAGAAAAATGGTCGGAGAGAGGGGATCTCCTTGCCTTACTCCCTTTTTGATTTCGAAAAGGGGGCTTAGAAAATTATTGTTTACAACACGGCATTTAGGATTTTTATACAGAATTCTTATCCAGTTAATCAAAGAATTACCAAATCCATAAGATTTTAGCATAGCAAAAATAAAAGACCAGTGTAAAGAATCAAACGCTTTATGTAGATCTACTAATAATACAGCGCCTGGCATCTTTTCGTGGTTTGCATAATCAATAATATCAAATAGTAAACGAATGTTATCGCCAATGTTTCGAGCTTTCATAAAGCCATTTTGTTCTTTTTCTATAAGGTCATTCAAACAAGGGTGTATTCTGTTGGTAATAACTTTGGATATTATTTTATAATCACAATTTAACAATGTGATTGGCCTGTAGTTGGAGGGAGACAATTTGTCTTTTCCGGGTTTAGGCAATAACGTTATTACACCCTCGTACTGGGATTTACTCAATTGGTTGGTAATTTTGGAAAAATCAAGGCATTCCATAAATAGATTCTTAATTTCAGTCCAGAAAGTTTTATAAAATTCAATGGAAAAGCCGTCAAGACCTGGGGATTTATTGTTGGCTAGTTGAAGATTGGCTTGTTGGCATTCGTTATCAGTTATAGGTTTTTCACATTCAAAAAATTTTGCCTTATTAATACTTGGTAGCGATAGTGTACGTATAAAATCTGAACAATCTTTTTCACAGCATTGTTGGTTTTCAAAATATAAGGATTCATAAAAGGTTAAGAGCTCTTTCAAAATATCTTCTTGTTTATCAATCAGTCTACCTTGGGCACTGCGTAAGGATTTGATGGATTTTTTTTCTAGATGCCATTTTTGCAAATGGAGAAAATACTTAGTATTTTTCCCCGGATTCCATCCAACGAGCTTTACTTCTTGTAGCCGCGCCTTTAGTTTTTATTTCAATTAGCTTATTAAGATCGTTTTGAGTGAGATTGATATTACAGGGTGGTCGCTAGAAAAGCGGGAAATTTGAAAATCAGATTAGATCATGAATAAAATGCGTGATTGACGTTTTCTGATTGGTTCTTTTGTTATCGAAGGGGTGTGTATTATTCATTTCATTAGTTCTGGCTTAATCATTTCTTCAATTTCTATTTTGATACCCACATCATAGACGGGAGCAGCAGGAAACAGATTTCAGAATTTCAAAGGCAGGTGATAATTCTTTTCAAAACTGAAAATCCGACTTGGGGACTGACAAAATGTCTAGCTGTGTTACCAAATTTTTTTTCAACGATTACAAAGCATCAGTTTGATAGTGTTGTAGCAACTTTGAAACGAAAAGGTCCTGAAGCAGCTGGTGCTGCTTTGAAGCTGTGACGTGACATAGACTCCATTGATGATCTGAAAACGTGCTTGGCAAGAGCTTGGAGTGATATCTCACAAGTTACCCTTCAAAACGCCACACGAGCTTGGATTTCTAGATTAAGACTTTGCAATGAAGTGCACGGACGACATTTTGAATATCTTTGAGTATAATATAACATTTGTCTTTGAAAAACTTTGAAAAAATTATTCTTTGTAAAAATAAATCGTTGATGACAAATTTCCCGCTTTTCTAGCGACCACCCTGTATTAAGGATTTCTTCCTTTTGCTTTGGACCACAGGATAATAAATTTGATTCCATGGCCTCAAGTTTTGATTCTAGTACTGATTGTTCTTTGTTGGAGGTCTTTTTCAGTAAGGAACAGTACTTAATAGTTTCCCCTCTAATTACACATTTGAGAGTTTCCCACCTGATATGAGGTGTAACATGTCCTTTGGGATTATTTTTTTCAAAATCACTGATCAGATTTTTAATGAGCGCTATATAATCATCATTTAGCAAAATAGAATTATTGATTTTCCAGTACCCTTTGCCCCATTCTTGTAGTCCTACTTTATTCGTTAATAAGGCAATTTTGTGATCTGACTTAATGCTTTGGCAGATGTTGGCTGATTGTACGTGCTGGCGCAGCCCATTTGAAGTAAGAAAAAAATCCAGCCTTGTGGCAGTGTATGGTTGTGACTGATATCTTGTAAAGCTTTTCTTAAAAGAGTTAAGCTCTCTGAAAACGTCGCATAAATCAAAAACGTTAAGATATGATTTTACTTTTTCTTTGGATAATTGATTTGAGTGAGCTGGGCCCCCGTCTTTATCTAGTTTATTGTCAAGCACTAGATTCCAATCCCGGCCTAAAACCAAATCGTGTTTTGTAAAATTTACGACTGTTGAAAAAAGGGCGTCAAAAAAAGTTGGTTCGTCCTTTGTGGGTGCATAGACATTGCCGATGACAAAGACTTTGTCGTTAAATTTAATTTCGATAAGCAGTATTCTGCCTGTTTGATCAACATATGTAGCTGTTTGTTCGTATTTAAGAGATTTTTTAACTAGTATCGCCACACCGTTACAATGATTAGTACCATGAGAATAAAAGATATCGCCTCCCCATTCACATTTCCACAACTTCTCATCTGTTTGATTGGAATGAGTTTCTTGTAGAAGAATGAAGTCAAATTTCTTCATTTTAAGAAAATGAAATATCGTTTTACGTTTGAGGTTATTCCTCAACCCATTAACATTAAAGCTTACAATTGTTAACAGCATTATTAATATAGTAGCAGTGAGGAAATAAGAAAATGCTAATTAGTGTTAACTCCAAGGTTTATGTCATGTTCAAATTCATATCCGCAAGGACATTGATAAGGGCTTTTAAGCTCTTGGTAAGTTATTCTACCACAGTTGCAGTGTACTGTGAAATGGGAACAATTAGAATTAGTACATTTGAAGTTCATTGTTTTAGGAGGCAGCTTGTTAACATTTTGACACACACAAACGATGGAATATTTTTGCACATTTTAAGCACTCAAATAAATTATTGTCGAGCTGCTGTACGGGTTGAAATAGATTGCAGCACGAAAGTCGCATCATGTCTGATTTGCAGACACAGCATTCTGTATAGCGTTCATTCATCTTGACAGAAAAGCGTTGATTTGAATCCTGTTTATCACAGCAAGGACTTACCACGTATTGTTCCTCGCCGCATTCGTCACAAGTAGTTTCGTAGAAGTTTCTTCGGTCAGAACTTGGGCATTACACGAAATGCAGGCAATCTGGCTAGTAGCTCGCCACCAATCTTGAGATAATGTGGATTGCTGAATTTGACTATCGTTTTGGTTGTTTTTTTTGGTTTGTCCGTTGTTGGTTGTATTTCAGTAGGTAAATGCTGGTCGTTGGCAAATTCAATATTACCGACTGCTTCGCTTTGATTTTCCACCTGATCCGTTTCAAGGTGGTTGGAAGTGTTGTTAAGCTGTTTACGTATTTTGATTGAGCTCGTAGTAGCTACTGAGTCAGTTTCGTTTAACTATGATTGGGAAATCTTTCTTTTCTTTGACAAGTTAACTGGTTCGGAATGTACCTTCGTTTCGGGCAAAACTGTGTTTGAATCACCTGGTTTGTTGCGTGTAAGTGCAGGAAAATCCATTGTCCGCTCCTGGCATTCTGATTGCACGTGGCCTGCTTCGCCACAGTATTTGCAAGTAATTACCTGGCCTTGATAGGTAACATATATTTCACAACCACTAACGCGAATGTAGCTTGGAATAGGGTTGCTTTGAAGTTCAGATTTTTTCATAGTGACTATTCTCATTCCTGAGCGTAAACCGTCACTATGTTTTTTATCCGTAATTTCTAAGACGGCGCCAAAATTAGCTTCCAATTCTTGTTTGATTGTTTCATTGGGCATGGGGATTGGTACCCATCCTAATAGTATGTTTATATTTATTGGGTCATAAAGCCACAGGTTGTAAATGAATTCGATATCTTTAAGTTTAGCGTACAATTCTAGAACGTTTTCCCTGGTTTTACACATTATGTCAATACTTCTGTTTTTCATCTCTGCTACTCCGATCAAATTTTCAGTTTTAAAGCTTATTTCTGATAACATTTGCAGTATTTCAACTCTTCTTAAGTTCGCTTTTTATGTTTTTATAATTTTGTTTGAGCACTGTGCATTCTCAAGCATGCAAAGCTTCTTTAACCCTTTAAGGGGCGCATTATTTTTCAATATATGTCTTTCCAGATGTAAAAAACTGTTGATTTTGCATGTTTTCTATCACTATCATAAGTAAGTTTAAAAAGTTTTTAGCATTCGATAATAAAATATGTACTTACGGTACGTTTAAATGGCTGGCTCCGAGTTCTCTTCCATTTGCTATGTGGGGGATGTGGCTTGGAGGATCTGTTTCAGCCAACTGCCTGTAGATACAGCGACAGATTAATGATTTAAATTTTTTTTCACTCTGCATTATTTTCACACTAATTCAGCAAAATTTGAATAGTTTTATTGACATACGTAAATATTCGTAGTGTGCATTACACTCTACTTCATGGGGAAGTGCAATAGTCATTATAATACAATAGTGGCGTGCACTGATCACCATCACATTGCTTATGCTTGATGAGGTACATCCTTATTCTTGAATTCTTTTAGTTTTTTGGTTCATGAAAATATTATTTACAATTTTATAAATCTCATTTTAGAATCTTCGCAATGTATGATAATCTCGGAAGCAGTCTCCCACACATAAAGGAACTTTACATTCAGGGCACCAGAGAGATAATCTTTTTCGCTTAGATCAAGGGTCGGCAACCTTTTGCACATAAAGAGCCATTTCAAACCATATTTCATAAAATAAAAATTGCTGGGAGCCGCAAAACTCTTTTCACAATAAAAGAAGAACAACACTGCAATATTTATATTTTTTTTTGTTCTAATAAAAAAAACTGTCTTATAAAAGCAGTCAATGCAATTAGATTTAGTTAATGTCATTTCTGCTCTTGCATCTCAGCGCAAAGCATCTGCATATCAGGGCTGTAAGATGTCACCTTCATCTTCACACAGGATTGTAAGCTGTCATTTGTAAGACGTGTGCGAGCTGTGTTTAATGGAGTTCATGTCAGAGAAAAGTTGCTCACGTACGTAGGTGGATCAAAAGATCGACAGGATTCCAAGTGCATACTTTTTCGTGTTTTCATGCACATTGGGGAGACCATTCCATGTTTTGAAAATCAAAAGATATTCAAATGTCTTTGTCGGCTATGTTGCCCAATTCTATTTCAAAATCAGATTGACTGACACCTTCCAATGCAATCGTATTTAGTTTGAATGAATCGATGCTGAAGAGAGAAACAGGAAAGAATAACGTCTTCTTTTCTTTCTGAACTTACAGAAACGTCTTCCTAATAAACTTTACATTGCTATGACTGCAGATTGCAAATATTCCAAATTTATTAAAATGTCACTGTGAATTTGAACTTTGATAATGTACCGACCCGATGGCGTAGTGGTTGGAGCGTTCGCTTCGTAGTGGGTAGACCTGGGGTTCATTCCCCTTGTCGAGTCTTACCAAAAGACTTTAAAAAATGGTATCCGTAGCTTTCCTGCTTGGTGTTCGGCATTTAGGGGAGGTTGTGGAGAACAAGCCGGCAAGTTCGCTTGTTTTGTCCTTGGGCAAGGCACTTTACGGGACGCCCCACCTTTATGTGGAAGACAGGTGGCCCATAAACCTCGAAAAAAGGCAACTCCCAAACGAGTGCGAACTTCCCGTCCAAAGTATAGCGATACAATTCGCTTTCTCGTGAATGGAGGATAAATATGGCAAATAAAACAAAACAAAACAATACCTCTCTGTAAATCTATGGCAAAAACTGTAAACTTTTGTTCGAATGCCAAAACATCTTCCAGCATGTGCAGGGCTGTACGTCCTCTCCCTTGAAGAGCTGTGTTTAGCGTGTTTAGGTGTGCTGTCATGTCTACTGTAAAGTGTAGCTTTTCCAGCCATTCCGCCTGTTCCGGTTGAAGATAAATAATCCCTTTGCTGTCCAAAAAGATTTTCACTTTTTTCAAACATACGACAAAGCGTTTCAACACTTTCCCTCTGGACAGCTAGCGTGCGCTCTTGTACTACAAGAGATCAGAGTACGTGCTATCCACCTGATCCAATAGCATACGGAACAGACGGTGATTTAAAGCTTTTGTAATTATTTTGCTGATAATTTGAATGACAACATTCATTACTTGTGTACATTTTGAGCAAAACGTTTGAGCACACAGTGCCTCTTGAAGTTAGATGCAATGAAAAGACAGCAGCTTTCTGTCCAAAGACTTTTGCGGTAAAGCTACCAAATCCTTTGTGCCCCTGAGGTGCTGGGTGCCGGATCAGTAGCTACTGACATCAGGTGGGTTGTATTTATGCCTTTTGCTCTTAAACATTCCAAGATAGCCTCACAGATATCTTCCCAACGCGTTTGACCTTTCAGTGGTATCAAATTAATTAATTAATTGATTGCTCTTGTTGTCCAGCAGAGTTTACATATCGGCAAAATAGCGCTATTTGTTCAATATCACTATCGTCTTTAGACTTATCACAGGCAATAGAGTACGGTACTGCGGAATTTACATCTTTTATTTGCACTTTGGTGATCTCTTATGCCATTCTGGAGGTTCTATCTTTAATAGTTTTCGGAGAGAGTGACATGTCGCAGATTTTTTGCATAATTTCACTCTAGTTTTTAAAGTCTGTGAATAAATATTCAGATATCTTAATAAATGAATTTTTTGTATATTCTCCATCAGTGATGGCTTTCCATGCTTGACTATTTTCTGAGCGGCCACAAAACTGGCAAACGTGGTTGAATTGGCAGACTTGATCCGCTTATTGAATTGACGTTTGCTTCGATCAGCGTTTCGCATTAGTTCTACAACAGCTTTTTTCTCGCATACCCTTCTGAATATTTTTGAGCAAAGGATGCTTATTATGAAAATGTCTTTCATCATTCGACTTTTTGTTGTTTGCAAATTTCTTATTTGTTTTGTTTTTTGTTTTGTTTTATTTGCCATATTTATCCTCCCTTCTCGAGAAAGCGAATTGTATCGCTATACTTTGGACGGAAAGTCCGCACTCGCTTGGGAGTTGCCTTTTTTCGAGGTTTATGGGCCACCTGTCTTCCACATAAAGGTGGGGCGTCCCGTTAAGTACTTTACCCAAGGACAAAACAAGCGAACTTGCCGGCTTGTTCTCCACAACCTCCACTAAATGCCAAACGCCAAGCAGGGAAGCTACGGATACCATTTTTTAAAGTCTTTTGGTAAGACTCGACAAGGGGAATGAACCCCAGGTCTACCGACTACGAAGTGAACGCTCCAACCACTACGCCATCGCGTCGGTTTAAGCTCATTACAGATTAAGCACACGGGTAAACCGGTCTTATCAGCAATGAAAGCAAATGAATTTGTCCACGAAGCATTGAGTGTTTTTTGTGCTTCAGACACTTTTCTTTTCTTAGATTTACTCTTAGTTGGTCAACTATTATATAAAATTATCTTTCTAAAACTAGCAGCCTAAAAATTAGTTTTTAATTGACTACATCGATGCCAAAAAAGTATAACAGTTGCTTTCTTTGTTAAACTTATTTACTGCACAGTTTTGCAGCGTGCGTCTTCTCTAACCGCTGCTAGAAACTACGTTTATAGACTATGTCATCCACTAATTCCACGTCACAATCAAAAATATCAGGGCACAATAATAGATTTTTTGAATTTTCGGCAATTTGCTAAATTAACTTTGAATGGTATTAATATCGCATTTTATTGACTAAAAAGAAGAAATAAAACAGCAGAAAGAATGAATCACAAACTTAATTAAGTGCTCGCTACAGCAGCAATAAAATTTTAATAGTTTTACACTTAAGGGTAAATTTAAGGGTATTTAACCCTTCATTTTTCAATAGCCACAAAGAGTCGCAACAAGAGGATCAAAGGGCCGCATGCGGCTCCGGTGCCGCAGGTTGCCGAGCTATGGCTTAGATGGTCATTTTTTAGTGTGGATGCATACGACACAATCTCGTAGTTTTGTACGTCCAGACTCTGACAAAGGTAAACGTTGCAAAAAATGCCTTGAGACAAAGTTACAAGCACTTAGTCTATCTAATGCTTCTGTTGCTTTGCCGGCCTGGTCTTGTAGCTACAGTGGTACCGTATTTTGCAAGAAGTTGTTAAATGACTGCTTTGCTGAATAACCGTGATGAGAATTTTTGGCCAGTCCTTTTTATGAACACATTATAAGCATTTAGCATCGACATGTCCATAAGATGAAAAAATAGCTTCTTGTATCATTTGACCGTTTGTCGTACACATTCAACGACACTAATTTGCGTATCTGTTTTATCAACTGGTTGCATGTTTTTGCTGTAATCAATAACGCAGTCTAGCTTCGTTGTAGGCTGATTTGTGACATGATGTACTTTACCTAATTCTATCATTTCTCCTATATGTTCTGTTGTAAGCATATGAACTTCTCTTTTATTATACCATTTCACAGCTAGCAATTTACCTTCTTCTTGAAGTTCACGTTCACCTTTTTGGCATAAATCCAAATAACGGAAAGTGTTTACAAACTTTCTTGACTGTTCCACATGTACCACTTTTATGAACAAGCAAATATGCAGACAAATTGGGACTGGTGTACCAATCGTCAGTATATAAAATAAGGCCTTTTTCTAAATATTTTTTCATCAACTTCTTTACAATTGCACCAGAAACACCATGAGCTTTATCTTTAGAAATGTCAATGTCAGTTCCGGTATACATCAAGAATTCTTCCAGTGTCACAGTCACATAAAACAAAGAGTTTTAAGCCACATCTATGTCTCTTTGATTGGATATATTGTTTGAATACTAATCTTCCTTTGAATAATAAATGTGACTCGTCAATTAACAACTTTTGATTTGGGTTGTACTATTCATGAAACTTTGCAACAATTTTATTGAACACATTTCTAATTTTCCAAAGTCTGTCCTCATAATTTGGTTCAATATTATCTGCAAAGTGCAGAAATCTCAGTAGCTGTCTGAATCTATTCAGAATCATATATTTTCTGAATAAAGGAGTGTCGGTTATGTTGTCCACTGTCCAATATTCAGAGATTATTAATTTCTTTACATGCTGCATAGCTAAGACAACAGCAAAAAAAGCATATGGCTCTGCAACACTTGTATGGAACTTTTTTTGCTACTTCATGAACTGTATTTTGCTCAACACAATGTTTATAATAGCTATTAGTATCATTTACGACTAAATTCACAACATCCTCATTCAAATAGGTTTGAAAATATTCAAACTCTTTTGCCTCAATAGTGAGAGGAAATGACGGGGAAATATCAATACCTTGCTCACGCACTTGAAACTGAGTTTGTTATGGTTCAAAAGAATTGTCATATTTTTTCCACAACCACTTTAGTTCACCCTCAATAACATCGTTGTCACTTTGAATTTCTTTACTATCATTATCACAATCAGAAGATTCACTACTACTGATTCGGGCATACCCCGCGTGTTCCCGTTCAAAACTCGCTTGGTTGACGTTCAATGATTTATTGACGTAACCCTAAAACATGAAATAACAAACAATATGCTCACAAACTAATTAATAAACTAACTACTTACAAAAATGACGAGCCGAAATAGATCCAGAAACACAATTGTTGCAGATAGGTTACTAATACAATCATTAGCTATACTCAAGTCTACATCAAATAGAAATGTCGTTAATTCCAATACAAACTCTAGCTAATAAAACTATAAATGCTGTCCGTAAACTAGAAATAATTTCAAGCAAGTGCCCAGCTTCCTTAACAAAAAATTTACTACTAGTGAGCTAGTGAAACAAAGAGATTCAAATAGATTGCAGTGCCACGTGGGAAAGCAAGACGAAGCAGAGCGAGATGCGCTAGGCAAACCACGCAAATCGGATTGATTACGCAGTTGTGAATGCAGGCAAGCATGCAAAATCATTAAAAAATATATAACAAAAGTCACCAGTAGACCAAATCAACTACAATCAGACAAGCTGAAAATGTATTTTTCTGTTTCTTGCAAATTTAATTTTTGTTTCGTATTACGAGAAGGGCCAGGCACGGGTTCCATAACGTTAAATTTATTTATAGAAAAATACAAAATAGTCCGTATGAAACGTTACTGAAAAATATAAAGGGGAAATCAAAACCCTTTTACAAAATAACGAGAGCGTTCAAGCCAGAGAGAAATTGGCGCACACCCACTCAAAAAATATTTGAGCAAACATTAGCAACATTTTGTCATCAGTTTATTGGCATTTTGAGCGAATAAGTGATAATTGGCATCTCTAAACAAGTCCCCAGCCATCAGCCATCAATGAGCAATAAAATCTCATAAAGCAATTTACAAACTAATAATGAAACTTAGTTATGAAGAAGCGCTTATACCGTTAGGGTGCTGCTTGCTTGAAACGAGGTGAGCGCCACGGTCAGCAAAGCAGAAAATGAGGTAACCGCCGCATAAAGGATTAATGTAATATTAATTACTAGTTTTCCATTCAAAATTTAGTGTCCATTTATTCCATACAACCTATAAGTATATCGATTCGCATAAAAACAACTTGTAATGTTAATGATTCATGAAAATTTGATGTGGTTTAGAGTATTGCTCTCAGCTGATAACCATAAAAATTACGACTTTCTCTTTATTACGTTTATATTTCTCCTTAGAGAAAATTTATCAATTTTAGTTATTTGTTTCCCCTGTGCGTTAAAACAGCCATGACTAGGCCTAAAGGCAGCTTAGTGTGGAAAGCATGTATCATTCAACTGACTAAAGTGCTAGATTTTATGGATTTAAGAACATAATGAACGATGAATTGCTGGTTTTTGGCGAGCATTTTAATGGGTACTATATATTTATTTACAGGAAAGCTTAGTTACATTGTCTCGAATAAAACTGCATACGAAAAAGTAGTAGAGATGAGCATTAAGTAAAGGCAATGCCGAAACAATCCAGACGTATTCTGCTGGATTTGTGGTGAATATATGATGGCAAAGTACCAATTCAATGTGAGAGATTTTACCAAGAGAGTTTTTGAAGCCCACTTTGACATGAAGTTATGGGACCAAGACAAGTCTTGGGCAACCCACAAGACATGAAAACATTGTACAAAAACGCTGCTCTTTTGGACCCAAAGTAAGTCGGTTCGATGCGGTTTGGGGTTCCTATGGTATGGCGTGAGCCCAAAAATCACCATGATGATTTTTATTTTTGCATGGTGGCTATGTCTGAATGGAATCAGCGAAAGAAGAAAGATTGGTATTATTCTGATATTCTTCTTCTTCACATGGAGGGGCATCCAAAAAAACAATGGAATCAGATGCTGGCCGTGGTGATATTAAGCCAGCATAGAGTTGAGTCATTCAAAATTTTCAGACTAGATAACACATTACGCTGAAGTTCCAGTTTTCACTTCTTTACCTGATCTTATTGCAGATGAAATGCTACTGAAAGTGATGGATGATAGTGATAGCAGCGACAGTAGTATTAGTAGTTCGTCCAGCATGGCTGCTGCAGCATCTTCGCTCAGTACAAAACCAAAACACTTTAGTCAAGGCCAAATGAATGACCTAGCTCGTGATTTCGGTTTATCCAAGGAATCGTCTGAAATTTTGGCATCGCGTCTTGGTGAACATGATATACTGGATTTGGGAACTAAAATTACATTCTACCGTGATAGAGATGATTCGTTTTTTACTGTGGAAGATAACTTTTTTTATTGCAACAACATCCAAGGCCTACTTTCAAAAATGGGTCTTCCAGAGTACAACCCAAATGAATGGAGATTATTTATAGACAGCTACAAACGGAGGTTGAAATGTGTGTTATTTCATAATGGCAACAAGTTTGCATGTGTTCTAATCGGACATTCCGTGATTGTTATATAAAGAACACTATCTAAATGTGAAGATGGTTTTGCAGAAACTGCACTACAGTGAGAACAACTGGGCCATATGCGTAGACTTTAAAATGGTCAATTTTTTGTTAGGACACCAAAGGGGATACACCAAACATTGTTCCTGGGACAGCAGCGCTACTGATCAACACTGGGTAAAGAAGGATTAATCGACATGACAAGATTTTGCAGTAGGCGATACAAATGTCATAAATGAATCACTGGTTAATTGCAATCGCATTATCCTGCCTCCGTTTCACATAACGTCAGATCTGATGAAATAATTTGTAAAGGCTCTTGGTAAAAAGGGTGATTGTTTCAATTATATCGCCAAAACCTTTCCTGATCTCTGCATGGAAAAACTTAAAACAGATATTTTTGATGAACCCCAAAGTCGCAAACTGATGCCAGATCAAATATTTACTGCTCATATGTCAGTGGCTGAGATGACTGCCTGGTGCTCATATGTCTCAGTAATACAAAAGTTTCTAGGTAACACAAAAACCAGCAACTACCGGAACCTTGTGGATGTGATGCTTCAAAACTTTCAAGCTCTTGGTGCAAGGATGAGCATCAAACTTTACTCTCTATTTAGCCATTTAGATTATTTTCCAGAGAATCTTGGTGATGTTAGAGAGGAATAAGAGGAGAGGTTCTATCAAGACATTAGGACGATATAAGAAAAATACCAAGGTCGTTGGGACTCTCGCATGATGGCAGATTATTGCTAGACATTGATCCGTGATTGTACTGAACAAAGCCATAGCTGGAAATCATGTAAGCAAACTTTTCTTCAGATGAACAGTTAAAATCTGATGTGACATGCTAGATGTTTTTTCAAGTCTATAAACATCCTCATGTAACTGTTTGTTACAGAGGCGGTGTTTTGCAAATGATGGACCGATACAATTCTTTGTTGAAGATTGCGCGTTTCCTATAACATGCTTTATTCATTCCGTGAATTAAGAGCTTTGCCTGTTTTGGCTTAGTAGTCATTCATGTCAGACCAATATTGATCAGTTACACTGAAAACACGTTTTATTCATTGACCAGCCCTGTATAAATGTGCATTTAAAAGTAGCCCTAATTACGATAAAAAAATAGATAAATAATTCAAAATATTTTAAAAACTAGAGCCAGTGATGATTATTAGGCAGTAGCTGCAATTGCCCGAAAGAAAACAGATATGTACTTTTAGGCTACAAAATTAATCTCACGGTTGTATGCTGTTAAACATTATCAACCTAAAAACCTGCCTCGTGGTTTTATGCTCTTCCAACAGTTTGTAAATAGTTCTTCTCTTTGTTTACCACAACCAGTAGAAATTTACTTGAATTCTAAAGAAACGGATTACGTCGCCGCGGGGCTTAGTTTTATTAACGGTTTTATTGCAGGGCGTCAAGCGTCTTGAGATATCTTTGGGTTCTGATTCATCAAAATTTATTTTTGTCCGTGCAGGTTTGATGCCCTATAAAATTTGTTAAGCAGGTTCGATTCGGGTTCATCAATGTTAAATTATAAAGGTTCTGGATTAATTTGGATTTAATTTGGGTTTGGTTTGGATCCAACCAACAACAATTTAGAGCTAAACTTTGGGTCAATTTTTTTCGACTGTTGTTCTAGTATGTTTCAATAGATTTGATGCATTTTGTTATTTTGTGCCATGTGTTTATAAGCAAATTTTGTTGTGAATTTAGTTGGATGGAAAAATAAAACAAAGCCGAACTTAAATGAAGTTTAAATGGGTTGATAACACTCAAAATTTGGGTAATAATTTATTGCCTAACGACGCAAAAGATTCAAATACAGGGTGGTCCAAAAGTAGGTGAACAGTAATCAAAATTGGCTTATACCTAAATTAGGTAAATATTAGTATAAAAAAGATCATTTTATTTTGTTGTATAGTATAGTATACATGTATAGTATTATTTATAACCAACAAATAATCTTGTTTTTACTAATATTCACCTAATTTAGGTATAAACCAATTTTGACTACTGTCCACCTTATTTTGGACCACCCTGTATATAGCAGTCTACTTTTAAATAATCACATTCAAAGCAGAAAATTTGTTAACACGAAATTAATCAGAACTACAAGCAAGAAATTTATTTAATAGATTTGTATAAAAGTGCGTATTTGTACTGTAGCCTTTCAAATCACACGCCGCATAAGGTGTTTTACTGCAGTTGTTAATTTGTGGGCATCGTTTTATCATCTCAGCAGTGTTAGTGTTGTGATATGATTTCTGCCAGAATTTTCCAGTCTAGCACGCAGTAGACGCATGACTCGCTTCTCTTTCAAAGATCGTCTGTCATTTTGACATAAGCTTCTGCAAATTCATTCTTTTATAATTCGGTTTGCTAACCTTATTTGGAAACCATTCGTAATTACAACACTTGCACACCAATAACCTTATTTGGCAATCATTTTATTCCAACATGTGCTTGTAGAACCCTGAATATCCCACCCTGAAACCAACACACACGGACTGGTATCTTCAATATTTGTCTCATCACCCAGTTAATCAAAAGGTTAGTGTGGCTCGTACATTATTCTCCAGAGCCAACAGTATCACATCCAATAACGAAAAAAAGATTGAAGAGTTTCATCAGATAACAAAAACCTTAAAAAATAACGGATTTCCCAGCAACAAATGTAATTTTAAGAAGTACTTGAAAAATCATAATTTTAGAAAAACAGAAAAACTGAAACGGTTTACTTTGATTCCCTACGTGCAAGGTGTCTCCGAATCTATTAGCCGAATTTTGACTCAAGTTGGTATCGGAGTGGCTTTAAAACCACATTACACGTTGTCTTCGTTGTTTCGCAAACCTAAAGATGTTATTAATTTTGAACAAAAGCGTGGTTTGGTGCATCAAATTTCTTGCCGTGATTGCAATGCTGTGTATGTAGGTGAAACAGGACGTAGTGTTAGAACCAGAAAACGGGAACATGTTGATGCGGTCAAGACTTTTAACACTAAAAAGTCAGCGCTGAGTCAACATGTTATGGAATTCGATCATAGAATAGATTGGGATAATGTCAAAATTCTGAAGTCAGAATCACATGCATACAGAGGTCGCGTTGCGTAAAGTTTTTTGATAAATCAAAAGGCTTGTTCATGTGATGTTATCAATCGCAATGATGGTGCAAATTTTCCGACTGCTTATAGTGTGTTCGTCTCCAATAAAAAATGTCTTATGTTTCTCACAACACTTTTCACTTGGCCACTCCTGTATCTGTGATGTAACAATGTTTTTGTTATTACGTGATTGCCTGCCCTGTTGATAAATAATTTTTAGTGTTTAGTAATACAGGTTGTTTTTATATTTTTATGTTGTACAGTTCGTATGTTACATTATTAACATCTACCGTTTTCTGAAGAAGCTCCCCAATAAATAAGGGGAGCGAAACGTTAAATTTGAATATTAAATTGTCGAAAGAACGAATTGATCTGGTTAAAATACCGGAATATCCTATTAACTAAGCCATCAATGACATCCTGTGTTAGGTCACAACAATCTTATTTTCTCTCATCGTAGCCTACTATATAACCATTTGAGTGATCCTCACCACGTGTTCGCCCCGTTTTCTTACTGCAGCGATTGCAAATCAACATCAAACAATTATTCTGCCCAGCACGGTAAAATAATAGAGCGACGATTTTGTGATTCGAATGTTGAATAGAAAAAACAATTTATTTGATGACGTTACGGTTATGGTTGAGGTCAGCAAAATTTATTTTTTTGTCCGATTCCGGTTCAGATCCATTTGTTTATCAAAAACGTGGTTCACGTACGGTTTGGATTCACAAGTGTCAAATTTTCGGAAATTCGGGTTAGCTTCGAGGTCAGAAAAATATAAACAGGTTATTCCGACCTTCTGTTCGGGTTCAGTTGAATGCACTGTTTCATGTAAGTATTATGCATTTTAGTTAAAAAATAATGCTGAAAAAATCTAGCGTTTGTTTCAACTTTAGCCAAGACTGATTAATTCAATGCATCTCTAAAAAAGTGTCCTTTGCCCAATTTTCTGCGTGATCTAAAATACTTGGGGAAGTTTCACAAAAACTGTTTGCCTATGCAGTCGCACCAAGGATCTTTGGGTCGACTTCATAAGCAAACATTCTGAAACTTATCGTCGTTATTCGTAGAAAATATGCACTAAATGTTAAACCGACGTAGTGATTAATTACCCTCAAATAGCATGAGCATTCGCTAGGAAAGGAAAAATGAGTATCTTCCCTCCTGGCAATTTGGTTGTATCACAGTTAAACCAAATACTGAGTAAAAGTTTGCAAAATAGGATGAACTTTGCTAAAGCATGCTCCCCCAGAAAAAGTTTTAGGAGTCATCTCTGCCCACAAAGTAAGTATATTTGATCAGTCAAAAACAAGTTTTTTTTTAATCTGCCATAAAATCAAATTAGGTTTTAATTGTATGCATGTAACGACATGAGGTACTTTTGTCCAAAAATAATCATTGGTCGTTGTTGATAGTAGGCCAAGGCTAAATCTTGTTTTTGTTAGGCATTATAGCAATCTCCATTTTGGGTAACTGGAAATTGTATGTTGTAAATGGCTGTTCATTCGTTTTTTATCTCTTGCATTCTTGAACGAAAATTTTTATTTTGTCTGATATTTGTACAACGCTTTGCAGGGCATATGTGGTTCAAATATTTATTTTGTCCGCAAAGTACGTAAGCCCACCAAAAGCACACACGTTTTCTCGGGCAAAACAACAAGTTGACACCACAATGTATAGCCTACTGTGTAATAATATATAAATATCTAAGCGGACAAAAATTTTACTACAAAAACGCTCGAGAAATAAAACGGACGAAACTCGGATAAAACATGTTGGCCTGCTATGTTAGCCTATGTATAGCCACTTAAATCAAATAACTAATGCAAAAAATCGGAAACTTGAAATTTGCTAAAAGAAACCTAATGAGGTTACACAAAAATGTAAAAATGGTGATCAAAGATAAAAAAAATCAATTAATAATGTAACTTGCATAAAAGTCAGGTACCAAATCTTACAGCTTTTTCTCTTTGGGTTTTAAAATTCTTATTGGCAGCACTGCAGGGTGTTTTTTTTTCAATTTTAAACATATGCACGTTGTTTACATTTTGTTGGCTTTAAAATTAGGAAGTGGCTGCAATGCCGACCCGGTATTTTTAGCTTTTAACCCTAAAATGCAGTTCAAGTGACTATTTAAGACTTGATTTTTGCAACATTGCAATGGCAAGTAGTTAGTGTTACTGCTTCTGAACAGCATGTTTAGAGGTTGGATTATAGTTGGGATTGGATTGTTTAAAGGATGCATTGCAGTAATTTTTTTAAAGTACATAAGTGTATGGAACATTGGTGGGGGGCCTTCAGGCCTTGGGAACTTGAAACATTAGAGAAGTGTACACCTAACCTGAATTGTTTGCTTTAACTGATAACATTCGTTGACTGGCATTTTAGGGTTTCAGTTAAGAGGCCAACCTGGCACTATAACCACTGCTTTATAATTAAAGTCGAGGTTGTGATGTTTGGCCATGACAGATTGTTGCATTGGCTTTCACTTACATTAATTTGCATTGAGTTTGTTTGAACTCTCCATGCAGGGCAACACTAAAATAAGCAAATTTATGGCATTTGATATGTATTCTTCTTGAGGCGGAAAATTCAGAAAGTATATCAGGGATGTAAAAGTCATGTGGTGGTGGAATGAAGAGGTCAAGGATACCATAACAAGAAAGAAGGTGGCATTTAAAGTGCTGTGCAGATTCCCATCAGAACAAAATAAAACTCAATACAAATGTATAAGAAATCAGACGAGAAAAATTGTGGCTAAAACTATGAGAATGGAAGCTAATCAGCAATTGAATAATTTATAACAGAATTCTAATAGTGTTTTCTACTTCCTTAGAAGAATAAAAAAGGAAGGAAAGGATGTGTAAGGAGGAAGGTGCTTGAGAGGAGGAGATGGATGATTGGGTTTTATTGAAGAAGATAGGGCAAGAATTTGGAAGAAACACATGGAAAAGATCATGAATAAAGAGAACGAATGGGACTGCATGGTGGAAACTGATTTAGTAGAAGGACCAGTAGAAAAAGTGACTCGTAATGAAATTGTGGAAGCAATTCAAAGTATGAAATCAGGAAAGGCAACTGGAACATCTGAAGTAAGTTGGAGATAATAGTTAGAAGTGGTGAAATCATGGTTAAAGTGATGATGGAACTATGCCAGGTGTATTGGATGGTAGAGGAATGCCAGATGAGTGGAAAACAAGTGTGATTGTACCTATTTTTAAAGGAAAGGGCGATGTGATGAGCTGTGGATCATACAGAGGAGTGAAACTGCTAGAACATGCCATGAAAATTGTTGAAAGGGTACTACAGTACTAGAGAGGCAAATATGAACACTAGTCAATTTAAATGAAATGCAGTTTGGATTTACGCCAGGAAAAGGAACAGTGGATGCAATATTTATTGTGAGAAGAACACAGGAGGAATATCAAAAGAAGGACAAGAAGTTGTATATGTGTTTTGTTGACATGGAAAAAGCTTTTGATAGAGTGCCAAGAAAAGTGATGGAGTAGGCCATGAGAAAGCAGGGTTTATCAGAAGTAATAGTTCGGGCAGCTATGAGCCTGTATGACGGTGCAAAGGCAAGAGCGAGGGTGGGATCTGCATATTCAGAGGAATTCGAAGTAAAAGTTGGTGTACATCAAACATCTGTGCTGTCACCACTATTGTTTGCAATAGTGGTGGATGTTATTACAGAAATGCAAGAAGGGGTGTGGTTAATGAATTGCTATATGCAGATGACCTTGTTATCATAAGTGAAGATATGGAAGACTTGAAGGAAAGGCTTTGGAATTGGAAGGATGCATTGGAAAGTAAAGGTTTGAAGGTCAACACCAAAAAAACAAAATTGATGGTAAGCGGGTCAGAAGGCAAACTATACAAAAGCAAGATAGATCCATGTGGAGTTTGTGGAAAGAGAGTCATGGCGAATTCAGTGTTGTGCTCAAAATGTGGAAGTTGGGTTCATGGCAAATGTGCAAAAATAATGAGAGTTACCGCTAGGTTGGCAATGCATTTTGTTTGCTCAAAATGTAAAGGAATAATGGAAGGGACAATAGATTTGATCAAGAAGTTGTGTGATGAAGTGGAGACAGTGAGTGGATTTTGTTACTTGGGAGACAGACTAAATGCTAGTGGTGGTTGTGAAGCTGCAGTTACACTTACAGCAAGGGTAAGAATCGGTTGGGTAAGATTCAAGGAGTGGACAACACTGCATAAAAACTGAATCACTACTTACTGCTTACGATTAGCTGGTACCTTTCAGCAGTTTACCATGTGCTCCCACTGCTCGCAATAAGAAATAAATGGTGAGTTGGAAAACATTTTTTGTGCTGCTTTGGTAAGATACCAAAGGTAAAAATGTTTCCAAGATTACAAATGTAGCCTACATGTGTTGTCTTTACATAATTTAGTTTTCCTGAAGTGGTGTTGTAGTTTAAAACAGGCCTGTTGGCATCTGTTGTACTGTAGAGCCTGTTACCTGATTACAGTGCATTTTCTGTCAGACACTAGTTTGGACAGCTCTGTTGGCAGCTGTTTCTGGACTAGTTATGAGCACGAGACGTGTTATCCCCTACCACTAAGTCATCTGAGAAGGTCTGGTTATATTTACTGTTGGTTTACATGTGACACAATAGCAACAAAAAATTGAAAATAAAATGTTATGAAAATGTTACTCTGCAGTATCAATGTAAACTGCATAACATTCACAGATTTTCATTGACTTAAACTCAGCTCCATCAGTACACCATAAATTACACCTAAGTACACCAGAAGCTACCAGCCATCTACTTTTTTAGCAAGTATAGGTGTTTTGCTATCAATGACATTTTACTCTTGTAGGCTATTTTGCCGTCACCGTGTATGTGTGTTCAAATAGCCATCATAGCTATAATTGTGGCAGTGATACTATGATGCAATGGTGATGCAGCTGTCTTGCAATGTGATGAATATGGGTTGAAATCTTCACTGGCAGGGTACTTTTGGCAAAGTCAGTTTATGCTGGAGGGGCTTGGTATGTAAATATTTAGGAGAGTGTACACTAATGGGCAGTGTATAGTGCCAAGCAGTGCCAGGGAATAGTGCCACACTGGGGATACAGTTTATTAATTTGTCATTGAAATTGACCAATCAAAGATGACCAAAAGTCACAGGTTTGATATGTCATTAAAATTGACAGATCAGAAATTCCAACGTAATAGTTTTCAATGGTAAAATGTTGTTGACGGCAAAATAGCCACTGCTTTTTTGTGTATTCTGCAGTGATTCTTGCTCTGGTTTTGCTGGCAATATGTTGGTAGTGGATAAGTAAGCTACTGGGTAAATGGGGTCTTCTGAAGAATTGGCTGCAATGCTCAATGAGAGATCACTTGATAAAAGTATGATATTATGTCATGAGTGGCAAGCACCATGTGCACGTGGTTGCTGTTGATTTCTTATTTAAACTTTTCGTTCGGCCTATTTTGTTTTGGTACTTTGATACTTTTTTGATTTTGATACTGATTTTGATATTTGAAAATTTTGATACTTCATGTAATGATTTGCATGTGGTCTATCAAAACTTATATATTTGTAAGTAAAGAATAAGCAGAAAAGGTAGTGGCTATTTTGCCGTCAACCTTAAAAGCTTTTTATACCACAATGAATTGTGTTATTATTAGTTCATGTCAACAGTGTCCACTGAAGATAGTAAACTGTGCCATGTTAATACCTATGGTTTCATACCCTGCCATGTGGGAACCACACAGTCTGTAAATACTAAATTACACTTATTGACTAGCAAGTAATTCAGTATATGCTTTTTGAAAGCGGGACTTAAATGTGTGGTCTAGCCTTACTGAGAACATGGAGTAACAACTCTAGCAATGCAGATATTGCCTTTTGTGGTGCCCAGTTTTTTGTGATAAAAACAAAGTAACTTTTTTCATGCTTTGCCTGTGATGTCACAATTAGAACTGATATGAAATGATATTCTTAACCCCAACGTTACTGCTTGAGGCACTGTTGTTGTCATTAGTTAATTTAGAGTAGAGTGCTTTATTTTGAGTTAATTGTTCTTTCCATGGCTGCGTTTATGCCAGGACTCAGCAACATGTGTGCAGCAAAAATGTAAGCAGTGGGTTTAATATTAAATATGGCAGCTTAATACTGAAAATACATATCAATCACTTTGGCACCCTTCCACAGCATTTATATGCTTTTATGTACTTGCTGAATTTGGTAGATAAAAGTATGTTCAGTATAGTAACAACTCTGCTCAAAACAGGGCAAATAAGACATTACCAGGGACTCTAGAAACTTGCTAGGTGTGTAGTGGCTATGTGCACCCCTTATAGTGTTTTTTTATTAGAATATTTTTTAAAAAATAATAGTTTTATTTACAAATGAGACTTGGCTATGCCAAAAAATATTAACTTATTTTTGAACTATTTTCACTACTATCCATTGTGTAAAGCGAGCTTGGCTGGCTGAACTGATATTGTTAACCTCAACATTACTAATTGATGACCTTGCGGGCAACCCTGGTAGATCTGACTAGTCCATATATTCTATTTTTGGTTGTTTTTTATTTTTTTTTGGCAATTTGTTTGGATTTCCAGTATAAGTTAATATAAAATTCATCAGAAATGTTTGAACAAAATTTATGGTTTCATCAAAAATAGAAAATACATGCTAATTCATTTTTGCTATTTGCCATGCTAACTGCATAATAGCTTATTTTTATACATCTTTGTAATATTAGTATACAGTAGTTTTTGACGAAAGTAATGACTGTAATCGTTGCAATGCTGCAAACCATCAAGCACTTGAGGGTTCAACTGATTTTGTCTCATATCAAAGAAGTTTTTTTAAAAGCTTATGTGTTGGTGCAGCCCAAATGGTTAGGGAGGTATGTATATTAATGGCAGTAAATGCAGTGGTTTGTGTTGCTTAAGAAAAATTGTCAGCCATTAAACAAGAAATTTGATTAAAACTAAGCCATTAAGCCATGATTAAAACTGCATACATAACTGAAAAATTTTAGAAAAAAATGCACCAACTAAGAATTACTGTTTATCAAAACAGATAAATAACCAAAAAACAACCAAAATTTAAAGAAGCACTTGCACATCTAACTACGCTCAAAGGTTTGTGTTTCTCTAAGCACATTGCATAGTTTCTTCATGTTCTAATAGTTTGCAAATACAATATCGGTTCAGTGCATTGCCCCTTTTTGTATTTTCTGCCAACAGTAGCATGAGGCTAAAAGTTTCAAGCTGCTGGTTACTTACATGCATTTAGCCATGCAGTATTTTAGTGAGGCTAGACGTACCTTCTTTTTTAATGATGGTTTGGTGGGCAGCTGAAAAATCACTTTGGCACTCTTCCACAACTTTAGTTGTGCTTTTGAGCACTCGATAAACTTAGCGAATAAAACTTTGTTAAGATTAAGGATGCCTATGTTCAAAACAAGGCAAAAAAGATGTTGCCAGGGACTTGTGAGTCTGTAAAAAACATGTAGTTGCTACGAGGTATGTGCAACCCCATAATTTTTCTTTAATTGATTGGGTTTCAAAAAATATTAGTTTTATATCAGAATGAAATTCAGCTATTTCAAAAATATAAACTTTATTTCTGTATCCACCACTATCCATTGGGTGTAGTCAGTGCAGCTGGCTGAACTGATGTTGTTAACCTTTGCATTACTGAAGGGAGAGATGCTGGTAGATCTGGTCAGTATATATTCTTTAGCATTTAAAGAACTTATTGGCAACCTGTAGATTGTTGCGACTTGGAATACAAAATAATATTGCATTTCCACACCACGTTTTTTGTGACTAGCTTTTTCTGATTAAACCACGTATCAGTGGCTGCCCTAACTTTAGATGATTGTTGGTGTATTTGGAAAACTGTATGAATGAAGCTTAAGCGATTGGAAATAATTTTAGACACTTTAGACAGGTTTAAACATCCTAAACTTTTGTTGGAGCAATATAAAACTACTTCTCATTTAGCAGGTATTTTGGCTGTGTAGCCTGTGTATTATATCAATATGTATTTTATATTTGTCTTAGGCCATGGCTTAATACATGGCTTAAATACAGTAACTTTTTATTTTTTGTCTACAGTAATCGGTATATCAAGTAAATTTTATGTATCAGTTTTAATACAAACTGTTTTGAACAGACCTATATTAGTAAATATTGGCTGAAGAATTTAGGTAGGTAAAGTAAGAAAGTGTCATTTTGCTTAGTAATTATGAAAATTTACAAATTTCAAAGATCCATGACTTAGCCACTGTTGTCTAAATTTCAAAATGTTTAGTTTTTGTAAATAGGATGTCTTCTAAGTTTTTGTTTTTTTATTAAAAAGAGTAGAAAAAATTGAGTCAACAAAGACATAGCTAGTGATTGAGAGATGCTCATCACTGGCCTTTTAGCTCCTCAATTTATAACAACCATTCGTTTCTGCTTTCACAAACGTTACCTGCATGAAGCTGGCGCAGCTAAACCAATGTTTTTGATCTTCACGTAAATGGTAGATAGTGCTACTTGCTAATATTTAGTGTTAGAACTTTTTTCTTATTTAGGAAAAATATCGTAACTTAATATAAACTTTAGAAAATAAGACAGCGGCTAATAGTCAAAATTTGACTCAATCTAAAAAAATTTTGAAGTCACATATTTTTTAAATTTTATCAAAAGTAAATGTGCTAGTTTGCTCTTCAAAATGCATCTTTTGTTTAGTCATAGTTCTGAAACAAAATGTAAAATCTGTATAAAGTTCACAATGGTGTTTGGTTTTTATTTGAAACCAATTTTACCTCGGTATTCTCTTACACCACCTTATGTATTTAATTTGAAATTACAGTACATTTCTTTTTAATTTTAATTTAAAAAATAAATTAAGCACTTTGATGTTTCATTAGGCGTACATGTTTTCAGTGTGTGCTTTCCAAATAATGCTGTAGAGCTGCAGCACCACAAATCTTCAGTGGTGTTGCTAATTCAAGATAGTTAGGTATTAATGATTTTCATTGAAATTTTTTTATGAATTTGTTATTTTGGAATAATGACTGCATCATGAACTAGCAGGCTACCTGTGATGCCAAAGATTGGTTTTATTTTTGGATAATAACAACCTAACTGGCTCGGTGGTGTAGTGATTAGAGACCAGCTTGGGAGCTAGTAGCTCTGAGTTCAATTCCCTTGTTGAATGTTGAGTCTTACCAAAAAGCTTAAAAAATTCTATTCGCAGCTTGGCATTTAGCATAAAAGGGATAGTGTGGAGAAAAAGCTGGTGAGTTTGCTCGTTGTGCTTTTGGGAAAAGCACTTGCTGGGATTTTTTCATCTACGATATGCGGCAAACAAGTGGTTTACTAAGTAGTTTATTCTTGATAAAGGTCCAATATGACTAAAGACGTACAAACACAGCACCAACTCATACACATGAATGAACAATAGCATGAAATAGCGCTCTAATATGATTTATTGTGGTAGAACTAAAATTTATATCAAAATATATATGATTTATGCGAGTCTATGAAGCATGGCAATCATTTTGAGAAGATGGTCCATTACAAAATTTTGACTTCGTAGGGAATAAACTAAATCATATCTAAGTTGTGATATATTTTGGTGAATACTACATTAGCAATGTCTATTTTCAGCTTGCATGCTCCATACTGCTGAAACCCAATTTGGTGATTTATGTGGGAAAGTTATAGCTGATTTGGAATGTGGCTGTGGAAACTTGAGTGTGGGATCTGGTTTAATGGGATGCGATTTTTGTTTGGAAATTGATATAGATGATGGTTAGTCGTTGTGTTTTACATTCACTCTTACAAGAGTTTTTTTGTATAAAATTTTATAATATTTTGCGTGGTCGAGTGATTTGAGCATCATTTTGTGATGACAATAATTGATTAGTCATGAGTTTAAACATTATGACTCGGGGTTTTTGGGGTAAGCTCTTAGCAATGGGAATTCTCTGTTTGGGAAGTCTGTTTGGGAAGATATCCTCTGTTTGGGAAGTCCTACAAGCAGTGTACCTTCAAAGATTTTAGTAAATGCGTAACTGCCGGCGCAAGTGATTATTGCTAGCAAATGTACGAATACCACCGGACAAATTTTGACAGACATTGATAAATAAGCCGTTCTACCAGCATTAGAAACATATTTTAAAGGTGTAAAAATAGATATGTGCTATAGCCCACTTGCTATTTATTCAGTGTATACGCTAAGCTAACGTTGCTACCTTAAAGTTTATCGTTGGTTTCAATATAACGGCACCTTTTGCTTTTCCCTCAGACGTATTTTGTTTTATTGCGATACGTTATCGAGTTCAGTGCTTTTCAACCGTTTGTGGCATGTGACCCAATTTCAAAATGCACGGAGGTATGTGCCCCGGTCATATATTTTTTTCATTTCTACGAGCGACCGCAAAAAAGTTATCAAAGTAAATTTTAAAGATGTTGTCCAATTAGTATATGAAAGCAAGTCATCAAGAAAAAGTTTTCCAATTTCACTCGATATGAAGACTAAATAAAGTACTGGCCCAGCGAAGACCATGGTTCACCGATCGAAAATCACTGATTTAGGCGATCATTTATCACGAATGATCTTTTTATTTTTTAATCCGATCAAGGCGCCAAGTTGCGAGTAGCATCTTGTTTACTGCTGCATGTGCTATGTTTTTCGCAGCATAAATTCAAGGTAACTGCACGTCAAAGACTTAAAAACAAGTTCGAACAACAATGGTATGGGCGTAAGCGCCGAGTTTTAAAAATTTGCGAGGAAGGAGAGGAAATATGTGACAATGCGCTTCGATGGCGTAATAATTAGCGTGATTATGTCAGCCCCAAAATGTTCACAAATAGGTAGTCTATTGGTTATTGTAAGGCGGTGGCGAAATACCAGCCTATTTCTCTTTAATTTTAGGTTATTTAGGTTAAGTTAGTTTAAGTTAATTTAGGTTAAATTTGGTCTCTCAAACTCTACGGCCTTTGCAACAGAGATTCTTCATCACTTTGGAATGGCAGGTTAACAATGCGCGTAAATAAATTAATTCTTTGCCGATGCCAGACATGAGCATTGAGAAATAGGAGTTTCATAACTTTAATTGTTGCTTGATTATGGTAAATAAATAAACAACTTACATTTCTCTATCACAATCAATTGACAAACAGGGTTTTGCAATTCCAAGTAAACTTTCAAACTGAAATCGGAAAATATTTGTGGATCAAACCCGCGCAACTTGATAAGAAAACTGAGATTTTTTTTATGACGTAGCTGTAGTAGAATGTACGTCTTGCTTTTTTCGTAAAGCAAATCTCAGAACGCAATGTTATTGATGAGCGACAGCATATTTTACCACGAGTCACGTCAACCAATTTCACAAACCACGCAGGAAAAAAATTGGTTAATTTTTAGTAAATTTGTAACTACAGATAAAACTACAGGGTTTCACTGAGAGGCGCTAACTGTAAAAAATATTAAAGTCTATTAATTTAGCACCCCCTAGTTTTACTGCATATACGAGGGGGCTGCACTACCCAGAAAAAAGTTTGGGGGCAACCTAGCTTACTTTGCCCGGCGCCACTGTGTACAGGTAGATGTAAAAGACTGCAATAGCCACGCGTGCACAATTACACTTTTGCAAAATTTTTTTAATGCATTACACGAGTTTCGGTTAGTTTCTACTATTTAGCAGTTTTTCTTCAAGGCTGATTTCCATTAGGCGTAGATTGCAGTCGTTGCCGCGCTCTCGCTGCGCGCATAATAATAAATAGAGAAACAAAGAATTTTTCACGCCACGCCTGCAATCTACGCCCAATGGAAACCAGCCTTTACACTGGTAAACCAAATTGGATAGGACACGTAATGTTGAATCAAAAGACAATTTGGGAATGGTCACTCAATTGTGAATGGCAGTTTTTTTAAATTCAATAACGTCACAGGCAAATTTTATTGTATTTCAAATTACCTTTCAAGCAATTAAAATAAAAAAAGCTAGATGTCAACTTAAAACGTTTTTAGAAAGATCGAAAGTACAATTTACATTTTTTTCCCGTTTTAAGGTTTACTTCAATCATGACTGGTAAGCTTTCGCAGTACAATCTGTCAGCTACTTTTTTTTTGGAAAAAAATTCCGGAGGGAATTTAAAACGAAAATTGGTTAGAAGTCTTATTAAAAAGGCTGTTTATTTGTAACGTACAAAAACTAAATCATTTTCTCAAAAAATGGTGTTTTTTGTGCTAAACCGAAACCGAGAGCTATGTGCTTTTTTATCTTAACAAGCACGATTGAAGTTAGCGTTGGAACCTAAAGAAAACGTACAGAATTTGCACAATCATTCAAACTTCCTTCGAAATATGAGTTCTTGTGTTGAAACTAAGTTTGAAAGTGCTTGCTATTACTGCTCTTAAGCTACGATTGAAATCGGCTGGAAAAAGTAAAGAAAAATAAATTTGATCTTATTTTAGGTTAATTCCTTGAGAGATAATTAGTAATACAAAAAAACTGTGTGGCAGTATTTTAAGTCGCCGTCACTAGCTGTTTCACAGCCGCGTGATGTTTGTGTGACACGTTGCACTGCTCTAAAAAAGCGTCTGTCCTAACTTGGATTTCTTTTCTATGTCTCCCACGCATTAAAAAGTTGGTTGAAGATTTTGCTTGCAAAATTGCGAAAATTTTAACAAACTTAAATTTTAAAAAAGTTACCAAAAACCGCCGGACTTTTTTTAGGCACTGTTCAATTTTAACTGCGAATACGCCGGACATAATTTTGCAAATTCGCACTTTTTTGCGTTTAACCTCTTAAAGCATTATATATTTTGGAAAAATATATCGATTCTGCTGCCAGACGCACCATCTATGGCAATAAAAACGAATATTCTTGTTCCTGTATCATAATTCACAGCCTAGTGCGAGTAAATACGGCCCTGTGCTACTTAAATGCTTCAAACTTAATTTGGACGAACATATACGGAATAATGTAAAAGTGATTTGTGAACGACTTATGAATATTTTCGGGTTAATCCTTTAAGGGGTTAAAGGAAACACTTCCTACAAGCAACAAGCGCATTGAAAATAGCGTCAAGCATTTTAAGCAAAATGTTAAGGACTTGGAAACTAGTAATTGTTTTGATTCGTGGCACCTTTTTTATATGGAGGGTAAAAATACTGTACTGTGTTGTTCATTCTGTCATGATTATAGAATAATAGATCAATGACTACAGCATGATTGATTTATCGTCTGATGAATTGTGGATGTAGTACCAATGTGTTATTTGATCTTGCACAAATTGCATTCAATTTTGACACAACCACTATACAAGCAGACACAATGTAATGTAAATCTAAAATCAGGATACTAAAACTGTTGGATCTTCACTAATTTATCCACAACATTTAGGTGTGCATAACTAGACGTAAACAATCTGCGTGTTCTGCATTCCGCGCATAAAACTAAATAGAGAAACAAAGAACTTTTCACGCTACGCCTGCAATCTACGCCTAATGGAAACCAGCATCTATTGATTTGCTACAAATTGTTGAAGCGATTGCAGCAATTGTTGTGGTTGCTGAACACCAACTGATTCAAGATGTTGGAACACGTTCGAATTCAGCAAGGTTCGAACTACGCAGACAAGCTGTAAAATCCATTCGAACGAGATCTTTCGACATTTGCGAATAAACGAGGATTAGTTGCCGACAATCTTTTGACGGGGTTTCAAAACAAGCCAGCGCGGAAAAAACAATTTTTATCTTTCCTGCTCTTTCGGCTCTTGAGATTATATTCTGCTAAAAGTAATTATGATTTTGGTGGAGGATGATAAACAGTCGGTTAAGAGGATCAATGCGACGTCGATTTTAGTCTCCTTCTTGCCATCTTTATCTAAATTCAGAGAATACCAGCATGGAAACTTTGCTCGACGCTTGGTATAAATCATGTTTGCTGACGACCTGCCGTAGACGACCAGCAAGCAGTGGATGAGCCGGTTGAGCGAGATCTTTCTTCTTTTTCAGAGACAGGGAATGCTGTTTCCGTATCATCACGTACTTTGCCAACTTCGTGCAGAGTGCGAAGGCGCTGAGCTAAAAGCGGATAATTCCGAAACATTTGTTTTCAAAACGACAACTTCAATATCCCAGTTTTTTTAAGACAGCTGCAGATACAAGCTTCCTACTTCAAACAATTAGAAAAACACCACAGTCTACCTCCGATTGCTTAGACCGACAATTCATTACGATGGTGGAGGTCAATTATTCTATAATCATGATTGTCAATTTTACAACTGGCCTGGTTCGAGTCAGCGGCGTTTAATTTTTTTGTGCTCCCCGCTAAGTGTCGCTCTGGAGCTATTTTCTATTGCTGGTCTGATTTAAATCAATAAAAATTTGCTGACCGCACTCAAAGAAGAATTACTGGCTTTTATGACTAGTAATTGCAAAGAACTATTAATATAAATTCAAAGCCTGTGTTTAACGCTTTGTACGGTAGTTCTGCCAAGTAAAGCCACGTTCAGGGAGTGAGCTTCCACTTATCTATGAACGTGTAAAACACATTTTCACATGAGTTTTACAATTAGTTAACACCAGAAAAGTTAATAAAAACTTCTCCCCCGCTTCCGTCTTGCTCAAAATCAATTCATAATGATTGAGAATGTTAATTTATACTTTTTACTAGATTGCATCCACGAAAATCTGCTTGAAATTTATTCACAGTTTTTTCCTTGGTCGTTGTTTTACGAGATTTAGTTTTTTACTCTTTTGATTCGCTTTTTTTGATTTATTTAGTAAAAAAAAGGAACTTTTCATTCTTATGCTCAGGCAAGCAGAAGCAAAACTTCACTGCTTTATTAATTTACAACAAGTCTGGATGTGAACACTTAACTCTGAGTCTCGCGATTATAATATTACGATTTTCTGCTCATTAACAAAATCAGTTTACTTAAAAATTGATTTGTGACCTTATTTCTCAACGAAATTTCAAATTTTTTTTACAAAACTATTTTGAAATTTTTTAGATTAAGAAAATGTATATACTGATAAAGAAATGCTTTGTTTTTATTACGCAAATTAAAAAAAACAAAACAAGTAACCCGTATTTGCAGACCAGAAAACAGTCGCGTTCGCAGACCAGAATGCTTTGTAATTTGAAAACTTAGACATTATTTCTCAACCAGTTGTCAAAATTTTACGAACAAATAATCTCCAGATCTTGTGGAATGATAAAATGTATAAGTTGCTGAAGAAGTATTTTGTTTTCATTACGCAAATTAGGAAAAAAAACAAGTAGCCCATATTTGAAGGGGACAATCAAAGTTGCGCTCGCATGATAGAACTAAACAGCAATAGTAGACATGGCAAGCATAGTAGATACCTGTGCTAGTACATAGTAAGGATCACGCATGCCTTTACTATGCCCAACTGATGCCTAATATGCGCGTATTGTGCCTAATGTTCCTGTACTATGCCTACCTGACGCCCAAAATGCCTGTACTATCCCAGTGTTTCCCAAACTGCATGCCGCTGCACCAAGTGTGCTTACTATTCTTGCACTATGCCAGGCATTGTAACTGAGTAGGGATGGTTGTAAATTGGCACACTAGGCATAGTACAGGCATATACTAGTGCATAGTAGGCATGGTACATGCCTATACCATGATATAGGCATCTACCAGGCCTGCATTGTGATTAAGGTTGCTGAATTATGATCTACTGTGTTTATTATACCTGTACTATACCTAGTAGCACTAAACAGGTATAAAAGACATAGTAGGCGTGTTTGGCCGCTATGCCTATTTATAACCACCAGCACTTGCTAACCAAATTGCTTTGTTCTTCAAAATTATGGGACATTATTTGTCAAGCGATTGTCCAAATTTTCTCAAAAAATTGTTTTCCAACTTTTATCCGTTGATAATAGGTATATTATATTGAAGAAATATTTTATTTTTAATGCGAAAATTAGAAAATAAAACAAGTAACCCGTATTTGCAGACCAGAAAAAGGGTCACGTTTGCAACTTATAAGCGCTATTTGATTTGGACGGTTTTTCCTGCTAGAAATATGCCGACCACCTGCTGTTTTCGACGAAAATAAACGAGGCAAGAAATTTTGAAAGCACGTTGGAAATGCAGGTAGATAGTGAAGCGAACTTCGCTAATTTATCAATGACAGAATAAAAAAGTGAAGAGAAAAAGTTTTGCTGATTTGTGACGTCGTCGAAAGGTATGTACACATGATGGCAAATTAAAAACTAACAATGCGTTTGTTTCGGTGACAAAACATATTGTTTTTTGGGTGCAGTTAGCCTAGATTAGATGAAGCGAGGTATTCCCTGCTTCAATAACGTTTGAAAAATAGCAGCGAAGAAAGCAATAGAGTCTTGTAATTGTTATAAAAGAAGCAGGGGCACCCAAAGGTTTTACCGTTCGGGCCGCATTTCACTGATGTGGGGTCTTAACGGCCCGCATAAAAGCTGTTTTTTGGGGATTCGTCTGGTCTAACTTACGGTTACCCAATCTGATGAAGCCAAATTAGTGTTTCAAACTCTGTTTTTTTGCAGACAAATGGGTGCTGGTTTAGTATGTGATCTACCCAAGAAATATGATCTACCACTACCATACACAAGAGTATTTAACTAAAAAAGAATTTATGTCATACAATCATGCATAAGAAATTAGATTAGGGTTGGGTTAGGGTTAGCTAAACTTAAAACATTGCAATTTATCTATTATCTCGTACTCTCTTAACCGACGCGATGGTGTAGTGGTTAGAGCGTCCGCTTCATTGCCGGTAGACCTGGGGTTCAATCCCCTTGTCGAGTCATACCTAAAGACTTTAAAAAATGGTATGTACAACTTCTCTGCTTGGCGCTCGGCATTTACGGGAGGTTGTGGAGAACAAGCCGGCAAGTTCGCTTGTTGTGTCCTTGGGCAAGGCACTCAACGGGACGCCTCCGCCTTTATGTGGAAAACAGGTGGCCAGGCCTGGAGAGGGATGGGCTCGGCCAGGCGTCTCAGTCTTAGATTCGCTGCATGATGAACACAAATTGAACAAAAACAAATTGGTCTTCTGCAGCGCCCCAACGCCAATTGCCACGGGATAAGTAAAAAAAAGATAAAAACTAAAATGTTGTGTGTATTTAAAATTAAATTGCTTAAATTTAAAAAAATTCTCAACTTTTTTCCGGTACTGTAGTCTGTATTGGCGGTAGAATTTATATATTTATAAAAATAACATTCACTGCACATTTGTTTGGGTGATTTAGTTGGACGTAGTACAGATATGCCCTCATTATCGGATGAAAGTTCAACATCTTTCAGTAAGAATGCTAAAAATGTCATTTTTGTGTCATATCAATTAAAGCATCGTTTGTAAAACAATATCCATCAAGATGAATGCGTTTTATTTGAAGTTTGTGGAAAGTCATGTATTTTAATTACTTATGTAGCCGCCGTGGTGTAGTGGTATCGTTACAGGCTTCGGAGCGAAAGGTGTAGAGTTCAAAGCTCTATAGAAGCACCACTGGTAATCGTCAGGAAGGGCATCCGGAATTTGAAGTGTTACGTTGCTCCAGTACAAAGTCTGGTTTAAAAGCGAGTGTGTAGTGGTAGAAATACATTGAATCAGCACGTCTGAGCTTGCGAAACGCGGGAGAAATGACGTAAAACCGACTTTCTTTTTCTTCTGTCTGTTCGCAACCCGTCTTTGTGGTTATAAGGCAAATATTGTTTAGACTTGCGTTAATGTTGTAGATCAGAGGTGGGAAAACCATGGCCCGCGGGTCGCATGCAGCCCGCCAGAGCATTTTGTGCGGCCCACCAACACTTATAGAAACTTTCATGTATTTAATTTAATATGACAAGGGTGCCCGCACTTGCCTTACTAAAGAGCTAAAAATGATAGAAGCCATCATTGAAAGAGTTGCTACGCAATTCTTAGTTTGAATTAACGCATTTTCCGTTTAAATAGAGGGTGATAACCTTTTTTTTGGACACCATCATTTTCAAAGCCTTGTAATACGACATTGCAAGAAGTTATTGCAAGATTTTAAGCTATTGCAAGCTCTTGCATTGTACACAGCTATTGCAAGATTTTAAGCACTGGCCCTCGGCCAACTCTTGAATGGTCAATGTGGCCCACCGACTGAAAACTTTGCCCATCTCTGCTGTAGATGATTCAAAATGCGAATCAAATATACATCTTTGTGGTGACTAAAGCACTGCATCCGAGTAGCCTGCAAGTGGTTTCCTCAACACCAATACAACGCAAAACCATTGCTTTTAAATCGCAACATGTTTATCACGAGCTCAATTAATTCCAAGAATCATGCATTGTTTCGCTTGTACGTTTATGTTGCTGTCAACAAATTAATATTTGTTGTTTGTTTCAGGTGATTATTAAAGTAAAGGAAACAGAAAACTGATGTCTGATGAAGCATTAGGTGAACATTATGCGTTACCAAGTTTTTACTTTACATTTGTGTTGTAAAGCAATGGTTTGCAATCTTTTTAATACCCTACATCTTCTACGCTGTGTGAAGTTATTTGTTACCTCCCTCATCAAAATACAAACATTTGTCGTTTGTTTCCGGTGATCTGCAACCTAAAGGAAACAGAAGACAGCTTAATGTTGCACTAGGTAAGCTTTATGAGTTGCCGAGTTTATATTTTATGTCAATAGTGTAAAGTGGTGGTTTCCAATCGTTTTTAAAATGCTATATCTCTTGCTCTATCTTGGGTTATTCTTCACATCCCTACATCTACCATAGTCGCTACGAAACAAACTTGACTTTATATTTTTGAAAATCAACTTTAAAAGTGACTAATTTTGTCACCAAGGTAGCTGGAAGATCTACTTTGATGCTCATGCTTTTAGAAGTCTTTGCTTACCTCCCTTAGGCAGGGTGTTGTTGGTTACCCGACCTCTTCCGAGGGATGGGGGCATGGCGGGAACCCCAGAAGCCGGGCAACTTCCCAAGGTCTGGACCAGAGGTCATAGAGAGACAGAGAGTCGCCGAAGAGTAAGCGGCGCAAAGAGTCCGTAGTTGGACAGTGCAGAATGAGATGAGAGATGTCCTGGGACGAGTGTCCGCAGGCACTGCAGGAAGGATTCTCGATTCTGCCAATCCTAGTGAGATAAGAACCTAAAAGTAGGATGTGTCCGTTGCAGCGAAGACGAGAGATGACACAGCGAGCATGACAAGGGAGCACAAGTTTCTCGGTGGAAATCGAGGGATCCTGTGTGTCAAAGAACTTAGATGAGACAGTACGCCTCCAGACCGAGATAAGACCAGAGTACATACGAGAGATGAGAGGAGAGAGACTACAAGGGATTGCAGAGGACGCAAGTAGCGCTCCCTGTTTAGCCAGCTCGTCACCCCCGTCGTTCCCCGGAAGAAACGAGTGTCCGGGGACCCATTGTAGTCTGATAGAACAGGAGGAGAGAGAAGACAGTTCCTGCCAGATCTGCCACAGTGTTTATGATAAGAGGAAAGATGAAGGAGAGGATAAGATGGTGAGGACAGAACGAGAGTCGGATAGTAGGAAAAGAGAAGAGAAATGGCAGACTTGTTGGTGCTGCCGAGACCAGCAAAGAGCGTGCAGAATGGCGCAGGCTTCAGCGAAAAAACTTGAACATACTGGGCCTGCCGAAAAGGAAAGAGTGGCCTCAGTACCACAGAGAGAGCAGTTGGCAAGAACGCTGGAGCCGTTTTTGCCAAAAGGAAAAGGAACAGAGCCGTCTGTCCAGAGTACCAGATCATGGGGGGAGAGAGTCAAGGTGGGCGAGAGCTGCACCTTGACGAGAGAGAGGGGGAGATCAGAGCAAGGGCATGGAGAAAAAAGGGTGGGCTCCACCGTGAAGGAAGGCAGATTCCAAGGAGAAAAGGGATGGCAAGCAAGAAGAGCTTCCCTAGAACAAGTAGAAGGAACCATGAGCGGATGAGTGGACGCAAAAGCTCTCCAGGACGATCTGCAGAGTCTTGGTTTCACTTCAAGGCTGGCCAAACCTGAAATGGGAAAAAAGATGGGGAGACGAAGAGCCAGCTTATAAGAAAAAAGATGAAATGAGTCAGGGTGATCCGCAGGGGAGGTAAAGAGGCCTCGGAGAGAAGAAGTGGGATAGGGAAGGACGAGAGGGAGCCGATATCAATGAATGAGCTCAATTGATTTATTGACATAATATTTTCATGTTGATTGAAAGTGGTAGCAATTATTTCAGTTTTAATCCGGTTTAATCTGCTTAACGAAGTGGACCAGATACGCCCCACTCCTTCAGCCATTGTTCGCTCTTCGCCCCTCCTCATCGCTCGATCTAAGGCATCTCCCTTCTCAAACCAATATTCTGTTTTGTTTTGAAAGGTCTTTTAAAAGCTTTTGTGTGAATTGCGACATGCATAATGTTAACTTAAATCTTGTTTAGCAGCACATTTCGAACAAGTATATGCAAAGCACGAATTTTTACAAATGCAGCAAACACATTTAAGTTCCATGCCGCAAGAATCTTCAAACCGTTTGGATCTGATTCCGTCTTGTACAGAGTTACCTAGCGGTATCAAACTTCCTCTGGATTGGATGGAAGTAGTTGATGATGTTGAAGACGTGCTGAAAGACGAAACTAATTTTATGGCTTTAGTAAGTTTCCATTTGTTAAAACTGAATGTAATTGAGATGTGGAATTATGATCATTTTTAAGTCTCATATAGATCATTTTTAACAGTCACTGTCTCTTATGAGCTCTTACTGCAATAAGGCTCCAGCTCCAGCAGGTCAGTATCATAAAGGTCTGCCCCAATATACAGCAGAGGAACACCTTAATTCCAGGGTGGTGAAAACGTGAGTCTTGGTCCCTGGCTGTGAAGAAACATAAAGATTATCGTCGAGTATGCAGAGAATTCTTGCATTATACAATATTTAGTGCGAGTGAAGCTGCTCACCGAGCAGGTCGTAAGAGGCGAATTTTGGTGCCCACCAATGACAGTCCGCCTTGGCGGTGGTGGGTTTACCAGTTGAAATGGACGCCCCTTCTATCATAATATTGATTTGGTTGACGATGTGAACCTGTCTTGCTTTTCATGCCGCCCTTGCATCACAAAGAAGTAGGAGGGTAAACTTACTTGTGATGATTCTTTTTTAACCTGCAAGGTTTTGATGCATTGCCGAATAATGAGTCTATATTAGAAGTTGAATGATTAATTCTTTCAGTCGTTTTTTTGATATTTTATTTTTTGTCTCGTTTCAGGTTTGTCAGGTTTCTTGTATCGGTGGTCAAAATGCCTTCATTTGCGTATAGCAAAACGACACCTAAATTTTAATTTTCTGATTGTATTTTACAGAAGAGGTGAGACAAAATTATGGGAATCGCCTTTATTTGTGCCAGAATTATGGTTTAGCTGTTTACCAATAAACTCTCTAAATTGTTAAGTTTAAGTCAAAACTTAATTTCACTAAATGGTTGCTTTAGTGCAGTTTTGGCTTCATCAGCGGAGAACAAAAATTTTTAAAGATCAATGTGATATATCATGATGAAGGCAGCAGCAGCTGCTAATGTAAAATATGTTCCCTTTTTGTCCGACTTAACCAACCTTTACAGTGTTAGTTGCAGATATAACGTGTTTTTTGAGTAGCGAAATGGTACCTACGTAATTTTTATGTTCTGATTGTATTTTTGCAGAAGCGGTGAGACAAAATTATGTGACTGCGCATGCCACGAATCATGAAGTTGACACAACCATCAAAATGTGGTTCAAGTTCGCTTCCGACAGAAGTGGAGGTCGGCGTAACAGATAATCCTATTCTTGAATCGTGGACTTTGTCTGGAAAATCAAAAATTCCAACTGTGGGCACCGCTCGCTTAGGCTCGGTCAGGATTTGGTTGTGCAAGTAATTTTAGTATTATTGTGTAGTGAGTGATTCTTACGGTAGTACTTTGATAATGAAGCCTACGTCATCTTCTGACCGAATGAATTTTATTGAAGTGTTTGCGTTTGTTTGATTTTTGCTTGGTTATAAATTGACGTTTTGCTTTTAAAGAGGTTTTAAAAGACTTCGTAAAGCAATGCGAGAAGGCGCAGATGGAAAACAATGAACTGGCATGTATACACTAGAAGGCAATTAACTGGCATATTGCAAACTTGGTCGTACTGTTTTCATAACTTCTAAGGGTAGCTTTTGTTATGTGGTTTTGATTGTGTTTTTGTAAAATATTTGAAAGTTCGTTGTCAAGGCAACGGCCGTGATACGAATTCAAAAGATCTAGACTTGAAGTAAACTATTATATATTGCTTTTCCTGGAGTGTTGATGTTTAAATCATAATTTCTGATAGACTTAAAGCCGTACTTCGTTATGTATTTTCGTAGAAGTTTGATTTGCTGGGCTACTATACAATAAGTTGTTGTTGTTGTTGTTGCTGCTGCCCGATCCCTTACGGGAGATGGAGGCATGACGGAAAACTATGAAAACTATAAAAAAAAATTATTTCTTTATGGTGACTAAAGCATTGCATCTGAGTAGCCTGCAAGTGGTTTCCTCAACACCAATACAACGCGAAACTGTTGCTTTTAACTTGCAACATGTTTATCACGAGCTCAGTTAATTCCAAGAAATATGCTTTGTTTCGCTTTTGTATATATATCGCTGCGGGAAAATTATTATTGTTTGCTTCAGGTGATCATCAACCTAAAGGAATTCGAAAACTGCTGTCTGATGATGCACTAGGTGAGCATTTATAAGTTATCGAACTTTTATTTTACATCTGTACTACAAAGCAGTGGTTTGCAATCTTTTTAATACACTACGTCCTCTACGCTGTCTGAAGTTATTGGTCACCTCCCTAGTCAGCGGAAAATTAATATCCGTTGTTTGCTTCAGGTGATCTGTAACCTAAAGAAAACAGAAGACAGCTTAATGTTGCACTAGGTAAGCTTTATGAGTTGCCGAGTTTATATTTTACGTAAATACTGTGAAGTGGCGGTTTCCAATCCTTTTAGTATACTATATTTTCTGCTCTATTTCGGGTTATTCTTCACCTTCCAGCATCTTCCATATTTGCCACGAAACAAACTTGACCTTTAAAAGCAAATAATTTTGTCTCCTAGGTAGCTGGAAGATCTACTTTGACGTCTATGCTTTTAGAAGTCTCTGCTTGCCTCCCTTAGAGAGGTCGGTTTTCTTGTTGGTCGCCACTGCCATAATGCATAGATTTTTTTTCTGTTTTAATTGTAATTTCTGGCCTTTTTTGGACAAAACTTTGCATTATTGATCATCACCTTGGGATGAGAGTTATAAGGGGCTCATGACGTTATAATAACTTTAAAATTGATTGCTGGAGCCAAACATTTTAAATCGTCTAGTCTAAAAGAAAAACAATTCCAGATATCTATTTGTTAAACTTTGCTCAAAGAAAGTGATAAATTTATTTGTTTGTCTAAGTTTTCCATGCTTTTTTTTTAGAAAATGATTCTGCTTATAACGCGGATAACGAATTGTTGGTTTCACAAAAAAAAGAGATTTCACTCAGACTACCGAGCTTTACGCAAACGAGTATTTGATATCAAGTAAATGCATAGCGAATTGATTTCGCTTTAAGCGTGTGATTGATATTAGTGAATAAACCGAATTGATTTATTTGTTTGTTTTATAAAAGTCAACGTTAATGCTATTGGGGGACCTCTTGGCCCTTGGCAAGCCCTGCTGATGAGTCTAAAAGGACGAAACGCGTCCAGGGATGGCTTTGTAAATTTGATAATATCTCTCAATAGCATTGCTTCCTTCGGAGACCTCGCGCCTTAAGCACTCGCTTTGTTGTTTTGTTTCTCGCTTATAAGACGCTCTCTATCGATCGTAACCACTTGGAGCTAGCAATATAATATTTTCATGTTTGTTTGGTCCCCTTAACGGAGTTGACTGAATACAACCCGCTCTTTCATCATCGTTCGCTCTCCGTCCCTCCGCATCGCTCGATCCAAAGCATCTTTTTCCTCAAACCAATCTTCTGTTTTGTTTTGAAAGCTTTTGTGTAAATTGCGACGTGCGCAATGTTAACTTAAATCTTGTTGTGCAGCACATTTCGAACGAGTATATGCAACGCTCGAATTTTTACAAATGCAGCAAACGAATTTACACTCCATGCTGCAAGAATCTTTAAAGCGTCTGGATGTGATTCTGTTTTGTCCAGAGGTAGCTATCAATTTTTTTCTGGATTTGATGGAAATAGTTGATCATGTGGAAGACATTCTAGAAGACGAAACTAATTTTATGGTTTTGGTAAGTTTCCCTTTATTAAAACTGAGTGTAACAGAGATGCGGAATTATGGTCATTTTTAAGAGCCATTGTTTCTTCTGAGCTCTTAGTTGAGTAAGGCTCCTGCTCCGACAAGTCAGTATTGAAATGGTCTACCCCAATATACAGCATAGGAAAGCCTCAAGTCCATGGTGGTAAAAAGGTCAGTCCTGGTCTCTGGCTGAGAAGAATTTGGTTCTGGGTTCTGGGACTGAAGAAACAAGGATTAATGTCTTTATATGCAGAAGCTTGTTACATTGTTCAATATTCTGTGCGAGTGAAGCTGCTCGTCAAGCAGATCGTAAGAGGCGAATTTTGGGTGTCCACTAATGGCAGTTCGCCTTTTCGGTGGCTGAGTTACCAGTCAGGAATTGACTGATTTGAAATGGACGGCCCCCCTCTACCCTAATATTAATTTGGTTGACGATGTGAATCTGTCTTGCCTTCATGCCGCACTTCCATCTCAAAAAAGTAGGAGGGTAAACGTACATGTGATGATTTTTTTTCAACCTGTAAGGTTTGGATGCATCACCAAATAATGAGTCTATGGTAAAAGTTAAAAGATTATTTCTTTCAGTCGTTTATTTAATACTTTTCAGGTTTCTTGTCTCGGTGGTCACAATCCCGCCATTTGTGCCGCAAGAATTATGGTTCAGCTGTTTGCTGTCTAATGGTACAGATTAAGTCGAACTTAATCTCTATAAATAGTTGCTTTAGTGCAGTTTTGGCGCCATCAGCAGAGTATAAAAATTTTTAAGATGAATGTGATAATCATGATCAAGGAAGCAGTAGCTACTACTGTAAAATATGCTCCCTTTTTTCTGTCAAAGTTAACCAACTCCTACAATGTTAGTTGCAGGTATAACTTCTTTTTCAAATAGCAAAACGGTTCCTTCGTAATTTTTATGTTCTGATTGTATTTTTGCAGAAGCGGTGAGACAAAATTATGTGACTGCGCATGGCATGAATCATGAAGTTGACACGACCATCAAAATGTGGCTCAAGTTCGCTTCCGACAGAAGTGGAGGTCGACGTAACAGATAATCCTATTCTTGAATCGTGGACTTTTTCTGCAAAATCAAAAATTCGAACTTCGGTCAACGCCCATCTAATTTTAGTCAGGATTTGGTTGACCAAGTAGTTTTTGTATTATTGTGTTGTGAGTGATTTTTACGTTGGTCTTTTGATAGTACTTAGCCTTTGTCATTTTCTGGCCTAGAGAATTTTGAAGTATTTTTACGTTTGTTTGATTCTACCCGGTTATAAATTGACTTTTCTTGTAGAAGACCGCGTAAAATAGTTTGAGAGGATGCCTATATAGAAAGCAATTAATTGGCATATTACAAACTTGGTCGTGTTGTTTTCATAACTTTTAAAAATAGCTTTTGTTAAGTTTGTTTTTTGAAAATGTGCGTTTGTAAATTATTCAGAAGTTGGTTGTCAAGGCAACTGTAGTACGAATTCAAAAAATCTTGGACTCAAAGTAAACTATTGCACATTGCTTTTCCTGGAATGTTGATGTTTAAATCATAGTTTCTAATACATTTAAAACCGTATTTCGTTGTGTATTTTCCTTGAAGTGTAATTCGCTTGGCTACTGTACAATAAATAGACGTGTTGTTACTACCCGACCCCTACCGAGAGATGGGGTCGTGGCAGAAGATCATGGAGCCCCAGAAGGCGGGCATAAATTAACGTAGCGCATGGATTTGCCTCGTGGTAGAGTCAACCGTAGATCGACGTCGGGTACTTTGTGGTTTTGCCAACATCGCACTTATTGAAGTTTTGTGGTCTAAGGCAGCGGTTCCCAAACTTTTTTCGTTGGCGGCCCCCTTTTAAAACTTATTGAGAGTCACGGCGCCCTTTCAAAACTTATGAGCGACGCCGAAATTGGCAAATTTCAAGTTTTATTAAACAGTTGTGTTTAAATCATGTTTATTATAAAAAATAATGTACAAATTATGTTTAATGTGAGCAGTGAGCTTGTTGCTCTCTGCACATTTTATCAAATCGTGGTGCAATGTTTGATATTGCAACACGCATCTCGCGTTCAATGTCAGTCTTATGGCGGTACTTCGACTTAATTACTGCTACTGCAGAAAAACCGACTTCACACAAATATGACGTTGCAAACGGCACAAGAACACTAAGAGCTTTACGGCTTACAAGTGGAAATTCAGATCGAGCCTTAACCCAAGATGAAATAAGTGAGTTAGGGTTGTATAAGCTTTTCAAAGTGAGATCACAAGTAAGATCTATAAATTGTTCGGCTTCGAAAGACGTAGACCCTTGAGGAAGATTCGCATTATTAACAAAAGGATTTCTTATCCAGTTGTGCTTCTGCATGTCATCAGAAAAGTATTTCTCAAAATGCAAGATTAAAGCATCCAAATGCGAGCACATCACACTTTTTATGTCACACTTATCGCTAGTACCCAGGGAAAGATTGCGAGTGAAAATGAGATTTTAAAATTGGAAAACTATCACATTCCTCGTTATTTATCAACAGATCAGTTTTCCATAACACCAGTTTTCTTTTAAAGGCTGTAATTTTGTCATGGAGTTGCAAAAGGTGAGTATCTTTACCTTGAAGTGAAATGTTTAATTGGTTTGGTTTTGCGAAGATGTCGCAGAGATACGCCAAATAAATCAGAAAAACTTCATCCTCAAAGGTGATAGCAAGTGCATGGTTTTCTTCTTTCAAGAAGATGAAAATTTCGTTTCTCAATTCATACACACGTAAAAGAACTTTGCCCTTGGAAAGCCACCTTGCAGTACAGTAAAACAATAAATTGTTGTAGTGTGCCCCTAATTCATCGCAAAAGCGTTGGAAAAGCCGTGCTTTAAGCGGCCTTGCTTTAATGAAGTTCACAGTTTTGACAACAACTTCAAGCACTCCATTAAGGTCACCACTGAGCTGTTGCAAAGCCAAGGCCTCACGGTGTATTAAGCAGTGTGTCCATTTCGCATTGACGGCAACGCCCTACACTAATGCTCGCAGCCCGCCAAAACGACCAGACATAGCTCGTGCTCCGTCAGTGCATAAACCAACGCAGTATTTCCACTCAAGCTTACTTTCCTGAAAAAAATTGTTCAGCATTGTAAATAATTCACGTGCTTTGCAATTTGTTAAAATGAGCTTGCAAAAAAGCAAATCTTCCACGATGTTGTTGTCGTTATCAATAAAACGTACGTAACAAATCAAATAAGCATCTTTGTCACTGGTACTAGTTGTTGCCTCATCTAACTGTAAACTGAACTCATTTCCACGCATTTTCGCTATCAGTTGATCATTGATATCATCAGAAATTTTTTCAATTCTCCTACAAATAGTGTTGTTTGAGAGTGGAACAACTTTTAGTTTTTGAGCAACTGATTCTCCAATCATTGTCGAGGCTAAGTCAAGAGCAGCAGGAAGCACAAGTTCTTCCGCAATAGTATGTGGTTTTTTACATTTGGCGATTCTGTAAGCAACTTTGAAAGACGCAAGCTGTGCCTTGACAGGTGTGTCCAAAAAACTTGATAATTCGACAGACTGCTTCTTCATTTCTGTTAATTTACGAGCGAAGAATTCGCGTGACTTTCCTGATAAGTTGTTGTGATTTGTTATTAAGTGGCGTTTTAGTTTGCTTGGTAGCATACATTCTGCAGCTAAAACTTTATAGCAAATAACACAATGTGGGTGCTCAGCGCCTTCCTTTTCTGCAACTGTAAAGCCAAAGTTGAGATAACTGCTGTCGTATTTTCTGGTCTTCTTTCTTCCACTTTTCTGTTTGTTTGCATCGAGTTGTACTTGTCTTTTTTGAGGTATGGTACCGGTAACAAATGCGTCCATTACAAGGCAAATATTGTATAAACACTACGGAATATATTATTTTAAAAATTGTGCGGTATTCTCTAAATCTACAACAAAATATTAGCAAGCTATGCTACGAAATTATCACACTTTTCGCCCTAAAATTATTTCTTACTATTTTTGCTGACAGAAGTCTCAGAAGTCTACGTACGTAAGTGTGATTGATTATTTTTCTACTAGAACGACACAGTTGGAGGCTTATGATGTCATAAAGGAGATATTTTTAAATCAAAAACAGTTATAAAGCTTACAAAAAATAATCAGCATAAGAAAATATAGTTATAAAGTTTACAAAACATATTTAGCATAAAAAACATTATTTTTATTGCAATAATAAGCAACTTTCACATGTTTTGGCGGCGCCCCTGGCAAAGTATCGCGGCGCACCAGGGCGCCGCGGCGCCCAGTTTGGGAACCTCTGGTCTAAGGCGTTGGTCATTGGGTCGACGAGCAAACTGTCGTTAAAACGACGTCAAATTGCGTCATTGGCCCGATCAATTCAAGACGACATGCCGACGTTATTTCGACGCTTCTTGCTAGCTGGAAAGAAGCTCACGTTTTGTGCACGATAAGAAGGCATCGTTATGCAACATTTGATGTCTCATTTTTAATGCCAGCGATATCTTTAAATATGTTATACGAAATGATCATCTTACCACTAGGTCCAACTTGACTGACTCTCCCCAACTATATTATTTCTTCAAAATCTTAAAACCGATATTTTTTTTTGCTAAAAATTAAACGAATCATAAATCATTTCTTATTTGTTGGGGTACCAAATTATTACCCAACTTTTGAAAGCTATCAAATATGTGCCCGACGCGATGGCGTAGTGGTTCGAGCGTCCGCTTCGTAGTCTGTAGACCTAGGGTTCATTCCCTAAGTTGGGTCATACCAAAAGACTTTTAAAAATGGTATTCACAGCTTCCGTGCTTGGTGCTCAGCATAAAGAAGGATAGTGTGGAGAACAAGCTTGCTTGTTATGTCCTTTGGCAAGGCACTTTACGGGACGCCTCCATCTTTATGTAGCAGACAGGTGGCCTACCCGTACTTTACTGAATTACAATTGTGAAGTTGTATCCCAGCATGTAGTAAAAGACGACTCTTGGGTACCCATCAGTGGTAGTCCGCCGTGTTAGTGGTGAGGCTACCAGTCTGACTGGTTCGAAATAGGCTGCCATCTTTCTCCTAGCCTAATTCAATTAGGTTGACGGCATGAAGTTGAACTGCCGTTCATGCCGTACCTCCATCCCAAGGAAGAGGAAGGGTAACCACAAACAAACCAATCAAAAATGTGTGGTTTACAGCTATCTTTGGAAACTTTATACACGATGAGGAAAAGAGTTGTGTACACTTATAAAAGTGTATTAAAATTTGTAAAGGTTTTCCTTTTTCGACGATTTGTTTTCTTCAATATAGATTTGAAAAATGCAGTTTGAGCAATAAGCTGTTTGTGACGCTCTCATCCGTGGGGGTATCGCGTCAACCGGGAAGAGCTAAAATGAGTTTTCTCTAATTCTCACCACATTACTTAAAACAGCTATTTGCTGTTTAGTGTATCGAAGACGAATGCACACAAACATCTTTTTGGTGTTCCGAAATTTTGTTTTTCCAAGGTCCAGCAACCAAATTTTGAGAGTTTTTAGCCTGTAATTAAGATTATTTAGACTTATTGCATGTACCATGCTTCATCGGTTATTTTAGAACAGCTCTTTCTTAAATTACGCAACATTATGTATTTTTGGAAAGGAAAATTAAAGATTTAGGTAATCTGTAGTTAAAATATTGCTCGACAGTAAAACTTTTTGCAGAAGATAAAGCAGAGTCATCTTTACCTCATCTTCTGTTGTGGGGATTAAAAATTTATTATTTGTAGTAGCCTACCTTTTAGTGTTTGGAAATGTGTGGTTTACATCTACCTTGAGGGAAACTTAATACAAGCCAAATAAATGAGTAATTTAAGTGTTTCAAAATTTTGAAAGGTGAAGTTTGGAAAAATTTATCTTTTTCTGAGACTAAAATTTAGAAAAACAGGGCCTATACTGACAATTTCTAGCGATGACTTCACATTGCATGTACCAAGTTTCATCAGTCATTGTAAATGAACCCTACTAGTAGCCATGTCAATTGTCAAGATAAATTTCACAATTCCTTTCTAGCAAAGAAATTTACTTTCAAACCCTGTCTGCCGCATAAATCTTCATATTATTATTGATTGCTCTAGAAACCTTCAAAGGCACAACTAACTGCAGCCAAGATCGTCTGAGATGCGAGAAAACGAAGTTGGAAGAAATTTATTGCACACACGTAAAGTTAAAATTGAATTGATTAAAAATTGACGAATGATGTTTGTTCTCGGCAAAACAAACCCATAGCAAAAAACCTAGCAGTCGGAGACGTTTAATTTTCTTGAAGATCAAATTTGCGAACGATAGTTAGTAGATAAAAGAAATCGATATACGAATGCGTAAAGCAAGCTTAGCAATACGTGAACTTCATGTCATGTTCAGTTGTCATGAAGTATAAGCTTTTGCTGAGCTTTCGATCTTTATATCGGTTTCTACGGTCATGATTCACGGGTAATTACCTATAGTTGTGCACAAGCTGCAGAATTGGCGTTTTTGAGAATTGAAAGTGTATCAGGAGTAAATCAAATTTATGACAACCAACCTTGTTTGATATTGTCAGTTCCGTAACAAGTGTGTTCTTCGCCTGAGAGCAAAGAAGTTCATGTACTTTTTCATTTCTGATAACTTAAAAAACCTTACGGCCAATTTTGGAAATGATGACTACACTCCAAAATCATTTAAATATATTCCAAAAAAAGCTTTACATGTAAAACTCAGTTCTTGTTTTTAAGAAAAACGTCTGGTAAATTTGGATTATTTCCTTAGCATAATGAAGATAAAATACTGATTGATTTGACATGAAAGTAATTACAAGAGAACGGGCTGCGCACGCGTTTGGCATGAGAAGAACTAATTTCTCCGGCTGAGTCCAAATTCTTTCTTAAACTAGCCCAAAAAACATCAGATACAAGCTTGAATGAGTATTACTGTAATCGTTATCTACGACAATTTAGACATATCGGAGGTAGAAAAACGCTTATATTTTTTTTTATCAAATAATTCTATGCATATGGAAAACAATTAACAGGCATATTACTAACTTAATACCCTTGTTTTCATCACTTTTGAAGATAGCTTTTGATAAGTGGTTTTGAATGTGTTTTGGTACTGTGTTTTATCCTCCCATTATTGGCATAGAGGAGTCCATTTTATTTGAAGGGAAGAGAGGAAACATGTTGTCCTTAAAATCAAAAAGCGTTTGCCTTGACATTTATTTGTCTTTTAAATTAAGGGCGGGATCATTTTCTTTTTTGAGATTGCTATTTTTTATGTTTCAAATTAATTTATTCGCATTCCAATTGAAGGCTGGAAACTTTGTTTTAAGGTCAATATTTTCCAACTTTGGAAAAATATTCTTTAAAAACACATATTTTCGGGGCAAAATTTCTTCAACAATTTTCTTGATAATCAAGTTTGCCTTGAACTTTTTCAAGTTACAACAGCTGCCGCTCTCATACCCCAGCCCCCTACGGTTATGCCACTCACACATATATATGTATATTGATTACTTCACAAAAAAGGGAAAATGGGAATTGCCTTCTGAAAAATTTATAAAAATCTTTGTTTTTTGCTGAGTTATTATTGCCATTAAGACATTAAGCTCAATAATATTGGCAGCGATAGAGGTTCAGGGAGTAAGCCGAAGAATGTAATCAGGGTCCGAACGTTTTTAGGAATATGTGTGGTATATAGGTTTGCCCATCCCCAGGAATAAAAAACAGAAAATAATTTTATAAAGCTGATCCTTAAAAAAGATTTTAAAAAAATTCACTTTCAATATACAGTAAATATGACTTGTCCTACCCAGCCGACTTGTGGTAGGAGACAGTTCGTCTTCCTTGTGCTCATGGATCGCCCGAGACGACAATCAACAGAGCTGCTCAAACTCATGTCAGACAAGACAACGAGCTGTAAAAGACTTAAAGTTTCAAAATTTCAAAACGCTGATTTCTCGAAAAAATTCCTCCAACCGAAAGACAAAAAGTTTGCTTTCATTGAGTTGATTTCCGAAAATGGCTTTAATTATTCAAAAAAGAAGGATAACAAGCCGCAAGTTTTTAAATAATATTTATCTTCCTGCGCCACTGGCTCTGACCTCAAAAACTTTGGTATCTAAAAAACGATATAAGTCCTAATCAATGCTTAGACCGCATGGACTAACCGTTTAAAATACAGATGTTAATCACTCCAATTACCTCAATACTGCCCAAATCTTGTACAATTTTCTATACCGGTACCAGGAGATTAGCTGTAATTAGGGCTGAATCAGCTACTAGTGTTTGCCCAGTAGCTTGCAATTGCACAACTTTGACCAACTTACATCTGACAAAATAATTTGTATTAAACAACGTATTTTTTTAACAATGATTTGCAAGCTATTTTATAAAACTGCAAGCCATAAACTTGGAATGACATCATACAAAATTATGATCTGGGCTAACTGGGATCAGGAGTATACTTAAAGCTAACTCATCAAAGTCTTCAAAAATTTAAACATAAATTTTTAGCATGTTTTTAGATGTATTGGTAAAAAGATTTCATGAATTAGTTCGTCAAATTTTAATGAACCACGGAAATGGTTTTGGAGAGCAGTGGTTAATTATCTTGGTCAGAAATATTCCTTGAAGCAGAAAGCAAAATTTTGAAATCAATCCAAAAATCAAGTCAAGGATTAAATCACGTTTTTAATTAAGTCCACGAAAGTTTTTCATGATCGATTCTTGTACTAAAATTTTAATTGAGAATAAAATTTGATGGATAGGACCTGATGCGCTTGTGCAAAAATTGAAAGAAAAGCGGAATTCAACAGCTAAAAACAAAAAACCTTGCAAAAATTTAAGAGGTAATTTTGAGACTGCAGTTAGTTTTTGAAATTTGTATATACTGTTTGTGAGTTTCAATTTATTCTAGCTAGGAATCAATACTAACCATGATAGCAAAACTTTTTAATTTTGGTGAAAAACGGAATTTTAAGAGATTTCGAAAGCTGAAATTAAGAAATAATTCGAAAATTTGACAGTCCATTTTTCTATTGAAAAGATACCTTAACATGATTTAAACGTTGAATATAGACTTCTTTAAGTCTGATGTACATTTTGAATGTTAATATCATGCTTTTGATCTATTCATTGTAATAAGCTGTGGGATCAAGACAAAAATAATCAACGCCACAATAAAACATGTACAACCACGGCTTGTGAACTTTTTCCAGGACTATATATATAACCTGACAATAATATTGAAAAAAACGGTAAAAATTAGCATTTGTGTTGCCCAAAACAACAGGATTTACCTCTATTTTGTCTTTTATGATGTTGAGGCTTATTTTTTCAGGAAAATCTACCGAAAACGGCCCTAAGCTAACCGTTAATTCCGCCATGTTTTTTCAAGCGTTGGTATTGCTACAACTGTCTGGGATTTTATAAAAGTGGATGCTTTGCCAGAAACAAAAATTATTAAAATTTTGAGGTCGATGAGAGTACCATATGGCCTTTAAGGTGAACAACTCATCGAGTTGCTGATTACGCTTTAATTTAAAATTAAGATGATTTTTAATGAAGATTGATTTTTATTAAAGTTCCATTTTTGATCGATTTTTTATGAAGGTTGATTTTTAATTCTATAATGACGCACATAGCCTTGTTCATGGAATATTTAAAACAAAGGATTTATTACAGTCAAAAATTATCATTTAAGTTACATTATACACTTGGAAATGATTATGTTTTGTTAAAACTATTTATTATTCTGGTTAAAAGTTAATATGCTACATTTGACATTATTAAAAAGAATAAAAAAGCACTAATTGTTGTTTCTAAAACTTTGCTGAAAACCCTCTTGTATTTACACTAGGGCTACTCGAACTGCTGATAAGGCATTGCGTGAAACGTGGCACACGGCTTAAGACAAAAATCATATGAAATAGGAACGCGTAAAAGCTCTTCGTAAACATACCTGGTACAGCATAATAGCAATGATACTAAAACAAGCAATTACAGAAACGCAGATGGATCTAAGACGATGTGGTGGCCACAATCGGATTCCCAAATTTCTGACGAGAAGCAAATATTTTGAGATCAAATCTTTTATTAAATTGTTTAGTTGTTTCTGTGTAAAAGAAGGTCTCCCATTTTATTCCCAGCCTGTGACGAAACAAAACTAACTGAGTGGTGCAGTGTCCCACACGATTGTTAAAAATTGTCCCAGGCCTCTGCCCACTCATGACGAATTTCAAGTCATCACAGATACCACCAGCTAATAAAATGGCAAAACTAAATGTTATAGTACAGGGGTGTGCAACCTGCGGCTAGAGGACCAAATACGGCCCACGACCTAAAGTTTTATGGCCTACGGAAGGATTTCGTGGCACAAAGTGGATGCAAAATTTTTCAATCTGATCTTCGAAAAATTCGATCTCCAAAGCAAACAAACCCGTAAATATTATATTTGAATGAATAATAAGTAAAAGCTCGCTTCGAAAGTAATGATTTCCAAAAAAAAATGGTCCTAGCCTTCTTTTTGATTAAAAATGCAACCAACCAGTGCTTCAAAGCTTTAGCGTACCAACAGTTTCGGTTGCAAATTCTACCGGCTCCAAAATTTTCGACTAATTCGAATTTGTCCCGCTCGCAAAAAAACTTGCACACCCTTCTTTAGTGTATCGGTTTTACATTAGCAGTTAGTGACTGGTTGTAAAAAGTAGCAAATTAGGGTAGACTACAACAATTTGCAAAGCAAAACAAAAAAGTATAGTTTGAACACTGGGGTGATTTTTAAAAAACTTTTTTTGAATGTAATTGGTGCGAAGAGTTTAAGCGTTCCATTTTGGGAAAAACACAAGATGCAAAATATTTTTAAAAAACCTTTACATTTCGGGGTAGCTCAAGCCTCTATTTATTACATAGGAGTCCAACTGGTTCAAAAAGCCATATTTTGCATACGGCTTACACTAGAAACTTTATTCTTACACGAAAAGATGTGGAAAATGTGGTTTCCTGTCCAGCTTTGGACGTTTATACAGTTTATAGTTTATTTCAAGTTAAATATAACTAAAACTAAATTTTTACCAAAATTACTATTTGAACCAGTCAAACATATTCAAATTGCTGCACTGCAATAATTTCATTGAATATATGGTTTAATAGCAACTACACACTACTCGTACAAGCAACAAAATCGGATTAACATCAAGAAATGTCCAAAACATACCAACTAATTTGTGACCGCAACCTAGTTCCAAACAAAATCTTTCAATACGCTTTTGTACAAAACAGAAATTGTTTAGTGTTCATTCAGGCAGTTATTTGATTCATAAAATCTTTCTTTTTGTTGTCGGAAAATATTTTTCTATGCTGTTGAACGACTTGCACGAAGTGCTAGAACTAAACCTTATCCTTTGTCAATTCTTGTAATTGTTGTTGTTGTTGTGATTACCCCTCCTCTTCTTCGAGTTGGAGGTACGGCATGAACGGCAATTCAGGTTTATGCCGTCAACCTAATTGAATTAGGTTAGAAAAAAGATGGCAGCCCATTTCGAACCAGTCATGAGTGACTGGTAGCCCCACTAGTAACAAAGCGGATCGCCACTGGTGGGTACTCAAGAGTCGTCTTTTACGACATGCTGGGTTAGCAACTTCACAATTGTAACCCGGTAAAGTACGGGTAGGCCATCTGTCTGGCACATAATGGTGGAGGCGTCCCGTTGAATGGCCAGTCATGTGGTAGTGGGGCTACCAGTCATGAGTGACTGGTATGTCTTTCCCAAGGACACAAAAAGAAAGCTTGCCGGCTTGTTTTCCACACTATCCCTTTTTTATGCTGAGTGCCGAGCAGGGAAGCAGTAAATACCATTTTTTAAAGTTTTTTTGGTATGACTCGACTGAGGGAACGAACCCCAGGTCTACCAACTGCGAAACGGACGCTCTAACCACTACGCCATCGCGCCAGTATTCTTGTAATTTGCAGTACTCATCATATATGTTGTATAGTGCCACACTGTGCTTATCATTGATATTAATCACTTTTATTTCGCTCATAATTGATTTGAGGAAGTAACCGTCATCATCAATGATGAACGATCCCAGGAGATTTTGAACAGTTTTATGATGAACCTTAATGCATTCATTAATCCAGCTTAGCTTTGTGGAACCTGGTTCATGCAGAATAGAGCCCCAACTTATACCGTGGAAAGCACCATTAAGTAGCCACACACGAACAATAGTGAAGCACCAGACCGGTTTCGCCATCATTGAGGCTCTTCAGTGGCGCATATCCAACCAGCAGGGAACCGAAACCTTCTACCTTCGGTAAGTACCACTCGACCACCTGGCTGGACGCCGTTGCTGATGTCATAGCTGTTTCTTTGTGAGGGAGTGACCAGATTTCCTGGTTTTGCTACTTGTGGAGTGCATCGAATCCACTATGCTGTAACTCCACAGCGGCACCTCACGACCAAGACTTCAACACAACAAGACGTAAGCATCGCGCTATACAAGTACATTGAAGTGCAGCACGAAGAATCATAATAAGAGAGTGAGGATTTACATAATTAAGTAATCACAGACGAACAATGTGTTATTTTATTATTTGTGTATGACTACTTAATTATACAAAAGCACGATTGCATATCTACACCAACTGTTCAGAATTCGAATCATTTCTTTGAAAACTGATTATGAATGGGCCGCATACAATCCTGATTTAAAACAGAATTTAAAAAATACCATCAAAACATTGCTTAAACTTCAACGGAGCATCGCGTGTTTTGTTTTATTTGAAATGGTGTAATGTCTGCTTCCAATAGCTATTTATTTGGAGGAGATATAACTTTTTATGATTTTTTTAGAGGTCATAGAAACTATGGCACTTTTATTAAAACAACTGAAGTGAAATTGCAAATCAAATCACGCCTCATCTACTCAGGAAAGCAAGAATTTTTAAACAGAAGTTGCAATATTTTGGACATATAATGAGAAACAAATCATTGGAAAAGCATTGACTCTATTGCTTGGCATAGTCAGCAGAAAAAATTAAATGCCAAACAACGCTCAGATGGCTGAAGTTAGTAAAGGATGACTCTGCGATGAATGTTGCTAAACTAAAAGAAGTCGTGAAAAATAGAATGTTGTGAAAAGGGATGATTCATATGAGTTAAAACACAAAATTGGCGTTTTAGACATCGCTGCCTTTTCTGTGTTATTATACAACAGGGGCGGCCAAACTGCGGCTCGCGAACCGCACGTGGCTCATTAGGTCCTCGACTGCGGCTCTTTTGACTCATGTTGTATTTGTGTAGACTCATGTGGTGAAGAGGCGTGCAAGCTGCTGTGGGCTACGTTAAGTTTTGGGCTCGGTGAATCTCTAATTTCGTGCTGTGGAAATGATGTTCTCCAAAAGAAAATTGTTTGATGACTCTTTCAATGATGGCTTCTATCGTTTTTGGCTCTATGGTTCTATCGTTCGTTCTTTATTACGGCAATTCTCTATCGTTTTTTATTACGGCAAGTGTGGCCACCCTTGTTATATAGAATAATGTAAATTATTCCTAAGCGGTAAATAATAGGCCTAATTTTGCTAAATTAGGCCTGCTAACTATTTCAATTTTACTCGTGTAAAGGTATTTTACTTCGGGAAATATGATTTTGATTTTTTAACATTCCGCATGCTAAAAAACTGATTGCTTGTTCTTTTATGGTGAAAATGTTCTATTATTTGTATTTAATGCAAAGTCTTTGGACTGCAGACAGTTTTGGAATTACAAAATTATCGCTTTGTTGTCACTTATTTACATTTTGGTTAAAATGCTTGTTGTCTTTGTAAAGTGAAATTCTACCTTTTTCTTTTATGCAGTAATCGCCACGTGATTTGCTCTATTATAAATTAATTGGTGGCCAAAATTCTGAGCTCATTTTTTGAAGTTAGCTGTTGCAAAGTGAAGTTGGTTTTGAGAGTTGCGTCTCTACACTCAACTTGGGTAAATTTCATTTTTGCGCTGCTCTGCTTTGTCCCTGATCTCGCTTTTTTTGGATGGCACTTTGAAAAGACGTATGTTCAATAATTGAGAACTGAATTTAGCTATCACAACCCCAACATTTATTTTAAATTGCATTTAAATTGTTTTTCAATTGTGTTCTCAATCTAATATTCTGGTAATTGTTGCTGCACGTTGATGACAGAAGATTGGAGAAGATTTGGAATAGCTTCTCCACTAGAACAGAGGCGTGACAGTTGTGGTGATCACGGTAAATTTTTTGAGCGCTCTGAGAAAATTTATGATTTAGCCTAGCCTTTTTGAAGGTAACAATATAATGCATAAAAGTCGGAGTCGACTAAACGTATGATACACATGTCATATATTGCTACGAAATAAAGTATGAAGTATGAAGTATTAAAGTATGATGCAACATTAAGCTTTCTTTACTACAATTTGTGAATGCCTCCAAAAAGAAAGCACTTTTAGACCAATTCCTTATTTTTATTTCAACTAGAAAAGATTGTGAGTGACAGGCCCAGTTGGCCTACTTTATTTGCGTAAGGCTGGTCTGGGGTTGAGAATAACACACAGCTAGATAGAGGCATATGTCCAAAGTTATGCTTTTGTTTTAGGAAAACTATAATAACACCAATTAACAGCGTTTGCTGCAAAAACGGAATTGAAATTAAGCAGAGAAACGATACGCCAACTAACGCACAGTTTAAAGTTGCCGTGTACAGTATAAACAGCAAAAATTGCAGTTAATTTGAGAAATACTGTATAGCCTTATTGGCCAGTAACTACTCTATAATGACAATACGGTAAAAAATAACCGGGTTTAGGCAGATGCTTTAAAATGGGCAGCTAGCAAATTGGGCTATAATTTAGTTAGTCTACTGGTACGTACAATTCTGTGCCAAATCAGACTACCAAATGCTTGGATGCAAGAAACAACTTTTGCAATAAGTTTAGCTTTCCTATTTAGCTGAAATACAAACACAAAATTTTATAAATGTCAAACTGACATCAAAAACTAACTACTGAATTTTACTTGCTGTATCTTAGCAAAAGCGATAAACAACGTGACAGATGTCTCAAAGCAGTCGCAGCGAAATCATGAAATATACAAGGAAAACAGGATCAAACAAAAAAATTAGATTTAACCGCTTTCACCGAGATTTTCACTTTTACTTCAACAAGAAGAGATCGTGACGTCATTAGCAACAGCAAAATCGAATGTAAGTTTTCAAAATTTGATATTTTCAAATTTGGCATTTAATTGATATGATTGTTTTCACGGTATGATTGACAAGGCATTCACATCACTTTATAAATCTTCCTCGTACAACAGAAAATATTGGCTGGCTGCTGATACTTTACTAGATGCAAATTGTGTTTAGCGCAATTAACATTAAGTACTGTATATTCCCGTATGCCTCGGCTAATCGCGTCGAAATGCAATCGCCAATATATCTACCCTCATTAGCCTAGAAACGCTTTTTTTAAAAAGTAATATTTTTTATAATTTTGTTTATTTAGGTGTATTCAAACATAAGGTAAGGTTTCTTTGTAGTCCCCCTTGTAGAAACCCTCTCAAACTGCGAGTGCCATATTTGGCACGCTGGGCAGATTTCTAGTACATTGGTTGATCGTTTCACGATGTTTTCATTTGGTTAACTTGACTAACTTTTTATTTGACTAGATCATTTGACTAATGCAATATCTTTAAACCAATTTTTGCAGCAATTGTTTATTGAAACCAACGATAACGGTAGGCTTCGGCGATCACTCACACCTAGCTACCTATGATGTTTTATGACGTCACAAATAACAAAGCTTAAAAAAAGGATGCATGAAAGGCTAAAATAACAATAATAAGACATATTGCAAAACAAAGATTGTAGTTTTGTAAAAGGTTGTACTGCTCGTTTTGCAGATGAGCCATAGCATTGCAATTAGACTTGAAATACAGGGTGGGCCATAAATAACGCGCCAAAGCATATAAAACAATTCAGATAATAATAACAAACGTTTTGGGCTTGAAATTAAATTAAATTGAATTGAAATTAAATTTAACAGTTATAGTAACTGATATTGAAATTAAATTTAACAGATACCCAAAGAAAAGATATTTACATTATTTCACATCACAATTTATTTTAAATCTTTGGTGCGTTATTTACGGCCCACCCTGTATATGCTCCTTGAATTCAAACTGCCGCGTATTACCTCCGTAAATTTTTGGAAATAACCTAAGCACTTTGAATGGAGATATTTATTAACCACGTAAAGATGCACGAGTACCACTTAACTCTACTTGAGGCAGTGGCTCATCTTCATAGGTGGTCAGTAACAACGTAGTTTTGCTTCGTAAACTACTTAAGTAGGGTTTTCAGTAACGAGCTACTTACTTGAGTAGTTTCATTTTCTGCTACTTCTAGTTTACTTGGGTATATTAACTAGGAAGCAACGTTAGTTGAGTAGTTATGACTTTTACTTAAGTAAGTGATGAAAATTTGATTTTCGTACAATTAAAATGCACTAAGCTAGCGCAAAACAGCTTAGTATTTAAGTTTTATTTTGTGCAAATCCTTCCTTAAAGTAAGCCATTTTTGGTTCGAACTTTGAGAACCAAGTAGTTGACCAGCCATTGCTTTTATGCTAGCTTGACATGGTGGACTAATACTGATATTAATATCAGTAGGTCGCTTTCTCTCATCTTTTGATTTTGAAAGGTCTTTAGCACCAGAGGTAAATTCAAACACTCTGTAGAGTTTTATTTTTGAACAGTTGTTTGTTGTTACATAATTTCAAAATGTCTGAGCAAAGCTTCAGAGAACGAATTTATTGCACTGTTTTAAAGCTGTGAGCAAATACTTTAATGTTTTCGTTTGGCTTTCATCAAAAGTTATCGCCAGAATGCAGCAGAGAAGAGAATTCGTCGCTGATTGCAGTACTGTCAACTCCGGATATAAGAGACACGTCGGGACCAGCTCAATCAGTCCCTTGTATCCGGATATCCCTTATAACCGAATATACACAGTTTGATCCGATACCGTAAGATCGCAAGTTTTAAATGCTCAAGACACCCTTTTTGAAGCTTTTCATACATTCCCCGCATACAAACGTCGCAATGGGCATTAAACTTCTACCGTATTTGAAAGCCGAAAGGCAGCTACAGAAGTACGATTAGCCTATAAAGCTGAATTTGACATCTCGCAGACAGAAATCCCATGGAAGAATAGGTTATCCCTTATAATCGACTGAAATTACTGTAGAAAATTATGATTGGGACTTTGAAATTTGTCCCTTATAAGCGAAAATCCCTTATATTCGCATCCCTTATAAGCGAATAATTTTTGTATTCTTTCAAATTGAAAATGATTGGGACCATTTAAAACCGTTCTTATAAGCGAAAATTCCTTATTCGCATCCCTTATATCCGAAGTTGACAGTGGACAGGACTATCAAAAGTGTCAGCCTCCGAAATTCTTGATATCTTTTTGGAGGGATTGCATTTGGCGATGGCTTGAGACATACTTACCTCTTGTTTGTGCGGTTAAGAGTTCAAGCCGTTTTAAGCCCATAGCGCTCTTTTTTAATCACGGGTAGCGAACTCAGGGTAATAATTTATGACGATAATTAAAATAACTCATAAGCTCACGATCATTGTTTCCTCTAACATTTCAGTAAGTGCGTAACTGCCGGTGCAAGTGCGAAATTGCTAGCAAATGTACGAAAACCGCCGGACAAGTTTTGGTGGACACAGCTGAGCAAACCGTTACACTAGCTTTAGTAACTTGTTTTAAAGTTGTAAAGAAAGATGTTTTTGATAGCCTACTGCTGTCAGTGTGTACGCTAAGCTAATAAAAGATGTCGTTTACCCCAATTCGGATTTTGGGTCGTTCGTCCCAAATCTTTTCTAAGGCAGCCAAGCGCCTGACATTAACATCACGTGACAATAACGCAACAGCGATTTGCGAGATACGCGCGTACGGTTTCCACGCTTTTATCGTACAGTAGAATAAGTGTAATGGCTTTATTTATGACGTCAACTTTTTTTTGAAACCTAACGTCTTTCTCAGTCCCTGTAGAAATCCAATATTTCGGATACCGTGCTTAAGATTTGCCTAGAACATTGATTTGCGTATAACCTCACCCTTCGTTTTTCTCAGTCGTATTTTTTTCGATTATGGCATTTCAAACCTAGCTCAGTGCTTTTCATCTGCTTTTTGCATGTGGCCCATTTTCGAAACGCACAGAAGCACGTGGCCCTATCATTTATTTTTCTAAAGTTCATAGGCAATCTTAAAAAACTTATTAAAGTAAATTTCAGGAATGTTGTCCGAATAAAATAAAATAATAAGTCGTAAAGAAAGTTTTCCAATTTCACTCGATGAGAAGGGTAAATCTAGCCCCTTGTAGACCGTTGTCCACCGATTGAAAATCTCTGACCTAGGCCATCATTATCTGTCACGAATATTTATTTTTTTAAGTTGATTAAGACACCAGGTTGCGAGTTGTATTTTGTTTACTTTACTACGACTTTCGCAGCAGGAACTGGAGTTTAACTGCGCGTTAAAAATTTTCAAAGATGATCTACGCTGTAAAAATAAGTTTAAACAACAACTGCGTGGGCGTGCACAGATTTTTGAAATTTCTGGAAGATAGAGGAGGCAAAACTGCGACGTTGCGCTTCGATGATGTAATAACTAGCGAAATTATGTCAGCTCTAAAATGATTCACAAGTAGCCTATCGGTTTCTAATCGGCTGCGGCGAAATATCTGGCTATTTCTGTTTAGTAAGTGATATTTGGTCAGTCAAACTCTGCGACCTGTGCAACAGTAATTCGTAAACGTTTCAGAGTGTCAGTTTAACAGAGCACTTAAATAAAATTAGCTTAATTCAATGCCGACGCCTAACATGAGCATGAAAAGTATGATTTTTTTAAATCATGGGGTGTTAGGTAGATTACCGGCTATGTCAGCAGAACAAAAATTACTGGCAAATTTCAATTGTAGTTTTTTATGGTAAAATAATTAAACTAGCTACATTTCTCTATCGTAATCGGTTAAACAGCATGGTTTTTCAGTTGCAAGTAAAAGTAATGGCAGTTTTAAGATACTGCTGAAGTTTGTTCACGGGACTCCCGATGATAATCGAGGTAACATGGCTGGCCTAACGTTTTTTTCGCTCTAAATAAGTTTTAATTAACCAGTCACCGAAAGGGTGAAAAAAGGTCTCTAATATTTGAAAGGTGAAATTCTATTTTTGTGAAACGCATTTGAAATTTGATCGAAGTAAAGGAAACAGAGAAATTCATGGACGGGAAAATGCGCGAGTTTGGTAAACGCAGCTATTAAGTCTGGTAAAAAATTGAAATGCTGATATTTGTAACTGCGCATTTAACTACAGGGCCTCACTTAGAGGCGCTTACAGCAAAAAAAGTAAAATCTATTCATTTGAAATCACGTAATTTTATTGCATTAGCGGGAAGGCTGCCCTTTTCAAAAAAATATTTGGGGAAACTCACGTACTTTACCGGGCGCCACTGTGTACAGGCAGATGTAAAAACTGCTATAGCTGCGCGCGCACAAATACACTTTAATAGGAGATTTCTTTGCACAGTGCAAAACTTTCTGTGAGGTTTAACTATTTAGTAATTTTTCTTTATACTGTTAAACGTGATTACACGGTACACCTTAATGTTTAACCAAAAGACAGTTTTGGAATGGTCAGTCGTGAACTGCAATTTTCTACAATGTCCTCCTAATGTTGTAAGCAAATTTTACCGTATTACAAATTATCTTTTAAGCAATTAACATGAAAAAGGCTACAATTTAATACAAACGTTTTCTAAGAAATCGAAATTAGAATTCACTTTTTTTTTCTTCACGGTTTAGGGCTAATTTTAATCATGACTGATAAGCTATCACAGCACACAGTTGTCCGGCTACAATTTATTTAAAAAATATTTTGGAGCTAACATTGGTTAGAAGTCGTATTCTATTTTACTCTTAATTTTCACAACTTACAAGTGTGAAAAGGTTATTTATTTGTAATTTGCAAAAACTGAACTATTTCTTCAAAAAATGATATATTTTGTGTTAAACTGAAACCGAGAACTGTGTGCCTTTTTATCTTATCAAGCATCATTGAAATTGGCGTTGAACCGTAAAGAAAAAAATGTCATTTTAATCACTTCCAGTTTTGAACTTCCCTTGAAAAATGATGTCTTGTATTAAACTGAAGTTTGAAAGCTCGTTGGTATGGTTGCTCTTCAGCTACGATGGAAATTGGCCAAAAAAAGTAAAGAAAAAAAAATTTTGATTTACTTTATGTTAATTACTTGAGAGATAATTTGCAATACAAAAGAAATTCAAGTCGCTGTCACTCGCAATTGCGTCACAGCCACGCGTTGTTCAAAGACGTTGCACTGCCCTAAAAAAGCGTCGGTCCAACCTTGGATTCCTATTCACTGCCACCCACGAGTTAAAGTTGGTTAAAGATTTTGCTTGCAAAATTGCAAAAACTTTAACAACTGCAAAAAAATTGCCAAATACCGCTGGACATTTTTATGCATTGTTGAAATTAAACTGCGAATCCGCCGAACATGTTTTGGCAAATTCACAGTTTTCTCGAGTTTAAAGAAAACACTGCTAGCGATCCGTCCGCCAGTCGATTAGTAAGTTTGGACAACCACAACGGGTTGAGCGCTTGGCTTGAGATATCGAAGAAAAAGGGCAAGATGGTTACTGGATCTCAGTTGAGTTATTGAATATTTTCAGAAAATGTGAAAAATCTTTGGTGCAACAACTGAAATCAAGATCTAAACTGGGACTGGTTGCAGGGGAATTATGATACATTTTGCCAAATCATGATGGCAGATCTGATCATTCTGATGATAATTGCTAGTGAGTGACAGACAAAACGATGTAGTTTTCACTTAATGCTTTAAAAGAATGCAATGATCTCGTCCTATAAAACGTTATCCAAAGTTACTTTTTAAGTTTTTGCACTTTGTTTTACCTTTATAAGCATACATTAGTTTGTTCAAATACAAGCTGCTGCTGCTGTTGTCAAGCCAGTAGCCTCAAGACCAAATGGGGCAACTGCCTTCTCAAAAGACATATAAAAGTTTGTTCGGGCTGAATTCGTTAGTGCCCTACGAAAAATAGTTATTGTGTAAACTTATAATCTCAGCAAATTTGCTCAATTACACTGATTCTGATAAAATTCCTTGAAGTCTAGATTTCGGATAGAGGAAACTTTTCTTCCATATTTTTATCAGCCAAGCCAATACAATAAGCAGTACTTTATTTAACACAATAAATCTAACATAACAAAATAAATAAAGAAAACAACGAAGTATTTCGTTTCTTGTCGAAGGCGTTGTTAGGACTATACAAATGAGAAGTTTTGACGGTAAATTCAAATTTTACAAAACTGAACACTTATAACGAGAGTAGTATCATTTTAAGACTGCACCTCCCAATGAAACATGTAAAGAAGCGAATTTGCTTTGTGTTGACAACCGAGTTTTATATAAAGGATGGTTAAGGGCGTTTGATTAGCAGCGCTTCCATTAACTCGGTTTCAGTGTTAACTTAAAACGGCACTTTTTTCATTACGTAAAATTTTGCTCTGCTGGCATTGTCTCTCTGCAGGCTTTGACCGACCACAGCGGAATTTTATGGCCGAGTTAGATGAACTTGGGTTATTAGGAAAATGGTTTTCAATTATTACAAATAGCTATGTAGTCATCATACCGATATAGGACATGTTCTTGTCACAAGAACATGTATACTGGTTGAAAACATTTGAGCAGAAATAAGCGAGGGGAGAATATTTAAGGTTAAAATACGAATTTATTTTATATATTTGGTTACCAGTTTTTATATCAGTGCCCAGTTATAACAATGCAGCAATGCGTTTGCCAAGTTTAATAGATAGGGAAAAAATGTACGGAAGGGCTAAGTAAGGAATTAAGTTGGGGGTGTGGTTAGGGATGTCGGTGGAAGATTGTTGGTTATGGTTGTTAAATTTGTTTATAAACTGGTCTATCACCTTTAAAATCCGTTTCTTTGAATAAAGAGATAACGAATTTGATATCGGTTTTCAGTAATGGGTCCTTTGATATATACGAATAAGCAAGATGCAATGAACAAGTAATAAAGCATTGTTTCCATGACAAATGCAGTTGAAATGCATGAGTACAACAATAAAAGTTGGTTAGCAGTACACACTGATATCAAATCCTTGTTGCAAATCGTTACTTCAACATCAAAAAATGGTCAAAAGTCAAAGTCATCAAAAGTCAGGTGTGTGGGAATCTTCTTGCATGTGAAACGAGAGTTGGGGTGCTGGTTATTAACCACATTTGCTTCTGCTCGTTTATCATGCAGACGTGCAGTGTTAAAACGATGCTACCCTTTTTATAAGTGTTCATTTCTGTAAAATTTAAATTTACCTTCAAAACTTCAGGTTTATATTGCTCTTACGAATAGCTTCAGTGTTCTTTTTTGTACGTTTTGCTATGTTAGCTTTAATATATTAAATAAAGTACTGTTTATTGCGTAGGTTTTGCTAAAAAAACTGTGAGGTATCTAAAATAATCAAAAAAGGTCATAATAAAAACGTAAATTAAGATAAAAAAAACTTCATCCCAAAGCCCTCAGAAATGTTTTGCCGACTACATCATTTGGGTTCAGTTTTTACGCTAAATTTTTAATATTTTAAGACTTGAGATTTTTTTGTTTAAAAACAAATAAGCGTTGATCTCCTCGAGTTACCTGAGTTTGAACGACTTTTAACTATTAACGAATGTTGCATCAAAAGCATAAGAAAACAATCAAAAAGTATGATCAAATGGAAATAAAAAAAAAGTAATAACTACTAAAATAATAAAGTTTACAAATTAATTACTAAAATAATAAAGTTTACACAAGAAAAACTGGTTAAACTAAACTCTCTTTGGGAGTCTTTTAAAAGTAGTATAATCCTCTGACATTGCGTCTCCCGAAAAGGAGCTTTTGTAATGGTAGACGCCATTGCCTACAGAATACACGTAAATCTTTAACTTGGACTGTAATGGTGCGTTTAAACATCATATAATGCTTCCAAAGTTAGATCAATGGAGGAGGAATATCGTCATATTAGTGTAATAATGGGGCGGGGGATAAGAGACATGATTTTATAACCAACTTGCTATTACAGTTAATAAAATTTTTTTTAAATTCATCGTTTAGATAAACAAGATTTGTGGCGATTTCGAATAATTGTAGTTATCTGTAGTTTTTTTTCAATATGAGGCACTACATGAGGAGGGTGGAGGCTTACAAAAACGTCATAATTTTGGGAGAAAGAAGAGGATTAAAAATATAAAAAAACAAGCGTCATATAATTGTGAACAATCCCCAACGTAAATAAAGCTACAAATTAGCAAAAAAGTTGGCTACTTCAAGAATCTTTTCTCGCATTTCATGGAGCGCGATCACTTCAAATTGAGAACCATTGGTTTAGAAAAATACAGGAAAACTGTTCAAAATACTAAAACTACTATCACTACTTGTGGTGTTTAATTCGCATTTTTAAAAATTTTTACTCAGGTAGAAATATCTCTCATTATCTTTTCTAATTTTGCTTGTATATTGTTTTAAGTAAATTTTTATGCTCAATGCTTTTACTCAGGTACATTATAAAGCTATTTTGACCATCTCTGCTCATCTGTAATTTCGTGAAACGGTTCTACTATCTCCATGGACGCCGTTGAAATGTTGAATGAAATTCTTCTTCTGTCGCAGTGCTTGGAACTACTGAACTACCATGTTATCACCATTTAAGATGAAGGGTGAGACTTCAAATAGCCAAAGGCTATTTTTCAATCATCGTGTGTTATTCCATAGTTCAGTGGTTCCAAAACTTTTTAAGTCACCGCCCACTTTTCACAACATAAACTTTCGAGTCCCATATAATTCTACATGTACTTCGAAGTACTTGGAAAAAGTACAGTGAAAACCAAGCATCTATGCAAGATGTTAATTTTCATTTAAATCAGTTGAGACAAAGCTTGCAGTAATTTAAATTTCAAATGACTTTTGTGACTTCCTGAAATTACGTCCACGACCCTCCAGCAGCGTTCTCTAAAAACGCCAAAAAAGTTCGACTTTGAGAAATTATGTCTGCAAAATTATGGATTCCCAGTTAAAAATCAACAGTGCTTAAAACAAGTCAGGCAGTTTTTGGTAACTTTTTCATTGTTAAAATTTTTGCTATTTGGCAAAATCTTCAATCGATTGTTTAATATGTGGGAGACAGGAAAAGAATTCTAAGTTCGGATGGACACTTTTTTAGGACAGTGCAACGTCTCACGTAAACATCGCGCGTCTGTGACGCAATAGCAAGTGACGGCGATTTAAAATATTGCGCACGCCATTGCCACACTTCTTTTCCATTACAAATCATCTCTGAAGCAAATAACATGAAGCAAAATATAAACGTTTTTATTTTTTAATTTTCCTGGCGAATTTCTATCGTAGCTAAAGAGCAGTAATAGCAAATAGCTCTCAAACTTCACTGTAACACAAGACAACAGTTTTCGAGGAAAGTTTGAAACTGGAATTGGGTAAAATTTTTATGTTTTCTTTACGTTTCCATGCTAATTTCAATGGTGCTCGTTAAGATAAAAAGTGCATGGCTCTTGGTTTCAATTTAGCAAAACAACACCTATTTTTGAAGAAATAGTTCAGTTTTTGTAAATTAAAAATAAATAAAGCATAGCTTAGACCGCCACACTTGTGGAACCTATACTAGATCCACTTTGGTGGAAGGTCTGTCGGTACTGCACTGAAGAGACCTGATAGGTCAAAACAGTGTTACTGTCTGCAGTTTGCTAAGTGCATCAATAACCTCTTCCACTACTATAAGAGCTTGTGACAGCATTACAGCATTACACCGGGCTGTGACAGCATTATTGTTCTAGCAGTTGCTAGACTTATTGCACCTGCGACAACCGCCACTATTCACGAGTGATACGGCTTCGCAGAGTACTGACAGACCTTCCACCAAAGTGGATCTAGTATAGGTCCCACAAGTGTGGTGGTCTAAGCTATGCTTTATTAAAAGCCTCTAGCTTCTTGTCGGTCACCACCTGCACTGAAGAGACCTGATAGGTCGAAACAGTGTCACTATCTGCAGTTTGCTAAGTGCATTGCTAGTCTCTTGCATTACTACTAGAAATAAATAACTTTTTGTCACGTGCCATTTATGAATCTATAAGACAAAGGAAATGACTTCCAACTAATTTTAATTTTAAATTCCCTCTAGAATTTCTTTTTAAATAAAATGTAGCTAACATCCATGAGCTGTGATAGCTTGTCAGTCATGATTAAAATAAGCCTTGAAACAAGAAAAAAAATGTAAAGTGCAGTTTCGATTTCTGTAAAAACGTTTTATGTTGAAATCTAGCCATTTTTGCTTTAATTTCGTAAAAGGCAATTTGCAATACAGTAAAACTGGCATTTAAAAAAATTGGCATTTATTATGTATCATTTCAAAATTGACTGTTGATTAAACATTGAGGCTGATTTCTATTAGAAGTAATTTCATTAGAAGAAATTTCATAGAGAAAGAAAGAAATTTTTACGCTACGCCTGAATCTTCGCCTAATGGAAACCAGTCTTAAGGCGTATCATCTAACATGGTTTACCAGCGAAATGAAAAATTGCTAAATAGTAGAAACCAACAGTAAGTTGCGCATTGCGAAAAGAAAACTTTTTCTAAAGTGTAATTGTGCACGCGCGGCTATTGCAGTCTTTTACATCTACCTGTACACAGTGGCGCACGGTAAAGTAGGAGGGGTCCTCTGAAAATTTTTTCCACGGAAGGCAGCCACCTGGCAAATGCAGTAAAACTATGTGATTTTACATAAAGTAAATACCTTAATATTTTTTGCAGTCAGCGCCTCACAGTGAAAATTCTGAAGTTTTTACAATAGTTGCAAATATTATCATTTTAATTTTTTACTAGACGTGAAAGCTTCGTTTTCCAAACCCCGAATATTCGCGTCCACGAATTTCTCTTTTTTCTTCGTCAATTTTCGAATGCTTTTCACAAAGATAAAAATTCACCTATCAAATATTTGCAACCTCTTTTTACGCATTCGGTAAATGGTTAATGAAAATTTAATAAAACTAAAAAATTATTTAGCAAGCTATGTTACCGCGACTATCATCGAGGGTTTTCAAGCTTCAGAAGTGTCTCAAACCCTCTACCGCTATTTTCGCCACAACACCTAGCCAGATAATGACATTTCATTGTATTTTTCGCATCTGGTACAAAACTTCATAAAAATTTACTCATTTGTTTTCGAACGTAGTTTGCAATATTAATTGACAAGACTCGGAAATTTATTATTGTTTATCAAAAACACTGCTTTCTGACTTACGTTTTACGAAGAAAGCAAGACACACATACACTAACTACTGCATCGTACAAAAAATCTTAATTTTCTTCTTTCAAGTTGCGCAGTTTTGCCATCAAATACTTTCTAATATTAGATCGAAAGTTTACTTGCAACTGCAAAACTCTCTTGTTTAATTGATTACAATTGAGAAATGTAACTAAGTTGATTTATTCAATATAATCAAGCTCACGCTCATGCAGGGTGTCGGCAAAGGATTAATTTTATGTAAATGCACTCTTAACCAGATATTTAAAACGCTTACAAATTGTCGTTGCAAGGGTCGCAGAGTTTGAGTGACCAAACTTAATTTTGGTTCACTTATTAAACAGTAATAGCCAGGTATTTCGCCGCCGCCTTTTAGTAACCGATAGGCTACTTGTTTGCGAACTTTTCTTGGGGCTGACATAATCATGCTAACTATTACGACACCGAAGCACATTGTCACAGTTTTGCTTCTTCTCCTCCCGGAAATTGTAAAAACTCGGCGCAGACGCCCATGCAATTGTTATTCGGACGTGTTTTTATCATCTTCAAAGATCTTTGATGAGCAGTTAACTCGAGTACCTGCTGCGTATCATAGTAAACAAGATACAACGCACAAACCAGCATCCTAATTAGATGAAAAACAAAAAGCCATTCCCCACAGAGATGATAATCTCACTCAGTGATTTTCAGTCAGTAGAGCCTGGTATTTACTGGGCCAGTATTTTAGTTAGTCTTCACATTGAGTGAAATTGTAAAAATTTTTTTTAACCAATTTACTTTTTAGTTTATTTGGACAACAGTCAAGAGGTTCATTTTGATAACTTTTTGAGGTCACTCATGAAAAGCACAAAAATATTCAACCGAGTCACGTGCCTCTTTGTATTCCGAAATCGGGCCACATGCCAAAAACAGTTGAAAAGCACGGAACTCAATAAACTCAATTATACAAAATAGATCTGAGGAAAAACAAAAGGTGGCGATGTATGCAATCCGATACAACGTTAGCTTAGCGTATACACTGAGTAAATAGCAGTAGACTACCGCAAATATCTGTTATTACACTTTCACAATACGTTACTAAGGCTGGTGTAACGGTTTTGTTCAGCAATGTCCGCCAAAATTTGTCCGGCGGTTTTCGTACATTTGCTAGCAATTTCGCACTTGAGCCGGTGGTTACGCACTAACTAAAATCTTAGAGGGTACACTGCCCACCAGTGGGTCGTGATCTATAGTTCGAACACCGCTGCCATAGTCAAAAACAATCGGCAATAAAAAAATTTAGTGCAGATTATTTTTTTCGATGTGGTATCTATTGTGGCTAGCCGACGACAAATGTCGTGAATACCTATTGGTTATGTCTGGTTAAAAAATATTGATTCAACCAGCTGTGCCGGCTTTATCCTGATGACATTTGCGAGAGCAGTAAAGCAAATTTATTACAAACGGAAACATTGTTCTGCTGCCTTAAACGGTAATTATTCTACTCTTTAAGTAAAGCTTGTCCAACTCACAAACAACACATCACTTCAAAACATTTTATCTGCTCTTTTAAATCAGCTTGAGATTTGGAAATACAAAGTTGGAGATGAGCGTCAATACGAGAATTGTTTGCAGGATTGCAAAAATAAACTACATGGCTTTGGTGGTAAGCCTATTACACAAATTTGGTTTTCCCCTTCCGCAATTACATTTTTGACATCAAGTTCTTTGGCTGTGACTATTTGTCCCGGTTCCGGCACAACCAAAAACAAAATCATGCCACCAATAAATGTTTTGCACCTAATGCCGGTAGGCCTCTTAAGCTTCATTCAAGGAAAAAGTTTGTTTTATGTGCATTTCACACATTGGTAGGCCCATTGTTACCTTTATTTTCTTTTCTTATTTAACTATGCCCCTAATTGTGACTTCCCTTATTCGAAATTATATTTGGTCTTACTTGCGAACGTTTTTAAAGGCATAGAAAATTTTTAGGACAGTCCAATCTACTTGTGGATATTTTTTGCCTCAACTTCATTTTGCAGCATTTTCTAAAGAAGTCAAACAAGATGTTGTTGTCGTTTTATTGTTTATCTATAGTTACTGTAAAGTGTGATTCTGTCTGTGTGTGTGTTTTAGCTGTTATGAAATTACTGGACGTAAAAACACGAAACTTACTACGATTGACCTCGATTTCGAGGTTTCATAGAAGGGTTAGTGTCGTCATGATGATGTAGGAGCTGATCTCTTAATCAGATTACCATATCATATTCTTTACGCTAATGTTTATGTTTGGGAGTAGGCATTTCTTCTTTTCTCCTTTCCTGGTTGCGCTATGCCAGAACCGAAAACCTTGAACATCCTGAAACGTGAGGTTAGAATGAAATCATGAAAAAGTTGGGTGTGGGTATTCCGCTTAGTCTCGTACTTCAGCAAAAGTATTTATTGTTTTGACACCACTCCACAACTCTAATTTTGTCCTACCTTTCCCTCATATTTAGTTAATTAAAGAAATAAAATAGGTGAAATGATACGACTTTTTGAGAAAAACCATTTTTGATTTATAAGTGGGGAGGCCGACTTTAAGGTCACTTTGGTGCTCACTTATGCTACAACTTTAAATTAGATTTCCTGGTCTTTTCTTTCAGGAAAGGAACGAAAGAATATTTTTTGTAAAATGATTATCTTCTTTGTGAGTAAAACTCATCTTGATGTAAGAGTGTGAAGATTTGGATTACGAGAACAGTTAGTGAAATACAAAATTTGAAAAAGATCTAAACAATGGGTGTGCAACTACATGAAACTGGAGGAAGAATTTTGGTTTAGAATAGCGTAATATACGTACTGGGATTGATGGCTAAACGTTCGGGGTAGGCACGGTTATTTTCTCCCTGAGTAGGAATCATGGCAGGTAGACGCAGCCAAGGAATTTGATGTCATGAAAATAGAATTACAAAAAGACTTGAGACAAGTCGTAAAATATGTTTACGCTTCTCTTATTGGAAGGAACGGATAAAAACTTTTGAAAGTGGTAGGTTGTTTACGAGTTAGACCAGTTTGGGTAAAATAATTTGAATGATTGGGATTAGGTTCAGAGAAGCCTGCTTTCTATTTGTAACAACTTTTCGTTACTGATTTCACAAATGTTGTTTGGGTGAACCTCGGACTACCAGCTGAATCACTACATTTTTAATCCAACAGAACTAATAGCTCAGCCTGCTGGTCAATGCCGGCTGAGCTAGCTAGGAGGTTTATAAATTTCTAATGATCAACAAAAGGAAATATTACTCAGCATTTGAAAGAAGTTTAGTTATTAAGCTATTGTCTTCAGCATTTTCCGGAATTCTAATTAAAACTCACTGGTTTGAATAATGAATGTCTAATCTGTTTGACATTTTGTTGAGCTCTTTCCTCTCAGTTTTGATAAAAACGTCCTGGCCAATCGAACATCCGTTTTCTCTTGAAAAGAGGAGTGAACACAACAATGTCGCAATTGTTTTTATGTAGAAAGCGGATTGTGCTCTGTTCGTGAATCGAAAGATTAGAAATATTCAGTTTATTGACTTTAATTATAAAAATTTTACTAAATTCTTTTTCCAAAAAATGTAACCGCATTTTTGCAATAAAAACAGGCCCACAAAATTGTAGTTTTGTTGCATTCAATGCCATTTCGTAGCATAGTAGCAATGAACTATCATCTCGATATCGGTATAATGCTTTAGGTTTAAAATTTCAGATTTCGAACAGGGACGAGGCCAGAATTTTTATTTGGCGGTGTAATGATCAAAATTGATGTTTTCCAGCATTTTAATCAAAATGCCAATATTTTTGTTGTTTATAGGACTTTCTCTTGAAAAATTATGCGAAGAAAATTTAGGGGGAACAGCGACATGTCCTCCTTGCCCCCAACTTCCAAGGATCCTAGTTTTAAATGCAGTTTTAAAGTGGCGAGATAACACAAAATAAAACCCTTTCAAAATAGCAGATAAAACTTCAAAAATAACACTAGTAATCAACTTAAATATTTATTATTGCAAACTTTTGCGAGCGAATGCTCACTTCTTCATTCAAAATAAATAGGAGACTAAAATCCAAATTTATTTTTATTTCATCTCGCTATTAGCGTTAGCTTTGAGTTTTAATTTCCCACTTTAATTATTGACGAGGCTACACAACCTTCACGTTTCAAAACAGAATACATGCAAATTGTGGCTACATGGAGATTCTCAGAACTTCTTCTTTTTAAGCAACAAGTAGGCATTTAAAACGGCAGCAACATTTTTAATGAAGAAGGATACGATACGGATGGGATCCCCGTACCAAAGTGATAGCATGCGCTGCGCGTGTGATGTGTGCGAAGGAATTTGTAATAGATTGATACTAAATTTTTCATATTATTGCAAATATGGGATTTTGGTTTTTGATCATGACGGGACAGGCCCTGCTGATGAGTCCAAAAGGACGAAACGCGTCCAGGGATGGTCTCGTTAAATTGTGGGGGGGGGGCTTTTCATTATTTGCAATACTATTACACTGTGAAATAACCACTTCACTCGTATGAACATGCATATAAAGCGCGTAGATTGCCTTTGTAACTCAATAAATCAATGTATGATACGGTTATGGTGATCACGTGTTATGTTCATAGAGGTAAGGGTTTCAAATAGATCTCGTTTACTATAAACTCTTTGAGTGGTATACTGCATTTAATGAAGAAGGAGTTGCAAAGCAGTTACTCTTTCTACAAACGCTAATATCTGATTGAGAGTGTTTATTGTAGAAACTAAATTGTATTTTCAACACAAGTCTTAAACGTTTGTAATTACGATGAACATGCTGAGCACATGCATTGTGGCGATGCTTTTGTTTTATCCTTTGATACTTGCCCAACAATGTCGTCAAGTGACTGTCTGCAACGAAGAATCCTCAAACTTGATGAAGGGTGATAAGGGCGATGTTGGATCGCCTGGTAAGGCCGGCCCAGTTGGAAGTAGAGGTCCAAAAGGAGAAGTTGGAGGAGTTGGTGAAAAAGGAATGCAAGGGGAGTCCTGTGCTTTAGGCTCCTTCGAAAGTACATTGATGACAAAACTTGCAGGTAAATTTGTTTGATCGAAAAATGCATGAAAAAAACTTCAATCTTAATTTCGATTTTTAAAGCAAAATTTTTCATGAGTTTAAACGTGAATTACATAAACGTGTTTTCAAGAGTGATGCCATGACGTTTCTTGGTGACAAAATGCTCCCCATCATTTTCAACTACTGACCTAGGTTGCTTTGTTTTGTTAAGTCTGTGACGTATTAAATAATATGGTTTGTTGCATTTCCCGTTATTACAAAATCACTTGATTGGTGTTTTATTTCAGTGTTGGAAACAATGTTGATTCCATCATCTTGTCTTTATTCGTCAGTTTACGGGAAGCAGACTCTTCGAACAGGCGAGGAAGCATTTTGTGACAATGGTTGGACTGTAAGTAGTTCCTTGATTTTGTCAAATTCTGTATTAGCGAATTAAATTACCTAGTTTCGTTTTAAAAAATGAAGTAAATGTGTAGGCATATATGTATTTTAATATTAGCTGGTCATTTTTACTCAATTTTGCATTGACTTGTCAACGATATTATATTAGCTTGTTACCGCACCGTATACCTGCCAATCAAACAGAAGTCACTAATGAAACTGTAGATGCTCAAACATCCAGTCTGATCTATTGTTAGTGATCGATAGTTGACCTTCGAAATATAGCTTCATCTATTCTCTTTTAATGATTGACATCACTTGTTGCATCACATATGACTGAGAAGAATGAAGCTTCCTCCTACTATAAAAGAAAGTAAACAATTAATGGTTTTTGCAATCTCTTTTTTTTATATCCAAAAATATTTATACAATGAAGCGCAATTCTATCTGTAATGTGCGTTCACTTTAACTTCTTCAAAACTACTGGGAGCGAAACCACCACATTTAGCTTGATATGTTACTACCAAGGGGTGAGTGCCATAGGGGGTTCGTGACGTCATCATGACATCATAGTGAAAGATAATTTTTTTAATTTTGCCTTTCTTGACAGAGCAAAACCGTTCTTTCCCACACAAAAACCAGCCCCGACTAACCAACTAACAAGTTACTTCATTGCTTTAAGGTCTAACATGATGTCACTGTTATCAGTTGATCGCACGATATGTTTTCTGTATTTTATCATGAATACCAATTGTAGAAACGCCATTAAATGTCTTTTTGGAAATATTGGCAAGGTGCTTTTGTTAAAATAAACTCTATAGCAATTAAAGTTGAATTAACGATACAACAACAGATTCTTTTTTTAATTCTTTAAGCTTTCTAAGATTATTCTTTTTTTGCTCACCTTAAACTTGTTCTATTATGTGATAATGCTGTCTAGTGCAATCAACACAGACATTTCGCTAACACAAATCACCATCTTATAATTTATTCAAAAATTGCAAAAGCTTTAAAAAATTAGTTGGCATGAAAATTGATTTGTGACCTCGTTTCTCAAACAATTTTCAAAACTGTTTTAATAATTTGAAGATTATTCCAACACAATTCCGAGAATATATGACAAGCACCCTTGCTGTTTGTCTTTATGCAACACAAATTAAACTTTTAACATCTGTAGTCCAACTAATTGCTCCATATAAAAGGTGTTAAGCTCAGTAAATAATTGGTGATTCCTCTAAATAAGAAAGAGGGCAAAGATGTTCTTATTAAATCTTTTGCAACAAAATATTAGTGTCGGGCTACATGTCATCTAAATATTGACAGAATCTTTTTTTGGAACTAAATGAAGCCGATGCATCTGGCAAATTTAATATTCTTAACCTTGACGTTACTGGTGGTGCTTTGCTATTGTAATAACTTACTGTAAGTGCATTAGATTGTGTTAGTTTGCTCATTGCCTTGCCAAGAGAACTAACAGAATTAATCACTTTAATATAACAATCAGGAAACAGCTAAACTTATTCAAAATAACCGTTCAATACTCGTTGCGTTAATAGAATCCACCATAAATTACCACAGAATAACAAGCCTTTTTTTCTACTCCGTCAATCTCTCTCTTTTTCTTTTCACTACAACAACTCCCTACTACTACTCTACTGAATCGTAAAAATCTCGCCGCCTTACACATATCTTCTTTCTTTCTTTCAGCTTGCTTTCGATTAGGGGTCGCCACAGCAACTATCTGCATTTTCATGACATGGCATTTGTTTTACGGTCGGATGCCTTTCCTGCCACCAACCCTCTCTTTAGAGGGAAAACTGGGCCACTTGTCTTTCACATAAAGGTGGGGGCGTCCCATTAAGTGTCTTGCCCAAGGACACAACTAGCGAACTTGCAGGCTTGTTCTTTACAACCTCCGCTAAATGCTGAGCGCCAAGCAGGGAAGCTATGAATTCCATTTTTTAAAGTCTTTTGGTATGATTCAACAAGGGGAATGAACCCTAAGTCTACCGACTGCGAAGTGGACGCTCTAACCACTACACCAACGCGTCGGGCCTTGCACATATAAATCGAAATAAATAATCCAGAAAACGCTAGAGTAACATCACGCTGAAAAAAAAGCACTGCTAATAAGTTATGTAACCGGCAAACGAAAATCTATGAAGAAACCAGATTTACTAGATCAATTTGGAACTTATTATGTCATAAACGATTGTGACGTAAGAAAAGACGTGTCTGTAGCAAATCTAAATGCGAAGGAAAAATAGGTCTTTTTTTTCGATCAGCAGCAGAGCAAACAAAATAATACAGCAGACAAAAGCGATAAATTACAGCAACTATACGAATATGAAAACCATTCTTTCAACGCAAATTTTCTTATTCGTGACATTGAAAAACTTTAGGAGAAACATAGCGGCTGAGCGCACCCTATGTCACATTATTTACCATTTACCATTATTTACCATATTTACCATATGTCACATTATTTACATCTACCGTGTTCTGAAGAAGCTCCCCGGTAACTAAGGGGAGCGAAACGTTAAATTTGAATAGAAAATTTGTCGAAAGAACAAAGTGATCTGATTGAAATATCGCACCCTCTTAATGCTTTTTAAGCTAAATCGATTTCCATTAAAAAATGGAATTTATGATTTTGGCGCAAGAATTGGCAACGTCAACAACATATTAACTTTTTATTAGTTTTTTCATGAATACCAATTGAATGAAGCCGGATGAACCGATATTGTCAACCTCGATATTACTAATGGGAACGCTGCTGTTGTAATCGCTTAACCGCAAGTGTTTGATTTCGGGTTGGATTGCTTTTTGACTGGCTGCGTTTATGTCAAGACCAAGAACCATAAGCGTAGCCAGAGGCGTTAGCAAATACGTCTACAGCTACAAAAAAGTGGCAAGTAGCAGGCCGAATATTTAATAGTTAAATTTTTTTAAAATCATATCAATCACCTTGCCGTACTTTCACAACCTTAATATGTATTCAATTTAAGCGCTGGCTAAATTTAAGGAATAAAAGTTTGTTAAGTTTTTGGAAGCCTATGGTGAAAACAGGCCAAATGATACATTGCCTGGGACTCGATAAACTCGGCAGACATTTAGTGGCTATGTGGAGCCCCTAAATTTTTTTAATCCATGGGTTTTAAAAAACAATATTTTGGCTTGTCATTTCGTTATGTCAAATGTCAGAAATTTTTCAAAAACTTTCGTTATGTCAAAAATACGATTATTTAGTATTGTTTTCACAACCGATATTGTTAACCTCTACGTTAATGATGGAGACTTATCGGGTGACGCCGGCAGAGTTAGCTACAGAAATATATATTGCTTTAATATGCTTTCAATTTAAGCACTGGCTGAATTAAAGGAATAATAGTTTGTTAAGTTTTTGGAAGCCTATGGTGAAATCTGGGCAAACCAGACATTGCCCAACTCGATAAACTTGGTAGACATGTAATGGCTATGTGCAACTTCTAAATTTTTTTAATCCATGCGTTTCAAAAAGCAATAGTTTGGCTTGGGAACGAGATCGCTCTGTCAAAAAACATGATTATTTAGTATTGCTTTCACAAGTGATATTGTTAACTTCTACATTAATGATGAGGACTTATCAGGCGACGCCGGCAGAGTTGGTTAGTGAAATATATATTGCTGTGAGGACACAAATCTGCATGAAAAGCAAACACATTATTTCGACTGGAAAAAAGTTGAGTCTAATTGTTGGTAGAAGCGAAGGCCAAGACAGGGGGAGGAGGTAAAGCAAAGGGTCTGTCTATTTGTCCTCCTAACCTGGGATGGGATGGGATGCTTTTATACTATGGGATGCTTTTATACTTTCTTATTCTAAGGTGTTTCAAAGACGCTTTAGCGGAGATGTCAACTTCATACGGAATTGGACTGAATACAAACAAGGCTTTGGTAACTTGAGCGAAGAGTTTTGGTTGGGTAAGTTGTCGCTATTACGTCATTAAGGTGATTGAGTGTAAGTTCGTATGGAGGCAATAATTGTGAGTTGGATCCTCGCAAAAAGTTGGTAAATAAAATTTTTGCGAAAAACTCTCTATGTTACCAAGCCATTCTAGCATTGGTGACTTAAATAATTCCATTAACTGAGTTTATTGCGGTTGTATTGAGTTGTGGCTCAATTTCAACTTTCTTCCTCAGGTAACACAAGTAGAGAGTAGACCAAAAGATATCAAGGAAAAATGAAAGAAAAACTGCAATGTAACCAACAACTGGCCAGAAGCTTTAGATAAAGCGTCGCTAGAATTTTCGACATATTGGATTTAAACTAGCTCCATGAAAGTAGAAGTTTTGTAAACACTCTGTGAAGTCAAGTCACTTGTGAATGTGTAGCGGATGATGATGGCGCATTGCGTCTAGCATACTGCTAGAACAGCAGTGATGTCATCTTGTTTAGCATTGGTGTTGAAACCAAAGCGCCTACGCCCTCCGTTGTATAGTGGCAATAGACTCCTCCACAAGATATTAACGCGTTTCCACATGGTTTGAAAAAGAGCAAAAAAAATATGAATAGAACTCGGCACACCTATATTTTATCTAAAGTTCCCGAACACAACAGGCAGACCCATGGTCAAAGTAAAAAACAAGACTTTGCAAAACTTTGAAATTGAAAACAGAAAAACGTATAAAATCCAGACGACAGTTGGTAGGCGATTCTGATTCTTAACCCATTAACCACCATTCTGGCACTTAACTCTACTCGCCGTAATAAGTTTTTTGTTTATATGTCTCGTATTTAATGTTAACTAAGATATTGCAATTATTTATTTTAGATTTTTATTTGTAGAACTAATAATATACGTTGTTGCATAAATGGTACATTGGTGATAAAGGATATAAAAAGCACATCAATAGCAATATCGTGATATGTAAAGTTCAAGGTGAAAAACCACAACAATCGGAAAAGAAAACTTTGAAAAATCAAGCACAGTGTGATCAGTGGCGTATTTTGCAGGTTCAAAGGGTGATGACCCCCCCCAAACTCTATGACAGTAGCTACAACTGTCGGGGAAAAAAGGTATTTGCCTGTAATAGGAGAGAAAAATGGGCAAAAATCTCGGTTTCCATAAGTTGATTTCTAAACAGAGGCATCAACTTTACAAAATGTTTTGGTTCCTAAAGTTTGTTTTTTAATACGTCACTGAATGTAATTGATACAAGACGTTATGAACAAAGCAATTAAATGCTTGTGTGATATAATTTGGTACAATGTTGATGAAGGGATACTTTGCAATTTGTGCACTGTGAACAAGCTTGCTTATGGCATTTGCGGCAATGAAGACGTTTCTAATTTGGAAATTTCTGCAAAAAGTGTTGCTCTGTTAGTTCAGAAGGACAACCTGCAGCAACAGAAAGGCCTTATGGTAATAAGGCCGTCTGCTTAGCGGCCCTGTAGCAATAGGGTCGTAACCTTTGGATTTAATTGCTCTCATGAAGTTGACCCTGACTTTGCGCCAAAATTTCACCAACGACAGTGATTCAGTGGAGTGCACTAGTTTCGACGCTCCACCAATTATAGTTTCCACGTATTTACAATGCTGACGTTAAAATAGTTTGGAAAAATAAGCCACCACCATTTTCCCCTTTTATACCAATTCTGTAATTGGCAAACATATAGTCTGCAAGGTCTATCCTTCCGATATAGTTGTTATATTGCTTGATAACGTTGGACTGTTTTATTTGAACATGTTTTCTCGGTTTTCTATTATATCGGATTGCAGTAGCGCTTGGCTTAGCACCTAAAAAAATTTGAATTTCCTTTAACAGCGTTGTTTATTGTTCCATCTTGCAATACAAATTTTTTCCTTAGTTTTAAATATTTCTTCAAATCATTCTCTTTTTTTACTTTCGTTTATTTTTGATTGAAGAGGACAGCTTCACGTTTGGTTTTCTCACATCGTTCCACATGCACGAAATCCTGACGTCTTCAGATGGCACAGCAAAAATCAAATAAAGTACAAAATTGTCAAAATACTTGGTAGGGCAGCCCTTATCAACTGGAAGAATCGGTCATATGATCAGCTTTAGATTTGCCAGAGTAAATGTCAAATGTGTACACATAAACGTCGGAAGACGCTAACGTCAATGCCTTGGAGCCGAATCTTATGTGCTTTCCTGAATAGACGTTTTTACCTGGTGCCTTCTTCTATACGGGATCATTTGCTCATCAATCGACAAATTAAATTTGAATATACCAAATTGCAGATATTTTTTTTAAGCAAATCCATGTAAGGCCTGATTTTAAGCAATTTATCATCTATGTTGAGATTGGCGGTATCGCTCAAATGTAAGTTTTTTTTTATATCTTTGGCGAGTAACTTTGTCACAAACAATAAAAGTACTTCTGTTGAGATCCAAAGACAAGTACATTTCTTCCTGAGGTAGTTTATGATACTCACTGAACATAAGGACGCCAAGAAATGACTTCATTTCAGATAAACAGCAAATAAATCTGTGCCGATTATTTTATCTAGATAGAGAATGCTTAGGTTAATTAATAGTGCCAGGAAAAGATAAAACTCATCGTCAAAAAAATTTTTCGTATAGCTCTGTTGGTAACTTTTCACTACGTTCAACTTGTAGTTCCTCTATATTGTCGCATTTTTTATTGGTTGGAAAACAAACTGCTACTTAATTGAGAAGTGATAAACTGTTGCAAGCTGAGATTTCAAAACCATTTTCGCCAACAAAAATTTCAAACAAAATCCTTCACATAAACACGACATTTGAAATACAATTTCGAATTGCTACATAAACTTATGTGAATTCATAACAAAACAGAAGGTCAATAAAGATTATATAAAAATAATTACTCGAATAATTCACAAAACAGCTTGCGTGTGAGAGACGCAAGATGGTGTACCATATAAGCAACGTTGGTGGTTAATGGGTTAAACCAATGATTGGATGATAATACAACCAACTTTGCTTTATCGGACCAAGTTTAATTGAACCGCTAGCCTCAAAATTTCACTCGCTTGTTCTAATCATGCTTTGTTTAGGTGGATCATGCCACTTCTATCATTTTTATTCTATCGTTTCCTTGTTATTTTTTGCCTCTTCTTTCTCGTCACAATCTGAATATGGGATACGATGCATTCATAAAAGATGTATGCAATCTACTAGGTTATTGCCATTTTAAAGTATAGGCTAGAAAATTACAAATGCTTTGATACGCTTTTAGATATAAGGATAAAAATAATAGTCATAGTGATGTCTAAACCTTCGAAATGTTTTTGTGCTTGTAACGGAGGATCGCTCAGGTAGAGTTCTTTCAAAGCATCTCTCCAAGTTTTATAAGCACTTGCCACATTTCCCACTGATTGATATCAAGATGAAACAGTTTTACATTACTACATCTTGGAAACGTAGTGCAAGTGGTCTTAGTGAGGTCTCCATACAGGATACTCTTTGGATGTCTACAATCGGGAAGCCTGTGGACACTTCAACACGACCTCAAGCATCACAATACTAAGTACCGTCCACATAAAATAAACAAAAATGCAGCTACAAATAATCTATTGTACAATAAATAAATGAAGTTTTGTATTGTCTTGGTTATGTTTATAATACCGGTACAACTGCTTAAATCATTATTACAAACAATGAAAAAATACTGAAACTTTTAAACATTTCTATTCCCTTTTATGGCTCTACTACCAAATAGAATCTTTTTGTCTTGTTCTTGAAGTGATTCAACTAAGTTGGATGAAATGCATTTACAAACATCTGGAAATGAACAGCAGTGACAACGTGGTCACCTTGATGTCTTCACAAACATGATTGAAGTAGATAATTTTTTCATTGTTCGTTTGATGCAGAAACTGTAAGGAAATTTTTCAGCAGCTGCATTGAAGAAATCGACAAAAACGAATATTCAAGAAAATCTCATAGATGAAGAATTGAGCTGAAAAATTCAGGATTTCTCTTACATTGTACTTATAATTATACTTCAGATATTTGTGGGTCTATCTTTTACATCAGAGGCACTCAAAGTTTTTATGGTTCGATCTATTGGGACGGACAGCAAAAGAGCTTTTTTCTGAGGTTCAACTGGCCTAAGTTATAGGGTTACCATATTGCGCATTAATTTATGAGTTTTGAAAAAATTAAGTGATTGTTGGTTCACAATTTCATCATTTTGCTTTCATGTATCATATAGCAACTGCTTCGCATTTTTTTAAGATTAAGAAATTTCAAAATAATAACTTCAACCACCTGAAACTAAGTCTACAAATGATACAAAAATATATTATGATTTATATGATTTAAAATTATGAAAACATGAGTCATTTGCTTTGGGTTTCTTACATTTCATTTTTGCACAAATAACCGACAAGAGGAAAACGTGTTGCTAAATTGTTTTGTAGATTACTTTTAAAATAATAAAAGATTTTAATGATGATAAATGGAGTGGCGCTTTTTCCAATTATATGCTTATCACATATGTTTATTTACAGTAAGTTTGTCTTTATTTGTAAAGGAAGCAACAACTTCTTGTTTATGTCTAAATCAGCTACTCGTTGTGTTTTACATCATTTATGCTACTTTCCTCCTCATTGCCTTTATATGACATAACATCAACAATTATGATAATGATTGTCTTTTAATATTTAAGGTCTTGACAAGATTCACAACCTCACCAAAGGCCGAGGATGCAAACTGCTAGTTGATATATGGAGAACAGAAGACATCCACTCATATGCCACCTACAGGTATCACCTCACAATGAATATCATGCTTTATTTAATAACATGTGCTGGGTTCCCTGTAAGTAACTATATAACATTATTTCAACATTACGACTGCAGCATAAAAGAAAAACGCAATTGCAATATAGAAATTTACAAAAAGTGCAGTGAAGTTTTTCGCAACGCAAAATGTGATGTTTATTAAAACTCCGAGTGCTTTCCATGGAGTTCAATGCACTTTGCTAATTTTTCAGGAATTACTTGCTAATCTTTCAGAGACTGTTCCGTTGAAAAGAGCAAGCCAACAAAGGTTTTTGATGAAATGGTCCACCGAATACACACGCTCACAAGTTTTACGTGAGGAACAATACTAATTTTCAGATTTTCAAACGCCCAGTAAACATTTATGCTGATTGATGCAACTGTTAAGTTTTAAAATCGTTTTATCGGACCACAAAATGCACTTGGTGTCCAGCTCTCCTCGGTCAACCATTTGAAGTAACTGCTCGCGAAATTCGACCCGCTTATCCTGGTCCCCATCATCAAGAGCAAGGTTGATGCCCCAATGGTATGGCCAATGGTGTCCTTGCATTAGCACAAGTCTTACATACTATTGTGACTCGCCATTTCCGTGAATAGGCTTTGGAATGACTTCTGAGTACTCGGTGCCTACAAAACTAGAAATTCAGTCCAATGCTCAGCCATTATTGCCATAACTGGCCAAGCTGAGTGTGGAAAATCTTCCAAAGGCAGAGAACATTTGCTCCCTCCCTACTGCTTTTTGATATCTTTAAGCACGGGTGCATAAAAGTGTTTTTGGAAGAGGATTTTTAAGCTTTTTCAACATAAAAGTGTCTTTTTTCTAGAATTTTACCCCCAAGTTAAAAATATTTTGGGCACCATCGCTACCGGCCCTGTCACGCCAAACTTCTTTACCAGAGTCATAATTGCTGGATAAGTGAATCCTCAGGCTGAAATTGTTTTCAAAATTTTTGTTGGACAAATGTCACGCTCTCGGCTTCCCAGAACCAATTCAAAACTGCCATCTTTTGCTCTTTCGTCAATCGTTGTATTGACATATCTTTTAAGTATATCTAATACATACCTGAAAATAAAGAATATATCTGAAAAAAAACGGAAATGAAATGAATTTTAAAGCAAATCAAACCCAAAAGGCAAATATCCGTAAACACAACGACAACGGTATCAATGTCGCAGTTTTTCCAACTAGGCTAACGGCAATTAAACTTCTAAATTGTTTCCATTCCACAGCTTAAGGATCAGAATTGATTGTTGGTCACTTTATTGTACAAATAGGCCCGTTACTACGGAAAGAGACACAGTTGGAGTGGCCCCTCTACAAACCTTTGATTTTATATTTGCCAACAGAATTACATTAAAAAATAAACAATCAATAATTTTTTCAAGTATATTTGATTCGTATACTTTGAAATTACTTCTGATTTTTTTTGTAACGATTCACATTAAGCAAAAAATATTAATTTTATATCGACTGCACTTTTAATTCATTATAGAACAAACAAAAATTTCTTCCTGCCAGGTGTGCAATAAATACAGGCAGCAAATAATTTATAAAGTAAATTCAAAAGCAGCTCGTGTAAGAGACTGATGCGTCTGCAATCTTGCTGATTTATTTGCTCTGCTTAATAATCTACCGAATAATGTGATGTTTTTGAAGTTGTGAAAGGTTTGTTCAAACCAGCCTTTAAAAGTATCAATTAAATATGCTTAAGTTAATATGCTTTTAATATTAAATATAATTAAGCTTTAGTATATTAGACGGTTTAATTTTTGTTGTTGCTCGATTATCATAATTATAATTTGGGTTGACATACTTGTATATGAAGCGAAATATGTTTTTTAACTTTTTTGTTTAACGCAGCTTGTTAATAGCGTTTGATTTAAGAAATTAGAGTCAAAGAAGGTCAATGATAAAACTAAAATGAAAGTTTAGATGTGTTACCAGTGTTTACGGTAATCAGTTGGCATACTGATTTAAATAGAGTTTAATTCACCTTCAAGTGTTAATTTTTTTAATTTATTTGATTAAGGTTGCATTTGAATAAGGGCATTTGACAAAGCTGTACTTGCAACCACCAAAACTCGTCTTTCTTAATTAGGATACTATTTAGCTTTAAAAGTGCCACTGTGAGCTGGTTTCAGATGTGTTGTATAATGTAAAAAACTAACACGGCTAATCTGCACCAATCAACAGCCGCCTCTACGTGGTGGTTCGGTCTCTAATCCCGTTTTAATTGGATTGAAATGGCTGATGGCCTTTCAGAGGGTCCCAGCTATCCTGGGCACTCCCCTCGAACCATTATTCGCCGTGCTGCCCCCTGAACGACCGCAGATGGAGAACACACAGCTTCTCTAAAATCGGTCGCCTTTCTTCTCCCTTCTCCAGCCTTGTTCATGCCCGTCTTAGTCTCCTCTTCCTTCTTCTTCTCTTGATGAGTGGAAACGTTCCTCTCAACCCGGACCCATATTTCCTTGCTCAGGGTGTGCTAAAAATGTGACCTGAAGAGGTAAGTCAGTTTAGTGCTGTACTAGCTCCAAATGTGTCTATCTATGGTGCTCACGACTCTCCCTCTCCAAATTCAGAACTCTGCGCAGCTCTCACTCCTGGAGCTGTCCCCCACGCTGCGTCCTTGCCTGTAACACTGTGACTTCCACCGATGTACATCATTGCAACACTGTGACTTCCTCCTCAGACTTCTCCGGCCTGTATATCTCCCCTGTTCTATATAGTCCCCTCTGTTAATGCAGCACTCTCGCCCCACCCTTGCCTTCAAATTTTTTATATCCCCTCTGTCCATTCTGTTTCTTCTCTCTTTGCTCCCTCACCCCCGCCTCTTGCTTGTGGCTTTCCTTCTATGCCTCCTGCTTTTCTTCCCCCCTGACTCCTCAGGGTTTTTCAATGGAATGCAGGCGGTCTCCGAGTCAGGAGCACTGAACTGCTGCACTTTTTTTCGTCGCATCATGTTGACCTTATCTATATCCAGGAATCCAATCTTAACTAATCTTCTTCTTTCCGGATCCCTGGATTCTCTACTCTGCGTTCTGATTGCACACACTCCCAGTCTGACATTCTCTCTCCTGATGACAGGCACGCTAGCAACGGCGTCATAATTTTCGTCAGGCAGGGCCTATCTTTTTCTGAACTTTCTACCTCTTCCAAAGGCAGAACCGACTTCTTTTCTCCCTCCATTCTTCCCTCCTCCAGAAATCTCTTCATTCTTGGGAACTTCAATTGCCATTACCCTTCTGGGATTCAAAAGGTACTTCCGACCGCTGCGGGGAGGATGTATTCAATTCATTCCTATCGAGTCCGTCTAGGTGTTCCGCAAATATTTGTTCTTGGCCCTGTACTTTTCTCTCTTTTCATCAACAATCCTCTGGCTTCTCTGCCTTTTCCGTCAGCTGTTCTCTTTACGCTGATGATCTGGCCAGTTGGTCCTCCTCTCACTTGGCCCCACTGCGGTGGAGGCCACACAAGGAGCTCTGATTCGATTGGAGCGCTGGTCTGAGTACTGGTGTCTTCCTCTCAATCCGAGCAAATGTGAGGCCTCCTTTTTCTCAGTGGATCCCCACCAAGCTAACCTCCAGTCCAACCTCCTCCTACTCGGCTCCCGCCTCCGTTTCAATCCCACTCCAAGTTTTCTTAGGGTAACCTTCGACCGCACTCTTTCCTTTTCTAAGCATGTATCTTCACTGAAGGCCAAGTTTTTCCCACATCTCAAGGCCTTACGCTGTATCTCTTCTTCCTCATGAGGCCCCTCTAAGGAGTCCCTCTATGTTCTGTACAAATCATTCTTTCGGCCCCTTCTCACTTATGCTTCACCCGGATGGTTTCCTTTCCTAAGCGCTACCAATATCACCAAATTGGAACGCCTCCACCGAGCGGTCAGTCGCGCCATCACCGGCAGCCTCTCGTCCTCCCCTATCTCTCTACTACTCACCAAGGCTTCTTTACCTCCCCTACGAGTCACTCTGACTCACTTCACTCTTTTTTCTTATGAGCGGGCTCTTCGTCTCCCAACCTTCATTCCTATTTCAGGTTTGGCCAGACTAGGAGTGAAACCAAGACTCTGCAGACCGTCCTGGAGAGCTTTTGCGTCTACTCACCCGCTCATGCTTCCTTCTACTTGCTCTAGGGAGGCTCTTCTTGCTTACCCTCCCTGTTCTACTTGGAATCTGCCCTCATTCACGGTGGAGTCCACCCTTCCCACTCCATGCTCTCGCTCTGATTCCCTTCACTCTTGCCAAGGTGCGGCTCTCGCCCATCTTGACTCTCTCCCCCCTCATGATCTGATACTCTGGACAGACGGGTCTGTTCCTTTTGGCAAGGGCGGCTCCGGCGTTCTTGCCAACTGCTCTCTCTATGGCACTGAGGCCACTCTTTCCTTTTCAGCAGGCTCAGTATGCTCAAGTTTCTCTGCTGAAGTCTGCGCCATTCTGCAAGCTATTTGCTGGTTTTAGCCGCACCAACAAATCTGCCATTTTTCTTCTCTTCTCCTCCTATCTGACTCTGGTTCTGTCCTCGCCAATCTGTCCTCTCCTCCATCTTTTCTTTTACCTCAAACTCTGTGGCAGATCTGGCAGAAACCGTCTTCTCTCTCCTCCTCTTCTATCAGACTACAATGAGTCCCCGGACACTTGTTTCTCCCGGGGAATGACGCGGCTGACGAGCTTGCCAGATGGGGTGCGCTACTTGTGCCTTCCGCAATTCCTTGTAGTCTCTCTCCTCTCATCTCTCGTATCCACTCTTCTCTATTCTCGGACTGGAGGCGTATTGTCTGATCTAAATTCTTTGACACACAAGTTCTCTCGATTTCCACCGAGGAACTTGTACTTCCTCGTCACGCTCGCTGTATTCTCTCTCGTCTACGCTGCAACGGACACAGCCTTCTGTTAAGCTCTTATCTTTTCAGGAATGGCAGCATCGAGAATTCTTCCTGCAGCGCCTGCGAATTCTCCCCCAGGACACCTCTCATCTCATTCTGCACTGTCCAGCTACGGATTCTCAGCGCCGTTTGTTTTTTGGCGACTCTCTGTCTCTTTATGACCTCTGGTCTAGGCTTTGGGGAATTGCCCGGCTTCTGGGGCACCATGGTCTTCCGCCATGCCCCCATCCTTCGGAAGGGGTCGGGTCACAACAACAACAACACGGCTAACCATTCTACTTGATTAATTTTTTGTCGCTATGTTCTTAGCATAACATATCTCTTTCTTTATTCAACTTAAAAATCAAAATAAACTTATGGCCACACATGGCCCTCCATTTTATGTTTGAAATCAAAATTACCAATACTTAATAATTAAAGCGATATGCCAGCCGGTAGAGTCAGACCGCTTAGTGTGTTTTATCTGTTATTTTTTTAGGTAAAACACGATTGGAAGATATTCACAGTTTATTGACGTGAAAAACTATGTTACCTGATTTTACTCATTCTCAATCGCAAAATGAAACGCGCACGCAGCAGCGTCATGACGATAACTATTTTTTTTTAAGATTCAAAAGATAATGTTTTGTTATATCTTCTGACATAATTTCATGCTGAATTATAAAAATTTACTTGTTAACACTCTCAAATTTCTTAGGGGTCTTAAAACACACCCCAAAAAATTTATCAGGCGAGCAAATAAAGTACATTTCGTGTATAAAAAGCATGATATGTTGTTAAATACTGGTCTCATTTGAAAGCGTAATAAATTCTACAAAGAATCAGGGCACAAATTTCACATCTTCCAAAGCATGTTCTTTTACAAACCTTATGAAAATCGATTAAAAAATGAAGTCACAAATCCATTTTTTAGTAAATTGATTTTGTAAGTACGGCAGGAAAAAATTCGAGAAAAACCTAAACAAAAGATCATCATATGATGATTGTAAGAGCAAAAGAGTTAAGCGACACTAAGCAACACCAACACCGTAAAGTAAGATGGCAAGTTGGGCTGACGCCATTTCCTTATGTAATTCAGGTGGCTCATAGTACGTACGGAACAGTATTTCCCCGCCTATTCCAGCTATAAGCAAGGTTCTTTGTATCAAAATTCATTAGTGCGGGTGGTTCCAATGACCCCATTTCATATGCAAGATAGATTACACTTATTGAGCAACTTAAAAAAATTAGGCTCACGGTCAATTCACGGTGCTTTCGCTAGATAAGTCCATCATTCTTTGCTAGCTGACAGCCTTTTGACAGATAAGACATATTGAAAAGTTTGGAACCACTGCTATAGTTAATCATGCTGCTGAGTGTTCACAATTTTAGAATCTGACTTCTATCTTATTTCCATAATCAGGCTGACTATTACTCGTCTATACAAAGTGCACGGCGAAATCTATCGATCAAATCTACTACTATGATGCGAGGAAATTTGTTCTAAAATTGCTTACAGGGTCATTGAAAACAACGGTAGCTTTGATTTGACAACGAGAATTGGCGACATCCAAAACATACTAGATTTTTGTTAACGTATTCACAACTACCCAGTGGGTGAAACCAGCCAGACTGGCTGAACCGATAATTTTAACCCTGACATTACTTCTGGGGCCCTGCGAGCCACGCTGGCACAGACGGCTGGTTTTCTGTAAAATCTTTCAATTATCTTTGTTAAATATGTTATGTATGACGGTAAAGTACCAAACTTATTATTTCATCAATATATCATATCACCTCACTATATACTTACTTATACCATTTAGCGATAGATAATAATAAAATTCATACAAAAATGAGTAATATCGATTAAAATGATCTTATATTTTTTTTTACTTGGTGCTACGACTATCTCTTTTCGAAACCCCCCTAAATCGTTTTTGATTTTTTAATGCCCCAGATCAGGGCTACTCAACTGGCGAATCGCGGCCCGAATTGAAATCTCTAGGCTGTTGGGACTGGATCTCAAGGTTGAGGATGAGCTACCATAGGTGCAGCTATGGGGGCTAAAAAGCTATCTCTCTGCTTTCAAATGCCATTGCTATGTTCTCAGTACTGTTATTTTTAAACAAAATAGCAAATTTTTCCTACAAACTGAAAATTTTCAACATTGGCAAAAGACATCTTTCAATAAAGAAAAATAAACAACGTGATCAGCATGTAAAACAAAAAACGCTTGTTACTTGGAAATTTCCCGGTGTTTGGTGCACAGACATTGACCAAAATTTGTGCAAAACCTTCTCAGATTCTATGCCCTGTCATATTGAAAATGTCATCAAAAACAATAGTTACCACATTAAATGTTAGTAATGATGACTTAATATTGAAAGTGTAGGAAGGGTGATAAAATTTGTTGAAGTTTCTACACTACAAAGATGAAAATAAAATTAGTCAGGATTTTACACTTTTTTCAAAAAGTTTCTAAACTTTTTGCTGCCACTGTATATTAAGAGATTATTTGTTCAACGCCTGTAAAGTTATGCGAGCTTGTGCACTGACGAAAACACTTTACAACTTTGCTGCCTAATAATGGCAGTATTTGTTGTAATAAACCACGGTGTTACCAATATAGGCAATTTCCAAGCGATTGTATGCGTTTTGTAGACCTGAAAATACTATAACTGTTTCAAGCAACTACTTAGAAAGTTTTTACTGACTGCTTAATTTGTCAGTAAAGTTGAACTATCGTTTTATCCAGCTCCTTTTTACAGGCAGCAGTTAGAATGGCAATCAATTGTCTCATTCCATGATATAGAATCGCTTTGCTATGAGCAATATATACCGGTGCTATGCTGAAGCCGTTCTCTGTTACAACCTATTTTTGGTTGAATCAAACTTTCATTAGCAAGTTAAACTTGACTGACGCGATAGCGTAGTAGTTAGAACGTCCGCTTCGCTATCTGTAGGCTTAGGGTACATTCCGCTAGTCGAGTCATACCAAAAAACTTTAAAAAATAGTATCTATAGCTTCCCTGCTTGGCGCTCGGCATTTATGGGATGTTGTGGAGAACAAGCCGGCAAGTTCGCTTGTTGTGTCCTTGAGCAAGCACTTAACGGGATGCTCCAACGTTATGTGGAAGACAAGTGACCCGGAAATAGCAACTCCCAAGCGAGAGCGGACTTACCGTCCAAAACATAACGATAGATTGCTTTCTCGTGAATGGAGAATAAATATGGCAAAAACAAAATACAATACAGAACGTTTTTTTCTGTCAAATAGAATCAATCAATTAGTTGAATAGTCTAAACTCAAGACTGGTTCCAAATAGGAATCTCATGTTTTACTTGCTTATTTGATTTTATAAAATGGGGTCGAAACAGTGTCACTGTTTGCAGTTCGCTCAAAGTACGTCGTTGGTTTATTGTAACTTTAACCTTTTCGCATCAGAATTGAAATCTCATTTTTTCCAAATTTTTGCATATTAAAATCCACGCTGTTGATATAGCAAGTAACTTTAATAAATTAAAAGTCATTTTAATTCGTATAACATCTTAAATTCGAACGTTTTCGACTTTCATAAAGCCCTTTTCAAAAATTAAATCTGTAAATGTGACGTAATGAATTAAAATAATCATCGATAATTTTAAATAATACACATTATCAAGATATAGTACTTCTAACGGCTGCAAAAACGTAGCCAACTTTAAAATAAATAACAGCTGGGAAAGATCGGATGCAAAAACTTTTAAGCTCATTGAAACCAGGATTAAAGTCTTCCAGAAATGGCAAGATTCCCAAAATTATGCGAAAATCCAATATGGAATGTCGTGTTACGATTACGTGCAGTAAGTAAAGTAGTTGTAAAATTCTCCTAATATATGTTTAGCAAAAAAGAAGCTCCACTTGCATAGCATTGTTTATTAAGGCTAGGGCTATGACGTTTTATAAGCAAAGCCTCATGAATTTTTGCTTCATAATCTGAACTACATTTTTTCATTATGGTGAAAGAATTAATATTATATTGTAGATTAGAGCAGGTGGGGCATGACAAAATGTGGTCCTTAATTGCGCTTTTTTTAGCAAATTTAGAAAATAAGCTTCTCAATGAAACAAATGGCTTTTACCCTAAATTATATTTACGATATGTGGATGATGTTTTTGCAATTTTCGATGACAATCTAACGATAAAAAAATTTTTGAACCTGTGTAAATAAACAACATTCAAGCACTCAGTTTACTATGAAAATATCAATGCAGGCACTCCCGTTTCTGGATGTTCATGTTCAAATTCGAGAAAATGAATTAGATTTAAGTGTGTGGCGAAAAGAGACAAATACTGGCATTTTATTGAACTTTAATGCAATATGTCCAAATGTTTGGAAATCGAGCCTTGTACTGTGCCTACTTAATCGAGCTAAATCTATTTGTTCCAGCCAGCATTTATTTGAAATCGAGATTGGATAGTTGAAGCGCTTAATTTATGATAATAACTATCCGATTTGGTTTTTTGATAAAATTTACAACCAATTTAAAGCCAAACTTAACGATATACCTGTTGATGAAATAAGTGTAGTAAATAGCTTGGAATTATGTCCTATTTTTGTTCCGTATGTTGGTGAAGCGTCAATCCGTTTTGTGAAAGCTCTCTCTCGATTATGTTTAAAACATTTTGATATAAGGCTGCTTCCTCTCTATCGCACAAATAAAGTAGGACAGTATTTTCGATTAAAATCAGATACACCTTTGCCCCTATGCTTAAATGTCGTTTATAAACTTACTTGTTCGTGTGATACGAACTTGACATACATTGGTATGTCGTTCCGACATTTGATCACCAGAGTGAAGGAGCATCTGAATTTAGCAGATTTAACAAAAAGCGCAATTAAGGACCACATTTTGTCATGCCCCACCTGCTCTAATCTACAATATAATATTAATTCTTTCACCATAATGAAAAAATGTAGTTCAGATTATGAAGCAAAAATTCATGAGGCTTTGCTTATAAAACGTCATAGCCCTAGCCTTAATAAACAATGCTATGCAAGTGGAGCTTCTTTTTTGCTAAACATATATTAGGAGAATTTTACAACTACTTTACTTACTGCACGTAATCGTAACACGACATTCCATATTGGATTTTCGCATAATTTTGGGAATCTTGCCATTTCTGGAAGACTTTAATCCTGGTTTCAATGAGCTTAAAAGTTTTTGCATCCGATCTTTCCCAGCTGTTATTTATTTTAAAGTTGGCTACGTTTTTGCAGCCGTTAGAAGTACTATATCTTGATAATGTGTATTATTTAAAATTATCGATGATTATTTTAATTCATTACGTCACATTTACAGATTTAATTTTTGAAAAGGGCTTTATGAAAGTCGAAAACGTTCGAATTTAAGATGTTATACGAATTAAAATGACTTTTAATTTATTAAAGTTACTTGCTATATCAACAGTGTGGATTTTTGCGTATTTTAAACAAAGAGGAAAATTTACTAATTTATAGCTAAAACTATTTTTTTCAATGCTGGTGACATGGGAGTAATAGGGGTAGTTTTGAATGCATGTTGCTCCAGATTTAGAGGACAGTCTCCCAAAAAATTTGGTCTGCTAAGCAACCGTTATACAAGCACATATTGTCGTGCATTGTCTTAAAGATCTTTCTCATCATCAGAACTCATTTCGTCTGAACCCCAATCATCTAATAAAATACTGTGCAAAACCTCCTTCACATTCGTTTCCTTTCTTGTTTTGTCTCCCCTGAAACCGTTCTTTCATTCAACAAGTCACTACCAAGGTCACAAATAATTCAACAAGTCACTACCAAGATCACAAATAATTCAAGTTATTCAAACAAGCCTGTAAGTGAAGTTTGTGCATTGTTATGTCAAATGCGGTCCTTTATCGCTCCCTAGCGGTAATGCGATTTTGTCAACGCACGTTTAAAAAAGCTATATGCCCAATCGCCACTACAACATTACCTGCAAAACAAAAAATGGCTTTCCTCCCAAACCAAAGATATTTCTGGCTCTCCTGCCACCGGCCGTGTCACGTCAAACTTTTTCACTAGACTCATAATCGCTGGATAGGTGGATGACTAGAGCTGAAATTGTTTTCGAAATTTTTGTCGGACAATTGTCACGAAGTCGACTTTCCAGAACCAATTCAAAACTGCCATCATTTGCTCTTGTGTTAATCTGGGTATTGATGTATCTGATAAGTATATCTAATACGTATCTAAAAATAAACAATATATCTGAAAAATAAATGGAAATGAAATAAAATTTAAAGCAAATCTAAACTAAAATGCAAATGTAAGTAAACACAACGACATCAATACCGCAGTTTTTACAATTAGGATAACGGAAAATAAACTTTTAAATTATTTTTATTCCACTGTTAATAGATTAGAATTGATTGTTGGTCACTTTTTTGGGTGAACAGGCCCGTAACTACAAAAGTGGGCTCAGTTGGATTTGCCCCTCTGCATATCTTTGATTCCATATTTGCCTCATGACAGAATTCCATTAAAAAATAAAAAGTCAAAGTATTTTTCATTATTTAATTGGTAACCTTTTAATTTATTTTCGCATTTATGTAATTTTTCAAGTCAAACAAAACATATTAATCTTATATCGAATGTACATTTAAATTACAACGGAACAAAAAACTTACTTTAAGCGAAGTGTGCAATGAATTCGAACAGAAAATGTAATGCGAGTTTAAAAGCAGCTCGTGTAAGAGATTGATGTGACTGCAGGTTACACATTACAATTAACTTAACTCATTACAATTAACTTAAACTCAGCACTACAATTAACTTAAACTCAGCACCACACTGGTGGACAGTCTTATTCGAATATCCTGTGCGACACCATGTTTTTACCGGCGCGATGACGTAGTAGTTAGAGCGTTCGCCTCGTAGTCGGTAGAACTGGGTTTCATTTTCTAGGTCGACTCATACCAAAAGACTTTAGAAAATGGTATTCATAGCTTCCCTGCCTGGCGCCCAGCATAAAAAAAGGGATAGTGTGGAGAACAAGCAAGCAAGCTTTCTTGTTGTGTCCTTGGGCAAGGCATTTAACGGGACGCCTCCATCTTTATGTGGCAGACAGGTGGCCTACCCATACTTCACCGGGTTACAATTAAGGAGTTGCTAACCCAGTATGCTGTAAAAGACGACTCTTGGGTACCCACCAGTGGCAGTCCGCCTTGTCGCTGGTGGGGCTACCAGTCACTCATGACTGGTTCAAAATGGGCTGCCATCTTTCCCCTAGCCTGATTTTAATTAAGTTGACGTCATGAACCTGAATTGTCGTGCGTGCCGTACCACCATCCCAAGGAAGAGAAGGGATAATCACAACAACAATAACAACAACAACAACACAGCATGTTTTACCCGCTATTCTCTCTTAGAACAAATACGATTGAAAGGTATTTACAGTTTGTTGATTCAAAAGAACTATAGACATCTAGCTTTACTCATTCTCAATCGAAAAATGAAACGCACATGCAGCAGCGTCATGACGATAACTTAAGCGACATTATGTGTCGCTATTTCGCTACACAGTTATCTGTAGTTGATCGGGAGAGGAACACTAATTTGATATGTTAAATAATGTTATTCTGTGGTAAATCTATATAAAACATAAAAAAAGATAGTAGAGTTTTACTGCTGAATATTTCTTGAAATAATATGTTGGTAACAATAAACACACAAGACTATTCGTTGTTAATTCCGACAAATATTTTCCAAGTGTTACGTTTAGTAAATATCACTTTCAAAATCTATGGTATGCCTCGATAAGGAAATCAAAAATCTACCGACAGCAAAATGGACGTATAAGTGGAAACGTATTCCAACCTATACTGCTAATGATAAAACGTTCTTTTCTGAAGCAGCAACTTTAAAAAATATAAAATAATATCAGCGTGAGATTATTCGTTGCTACTTTTGACTTCAGTCCAGGAAGTTGTGATTCAATTCTTGATTTGGATAAATCTCATTTGAATCTAAAGACTTTTATAGCAATTTATGATCTTGTCACAATGCTTCTTCCTCGATATTCTGCCTTTTACGACAGACAATTGACATGTTACGAAGTGAGAGTCAAAGCGTTGTTTTTATTTAGGGCAAAACGATAAGAACGTTGACACACCTGGTTTAACGTTTTATTCAGTCGAAGTTAGCAAAAGCACAGAAAATCTAAATCAATAAATGATCAAAGTTTTCAAAAACTCCGCCTTTTTTTGGGCCCTGTCCCAGAATTTGATGCAACATGACTCACTCTATTGAAACGATGTTTGAATTATAAATAATAATGCCTTTAAAAGAGATCAAAAGTGCTTTGAAAAACAATCCGATCAAATAATGTTTCTTGCAAATAATGTAGTAATAGCTGGTCGCTTGAAATCTAACCTCCAATATGCATTTTATTTGTTTTCGTCTGGTTGTGTAAAAACTGGGATAAAAGTAAGCATAGAGAAAACCGAGCATATTACCATTCTAAAACCTGATCAGGCGAATCTACAGGTTTGGAAGAAACTTTAATGCAGTAAGGAAAGTTCTTGGCATCATATTTGTAGGTGGTTTTAAGCAGGACAAAAAATTGAATGTTTGAATTGGTATAGCGACTATAATACTTCAACACGTCAGTTTGAACTTAAGTTTTTAATTTCTAAATCGGTTTTTTGCTGCTTTTCTAACCTATGGTCATAAATCGTAAGTAATTACGAAAATAATGCCATCTCGAAAGCAAGCTGCCGATATTCGTTTTGTAAAAAAACTGAACGGGTATTACATATGCATAAACATTCGCTGCAATAAAATTTAAAATTCTCTTAATATCAAAAAATCTCAGCCGCTTTGTCTTGGTCGTCAATCAAATTCTTCAAGGAAAACACATTCGCGAAAATCTGTCTGTCGGACAAAATCAAAAATCTCTGTCGTCAAAATCTGGCCACATCAACTACGTAGAAGAATTACGAACGCAACTTAGCTTGGTCAACACTATAACTTGAACCAGTTGAGTTAGCGGATGTACTGGAGCTAGAAAATGCCAAATTTATGGAAAACATCTAAAGCTGCTGACCTTGTGAGCCTACTGAGAGAAGCAACTAGTTAAGAATATATGTGCTGTGTTGAGTCCGCCATTCTGTTACGAATGCCCTGTGGCAAATAATAACTTTCCCATTTTTACTACGTGCTGTTTATGCGAAGCGAAATTTTCTGGAGCAATTTTATTATAGGAAAAAATGAAAAGCGGTCCCCCAGTTGAAAATTTAACGCAATACTTCTCAAAATAAAAAACCTATGGATCCTTAGAAAGACTTGGAGGTTTATTGTAGGTTTCAAAGTTTTTTCATTACTGAATACTGTAATGAAGTTTACTGTTCAGGCAAGTATTCTAATTGAAGCATAAATGGTGCATCAATAGCGTTACTACATCATAAATATTCATTGTTCAATATTATTCCGGCTAGTACTACAACAATAAAAAGCAGTTAGCGAATTTCGAGATGAGATTTTCTTCAAATATTTCTTGATCTCTAATTACGCGGAGATGTATCAGCATATTAAGACTAGTTATTAAAGTAAATGGATGATTTATCTTACTTCTGTTGATAAAAGAAAAGACTATGGAAATTTTTAAACATATCTCATTCAACCTAGTTTGAAAAACGCTGATTTAGCAGATTTGTTTTTAAATAAGCAATCATTGGATGAAAATATCCAGCTTTTTTGCAAAAAATACTTTTTTTAAAATCATATGCAAGAGCAATTATTTTTTGTTGATCAACACAGATGATTCTTTATCACAAAATAGCCGAATTGAGCGAATACACTGCCACATCCAAAATGTAAACTGCAAATAATGGAATGTTAGTACTAAAATTATATCCAATCATCCTGGGATATCAGTAAAAACAATTGTTGCAACTGCACCACACACACACAGATAGAGAAACTTTGATGCAGGTTGACAACAAAAAGACTCTTGGTGTTGATTTTAGCCATTTTTACGTCGAAGATGAAAGCAAAAACTACAGACTTCAAGTGAGCGGATACAACGGCACCGCTGGAGACCAGCTGAATCATCACAAAGGCATGCAGTTTACTACAACAGATCGTGATAATGACATAAAATCTAGGTAAGAAATAATGTTGAATTGTTGTCAATTTAAACTCTTATAATATTACTTTTAAAATTTGAATCTTGAAAGTTTATTTGGTGAATAAATCTGACGATATTTTGTCACTAATGTTACTGTTGGAAAAAACATTTACGAGCAGCTCATATGACTGCAATTTATTGTATTGCTTGATATTGATTCCGAGAAATCCATTACTTGTCAAAATGAACCAATCGGAGGAATCCATAGGAACGTGATGTTTCCTCTTTCAGTTTTTTATAGGAGCGACATTGTTACACAAAACGCTTGATTGTTTGAGCGGGGTAACTACAGGGTGACTACAAAACGCTGTTACCACCTTAAACTCACTTAACTACGTTGCAGAACAAAACATTTTGCTCAAAAAACTTTGTAGTTAACTGAAATGTAAATTCCACTATTTTGCAGCGCTAACTGTGCGGCTCCTCATGGAGGAGGAGGAGGATGGTGGTATGGGAATTGTGACACAGCAAATTTAAACCGATCACCACCAATGGAATGGGGTGCAAGCAATGTTGTAAAATCAATCATGAAAGTTCGTTGTGACTAGCTTGCATTGATCCTTATTACAATGTTGAGTAGATAAACTACGTAGCACAATCATATATGTTGTTATTGTGAATATTGCAGAACATTCCAAGACAGCTGAGACAAAAGCAAATAATTTGTGATGTGTTGTTGAAGAAACAGCAATTTTGAAATCACCTGGGTTTTTAACAAATTGTTTTGGGAAGAAAATTAGAGTACAGCTTAAATTATATTTTAAATATTTAATTGGTAGGCGGCGTTTCCATCAAGATTTTCTTTTTTTAAAATCTCGGCCTGCGTTCGACGATATTTCTCTATACTCCTTAATTATATTTCTTTTTTTTAAACCATTCCAAATTGTTATGTTTTTTTCTTTTGCTGTCTGTAACGTTATAATGTTAACAGCTGCTGGCACATCTTCGAATATTACCCCCTGTCTTGCTGGACTCGCAAAAAACAATCATCTGCTTTGATACAAAGTTTTGTTCAATATATCATACACTTTTGCGATAACATACTCGACTCAAGTATTTCAACTCTTAAGTGTTTAAACTCAGGCTACTTGACTTGTTGTGCCAGAATTAAAACTTATACGGCAGCCAGAAGCTTTGAATCATATAAATAGGCTTACAATTACAAGACGTTTGCAAGAAGTGAGTCTACATTATTACTGCTCATTTTTTCAAATATGCTACATATCAATCATTTGGCACCTTCCCACAATTTTGAATATATGTTTACAAATTTCCATTTTATAAAATAAACGTATAAAAGTGTGCGAATTTATCGCCTGTTTTAATAGTGAGCAAACCAAGTCATAAATTACACATATACTGGAAACGGGGCACAAATTTATAGCCACAAGCTGTGCAGACTCTCCGGGAAACAAACATCAACACTTTTGCATGAAACTGTCCTGCACGCAGGAAAACTTTTTCTATTTTGATTAGAAACAACTTGGTAGTTCTACGGAGGTCAGGGATAAACATTTAGAACAAGATGTGGTTTCTATCAGCGCTTTTTGCTACGTTTTAGCGGGAAACAGAGCATGTAGGAGTAGCAGGGACTTGAAGACACTAATATAAATATTGAAAAAATGCGTACCATGTAGTGATCAGACTTACCACCTCATATCCTATTTTTATAGCAACGGCAACCCTTTTGGCGCTACCCTCTTACTTAAATTTGCGGCTCTGCACTCATTTAAAAAACCAACAGAAAGATCACAAAAAGGAAAATATAGTAGCGATGAGTAAATCACCATAATGGTTTTGGTTCAATTCCCATATCAAAAACGGTAGTTTTGACTTGGCAATGATAGATTTATACAAAATATAATATATAAAGTGCAATTCTGTCTGTTTTAACTCCTATAAAACTGATAGAAATACAAGTATCAAACTTGGCACGATTGATCACCACCCCGTGATGAGTGTCATAGGGTGTTCGTGACGTCATAACCAAAAACAATTTTTTTAGAATTTGCATTACTTGACAGAGGACAATTGCTTTTTGCTCAAACGAAAACCAGCTTCCGACTTACCACATTTCAGAAACTTTCATTTGCTTGGGGTCTAAAATGACGTCACAATCAACGATTCATTGAACAACCTTTGTTTTGTTTTTTCTCAAAAGTACTCACAGTAGAAACGCAATTAAACGTTCTTTTAAGAGATATTAATAAGTTGTTTTTGCTAAAACAACTTTACAACAATTAATGTTTATTTGATTATTCTACAAGCACTTCTTTATTTAAGTACTTCTTTATTTAAGCACTTCAAGCCCTCTAAGCATTTTTTCTTCTCTATTTCGCTTGCACGCTTAAACTGAGTCTATGACGTCACAATATGTCTCTTACGATTAACACAAATGTTCTCTAAAGCAGATCATAATATCAAAATGTTTTCAAAAATTGCAACCTTTTTGCAAAATTAGTTTATTTAAAAACTGATTTGTAACCTCATTTCTCAGCGGATTTTCAAAAATTTTACAGCAAATTAAAAGTTATTTCAAGGCAAGTCCGATAATGTATAATATGTACAATTAATATTAGTTTTATACTTAAAAAACTGAACTTTAAAATCGATGGTGTAACTTTTTACTCTTGCCAAAAGTGGTGAGCTCAGTAAAAACAGGTGACTTTAATACAAAAACGTTATAATAAAGTACTAACAATCACTATTCTTTGAAAGCTTAGGAAATTTCCTTTCCAGCAATATGTCACTCTAATTACTTGAGACTAAGGATTAGTTTATAATGGCTGATCAAAACTTAGTTGCCATACATGATGTTTCATTTTTAGTTGTACAATTATCCTACAAGATCTAACAAACTTGCAATTGTTAAATGAAGTTAGTTCTTTGGTACATTTTGACTACTTTTCCTCAGAGGCATGGTTCTTTTGCATTATCTGTCAACGTTTTCAAAAAGATTCATCAAAAACTGAAGTATTTAAATGTTTATGAAATGTAGTCTACCGGTTAAAAACACATAAAATTTTAGTGCCTGCAGTTCACACAATTGCAATTTCTAGAAAAACGAAGTCCTTTGATACATTTTGTTTATTCTTTCTCGATAGCATGAATGTTTGGCATTATCAATCAAATTATTCAAAAGACTTAAAGTCTACAAATTTTAATATGTAGCCTACTTTAAGCAAAACACTCGGTGATCACCCAAGAAAAAGACGATGTGGTAAAGATGGTTCTTTCTTATTGTTTGCAACAAAAACTTGAAAAAGTTAAAGGGGAAAGCAAAAGAAAACAAAGTCACTGCGTGAAATCGCACCAAACGAAAGACATTTTTGCCCTTTTGCTTTAGAATAGCTTAATATCAAAAATGTAATCCCTATTTCCAAACTACGGGATACGCAAGGCTTCCTTGGGTTCGTGTCATCAATGAACAGAGCACATAGACTTAAGGCATAGCCACGATCTTGAAATGAGATATTCTAATAGGACAAGGAGCACAAACAGTCGTGAACGCCTATGTGCAGAAAACACATAAACGTCTGGTAACTATTCATACAAGAACCCGATATGTTAAACCGGCTTGGTCGTCTGAATCGACACTCTCAATCCCGACGTTATTGACGGTGACTCTGCGGGTGACGCCGTCACATATACTTCAAAGCAAGGATTTTTTCTCATGCTGATGTGCTGTCTGTTATGGTATTTACGGATCAAAAAGATCAAGATCAAGATTTAGGGAGGTTAAAAAAGCCATCTCTCTACTTTTAATTGTCGTTGATATGTTCTTAACCCTATTCGGCCCAAGCGGGGCAAAAATTGCCCGAGCAATTTCCTCTTAAGTACAGTTTTGTCCACAATGACTCTACAATATCAAGATTTCATGACTTTTCCTAAAAATTATTCAATTTATATTTGACAAAATTTGAGTTGACTGTTGGTTGTAGATCGAAAGTTATTAGCAAATTTATACACATGACTGCTAAAATATGCAGACATATAGCTGAAAGATAAAAAAGATAGTAACCTCACTCTGCGCTCGTCGTAGCAGCCTGAGAGCGAAGCGGGCAAGTCGTAAACAAGAGCTAACCAAAGTTCACGAAAAACTACTTAGAATCAATTGCCATATATAGTATGTACATTCCCTAGAGAAAGTAACTTATTGTCTGGCTGTGACTTGAGAAAATAGAGTAAACGCGTTTTTTGCGAACAGACAACGCATTTGTTCTTGAATCGTATCATCACAAGCAAAGTGACCGTTGATGAGTGATGAGCAATATCACTTTGCCATCGCATTGCTAACTTTAGAGTAAATCTTTGTCATACATAATTGTAATTCCATAACACGTGTTGTTACGGGACTGTTTCTACCGCGCAGGTAGACAGATATAAAAATATGGCTATATTTTTGTAGTTTTCAGGAGAAACGTCACCCAGTAACGAATTGTCAAATATTCGAAAAATCGTTCTGTGCGATGCTTCAATAAATAAATGCCCGAGTGTAAATATACACAGTAACAAACACAATAATGAGAAAAAAGCCTGTTCGGTCATTTGAAAGCATAACAAAAGTTTTCAAGTTGTGACCTACATTGGTGGCTCCATATAATTTTCCCGGACTTAATTAAGCAATAATATTCAAAGTGTCAAAAACAGCGGAGAATATTTTTCACAAAGCTTTCTCTAGATCACAGAAATGCTAGTACGCAATTTTGGCTTAATTATCACAAAAGCTTCTTCACAATTATCCTAATTCTGGTTTCACGAGACCATAAACTACCCAAAAAAACTAAAAAAAGTCAGTGGTATGTTTAGTGTAAACTGTGTAATAAATAATGATCAAACGATTCAGCCACTACGCTATACAGGGTGGGCCAATAAAATGTTACCACTTTTCGATCATACACAAGTTTTCATGATGTGAATTTATTCAAAATTTTTATTCAAAGATTTGTGATAAGAAACATTAAACCAACATTTAATATCGATGGATTTGTAAAATCTGAACTCTGTAGGGAAAGAAATAAAGATCTGTGTTCAGTATGCGTCTGAGAGTGGTCCTTGCGAGGGCAGTCTCCATGTGACAAACATCTGGTCAATTTTCTTGGTGATTCCTCCAGACGCTGTCTCACGATCTCTGTGATAATGGCTGTTCTCGCAGACTTTGGCCTACCACTATGTCCTTTATTCGCTTTGGTCGCATATCCTGTTTTCCTGAATTTTCGAAGAAGATGTCTGATTGTGAGTCTACATGGAGGATTTCTTCCCGGAAAGTCGATGACGAATCGTCACTGAGTCTGGGTTACTAATTTTAATTCAAAATATGCTTCCACGATCTTTACTCTCTCCTTTATAGTATATTGTTTTCGATCCATTGGTGTAAGAATTCAATGTTTTGTTGTTAGTATTTTTGAGAATAAAAAAATCTATTTTGGAAAAAGCAAGGATTCAAAAAGTGGTAACATTTTATTGGCCCACCCTGTATTTCCAAGTGTAATGTTGCTTAAATTTTTTGCTGCAACGAGTTTGCCATGCTGTACGATAGGTTTGCAGTTACGCTTTCTGTCAAAACAGAAATTTTGCAAGTAAAATTTTTGCTAAAATGTTTCATGGGAAAAGTATAAAAAAATTTAGAAAGAAGCTTGAATCGCATGTTCACAAGCAATTTCCAATGTTTCATAGATATTTAGAATTGACGTTTTGTCAAATGAAATAAAATTTCGCGATAAATAGCCAACGCAGCTCAAGTTCATCAAACCCCTGACATCTTTCGCCCGAATTAAACTTCAACGTGTAACCAGAATTAAAAATAATAGATGATTTATCGGCACAACGAACAACAAATATTATTGCGTTTGTATTTTGAAACTAGATTACAAATTATACTGATTGTTAAGAAATTCATGTTTCCAATATTCATACGAAAATAGATCTCCAAAAAGAAAAATGATTCATTACCTCCCAATGCCGAGGATGGCCAGTCCGCGGTCGGAGTTGATTTACAAAAGAAAATAAGGTCATTGCGCCTCCCATTCATGGGTGCTGGTCCGTATGGCGATTCATATGCACCACTATTACTCAACCTCATTCGACTTGCAAACTGATTATTAAAGTAAGTTACGCAAAAGTCTGTGGCCCACCGACTTACGTGCTCTGGCCCACCGGTTGTATTTGAGCTACATTATATTTTTTTCGTTTTGCACAGTAAACTTTTGGCCATTATCAAGAATTATTTTTTGATAAATACCGCTTTACTAAGTGCTAGTCTACAAATTGAAAGACAAAATTTGGTGCTACTATAGCGTGAGGTCTACCACACTATAGCGTGAGATCTACCTCCGGTTACTACTATAGCGTGAGGTCTATCACTGAATTATTTATCCCTCACCCCTCTATAGCTACACACTTACCACTTTAGCTATAATAATTCCAAACACCACACATACATTCCACACACAAAGGTAAATTTATTCTAACGATACACACTTCGTACATCTTCTAAGAATGACACAAATCATTGGTTAGAGTTAGAGTTAGGGTTGGTCGTCGCACTAAATCAGTCTATTGAACCACGCAATACAAATTCATTCGATTTTGAGATAACTTTGGTTTTACAATTAGTACACCCATTTGTTGCGCTACGTTCAAAATGGGGCTTGTCGAAAAACATTCAAGATAAAATCTAAATCACCCTTAGTGAACCCAGAGAAGAATCTTTCGATTTGTCGCAGTTATGTGCATTTCCAGTGCAGTCTACCAAGCAAGGCAGGTGTGAAGTTTGCGCAGCTGAAGCCACCGGCCGTGAGAGGGATAACATGGGACGTGTTTTTAGCCAATGCCAAAGATGTGGTAAAGCTGTATGCAAACGGCATTACAGTGAACCCTCGTTTATCGCGGGGGATACGTTCCAAAAATAACCCGCGATAGATGAAATCCGCGAAGTAGTCAGCTTTATTTTTTACTGTTATTTTACAATGCAATACTGTACTGCAGAATGAAACAAAAACAAAACCTTTTTTCAGGAAAAAAATGTGTTTAAGAAATAGAAATATTAACGTTTTCTTACAAATAACTATAATAGTTTAAAGAACGGTGTTGTAAAACAATGTTTTTTATATAGCAATTAATACAATGAATCAGGATTCACTGTAAAAAAAGCACTGTAAAAAATTCCGCGAAGCAGCGAAGCCGCGATAGGTGAAGCGCGATATAGCGAGGGATCACTGTACTTCAGATTCTGCGGCGCCTGTCAGTAACTGGTTGGTGTTACGCTTTTTGTTCTATGGTGTGCTCATACTACAGAGTTTTTTGAGGCGTTTTTCTATCGTTTGTCCCAGTAAAGAGCTCTACGTGTTTTTCAGACTTACGCAGCATAAAATGCGTAGCTAATTTGTAAAAGTTAGAGTTTCCTCCGTCGAACATGTAGAAATACAAGGTTTTCGTGTACATATAACCACACGCAAGTAATTTCCTACTCTAAACTCCATTATAAAGTGTAACAACGACTTTGGCTTAGAACCTACACGCGTAGTGGTCTTGCCGACAATTATATTTGCTCACTGTCGACAAATCAGTGGGGACAAATTCAAGCTGATAACTGGAAGCAGTGGCGACTCCGGCTTTTCATGGCTACTCGGGCTCGTCACTGATAGTGTCGCAAAATATTGCATAAACAGTAAATACAGCTCTAAAACTAGCGCGAAGACAAAAAATAGCAACAGTTTATCCAGCCATTTAACTATTGTAAAACGCCTTTATTCATACAGTTCAACTAAACGCGTGCTTTTATCATATGTGCCCAAGCAAAAAAGCGTCTGAAAAATTGCAATAAACGCTCGCTTTGTTAGAGCTCGGGCAACTGCAATCAAGCCCGAGTTGGATTTGATGCGAAAAAATGCTTGAAAAATCGTTTCTCTGTTATTTCGCTGTACAGCGTGTCTGACTATTTTCCCCAAGCCCGAGCTAGACAAAACTACATTACACGTTCTTTCAATTACTCTTTTTATCTACCTTTTTCTTGGCCCGAGTTCAACAAAAAAATTAAACAAAAAAGTGTCTGAAAACAACGCAATGAACGCTCGCATTGTCAGAGCTCGGGCAACTGCAATCAAGCCCGAGTTGGATTTGATTCGAAAAAAATGCTTGAAAATCGTTTGTCTCGTTATTTCTCTGCACAGCGGATCTGGCTATTTTCCCCAAGCCCGAGCTAAACACAAGGTTGAGCCCAAAAAAGCAACTGCCACCACAAACACCGGTGGTTTATACGATGCCCGGCTTCTTTTTTGGACTTAATATAAATTAAGTTAAAAAGTTTGAAACTTGTTGTGCAGATTTTAAATTTAACAAAGCCTTCCCTCATTTCGTAACTCAGGCTCAGCCCGAGTAGCCCGAGTGCCGGAGTCGCCTCTGACTGGAAGTAAAGCCTTTTGTCTCAAATTTGTGGTTATATCGCTGCTTGTTCTGGCTTATTGCACTGGCACTTCGGGGCGTTTAGCCGTTGCATTCGACTAATATATAAATCAGCTACCACTTTTGTTACTATTGCATGTTCATTAGAAGTGTTCACAGCCCGGGATGTGGAAGCGGTTATTTTTTAACACCTTCCGCTTCCGCTTCCACACCTATCACTTCCGCTTCCGCTTCCACCGCTTCCGCTTCCACTAACAAAAAACGAAAAAACGACTGTTGACAATTTTTTTTACTTTTGTGGGTCTGTAGCCTGCCTTCTCCTACACTTGATCATTTTGAGAAAACAAAAACCTTTATTTATTGCTATTATTTTACCTACTTCGCTTGAGCTTATTGTTCTGAACTACTCTGTGTTTTTTTTCATAGATATTAAAACTCGTGTTGAATGTACAGCAGTGCTTTTCAATCTTTTTGTCATCGCGAAACCCTTGATGTACTTTCGCGTTGGTCACGGAACCCCCACTAACAAAAATTTAGAAATCATCAATTGTTTGCAGGAAAATCAAATATTTCGTTACTAAAATCCAAAAACCAATTAAACACTTCAACAAATAGACAGTTATTATAAGTTCCTTCACTACTTACAAACACTTTTACAACAGTTAACTTAATGCTTCTCAGATCTAAACCGTATGATTACATATTACAGCTCTCGACAATAACCTGTCGTCACAACAACAAATTACACCGTATAGCGTTGATTTTCCCCTCTCTATCCTCAACTAACTCGGACTTTGAGTTAACTTTAACTCTAATCATCATTACCGACTTTCTGTCCGTCCCCAAAACACGTATTGACTCCGATCTTTTTGGATAGTGAAGTACAAAATTTTTGTCGTATATATAGTATATACATGTAAAGCGAGCAAAATTGAACTGCACCAATCAATAGCCGTCTAAACATGGTAGTGCAGTCACCAACCCCGTTTGGGTTGGGTCAAAATGGCTGTTGGTCTTCCCAAGGGTACCAGTTACCCCGGGCACTCCCCTCACACAAATCATTTTTCCATCGTGCAGCCCCCTGAACGACCGCAGAAGGGTAGCACGCAGCCTCTTTAAAATCGGCCTGTCTTCTCTCTTCTCCTGCCTTTCTCTTGCCCGTCTTCTCATTCTCCTTCTCCTGATGAGCGGCAACGTTCACCCTAACCCTTGTCCCGTCTTTTCCTGTTCAGTGTGCACTGGAAATGTAACCTGGCGGGGTAGGTCAGTGTAATGCTGCACATGCTCTAATCAGGTTCATTTAAAGTGCTCACTACTCTCCTTTTCTAGAGTCAGAACTCTTGGCAGCTCTCACTCCTGGAGCTGCCCTCCCTGCTGCGTTCCTGCTTTTTTTAGAGATCCCACACCTACCAGGACTGTGACTTCCTCCTCGGATTCCTCCATCTGGTATACTTCCACTGCTCAATCTGACCCATCTTGCCCCCTTTTGCTAATGCAGCATTCGCACTCCACCCTCGCCTTCAAACCTTCAATCCTTTTTCCGCCCACTTTGTATCGTCTCCCTCTTCACCCTCACCACCGCCTCATGCTCCTGGCTGTTTCTCTTTGCCTCCTGCTTCCTCTTCCCTTCCCTAACTCCCTCAGGATACTTCAATGGAATGCTGGGGTTCTCCGAGCCAGGAGTACTGAACTGCAACACTTTATTTCGTCTCATCCTCTTTCCCTTATTCGTATCCAGTAATCTCACTTAAATTTATCTTCCTCTTTCCGGGTCCCTGGATTTTCTGCTCTGCGATCTGATGGCACCCACTTCCGATCTGGTATTTTTCCTACTGATGTCACAGACACTAGCGACGGCGTCATCATTTTCGTCAGGTAGGGCTTGTCCTTCTCTAAGCTTTCTACCCCCTCTCTTTCTTCGCCTGACTTCTACTCTGATTATGTGGAGGGTAACATCTCTCTAAACAACTCCTCCTCGCTCTCATTTCTTAATGTTTATGCTCCCCCTATTCGCTCTTCTTCGAAGGATAGCAGAACCAATTTCTTTTCTTCCTCCATTCTTCCCTCTTATGTGGAAGCGGAAGCGGTAGAATTTTCGCGCTTCTGCTTCCGCTTCCACAGAAAAAGGACCGCTTCCACCGCTTCCGCTTCCAGCTTCTGCTTCCGCTTCCACATTCCTGTTCACAGCATCGGCAACTTTTTCAGCATTAATAGCTATTCGCATTGACAAAAAACAACAGTAGTTCCTATTAATATATCTGCAATTGAATGGCTATTTGGTTGAGGGGATTGCAATTACAAAAGTGTACATAGAACTTTAATTCCTGCAACAAAGTCATACATAAAGCAGTTACTACAGTTTACTCATAATTTCTGTAGTTAGTATTGGTATAATCATCAAACAAAATAAATTATTCAACCTCAATCTTGTTTTACTTTGTTGTATTCATTAACCCTAGAAAGACCAAACGGGTCGATTGACCCGTTTCAATTTTTGTTTTATTAATTACTACCAATTTTCTCCAGACTGTGAGTTGATCTTTTTTGACTTTTATTTTTTCACATAAAAGAATACAAAATCACATTCTCAGAAAAAAAGTTGCATGCAACAAGATGTTATGGTCCAGTTTACTATAAAAGACCATACGGGTCAATTGACCCCCTCCTCAAAATCCTCTGCATTTCAGCAAGTGTGACAGACTGGAGCAGAGCATTTCCCACAAACAAAAAGTAAGCAATTGGCACACTTGACTTTCGTTTTTTTGGATTGGCACATCCGACCTTTGGTTTGTTTGGAAGGACGTAAATCCTCATCCTCTCCTTGGCGTATCCGCTTCAAGCGTAATATATATTAGGCTTTCTGCCGCTTACTTTTCTCTGCGGAGCAAAGACTTTCACCAAGTTTGAAGGGAAAATCACGTCTTGAACAGGTTGATATCGATATATCTGCACATATAATGTTTGTGTCCAGTGCCGTGATATCCATCAGATTGAAGAAAGCCGCATGGGACCATCTTCGGGATGCAGCTTTTGTTGAGTATGTGCGAAGCATTTCATCAGCTGTGTCTACTCCTCCTTTGGTAGCATTGTAATCTAAAAAGGCTTGTGGCTTTTTTGTTCTCCATAATAGACAGTTGTTGTTTTGTGACTGGAAGAAAGTAAATATACTACTTCATTTTTCTTGGCTTTGTAGCTAAGAAGCATAATATTTTTTTCTGGTGGTGTAAATAGAAATGTAGATGAATACAAAGCTGCACCTTTTCCTAGCTTTGCTTCGAGAGGAATTTTACGTCGATGTGCTCTCATGGTACCTAGCATCGTAACGTTGCTCTGCAAAAGTCTTCTGGCTAAACTCAATGATGTCAAAAGTTGCTGGTGATTACATTGACCCCATATTCTAGTACGGTTCCATCAAAGACAAGGTCACATGCTCCCCGAGTCCAACTTCTCTTTCTTCTCTGCCAACATAAGGAAAAGCCCATAGTACAAAGGAGGTTGTGGTATCACACACCATCCAAAACTTGATTCCAAATTTTGCCGATTTTTGTAGCATGTATTGTATGAATGGATATCTAAAGCAAAGAATATTTTTATCACAAAAATATGTTTGTTACCGTGTAACACCACAGTAAATTATCAGGTGTCTGCTAGGATTACCTTGCTCTACACCGGAAAAGTTGCTCATTAATTGTGACATTTGCACCAGGAAAATATGACTTTTGGCAGTTATCCATGACTGAATCTCATAATTCCCTTTTTGTAGCAAACTTGTCAGTCTGTCGTCGAAGACTTCGTGAGTTTTTATCATCAAAACGAATGTAGCGTAGTATAGATTGGAATTTATTTTTACTCATAAGTTAGTTTTTTGAAAGATAAGACGCCCATATTCTTCATCCCGGAAATTGAATAGGGGTTCGTCTCTCCCTTTCAGCACACCACGGAGTATGTACAGACCAAAAAATGCGGTAAACTCGTCCTTGGACAAAAAAATGCTTCATCTCCTTCCCTTCGCGCTTCAGCAAGAGTAAAATGCATTACATTTTCAAAATTCTGATGTCCCCAAAGCTCTTGAAACACATCTTTTTCATCATTTACACGAGCAAGAATAAATTGCTTAGTGCCTGGTTTGGTACTGAGAATATTTCTTTTTCCCTGACGTCCTGTTGTACAGGGAGGTTCTTTGTTCCATATTGTACCATATCTGCTAAATACTTGACTTTGTTGTGGCACACTTGGTCTTTGTAAATCTTCATTTGGAGGAAGAGAAGATTATTCAGTGTCAAGATCTTCTAATTCTTGTTCATCATTTTCTCTGTCTGATTCTTGTTCTTGTAATTTTGGCTGTGATTCCTCAAGATCCTCTTCACCAGAATCTTCATCAACGCGGAGCATATCTAGCACTTCCTTTACATTATTATACACCTTGCCTTCACCGGATTTTTTAGCCATTGTCATTTAGCCTGAGCTGCAAAAGAATTTGAGTTTCTAAAGATGAAGCAAAAATAAAGAGAAAATTGCAGATTTAGTTTGCCAAAAAATTATCATTCAGGTAAATAGCTAATTCTGACTCTGTCTACTACACTAAACAGTGAAATGTGAATCGCATTCCTGACTAGATTTGCAGTTAGGTTATAAAACAGGCTCAAAATAGCTATATTATTTTGTAACAATAGCGGATACAAGTAGCCAGTCTGGCAATCGATTTATCAGTACATCAAACAAAAGAGCATGCTATTCTAACTGATAGGTTACAATTTGTGCAACAACCAGGTTGCGAAAAAAATATCACGACACCAAATAAAAGTAAAACCGTAATAACATAAAAAGCTGTAGAAATGTAAGAATAAATTAATAATTGCTGGGCTGTCTTCTACTTATAGTAATAAAACAACTAAGTAGGTCTTTCTTCGCTTTTAAATGCTAAGAGGTCAATTGACCCGTATGGTCTTTCTTGAAGAAAAAAATCTCGGTCTTTCTAGGGTTAAATAAAAACAAACATTATAAAGAAGGATTATCCACGCTTGACCTTAGTGCAGCCGGCCTTATTATTGTGCAAAGCCTATGTGATACATATCGTAATAGAAGCTGTGAAATCTACGTCATACTTATCGTAATATAGAAACGGTTTCATAAACTTTATCTCAATGATATCAGCCAGGGGGTAGAGACAAGCGTAGGCAGGCGAACAATAACTCGCAAGGAATTTTGAAATAGCTGAGCACACCAGTTTCATGTTGTTGACTTCAACAAGCGAGGGAATTTTCGCGCTTTTTGTGGTGTTATGTAAATTGCGTCAAATCCGTTTCTTGACAACAAAACGCTTTCGTGTGAAAAAGACATTAAAATTAGTTCTAAAAAAATGATATTGCCCGGGTCGAAATTTAAACTTTCGTAGTTGTTATACCAGTAAATAATGTTACCGATGCCTACTAAATGTTATCAATTGTTTAGCGGCGATCTATTCTTGGACTTCATACGTTACAAGAGTTCGCCGACAATACGTGATCAGCCAAGCGCAACTGGCCTAAAGTAGTCAATTTGTCTTGCTGTCAGGAGTGGAGAAGTGAATGAGAAATATTTGTTTCTTTTAAATGAGAACTAACGGCAACTATCAAAATTTGACTTGCCTTCAGATTAATTGTTTTCTCTTCTACAAGCAATAATTTCAGAAACATGTTAAACACAAATACAAAATAAAATAAAATGTTCTTCCGTATGCCGGTTCAATCGTTTTTCTACGTGGTGTGGTTCAAAAGATATAATACTTTAAACTTTCGGGGCAAAAACTACCCCACGTTGGACTTAACACGACGCAAATCTCTTGGGTCGAATAGAGTTAATAATGTTATTTAAAAAAAAATATTAATAATGCAGAATTGATAAATGCAATTGTGCGAAAATATCACCAATATATTTCCTTATTTCACACACTTCATGCGGTAAAACCTTTCATTGGTTTCTACCTTGATCATTTTTGAGTTAACTATTTTTTCATTTGAAACAATAAGTTTATTTTTATGATTGCCGAAAAAATTGTGCAGTACTTTTATAGATTTAAACGAATTATCCGATTTCGAGCTGTCTCTTATATCAGTTAATTTTTCAAAAAATGACACGAACACTAAAAATACACAATTATGCAAAATACGATAATTGGTAGCCTACAGCACCGGTTTTTGTTTCATTATTCCATCTTCACAGTCGTACAAAAGTACTGTCGGGATTACCAAATTTTAGATAATGAGTTGTCGGGTTTTTGTTGGTTGATATTGTTCCCACTGCACGTCTGGCTCCAAAAACGAATATATTTTCAAATCATAAACACAAAGATCGAATGTACGAATGATGAATTGCGATAAATCTTTTGAATTTGAGCAGAATTGAATTGAATTGAATGGCTTTTAACGTTAATGCCTCTTTTTATATGCTTGTTTGCTAGGTCACTTTGTCGTAGGTCAGAGGGAACTACGCCTGCCCATACGGCTTAGCCAATCAGTATTATTTCATAATAACAAGAGAGCGAACATTAGTCCTGATATGCAGTTATGTTTATTTTTTTATGACAAGTTTTAGGCCAAGGAATGATTCAAGTTTAGGTCAATGAATGATTTTGGTGTTGAGGTCAACGAATGATTTTATACAATAACGAGCGCGCGAACAGAGCGAGAATGTTTTTGAGTCACCCACAATGTTTGATTTTAGCAAAACATCGACGATCCGAAGATTGTGTCTCTTGGGGTTGCCATACCTTTTTTGTCTCCCTTGAAACCGTTTTTTTTTTTTTTATTCAACAAGTCACTGCCAAGATCACAAATAACTCAAAACTATTTAAACAAGCCTGTAAATGAAGTTTTTGAGCTGCACTGTCAAATACGGTCCTTCATCCCTCTCTAGCGGTAATGCGATTTCAGCAACACACGTTTAAAAAAGTTCCATCCTCGATCTTCACTGCGGTAGAGATCGGGAGTGAAAGGGTTTAAAAGCAATCAAATTCTTATGAATCCTGTGAGGATTAAACTCAAACAATATGCTATGAAACTAACTGGGAATTTATTCATTGCCGCTTCCAAAAAACTGTGTCAGACCCATAAAGATTCACAAAATTTACAATGTATACATCAACTAGTTTTTTTAATTATTTCACATTTGCTTAGTTTAAACAATAGATTCTTACATAAGACAGAGAAGACTTGGGAGAACATACGTATAAACATTTTTAAGTTTTAGCAGTTGAATGATTTGAAAAAAAGTAATCAGTATTCAATATTTTTGCAAGTAAAAATTAAACAAGCGTCACTTTTTTCATTAAAAAACAAATTGCTAAAACCTATACATACCCCTGAGCATGAAAAAAGCCTCAAATCAAACAACGCTGCTCTGCAATTCATGAAATAAACTGCTTTGTTAGTTTAGTAAAATAACCTAACGCGTCGATGATATAGCTGAACAACGTTAATTCATACAAAACTCAAAAAGAACTTTTGGAATTCTCTTATCATATCTCTATCAAAAGAACAAAATTAATTTGAGCATTTTGAAATTAAAAAAGAGACGTACCGTGTATTAGCATATTGTAGACTAGTAAGTCCATTCACCGTGTTTCCCGCATAAAATCCAAATATGCCCTTCTGGGCAAGTGCAAACTTGATTTTGTGTAGGATGCCTGTGGATGGCTGACATGTGAGATGCTGGTGTGGATTGAGGGAAGTTGAGAATGCTTGTGAGACATCACCATATTTAGAAATTTAAAGTCTTCGCATTTCATAAAAATGCAACATATTAAAACATTATCTACAGATATAAGTTTGAGCAAATACACATTAGTCTTTTTGGAGCTTTGAATTTAAAAGATCTAATTCAAAAAAATTTATTTAAGTTAAAGATTTTTAACACTTAGCTAAAAGCCAATCTACAAAACCAATCGCTAAAACAAATTTAGTGGGTCACTGCAAGTTGAACAGAGCAACAAAACAACAATTTATATGATTAAATCGTGAAAGTATGTGTGAGGTTTGCCTCAATTCGTTGACTCACCAATAGTGAATTACTAGAAGTAATTTCTGCATGGTACCGACTGCTATGCAACTTGATTTAAGAACATAATGACTTTTCGGTTGGTTTTATAACAATCCTAACCTGATTAAACAACATATCCTTAGCTATTAATTTTACAGCGGCAATCTTACACACTTGTTATTATTTTCTTTGTCTGCCAGAGCAACTCATGCCCTGAGTTTAACTATATTTCATGTGGATTCCCCCAATTATAAACTATAACTTTGTTGGGATGTAGAAAGGGAAGTATTTTTAGTGGGGTGCCAGTGCATTTTTTAGTGTAGGTTACAGCAATGCAATGTCGAGTTTGAACTTTTTTACTGTAACACAGTGTATGTATAATACTATACATTTGCTTTTGAACCACTTTTTCTGTTGGAAAAATGTAGTAGAGTAAATTCTGGGCATACTAATTTGACACATCATATAAACAAGGATGTCACGTGAAAAACTTTTACACATCAAAGTGAATCATAGCTACAAATTATATATTGTATTGAAAAATAATTGCATATGAATTAATGACTATAGAAAAAGATACTAAGTGTAAAATTAACTTTTCAATTCGAAGCAAAAAAATGCATGTTGTGCTGCCACCATGTGACCAAATGATCTTTTGCCACCTATACACCACCAAATTGCAACATAAAAATTGTGTGGTGTTAGGAGGTGTGTTTGCTGGTCCATGGAAAAAAATTGCACTGCCAAATGATCTTAAGAAACTTTGCAGTTTTATTACGCAATAGCACAGGAACTTCTGTAGCACATTACATGCCACTGCGACTTCTCTTTGTAAACTGTGCAAAGAGAAAGTACAACAAATATTCCACCATAATTTCGTGTTCCCGAAATGATCTTGCTTAAAGTGCAACAAATATCACAAACAATTTCCAATAATTTATGGTCATAGTTATTGAAAGAAAAAGAATCAGATTATGGGGAATCAGACACAAAGTGATTTATTTGTCTAATTTCGACAATGCAACACTAAAAATACATCCTTGTTCTCACTGTTGTACCAAGCATATGCTTTCCTTTCTTTGATGTTATTTAGCTCAACGTATTGCATCTCATAAGTGTAAAACCAAGAGATATGGCGTCAGGATATTTTTTAACGTAAATTTTATCCCACAAACTCACTTGCAAATGGATTATTTTATTGGCATTGAAAATAGCAGACTGTCAAAAAACTGCCTGTGCCGTGTATAATCTGTGCCTTTTTATTTCCTTAATGTATTAAATAATGCGTCTCATTAGAGTAGCTCAAGCTGGTAAAATGTACATAATGTTCAACAAAAACGTCTCAGTTTCATTTTTTGCTGTAGTTTCTTTTGTGATTTTTTCATGTGGATAATGGCTTTAAAGTGTCTTCAAATGATAATTGAACCTTTGCTAAAAATTTAGCTTAACTTAAATAATGAAGCCAAAAAATTTTACTAAATAATTTTTTCAGTGCATAAACCTGATACGCGGGTTGTCAGGTTCAACCACAAAAATGTTTCATGCGTTCCATGCATAAAGCTGATGTCTGGATTATGAAGTTTATACATGGAAAATATAAAAAATCATTTCAATTTTTATTACATTTGCTTAATAACTTTGTTTGCGTTGGTTTTTGTCAATTGAAATATTTTTATGTTAAATTTTGTGAACATACCGGTATTTGATTAAATGAATAATAAAATGTAATTTTACTGCTGAATTTGTATTTTGTAAACCTTTAAAATTGCCTGCATTTTTTTCAGTACGATTGTAGTGTGGATTATCAGGTTTATGTATGTAGCCATAGAATTAACAAAAATGAACATAATTGCAAGGTTTTGCTGAAAATTAAAAGATAAGTGTGAAGGACAAGAGCAAAGAAAGGGTCAAAAGAGGCGATAAATAGGGAAGCGGAATGTGCCTAATTTGATGATGGAAGTAATTATTTTGGTCAGGAGAACGCGAAGAGCAAAAAACATCTGGAATGGAAATTAGCATGTCCGCAAAACCCAACAAGGTTGCAGGAGTTTATTTCAATAAAATGACGTTGCTGTATTTCTTTCCGAAGCTAAGATCAAACTTTTAGGTAAAAGATTTTGGTATTTATGTTTCTCAGTTCTATAGAATAACATATTTTGGAGATCAATTTTGTTGCCCAGTTTTGTCAATGTGTACCTTGTTCGAACTCCTATTGCCGGATTTATTTTATCAACTTGGAAGTTTCCGCTGCCGCTGTGCATTTGATGATTGCTATTCTTATCACATTGGATCACATGTTTGTGACGAAATAATGTGCCTAAATTTTTTTTTGCTTAGGGATAGGCAATTCAGAATACCGAACCTGAAAGATTTGAATCCCAAACTATCCGAATCCAAAATGCCAATTCAAACCGGATAATAGGATTCGATTTAAATCATGTTTACAAGTTTTATGACATTGCTTGGTCACAGATTTTTATTTGTAAAAACATTAATTGCATGCAATGATGCGAAAACTAACTTGCACACACAGGCAAAACGTGTAAAAAATTAAATGTATTGCACTGCAATAAACTCGTTCTCTGATTGTGCTTTTGTTGTAGCAAACTTCTAATAAATGCTTTCTTGTTGATTGAGCTAATTGCAATAAAAAGACAATGGCAACGCGATAGTGTAGTGGTTAGAGCATCCGCTTCCCAGTCGGTAGACCTAGGGTTCATTCCCCTTGTCGAATCATACCTAAAGATTTTAAATAATGGTATCTATAGCTTCCCTGCTTGGCGATCGGCATTAATGAGAGGTTGTGGAGAACAAACCGGCAAGCTCGCTTGTTGTGTCTTTGAGCAAGGTACTTAATGGGACCCCCCACCTTTATGTGGAAGACAGGTGACCCGGTTACCCGTAAATAACAGCTTTCAAGCGACTGCGGACTTACCGCTCGAAGCATAGCGATACATCGCTTTCTCGTGAATGGAGGATAAATATGGCAATTATAAGAAAAGTGAGGAAAGAAAGAAAAGGATTCGGATTCTAAGTTCGGTTTAACTATTCTAGAATGGTATAAATTAACTATTCTCTTGAATTTTAAAATAGTTTATTATTCTGAATTGCCCATCCCTACTCTTGCTATAATTGAATTAAAGTTAACTGCCATCATAGTTGCCAAACTGCCCTTTTCAGGATTATTTGAGCTATTGTTCAGATTTTTGTAAATTTCAAGCTGGCAATCTTGACTCCTGTTTGGTGGTGTTCCTAGTTTAATTGGTCACAGACTGTTATTAATTTAGTTGCTGGAAATAAGCTTGTTGTAGTGTGTTTTCCGCACTAAAAAATGCATAGAGATTTTTTTGCTGTTACTCTTGTTTTCTGTTCCTTGGATAAATTGTAAGTGCAGCCTTACGCACTACAATTGATTTCAAGACTAGGTTGATGGGTAAACAGGTAAAGGCTTAAATAATTTTGCTACTATTTTCTGAACATCTGATGGTGCTTTTAGCTTCTCATTAAGTCAGCACCAGTGTCTCAAAACGTTTGATGATCTTTTTTTGAAGATTGATGTTTTATAGCGATATATCTAAAATATTTGCTCCTGATTGGTTTTGAAAAATTTAGGGGTTAAGGCCCTTAGCTTATTTGTGAATATTTGGTAGTAGATATGGACTAAAGCAGAGCTGCAACCCAGCTACCAAGTGGTTGCCATTTTATTCATTGACTGGTCTTTGTATGGCTGTGGTTGTTGATTCATCATGTAAAACTTTCTTCTTGACACGAGCACTTAACTGCTAGTATATGTCAGTCAGTTTTGATGAAGTTGATGTTGAGAAGTCAAGTCAACGTTAGCGTCACTAACATAATTTTTGACAATATTCAGAATTTTTTTTGAAAGACAGTGCTTTATCATAGGCAAGTGTAAAATATTGCTGCAAAATAGCTTAAAGGCAGTGGCTAGAGTGCCAGCACCGGCTTGTCAGCTTTGAATACTAAAATGCTGGTAAACTGCACTTCCTTTAACTAAGCACATTAGATGCAGTTTCTACAGCAACCCTGTGATGTGGTGGTTAGCATCATGATCTCTACACAGCTGCATGATGTGGTCAGAGATTCAGTTCTTGGTTGAGCTACTCTACGGTACATTTTTATTTAGGTTAGGATTGATTGGATTGGTTGGAGAAAGCGTTACAGTAATTTTTTTGTATTTACGTGACAGGAATGAACATTACTATCTTTACACAGCTGCATGATATGGTCAGAGGTTCAGTTCTTGGTCATGACAGGAATGAACATTACTAAGAGGGCCTGGGTATTATTACTGGCAATGTAATGACATCGAAGTTGATATACCGACATTTGTATCACATGCCAAATGCAACCAATTAAAGTTTGTTTTTTGGCATTTTAGTGCCTGAAACTAAAGTACTGGTTCCATTACTGTAGCCACTGCCTAACTTAAATTTGTAAAATGACTTTTGAGAAAGATAAGTTGTGATTGGATTATGTGCAAGGTTGCTTTTAAGTCGGCACCTGTGCTTATATATTGACCAAAATAAGGAAGCCAATTTCATAAAATAATTCAATTAACTTTTGATTTAAAATATGGTAGTCTGTTACACATGCTTTGAAGGTGTGAAAACTTATTTGTAATGTGACATTGTTTCAACATGGCAGTGCAAATTGTTGACCAATGGTAAGCTTTGTCATCACTTAATGGTTGGGCCAACTATTGCTGTTTTATTTTCCAGTAACTAGATACTGCATATTTTCTTAAATTAGATCTTAACTTTGTTTTGATTGTTGTAGTTTAGTCATAGAATGACGTTGCTGCAATGTTGAGTTGCAGATCATTAATCAATGATAAATGACAGCATGGTTTTTTGGTGAAGCCAGTAATCATTATTTTATTAGTCGTAGATGCATTTAGGCCAGATTGGGGGAAGAGAGGGCCAATAATCGCCATTGCTCTGAAAGTGATTACTCTTCTCTTTTTGCTAGGTGCTCAAGGAGAGCTAAAATACGCTTTTAGTGTGTAAGGTTTGCAAAAGTTTAAACTATCTACATAAAATATATTATGTTTTTGCTTCGGTCATTGTCATTTTAATTGGCAAAGTAATATTGCCGTTTTAGTTAGGTGAGGCTTCAATTTCAATTTAATTTCACTCATTGACAATAAAGTTTTTTTATATTAGTAGTTAAAACCCATGGTAAATCTTGATGTTATTTTGTGTAGAAGCCAATGTTATTGTTTCATATTTGATGGCAACTCTAATGATGCCTAATGTTTTTGACAATTACATTAATTGCAACTCTTTTTTCACTTTGTTTTCACAAGGGAGGATGACCATCTTAGAACAGATTTCATTTTTGTGCTTTTATTTTTCTAAAAGCTCATGCATAATTGATGACCTGCAACACTATCCAAACATGTAATACCATTTGACTTGGATCACTACTTTGTTTGTGTACGTTTCTAAGTTCAGCAATGTACAAATTAGGCTCTCGGCAGGTGGTGCTGACTGTACAGGCTAAGCTCTCAGCAGGTGGTGCAGACTGTACAGGTTAAGCTCTCAGCAGGAGGTGCAATTGTACAAGTTAAGCTTTCAGCAGGAGGTGCAGACTGTACAGGTTAAGCTCTCAGCAGGAGGTGCTGACTGTACAGGTTAAGCTCTCAGCAGGTGGTGCAATTGTACAAGTTAATCTTTCAGCAGGAGGTGCTGACTGTACAGGTTAAGCTCTCAGCAGGTGGTGCAATTGTACAAGTTAATCTTTCAGCAGGAGGTGCAGACTGTACAGGTTAAGCTCTCAGCTGGAGGTGCTGACTGTACAGGTTAAGCTCTCAGCAGGAGATGCAGACTTTACTGGTAAGCTCTCAGCAGGAGGTGCAGACTGTACGGGTTAAGCTCTCAGCAAGAGGTGCAGGCTGTACAGGTTAAGCTCTCAGCAGGAGGTGCAGACTGTACAAGTTAAGCTTTCAGAAGGAGACACAGACTCTACAGGTTAAGTACGATTCTGCAAACAACAGTACAAATGCAAACCCTTTCAATCATGTTAGGCACCAAATTCCTTTGTTATTTGATAGAATGTAGTATTGCTTTATAGCAGTATAGGCAACTTTTATTAAAATTCCTTGTTCTAAAAAGATTGCAATTTTTCCTAAATCCCATATACATCTATAAAATCATGTTTGGTGAAAATGCAGGAAAGAAGGGTTCATTGTTATTTTATGCATTCTTGCGTAATAGTATTTGCCTGCTAAAAGAGTACCAAACAAAATTATTGTGCTTTTTGCATTTTTTTATTTTGTTAGTTTTTTTTTTACTTTCTGCTATCTTGCTGTTTTGAACATGAAGGGTGCTGTTAGCTTTAGGCTTTCGCATAAAAAATATTTACTGTGCTCAGTTAACCCCTCTCAAAAAAATTTTGTCAAAATGCTTTCATTAAGAAAAATGAATTTCAAAAATAAGCTTTTACCTTCATTGTTTAGGAGATCAAAATAGAAAACTTCATTTTAGACAACTTAATCTCAAGCAAATTGTTTTCACTCTCTTCTTTCTCATCATAGAACACAACTTGTTATGCCTGTAGTGACCCTATCACTACATAAATATTGGAAACACTATTTTGGATAGAAATAGTAATGGCAAAACGAATAATTCTTTGAATAAAGCATAGCTTAGACTGTCACAATTGTGGGATCTGTACTAGGTCTACTGTAGTGGATGGTCTGTCAGTACTCTGCAAAGCTGTATCACTCGTGAATGAATGCTGGTTGTCGCAGGTGCACTAAGTCTCACAACTGCTAGAACAATAGCACTGTCACAGCCCAGTGGTCACAAGCTCTTAAGGTAATACAAAATACAAGATTAATTTTGTGTTTCATTTTGGTTTTCCGACAAATATTGTCATAAGATGTGACGTCAAAGTTAACCTAATATTATTAATAAAATATTAACATGCTAAATGAAGAATCAACATAAAAAAAATATATATGTAAGGTAAATAAACCAAAGAAAGCTCACAAGATTGGTGGTCCAGAGTTGTTAGGCGGCTGGCTACTAGTAACCTAGGAACACTTGTTTGAAGAAAATGAAATTGGACATTACAGCATCATTAACTGTTACTGGTATTACAAATTGGATAACTTAATTTTCTCAAAAGGCTAACCAATCTAGCAGGATATTTTACATTTATATTTTGTATTAAACCATATTCTTGTTAGATTTTTCTCAGCTTTATCTGCTAGTTTTAAGGTACCTCTATGCATACTTGCTCTGCCTTTGAGCAGATATTTTTTGAGAAGTTGACCAATTTTTGACTGATATGACAGAGTCTGGCTTATTCACATTTACGGAGTTGCCCAATCATACTGTTTTGGCTTCTGGCATTACAAATCTGCAACAGCATCTCCTACAGTTGTCACAGCTTCATTACTTTCTCCTTCTGCTTTTACTCCAGTACGCTCAAGACCAGCACTTCTGTAGTATACATCCCTGCTTCATCTTCAGTGAGTATTGCATAATTTTTCCATCTATTTCCCTTTCTCAACCTTCCTCACAGATTTACATTCACAAATCTTAAAATCTGAAATTTGATGATGGAAACGAGGATTTATTTTTTTCAAACTTTTGAAACAGATTCTTTTGGGAAATTATTTAATAACAAGCAGTTATATTATGAGCTAATTGAATGTCTTTCACCTGCTCACTTTCTCAGGATTTCTCATCAGTTAAATCAGTCTGTAAAAAGTTTTGCTGCTTTTAGAAAGTTGTTAGTGGAAGCTTATATTATCCTTCCTTACACGAAACTGAGCTAGTCATGAAGTTCACCTCTTGGGTAATCACACTCCCATTCAACTTTTATCTGACCTGAGGCAAGTTATGGGAACACATGGTTATGAGGATGCTACAGTTATCAGGTACATTTCTGTAACAATATTTTTTCACTAAACATTCATTCAATAATATGTGATGCTCCAGCAAGGGCTATGATTAAAGGTATCATAAGACATTCTGGATGTTTTGGTTAAACAAATGTGTTCCATGAGAAACCTATACAGGGTGTCCCAAAAAGATGTATACACTCTTTGAATCGTTATAACTTAATCAAGTTATTGATTTTTGCTTTCAAATAAATTGATGCAAAAGAAAGAATAAACATTTAAAGAATTTGTGAGAAAAAATATACAAAAACATATCAAATTAAATCTTAATAACACAAAAGACACTTGGGGCAATTTCAGAATGTTTACAAATTGACGAGTTCACATATGTACTCAAACTGGTGGCAGTTTTGCTCAATACGCTTTTCATATCTTGAAGAAATGGACTTAGAAAAGTCCAGCAACATTTTCTCTGGTATTTTAGCACATTCTTTTTCAATTGCTACTCTCATTTTAGCAATTGTTTTAGGTTTCCTACTGCAAACTTCGTTTTTTAGAAACAGTAACACAAAGAAATTTACCAGTGTCAAATCTGGTAAACTAGGTGAACATCCTAACTGTTTCTTTTCTTCCAACGGTTTCTAAAAAACGAAGTTTGCAGTAGGAAACCTAAAACAATTGCTAAAATGAGAGTAGCAATTGAAAAAGAATGTGCTAAAATACCAGAGAAAATGTTGCTGGACTTTTCTAAGTCCATTTCTTCAAGATATGAAAAGCGTATTGAGCAAAACTGCCACCAGTTTGAGTACATATGTGAACTCGTCAATTTGTAAACATTCTGAAATTGCCCCAAGTGTCTTTTGTGTTATTAAGATTTAATTTGATATGTTTTTGTATATTTTTTCTCACAAATTCTTTAAATGTTTATTCTTTCTTTTGCATCAATTTATTTGAAAGCAAAAATCAATAACTTGATTAAGTTATAACGATTCAAAGAGTGTATACATCTTTTTGGGACACCCTGTATTTGTAAATAAATGACGTTTGCCAAAATTAATCTTCCTCCTCAAACTGATGAAGATTTTAGATCTCTGAAAAACAGAGAATATGGTCTTTCTACTGGGTCATCAATATTTATCGTTACAACTTGATCAGGTTATATTTACAAAAGTAAACAAAATTTACTAGTACTGTATTTTTCTGACCATAAGGCATGCTTATAATCCTTTAATTTTTTCAAAGATGGAACCTGCTCCTTATAGTCTAGTGCAGGGGTCGGCAACCTTTCACTAGCTGCAGGCCAAAACTAAAATCTGCAAGGTCTCAGCGGGCCGTATAAATTTACTATTAACAGTATTGTTGTTAAAACTTGCGAATTCATGAAATTTTAATCAGAATAACTGCTGATTTTAACAGTTCATAACGGCAGCATAAAATACAACATACATTTATTGATACTGGCAGGAAAACGTTACTGTGATATTTTATGCTGTGTTTTATTTGAAAGTTTTTGAAGTTCAGGTGATAAGTTGATGAGAAAAGAAACATAACATCTTGCAAATATTTATCAGTAAGTTGTGCTCTCAACTTGGTCTTGGTTAGCTTCATTGACTAAAAAAATTGTTTACACGCATAAGTGCTGCCAAAGATGGATGCCATCTTTTGGTCATGTTCAACTAAGTTGGGATAAAGTTTGGATTGAAGATATTTTTTATAAAAGTCAAACAATGATACATGCTCACACTGAAACTTTGATTTTATCTCGTTGCTACACTGCAGCTCAATTAGCTTCATTTGATATTTTTCTGTTACAGCGTTGACCTGTATATCAAATGGAGTACTAAGCAATCTGATATCATTTTCGCCAGAACAAATGTCACTAAAGCAAGATGAAAATTCAGTTCTTAAATGTCGTATCATGGATACAAATGAAGTAGTGCTCATTGGTTTGTTCTCTTTCAATGTAGCAAAGTGAGCATAATTTGCCTTTCCAACTGAATTTTCCAAAGTCGTAGTTTTGTTTCGAATGCACGTACATAACTCCACATCTCATGTATCAATTGAAGCTTTCCCTGAAGCTTCAAATTTAGGTAGTCCAAATGCGATGTTAAATTGACCAAAAATGCCAAATTAGGAACCCATTCTTGATTGCGAAATTCAGTAGCATTTATGCTTTTTTTCAAAGAAGTTTGCTATTTTTTCTCACAATGTGTGCATTCCTCGTAGCATTTCACCTCGACTAAGCCAACGTATACCGCAGAAATAAAGCAAATCTCGATACAAATTTCTCTTTGTAAAAGTAGTAGGCGAAATTGACGATGGTTCAACCCTCGGAACAAAATAAAGTTCACAGTCTTTACCGCTATGTCTATGACGCTCTTTAAGGTGGATACCTTTGCGCACAATGCTTCCAGATGAATGAGACACTGCAACTTTATAATGTCGTTATTAATTCTTTGGTCTTCCACGTGATTTTGAAGCAAAAACACGATACCTATATTTTTCTAACAATTGATGGGACTCTATCAGTCGTTGTTGAAACCAATTTTGAGAGATTCAAATTCATGGCTTCAAGGCATTGAAGTAATGCCTTTAGAATATTGGCTCCTGTATTAGTACCCATCATAAGAAGCAGTTGAACAAAATTCTCAACAACATGAAAATCTCCGTCTCCTCCACTCACAAATACTGCCAGCTGAGCCGTATCTGTGCTCTTATCTATCGCTATTGAGAAGAACTGTAGATCTACAAAACAATCTTTCTGGTTATATTTTACGTTGTCAAAAATCTCTCTTATTCGTCGGGTTATGGTTCTTGCTGAAAAACTGACATTAGAAAACAGTTTTTTTTCTCCGAACATACGGCTTCAACAACAGCCATCATATATTTTTGCACAAAGTGATCATCAGTAAACGGTCTCTTGTCTTTCGCTATTAATTATGCTACCTTGTTGCTAGCAAGAGTAATATTTTCCAATTCAATGGTTTGCCATTGAAATACAGAAATCTGCTGTTTTAAGGTGGTTCTAAGTTGATTAAGTTTGTTTTTTTTGCTTGACCCGTAAACGTGGAAAAATTAGTATGCTTTGTATCATAAAGGCCCTTTATGCTAAATTTCTTGTTTACAGAAACAGATACGTTGTAAATCAAACACGTGGGTTTACCAAAATTGTTTATAAAAAAGTATTGAAAGTAATACAAAAGGCAAGCGATGCGCCTTGAGCAGTTTGCTTTAAAAAGTATTTGTTCTCTCATTCTTTACTAAAAGCTCGACACTCAGCATTAACTTTTCTACGTTTTGTCAGCATTGCCATATTGCTAAAAATTGATAAATATATGCTTAATGACTATTATTAGCTAAACTTCTGTAATTGCGGTAAATATTAAATAAAGTTACAATTAGAAATTAGGGTAAATCGTTCATTTCAATCACAAAGCTGAAACGGCCAAGCACCTTTATGCAACCCTTCCTATGACTTCCACTCAATTCTCTTCTTGGGCGCAGCTATACGGGACTACTAGAAAAGAAATATTCCACCAAATTTGAAAGAAAGGTTGAACGCAAATGTAACACATATTGCTGTCAGTTATCAGTTACCTAGACAGTACGTCATTGAATAAAAGACGATTAGTTTACTTAAGCTTGTAAACTAAGATGTTAAGACTCAAGTACTAGTACACAAGAAAGTTGTTGAATGCGACTTTGGCCTAAAAAAGCTTAGGAAGGTAAACAGAGTTACCGGTACTTGCATTCACCATTATCACGTTTGCACAACCTAATACGGTTGGAAATGATTTATAGTGAATCAAAGCTTTACGCCAGCGATTTCTGTTAAGATAGTTTCTCATAAGTTTACAGTGCAAGATAATCGCAAGAAGGGCACATTAATAGAATGAAATGCACTACCACTAGGCGGGCCGTATCATTACTAAAATTTGTAAAAGGGCTGCGGGCCGGATGATTTTGTTAGGCGGGCCGGATCCGGCCCGCGGGCCGTAGGTTGCCGACCCCTGGTCTAGTGCATCTAATGTGTGGATCAGGTTGTGCTTTTTCACCAAGCTCTGAACAAATTTTATCTTGTAATAATTGTTACCAACGTAATAGTACTTCACTCAACTCGTTCTTTCTTGAGAGCAAATTTCTTCTTAGGATTAAATGACCTATTCTAATTCCTTTTAGGATTGTGTTTTTTCTCTTTGCCTACTCTAATTCCCTTCACAAATCTATTTTTCTCTTCACTTCATGTACGTAAATACACATGTGCGTCATGCATGTATTGCAACACGTACCTAGCAACTAATCGTACACTTCTTATGCAATGCAAACACAACAATTGATTGTTTGATTCCATTGTTTGACCATTAAAATGCATTGAGTTTTTTTTCATCAAATGCATCTTATAGTCCAGAGCACATTATGTATGAAAATAAACGCGTTAGAAGACGTTTATTAATACGGCACCTTATAGTCATGTGTGCCCTATGTTCTGAAAAATATGGTAATATAAATGTGATGTTAAAGAAAAATTAATGGAAAAAAAGGACAAAAAGTATCATTCAATATGTCCACCTTTTGCATTGATATTCAACTGAAGACATTTAGGAAATGACTTACATGTGTCATGCAAGCATTCAGTTTGCCTTCAGGTTTTTACAAATTTTCCGTTTAGAGTTTCCTGCTTTAAACAGCTCAACAATTGCTGTACGTTTGCCCAAAGAAGTAGTCATGACTATATTTTAATTTCTAAAAGTTTTAGGGTTATATACAGTATATATTAATAGTTTTAAAATCTAAAAAAGATGGGAAAACGTATTAAAATTTGATTTAATATAGATTGTAACGCTAAATATTAATGACCCTGTATATCAGTACTGTGTGACCTTGAATCAAATGTGACTACTCAGCTTTCTCTAGACCAGGGGTTCTTAACCGGGGGTACCTGTACCCCTTGGGGGTACGAAGCACCAAAGCAGGGGGTACGAAATGAGGCGTCAGAATAATGGTTATTTTACACTATTTTCTAAAAATTTATTTTCAATGTTATTTGAAATAAGAAAACATTTTCCGAAGCCTTTTTTAACATCTGCATTTTTGAATGATTTTTTGTCATTAGAAAGAGTTACTGTGACGTAATAAATAGCTTCTTGTTTGTTTCGACAGAATTGGTTTTGCACTGTGATTTCATAATAAAGAACACTACTTTTGTTGTTCTGTTGAGAGTTCAAGCTCAGTTAATATTTAGATTCGCAGTTGAATTGAGTTATCGTATAATTGTCTAATAAATTTAACCAAAAACAGTGATGTCTAAACAACGTAACTGGAGCGAAGACTATGTCAAACATAGTTTCACCTGCTCGACAGAAAAAGATAAAACTGAAAGGCCGCAGTGCATATTGTGCAGCAAAATATTTTCGAATGCTAATCTCAAACCTTCGAGACTTAAGGAACATTTCGATAATCGTCATGGGGTGCAAATTCGGGAAATGATTTAAGTACTTTAAAAATCAAAAGGACACGCTTTCATCAGAGTGATACCTCAGAAAAGCATGGATTTTCGCCGATAGATAAACCATTGCTGCACGCATCTTATAAAGTTGCTTTTCTGTGTGCCAAGAAAAAACAAGCCACATTCAATAGCAGAAAAATTAGTAAAATTTTGCGCAATGAAAATGGCAAATCATTACTCGGGGTAGAAGCGGAAAAAATTCTAAGTTTAGTGCCGTTATCAAATGACATCACCACCTCCAGGATTTGTGATACGAGTAAAGACATCTTGCAACAGGTTATTGCAGATGTCAAAGCCAGTCCTATTAAAGTTAGTCTTCAGTTGGATGAGTCAACAGATGCCAGTTTGTGTAGTCAGTTATTGGTATTTGTGCGATATGTGAAAGAAAATGAAGTTGTGGAAGAATTTTTATTTAGTGAACCAACAAAAACAACCACAAAAGCAATGGATGTATTCAATATTGTAAAGGAGTTCTTTTTGAACCACAAAATGTCTCTTGATATGGTTGGCTCACTTCGCACCGATGGAGCGCCTGCCATGCTCGGAAATAAATCCGGCTTTGCTTCCCTTGTAAAAAAAAAGATTCCTCACATTACATTTACACATTCTTGGTACATCGCCGCGCTCTTGCAGCCGAGTCATTGCCAGAAAAACTGAAAAATGTGATATCAATTGCTGTGAATGCAGTCAACTATATCAGAGGAAATGCCTTGAATCATGGTCTGTTTAAAGCTTTTTGTAACGAAGTTGAAGCTAAGCACAGCGTACTTCTTTACCATATTGAGGTTAGATGGCTTTCCCAGGCCGAGTTCTCACTCGTGTTTTCGAACTGCGCAAAGAAATTGAGATGTTTCTCAGACAGCGGGGTAGCAGTCTAGTAGTGCATTTTGAAAATGAGGATTTCATTTTGTCCCTGGCTTACTTGTCAGATATATTCACCCACTTCAACGACTTGAACATTTCCATCCAGGGCAAAGGAATAAACATGATCACTGGCAGAGAAAAGATATGCGCCTTTACTAGCAAACTTTCAATCTGGAAAAATCGCATCGATTGTGAAAACTATGCAAATTTTCCTAAATTTGATGAAGTTTCCACTTCTACCACATCATTGCTGAAGCATATTGGACCCATTCCTTTTCAATCTAGATTTGATGGATGAAAATGACCAAAAGAAAGATGACCTTGTTGAAATGAGAGCCAGTAAGAAAATTAAGATGGAGTTTGATTCAATGCATTTAGCTACCTTCTGGTGTGCACAACTCGAAATGTTTCCACAATTAGCAAAAAATGCTTTGAAAATTCTTGCCCCCTTTGCAACAACCTATCCCTGTGAAACCAGATTCTCAACTCTTGTAAGCATAAAAACTAAGCCAAGAAATCGTTTGGACCCTGGAGATGATATGCGTTTGGCTATCACAAAAAAGGAACCACGTTTCTGGTTGATCATTGAAAGAATGCAACAACAAAAAAGCCATTAGCAATAAATATTTCAATGTGTAATTTCATTTTTCGTTGTGAACAATATTATGATTAATAAATATACACCGGTGACATGCTACAGAGTGTTTTAGTTTATTGTTAGATTGTATATTTACCGGTAATTTTGTAGGTGTTTGTTCGATAGGTCTAGGGGTACAAAACATTTCACAAAATTTTAAGGAGTACGAGCACCAAAAAGGTTAAGAAACACTGCTCTAGACCATTGGTTCTCAACCGATAGGCCACAGCTTGGTATTAGAATGTGCAAGTGGGCCACGGCCTGTAAGTCGTTGTTGGCATCTAAGTCAATATGCCAAATGAATAGCCATATTGACTGGTTCTTGTGAACTGGGGCAGCCATCCTGGGAAATGGAAGGACAATGACTTTTTTTTGGAGATCAACTGCATTGCCGTGGCATCTTGTGCTTATTCCAATGACATTGTAACTGTCACATTTTTTTTAAGTGAGCCACAAAGATTTGTGGCGTCTTAAAGTGGCCCACAACATGAAAAAGGTTGAGAATCATTGCTAAAGACTATATGTACCTTGCGTGTTTCAGTGTTATGAGAAAGTTGCTCTATACCTGGACAAAACATAAATCATGCTGTCGTCTTAGTGCTAGCATGATTCAGCAAATGTCTTCCCATCTTTTGAAACTAAGAATATACATTCCCAGAGAAATTTCTCGAAAATCAAAAAGTTTGACAAAAATAGTGATGGAAAGCCATTGAATTTAGATAGTTTTTATTATTCACTGCCTTGGTTGTTTTCAAATGAATTGTAGATGATGTGGTGTACACTAATTTTTAGCAGTGGCTATTTTGCTGCCGATAGCATTTTACCCTTAGATGCTATTTTGCCATGAAACATATGCGATTGTTCAATTTTAATAAACTATTAAACATGTGACTTGGATCAATTTTTATGATAAATTTGCACCCCCAGTGTACACTACCTCATACATTCACATACCAGGCCCCCTTCAAGTGTACACTGCCTTTGTCTAAGTGCCCTGCCAGCAAAGATTCCAACCAGTAATCATTGCATTTCAAGGCAGCTGCACTATTCACACATCATAGCATCACTGTCAGAATTATAGCAATTATGGCTATATAAACACACATGAATGGTGACAGCAAGTTAGCGTCGAAGGGTAAAATGCCATTAACGGTAAAATAGCCTCTTTTAATTTTCTACTGTTCCATGTAAGCATTATTATCCTGGTTAGTCACTCTATTTGCCAAGGTGACTGTGCTTTTTCGAATATTTTATTCTGCTCTTTCATTAAACTCAGTGGAGAAATTTATATATTTTTTCACATCCTTGGATAAGTGAAATAAGCCATGAACATTGTTGATTAATAATTTTTAATCAACAATGTTCATGGCTTATTTCACTTATCCAAGGATGTGAAAAAATTTGAAGGTTTTGACAAGTTTTCAGCTTTTGATTTCGAAAACGTTTTTGAACAGCTTAAACAGATGATCAATAAGCCATATAACCCTTGGCCATCAATAACAAGGAGAGTGTTTGATAGTGTTGATTGTGCAAAACTCTCGAATACAAATAATTATGAGTGTAAATTGCATCAACAATATAACTGTGGTTCTCTATCAGAACAACTTAAAAATATGCACCAATATAAGAAATGCTGTTACAACAATTGTGTCCTTTTAATGAATATCAGTGGCAATTATTTAGTATTGGCTGTAATATTTTCATTGTCAGAACATTTTGTTTTGCTCAAGCTCTAATTCTGTTTTTCTTCAAGCTGAAAAAATTCTTGATTTTCAAGATTTTTTTTACATACCTCTGTAACTTCACAAAGTTAGCCTTATGTTCGGTTTCAAAACTTTTAGGCTTTTATTTAGTGCTAAAGTTTTTAATATTAAACACAAACTATTGTTCTATGATAATTTTGTTGTTTTTCAACCAACATTTACCCTCCAAAACCAGAACTAGCATAGTCTTGTATAAATGACCTACTAGTTTTTTTAAATGCAGTTAACTGCTCTTTAGTTTGTTTTTCTGGTTGGGGCTATTTTTGAAAGAATGTTGATTAGCAATAAATATAGCCATTGCTCAATATCACTTGCATACTTTTTATATAATACTTGCAAAACATAATCTTGGTATGAGAGTATTGCGAAAAAAGTTTGCAAGTTATAAATAAGTGTAATTTTTTTGTCAACCTATTTTCGTTTCTTTTTCGGTTAGTTCACTAATCATTGTATAATTAGTATGTATTGTATGTGGCACAATTTGCTTGCAATGAAATTAGTGTTATGTTAAAAAGGGACTGGAAACAAATGATGGAACTTTAAAAGCCTTATAGCCAACCTAACAAGAATGCTACTAGTATGCTAAAGCATTGCGATTAAACTCTGATCCTCTGCCGTCATAAAAGTCTTACGTTTTTGATAAGATATTGTGTAAAACAGGTATGTTATTCCGTTTCCTTGTATATATACTTTTTATTGGGTTAGTTGAAAAACCAGATGACTTAATCTTATTCCAAGTACAGATCATGAATTTAATATTGCTAGACTAATGCTCATTTTTTGTTTTGGTCAATCCAAAGCCAATATATATATGTATGGCAAGTTATTTTCACTTTGCTTTTCACTCAGTTACATTAAAAAAGCAATTTTTTATTTCCTAAGCCCTCTGCTATGGAGAAAATAGCTGATGTGGAAATAAAAATCGGTTAAGTAACGTACTGTGATCTTCAATAAGTACTGTAGTTATTTAGGTATAACACTACAGTCATTGAGCACTTGGATCACTAACACAAAGATCACTCTCATATACTGTACATATACTACCATATTATGCAAATTAACTGCGTAAATATAACTGATAAAATTACTAAAATGTTCTTGGTGAAGTCAACATTTTGATGGTATTGGTACTGTTATTTGATGAATTTGATTTGACCCAATATCTTGTTTCATCATACAAACTAGAAAAATTTGAGGAACAATAAAAATCCCATTTAATATATGCTCTCTAAGCAAAAGGTAACGTTGATATAATCAAAATACATTTTTATGCAATTAATTTGTGCAATACCTGTATATAAATAATACACCCACAAACACATTAGCCGGCGTCTTTTGCAAGGGCACTATCAGTAATGTTGGAGTTAAGAATATCAGTTTAGCCAGTCGTGCCGGCTCCACCTATGAAGCAGTTGTGTGAGCAGTAACAAAAGTTTGATGTTTTTTCTGCATATCCACAGTCCTATGCCCAAAATGGTGATTATCTTAGTCTATTAATCAAGATTGGTAATACTCACAATGATAGAATGATGTCACAAACTATCATTTGTACTATAAAAAGTGTAAGTGGAAGATTAAGGCGCTTTGGTGGTCGTTTTGCCAATGAAAGAAATGAGCAATTTAGTGGTTGACCTCTTATGAAACTCACTTTGGGTGGTAATTAATCAATTGTACCAAGCTTCATATTGATCGCTCAGTAGTTTCAGAGGAGTTAAAGCATGCGTGCACACATTAGTACTGCTTTTTGGTGTAGATCTTCCATCATTAGAATGTCATCAACCCGTCATGAGAATTTTTGCACCCTATTTCATACAAGGTGGCTATTGGCTCCCCTATTTATTATATAATCATTGTGGAACTTCACTGAAATTTGGCACAAATGTTTTAATGACATCAAATCTTTGCAGTTTTGAGTTAGTGACGTCATCAATGACGTAACGAAAACATTTTGCACTTTAATGTGATAACATTATCAATAATGTCAAGCTCTAGCACACGTTGTCTTAAACTAATCTACATCATAAAATTGTTGTAGTTTATTCAAGATTAACCACAGTTGATTTTTAGACAACAGTCGAAAAGTATGCAAATTTGAATGCATTGATTTCCTAAGTTAAATTTTCAAAGTGCCTTTGACAGAATAACAATGTATTAGCTTCTAATCTACACAGGTTCAAATTTTCAGAACATGTGCCTAGATTATATTCAAATTCAGGAAAAGTAAAAGAAAAATTTTTATCCATTTAGGAGCTGTGGTAAAAATGTTGGAGGGGAAGCAATTTGCCCTTCATCCAGGTGAAAATAGAGTTAACAGTCAAGGTATGGGGAAGAGGAAGCTGGAGGTAAAGAGAAAGAGCAGGGAGCATGAGGCAGTGGTGAGGATGCAGAGTGAGAGGATACAAAGTGGGCGAAAAAAGGATAAGAGGTTTAAAAGCGAGGGTAGAGTGCAAGTGCTGCATTAGCCAAAAGCGGTCAGATTGAGCAGTGGAAGTATACCAGCTGGAGAAAGAAGTGACAGTGCTGGTAGGTGTAAAATCTCCAAAAATGAGGGAGGGCAGCTCCAGGAGTGAGAGCTGCCAAGAGTTCTGAATCTAAAAAAGGAGAGTAGTGAGCACTTTAAGTGAACCCAATATGATCATGTGCAGCATTGTGCTGACCTACCGCACCAGGTCACATTTCCAGCGCACACTGAACAGGAAAAGACGGGACAAGGTTTAGGATGAACGTTGCCTCTCATCAAGAGAAGGAGAAGATTGAGAAGACAGGCAAGAGAAAGGCAGGAAAACAGAGAAGACAGGCTGATTTTAAAGAGGCTGCATGCTACCCTTCTGTGGTCGTTCAGTTGCACAGCAAAAAAATGGTTTTGTGTGAGGAGAGTGCCTGGGGTAACTGGGACCCTCGGGAAGACCAACAGCCATTTTAACCAAACTCAAACAGGCTTGGGGACCGTGCCAGTACGTTGGGGTAGCTGTTGATTGGTGGAGTTAGATTTTGCTCGCTTTACATGTTCATACTATATATTTGACAGAAATTTCCTACTTCACTATCCAAAACGATTGGAGTCAATACGTGTTTTGGGGACAGACAGAAGGTCCGTAATGATGATTAGAGTTAAAATTTACTCAAAGTCAGAGTTAGTTGAGGATAGAGAGGGAAAATAAGCGCTGTACAGTTTAATTTGTTGTTGTGACAACAGGTTATTGTTGAGAGCTGTAATATGTGGTCATACGATTTAGATCTGAGAAGCATTAGATTGACTGTTGTAAAAGTAGTTGTTAGTAGTGAAGGAACTTGTAATAACTGTTTATTTGTTGAGGTGTTTAATTATTTTTTGAATTGTAGTAATGAAACATTTGATTTTCTGGCAAGCAATTCGTGATTGCTGAATTTTTGTTAGTGGGGGTTCTGTGATGACAAAGGCAAAAGTACATTAGGGTATCTGCAATGACAAAAAGATTGAAAAGCACTGTTCTACATTCAACACGAGTTATAATATCTAAGTAAAAGAAACGCAGAATAGTTTGGAACAATAAGCTCAAGCAAAGTAGGCAAAGTAATAGCAATAAATGAAGGTTCTTGTCTTCTCAAAATAATGAAGTGTTGGAGAAGGCAGGCTACAGACTCACAAAAGTTTTAAAAAATAGTCAACGGTTGTATTCTCATTTTTTGTCAGCGGAAGCAAAAGCGATAGGTGTGGAAGTGGTTGAAAAATAACCGTTTCCACATTCCTGGTTTGTTTGTTCTCGCCAAGCCGTAGGCACCAAATCTTGTTGCCTTTACCTTTCCTTTAGTCCAAAAGCAAAGGGTATCAGTGCAATTTTTGGACACTTGAAGAGACCAGGCCTTATTGTGATCTCCAAGCTTGATGCCAAAATAATCCTGGGTTCCTTTGGTGAGATCTCGCACATTGCAACAATGCTCTTACTTCATATATTCATTAAAAATGTAGCCGAATACATCTGGATCATTGCGACAGCATCTTCCTTTTTGAACTCATATCAAAAAAACTTATGCAAATATTAATAGCTAGCTGTTTTGTACTACAGTTAAGTAAATCTGTTAACAAAAATTTTAAATGTTTGACATCGGCTTAAATGCAATTGTTGTTAGCAGCTTTTTGGTAATGCAACCCACACAACGCTGTAATTCTGAGTTCTAACATAAAACTATTCTGTACAGTATGCCCACATGTAGAGCAATGTGGTTTATCACAGTTGGCTTTTCTGGGCATCATGAATAACCTATCAATTGTTTCTCGAACGCATAGAAGTGTATTCAATGCATATATACAAAAACAATTTTTTAAGAATAACGTCTTAACCTGCTCTGCCATCCACTGGTATTTTAATAGGCTAGTAGTTCAACATGTTTATGCTGCACAAACTTTCTACTAGCACTACCTTGGCCACTAATTTCATTCACTACCCCAGCCACTAATGGCATTCATTCAGATTTGTTTCACGACTCATAAATATTGTTTATGACCTCACAATATAAGCTCAATGCAAGTTTCATTGTTTTAATTTTTGAAGAAGAAAAATGAGGATAATTCAAAAACTTTATGTGCTAGGAAAAAAACGAAAATATTTTTTAAATCAGCCACAAAAATACGTGTAGAATTACTACTTGATACAACATGTGTATGTATTTTGCTGTTGACGAGATTTTATTATATTTGGTATGCGGCTTTTGTAGTATCGTTTTACAAGACTCACAAATTACCGTATTTTCGCGACTATAAGGCGCACCTAAAAGCCAAAAATTTTCTCAGAAATTGAACATGCGCCTTATCGTCCAGTGCATCTTATGTGTGAATAAAATTATGCTTTATAAGAAAACTGTGAACCATCTTTAACTCTTTTGCTCCCGCGTGAAAAGCGAAAAAAAATGTCCGTAAGGTGGCAGCGCGAAAAACTGTCATAATCAATCATAATTAATCATAATTATGTACCTCAAGTTTGTTTGTAAATCATTACTCAGCTGTCTACTTCTACATTAAGTGTGATATATCGTTAAAATCTACATTTCTTGAGGATTATAAATAGAAAAAAAAACATTTTTTGAATATGCAAATTTTATGCAAATTAACCCCCCCAACTGGGGGGTAGTTGTCTTTAAAATTAAAGAGGTACGTACCCTCACCTCAAAGATCACTACAGATTTAATTTTCTACCAATTTTTTTAGAAATGGTCGCAAAATGATGCTAAGGAAATAAGCTTTCAAAGTGCATCAATCAAAACTTACCTAAAAGCCTAGGTTTTCTACAATTTGCAATTTTCTGAGGCACATCACCTTTTTTTGACCAGTACCGACCGGTACCAAATTTTGGTAGTTAAATTCAGTACCTAAAATATGATCAGTTATTATCTGCTAGAGGTTAGCCTAAACCATGTAACATTATGTATTTTTGAACAGGAAATTTCTTCAAGATTCAGAAAATATCAAGTTTAAATAGAATATGCTGTCACTGATGATGAAACAGCCGCTTGTTTACACCCTTCCCATTTCTTGAGAAACAAGGGGGATACAGCAAACTTTGATTTAGAGAAGCCAAATTTCTGCTAGCTTTTAAACTTGTATTTCACTTCTTGTCTCCTTGAAAGTTTGATACAAAATGACGACTTTATTGGTGAAACATTTGCAATTTATTTTATCTTTTTAAAGGGTGTAGTTTTTCTACAAATTATAATTTAGTGAAGGTAAGTCAAAAAATTTTGGGGGTTTTGAACTGACATGATGTACAGTACTGATTTTTGATCAGTAAATACCATATACCACTTAGTCTAAACTATTTAAAGTTATACATTGCTGGAAAGCAAATTTCCTAAGCTTTCAAATGAGACTGGTATTTAGCAACATATCATATATTTTACGCACTAAATTTACTTTTATCTACTTATCACTCAAATTTGTTTGCGGGGGTTTTGAGACCCCTAAAAAGTTTGGAAATTTAAAAACGTAAAATTTATCATTATCGCTTGAAATTTTGTCAAATGATGCCCCGAAAGAGTAGTTTTCAGACTGTGTTAATGATAAAGGGTTTGGTTATGTGGTAAAGATGTAATCTCAATTTGATTTTAGCGTAGTTGGCACGTGCTGAGAATTTGGCCGATTTTGTCGTCTGCAACTGGGTTCTTGGTCATTTTAACCGTTTTTGGGTATAAAAATCCAAGAATTAGGGCACAAATTATACATCATCCGATGCGTGAGGAAATAAGCGTGATCTTTTGAAAATTTTATGAAAATCGGATGAAAAATAAAGTCACAAATCGATTTTTTAGTAAACTAATTTTGTAACTCAATTTAAAAAAATTTGAGGGAAACACTGAAAACACGAGATCATCAATCGATGATCGCTGGAGCGAAAGAGTTAATGTTACAAATAGCGGTATTTTTTCGCATTAGCATTTCTTGCTTGTTTCGTTTGAACACTCTTTGTTTATTCCTTCGATTGTTCGTTCGCTCGTTCGTTTATTTGTTCAAATAATCTTTTGTTTTCATTTTGTTAATCGTTTGTTTGCTTATTCTTTCTTTAATCGTTTGTTTGCTTATTCGTTCGTTTAATCGTTTCTTTTAAAATTAAAACATGCAAAAAACAAATTAGGATTTTGTCTGATTTATTGCGCCTTATAGTCCAGTGCGTCTTATGTAAGAAAAAAAATGCATTTGCTGCAGTTTTTTGATACTGCGCCTTATGGTCGCGAAAATACGGTAATTCAAAGTTATTTGAAATCCATGTAGAAAAGAACTATTTAGATCTGGTTATTGGTAAGTGTAAGCCATCTTTTGAAGGTAGAGTTTGTCGGATATATTGATGAATATTAGATTACTGAACTGATTTAAAGTAATTTTTTGAGCTTGATTTGTGACAAGTTGATCGAGAAAAAGATCTATTTGATACTACAGTTAATTTTAGACGACAAAACTGAACGCGTCCAGTGATATGGATGTTTTGTACTACCCTTAAGGACAAGTTTTCAAAAATAATTGAGCAGTTTATTTCAGCATTATTTAACTTTTACTTGATGGTACATATTTATGGCTAATAGATTTCAGTACGTGCAATAGTAAAGGTAAATAATATAATATTTGTGATATCAAAATGGTGGTAAAGCAAGAAATTTAAGATAAATTCAAAGCAGTACAAAAGCTTGTCCGTTAAGCCGTTGTTAAAACGTAAAACTAAAGGTAGTACACCCAAAAACATACATGGCACCTCTTAATAGTCGCATAATTCAAGAATTGTTTTGTGCTTTATGTGTTTCATGGACATGTTTATAAGAGAGCTCGGAGGCTAATCGCATGATTTATTTTTATACTGTTATAGTAGGCCTGATTGTAACTCTTTAGGGTGTTTTAAGCAGAAAGTAGTTTTACGGTCCAGCTCATGTTCTGAAACTTCGCTTAGAACATTTTTTGACAATTTGGTAACTCTTTAAAGAGTCGGCCTATAGAGCTAAATTGCTTTAAATGGTACGGAATACAAAAGTCATGAAATATTGTTACGGCAAGTCTAACTGGTTTATACTACCAGTTCACTCACAGTTTAAAGCAATTTTGAAATTGTTTTAAGTTTTGATGGTCTAGAAACTTGACGGTCTAGTCATTCAAAAAAATCTTGAAGTTTCCATGTAAGTGCGTGCTTAAAGCAAATATTTAAATTTTACCTCAATGTTTTTCATCATCATAGCTCTAGAGCAGTGGTTATTTCTTTTTTGTGATCATCAATTAAATCTTATTTTCCATAATTTTAGTTGTTTCACCCAATTCTATATAGCATCCATGTAATGAAAGAACTGCACAGTGCATTAATTGATTTCAAACAAAGGCCGACCTCTCTAAGGGAGGAAAGCAGAAACTTCTAAAAGCACGGGCGTCAAAGTAGGTCTTCCAGCTATCTTGGAGACAAAATTAGCCGCTTTTAAAGTTAATTTTCAAAAATAAAAAGTTAAGTTTGTTTTGTAACGAATATGGTATTGCAGGAAAGTAAAAAAAAAACAAAATAGAGCAAGAAATATAATACATTAAAAAGATTCGAATCCACTACTTTACAGTATTTACGTAAAATATAAACTTGGCCACTCTAAATTAATATTCGTTGTTTGCTTCAGTTGATCTGCAATCTAAAGAAAATGGAAAATGGCTTGGTAATGCCGTAGGTAAGCTTTTAGAGTAGCCAAGTTTATATTTTACATGAATACTCTAAAGTAGTAGTTGCCAATCTTTTTGTGTACTATATTTCTTGCTCTATCTTGGGTTCTTTTTGACCTTCCTATAATGCCATAGTCGTTACAAAACAAACTTGACTTTTTATTTTTGAAAATCAACTTTAAAAGCGGCTAATTTTGTCTCCAAGGTAGCTGGAAGATCTACTTTGATGCTTATGCTTTTAGAAGTTCTGCTTACCTCCCGTAGAAAGGTCGGTCTCCTTTGCTATGAAGCATAGATTTTTATTCTATCTGTTAGTTTTAACTCTTCTAATTTGTGGACTTACTTGCATAAAATTTCGCATTATTGATTAGCATCCTGGGATAAGAGTCATAAGGGAGTTTATGTTGTTATGATATGTTGAGTTAATTGACTGATGGAGCCAAGCGTTTTTTAAAGTATTATGAATACCATTTTTTAAAGTATTTTGGTGTGACTCGACTTAGGGAATGAACCCCAGGTCTACCGACTGCAATGCGGACGCTTAAACCACTACACCATCGCGCCGGTCCCCTAGGGAGGTCGGTTTCTTTGTTGGTAGCCACTGCTATAAAGCATAGATTTTTTTTTATCTGTTAGTTTTAACTTTTCTAATGTGTGGACTTACTAGCAAAAAATTTCGCATTACTGTTTAGCATCCTGGGATGAGAATCATAAGGGAGTTTATGACGTTATGATAACTTATATATTGAGTGCTGGAGCCAAGCATTTTAAATCCTCACTTTTAAAAGAAAAATAATTCCAGTTATCTATTTGCTAAACTTTGCTCAGAGCCTTTCAAGGAAGGTTATAAATTTATTTGTTCGTCTAAGTTTACCATGTTTGTTTTTTAATGATCCGGCTTGTGACGCGGATAACGAGTTGTTGGTCCTTCAAATAAAAGGTGCTGTCACTCAGACAAACTTAACGGAAAATTGATATCAAATGAGCTGAATTGATTCACTGACACAATATTTTCATGATTTTTGACTGAAAGTGGTAGTAGTAGCGAGTACTTCCGTTATAATTCGGTTTGGTCTTCTTCACGGAGTTGGCTGGATACCCCCACTCCTTCAGCCATCGTTCGCCCTCCGTTCCTCCACATCGCTCAATCCAAGGCATCTTTCCTCTTCAAACCAGCCTGTTTTGTTTTGAAAGCTTTTGTGTAATTTTCGACGTGCACAGTTTTAACTTAAATCTTGGTTTACAGCACACATCGAACGAGTACATGCAAAGCTTAAATTTTGTAAATGCAGCAAACGAATTTGAACTCAATGCCGCGAGAATCTTCAAAGTGTTTGGATGTGATTCCGTTGTGACCAGAGTTACCGAGCGGATTCAAACTTCCTCTGGATTCGATGGAAGCAGTTGATCATGTGGAACACATGCTAAAAGACGAAACTAATTTTATGACTTTAGTAAGTTTGCATTTGTTGAAACTGACTGTGACAGAGATGCGAATTATGATCATTTTTAACAGCCACTGTCTCTTCTGAGCTCTTACTACAAGGCTTCAGCTCCGGCAAGTCAGTATTAATAAGGCCTGCCCTATTATATAGCACAGGAAAACCTCAAGTTTAGGGTGGTAAAAAATCAGTCCAGGCCCCTGGCTGTGAAGAAACAAAGATTAACGTCCTAATATGTAGAGAATTCTTTCATTACTGTATACAATATTCTGTCCGATTAAAGCTGGTCGTAAGAGGCGAATTTTGGGTACCCACGTAATGTCAGTCCACTTTGGTGGAAGTGGGGTCACCAGTCTCAAATTGACTGATTTGAAAAGGACGGCCGCTCTTCTTTCTTAATATTTTGTAAGGTTGTCATATCATCAATAAAGCTAGCAGCTACTACTGTAAAATACGTTCCCTGATTTCTATCAGACTTAAGGTGGCAAATCACCATTTGAGCTGTTTTAGCCGTTTTTGGGAGTTTTTGTAAACTGGTTTGGTCATTAGAAAGCCCTTTCGCAAAAAGGAAGAAATTCGACAGTTTTGCATAAATTATGCGAATTATGACGTCACACGTGACGTCATCGCACCAGAAATCCGCCAATTTTCAAACACGGATATCTCGTCTCATACATGGGTTTTTTCGTTCATTCAAAGTTTGTGTGACAGATAATAACCAAAATAAGGGTTTGTAGTCACGATTTTGCTATATTATTGTTCAGTTTGATACAGTCTGCATTCAAAAATTCTGTTAAAATTTTTGCGCATAATTAGCTACCAATTAGTAACGTCATACCCCTATCAACAGAGAACTACTCTAAGGAGGGGAATTTCCCGACTAGAATCCCTAGATTTCGGAAATCGGATCACATTTGGCTATACTATGCGTGTTTGAAATCAGTGTGAACACACCAAAATCCTCAAAATGAGAAAATCGCGATTAAACATTTCATGTTGTACCGAACTAGGCATAATATCATCTGAAAACGTTTATTTCTGTTCAGAGACAGATCAATGTGCGCCGGATTCATAAACGTTGCTTTCCTCTTCATTTTTCGTGTCTATGAAGCCCTTTTTCTCGGCTCGAAGTCTCTTTCGAGTAATTTTATACCGATCACTTGATTTTCGTTTGGCGTGATACAGACGCGTAGTGTCACTACTATGAGCACTTTTGACTGTGAATCCTCCACTCAGTCCTAACTGCTCGAAAAGTTTCACGAAAGCGTCATTACCATCATTGAATACAGCGACCTGTATATACATATATACAGCGACCTGTATATATAACGGCGCGGTAGCGAGCGCATGAATAGCGCGTGCGGGTAACCATACCCGCGCGGGAGCGATTGTGATCATCGACGGAAAAACAAAAAAAAATCAGATTTCTGATAAAAATTTTATTTCCGGGTAGGTGCCATCAAGACAACAAACGCCTGCTAGAATTATGCTCGTTTCCAAAATCGTACGCCCACAAGATCGGTTGAAAAGGGGTCTCAAACAAGCAATAAAGGCGTTGCTAGGCAGAAAACACGTGTACCCCTTATAAAACATGGGATTTTAACCTACTTAGACCGGCCGATTCAGTTTTTTGTGGCCAGAATCCGATTCTATGGATCAAATAGTACTATAAACTGTGCCAAACTAATTTTCAGTTTTTTTACTGATTTTGTTGAAATTCTGGCTTTCAAATGGTGATTTGCCATCTTATAACCAACACTTACAATGTAAGTTGCAGATATAACGTTTTTTTGAGTAGCGAAATGGTACCTTCGTAGTTTTTATGTTCTCATCGTATTTTTGCAGAAGCGGTGAGACAAAATTATGTGACTGCGCATGTCACGGATCATGAAGTTGACACAACCATCAAAATGTGGCTCAAGTTCGCTTCCGACAGAAGTGGAGGGCGGCGTAACAGATAATCCTATTCTTCAATCGTGGACTTTCTGGAAAATCAAAAATTCAAACTGTGGGCACCGCTCGCTAAGGCTCGGTCAGGATTTGGTTGTACAAATAGTTTTTAATATTATTGTGTAGTGAGTGGTTTGTACGGTGGTTCTTTGATAATGTAGCCTACCTCATCTTCTGACCGAGTGAGTTTTTTTTGAAGTGTTTGCGTTTGATTTTACTCGGTTATAAACTGACGTTTTGTTTTTGAAGAACATAAGACTGCGTAAAATAGTGTGAGAGAGCGCATATAGAAAACAATGAATTGGCATATTGCAAATTTGGTCGTGTTGTTTTCATAACGTCTAAGGGTAGCTTTTTTTTATGTGGTTTTAAATGTGTTTTTGTAAATTATTTAATGATTGGTTGCGAAGGCAACGGCCGTGATACGAATTCAAAAGCTCTAGAACTTGAAGTAAACTATTGTACATTGATTTTTTTGGAGTGTTAATGTTTAGATCGTAATTTCTGATAGACCCAAAGCCGTACTTTGTTGTGTACTTTCCTACAAGTATGATTTGCTGGGATACTGTGCAATAGGTTGTGGTTGCTACCCGACCCCTTCCGAGGGATGAGGGCATGGCGAAAGACCACGGAGCTTCAAAAGCCAGGCAACTACCCATAGCCTGGAGTAGAGGTCGTATAGAGACGGAGTGTCGCCAAAGAGCGAGCGGCGCAAAGAGGCTGGTGCTTCACAAAAGATTTTCGATTCTGCCAATCTTAGAGAAATAAGAAGGTTGTGTCTTTTGCAGCGAAGACGAGAGAGCACACAATGAGCCTGACGAGGAAGCACATGTTCTTCGGTTGAAATCGAGGGAACCTGTGCGTCGAAGAATTTAGAGGAGACAGTACGCCTCCACTCTGAAAAAAGAGAAGAGTGGAGACGAGAGATTTGAGGAGAGAGACTACAAAGGATTGCAGAGGGCACAAAAGTAGCGCTCTCCGCCAGGCCAGCTCATGATCTCTGTCGTTCCCCAAAAACCTATTGTCGCTTGATAGTACAGAAAGAAAAAGAAGGCTGTGCTTGCCAGAGGTATTTAAGTAAAAGAAAGGACGGAGAAGAGGACAGGGTGACGAGAGTCAGAGAAGAGTAGAAGAAAAGAGAAGTGGCCTTAGTGCCACAAAGTGAGCAGTTTGCTATTACGCCAGAGCGGTCTTTGCTATAAGGAAGAGGAACGGAGCCGTCTGTCCAGACAGTGAGATGAAAGATGTCAATGTGAGGGAGACCGGCACCTTGGCGAGGGAGAGGAAGATTAAAGCCGAAGCATGAAGAGGAAAGGGTAAATTCCATAGGGAAGAAAAGCAGGTTCCAAAGAGGTGTGAAAGAACAAGCAAAGTAAGCCTCCCTAGGAAAAGTAGGAAAAAGGATGAGCGGGTAAGTGGACACAAAAGCTCTTCAGGAAGATTTGAAGAATCCTGGTTTCACTCGGAAGTCTGGCCAAACCGAAAGTGGGGAGGAAGGTAGGGAGACAAAGAGCCCGCTCATAAGATAACAAAGCGAAATGAGTTTGGATGTCTCTTGGGGGAAGTAGAAACGCCTATGAGGGATAGGGGAGGACGAGATGCAGCCGGAGATAGCGCAACTAGCTGCTCGATGACAGCGTTCCAACTTAGTTGTCTTGGTAACGCTTAGAAAAGGAAACCACCCGGGTAAAGCATAGGTAAAAACGGGCCGAGGAAAGCTTTATACAAAAGAAAGAGAAATGCTTTAAAGGGGCCCCATAAGGAAGTGGAAATGTAGCGTAAGGCCTTGAGACGAGAAAAGAACTTGGCCTTTAGCAAAGATACATGTTGAGAAAAAGTGCGGTCAAAGAAAAGTTAGATTGGGATTAAAACAGTACTGAAACCAGCGCCCTTGTGTGGCCTCCACCCCAGTAAGGACTGAGGAGGAGGACCAGATCGTCAGCATAAAAAGAGCAGCTGACGGAAGAAGGCAGAGAAGCAGGGTGATTATTGATGAAAAGTACAGGGCCAAGAACGGATCCTTGCAAAACACCTCAACGCACTCCAAAGGTGCGGCTTTGGTGATTTTAAAAAACCACGCCATCGCGCCAGAAAGGAAAGAATAAGTCCAACGAGCAAAGCAAAGAAAAAGACCACCCAAAAAAATTTATGGAAAAGGGCGAAGTGCCAGACAGAGTCGAAAGCATTGAAAAAGTCGAGAGTAGCAAGAATCATCCGAGAGCCCGGCTTGGGTTTGTTAAACCCATCCGAAATGGACTGGGATAGGAACAAAATTTAATCAATAGCAAACCTGCCTGGCAGGAGGAGAGAATGGAGTAGACGTAATAGAATGATGCGTTCAAAAAGCTTTAAAACGCAGGAGGTGAGAGAAATAGGTCGAAAGGAAACAGGATAGTCAAGAAGTTTTCCCATCTTAAGGATGGGAAAAATATAAAATAACAAAATGAAAGCAAAGACCAGGAAAGAGTGAAAATGTGTAGGAGAAAAGCCGTGCCAGAGCGGGGAAGGTGCTTTAGCATGAGATATGCAACTTTGTATGGCCCAGTGGCAGTGGCCAAGAAGAAGTTTGTGGCCGCCGCAAGAAATTCAGCGGGGGAGAATGAGGAGAATAAAGATAAATGAGACTTCTAAGGCCACAGAGCTCGGAAAAGGTAACGTTTGGCTTTGCTACGCAGGGCCTTAGGCTGAGAGACGGAAAAGTGGGATCTCAGGTAGTCGTCGAAGACCGAAACCTGTTTCGTGGGAGAGGAACAGTTGAGAAGTTAAGAGATAAGGTAGAAGATCAAGCGACAGAACGAAGGAGCTCAGCATATAATCTCCCCTGCTTTGCGCTCAGCATATAAAAGGGATAGTGTGGAGAACAAGCCAGCAAGCTTGCTTGTTGTGTCCTTGGGCAAGGCACTTAACGGGACGCCTCCACCTTTATGTGGCAGACAGATGGCCTACCCGTACTTCACCGGGTTACAAAATTGTGAAGTTGCTAACCCAGCATGTCAGACGACTATTGGGTACGCACCAGTGGCAGTCCGCCTTGTTGGTGGTGGGGCTACCAGTCACTGAAGACTGGTTCGAAATGGGCTGTCATCTTTCCCCTAGCCCACGGGTGTCAAACTCATTCAGTGCTGCGGGCCACATTTACATACCTGGATTTTATATGGGCCAGACTTGAAAAACAATTTGAGCAGGCAAGACTGTATATCAATGGTTCCCAAACTTATTTGTCTGCTGGCACCGGAAACCAGTTGATGAAATTTCGCGGCACACCAGCCACGCAAATCTATTCCTATTGATGGCGACTGACATTATTTGGAAATCACTACCTCTCCAGGCAATGATCTCCAAAAATTGTGTGATGGTTACCAAAATGTCATTACCTCTCTCACCGTAACCTGCAATGCCACCCGCCCACCCGACTTATAGCAGTTGTCGACCATTACTTCATGGCAACATTTTCTCAATTTTGACAGAAAATTTGTGTAGGTGTAAAGCACTTTAAAAAAACTCGCGGCACACAGTTTGAAAAACATTGCTGTATATATTTCTTTTTTGGAGACTAATGCCTTCAATAGAAATTTTCTCGCTATTTTCACTCAATAGCTCCTTAAACTATTTTTGAAAATAAAACTTGTCATTCCGGCGACGGTCATTGTTTTCACGTAATTTCAACTTAAAAGATTTTTTGTACTTTAGGACAATTTTTCGAAGACCAAATTCAGACACCAGGCATTCGCACAGTACCACAAAATCCTTACGCGGGCCAGAAAAAATTACGTCGCGGGCTGCCAGTTTGACATCCCTGCCCTAGCCTAATTCCAATTAGGTTGACGGCATGGACAAAGGAGAGAGTACAGATTTAGGTGAGAGAGAAGTGCAAGTTGCCTGCCATGCTTCAGCTTTGGCTTTGGCGATGACAGACGAAGCAGATCGGGAAGCGGAGTTGCAAGCCTGACGATTTTCATCACTTCTATGAGCGGCAGCGAAAGCCTTACGTTTATACCAGGGATCGCCAAATTACGGCCCGTGGGCCAAATCCGGCCCCCCGAAGAATTTTTATCGGGCCCACGGAGCCCTTTTCACAATTGCAAAACAAATGTAGTCTATAGGGCAATGTTGTTTTGACAGAGCTCCTTCGATCCAATCAATTTGATCGCGAAAAGCATAGTTTGTGACTGCGAAAGAGGTGATGATCTTTTTTTTGAAACTTAACTAAGTTTCAGGCAACAAAACGCGATTTCCAACGTTATTAACCGTCAATTATCGCCTACCTTGAGTTAACTTTGGCCCACGCGTCTTTAAAATATCAGCAATGTGGCCCTCCATGAAAAGAGTTTGGAGAACCTGGTCTTTACTAACCGCTTCTTCCACTTTAGCGAAACACCAGGTTTAAGGTTGGCATTTGAAGCGGCCAAAAGAAGTGGAAGACTTGGCCGCATTCAGTGTCAGAGAAGTGAAGAGACCAACAGCAGAGGAAAAAACAAGTATTCCACTGCAAAAACCTGGTGAGAGTCTCAGTAAAAGGCAAAATCATCTCAACGAGCTTTCTGAAAATTGAAGAAAGGGAACGTTGGTTGGGGCAAAAGACCGGAGAAAGAAGGGATGGTTGGTAGAATTGGTAGGTGATCAAAACCTAGGTGCAGAAGCACCTCCCAAGAGAAGAGCGACTGCCATTGAAGCAATTCTAGAGTAGTTATGTGAAGATTATTAAGGAAAAGAAATTCAGAGAAGATAACCCAATTAAATTCTTTCCATTTAGGTCAGAAATATTTTTTGAGCCCCAGAGGGGGTGATGGCTGTTGAAATATTAAAGGTACTTCTGGAGGAGGGAAGAGTGATTAGAGAAAAAGAGTCTGTTCTGCCATCCGTAGAAGAAGAGCAAATAGGTGGCATAAACATTAAGGAATGAAAGTGAGGAGGAGTTATTTAGAAAGATGTTGACTCCTACGTAATCAAAATAGAAGTCAAGAAAAAAAAGAACTATTTTGTGGTAAAGAGTTCCAAAAATATAAGCCCTGTCTGACTAAAATGATGACGCCGCCGATAGCGTGCGCAGTATCGGGAAAAAAATACCAAACCTGGAGTGGGTGCGATCAGAGCAGAAAGTTCAAAGATCTGAAAAGAGAAAAATCAATTAAAGTTAGATTCCTGGGTACAAATAAGGTCAACGGATGAGACGAAATAAAGTGTAGTAGTTCAGTGCTCCTGGCTCGAAGGCCTCCGGCATTCCATTAAAGAACACTGAGGGAGTCATGGGAGCAAGAGGTATAGAAAACAGTCTCAACGTAAAGGGATGGTGAAGGTAAAGAAAGAGAAGATATAAAGTGGGCAAAAGGGAGATAAGAGGTTTGAAGGCGAGGGTGGGACAGGAGTGGTGCATTAGCAGCGGAGGACCAGATGGTTTAAGTAGCACAATGGAGATCTACGAGCTGAAAGAAGACACTGTGTTGGTAAGTTTGGGATCTCCAGAAGGAGCAGGGAGAGCAGCTTCAGGAGTGAAAGCTGTCTAGAGTTTTGACTAGCTGTCTAGTAAAGAAGAGAAGTGAGCACCTTAAAACGACCCATTTGTAGAAGATGCAGCATTGCCCCGACCTAACCTCCAGGTGACATTTCCAACGCCCACTGAACAACAAAAAACGGCGCCAGGGTGAGAAAGAACGTTGCCGCTCATCAAAAAAAGAATAAGAAGACTGGCAAGAGAGAGACAAGGAAAGAAAAAAAAAAGAAAACGATTTCAAAATCTTGCGTGCTACCTTCTGCGGTCGTTTAGGGGGCAGCACTGCGAAAAAATGGTTGCCCGGGGTAACTGGGGCTCTCGGCAAGGCCAACAACCCAAACGGCATCTGGGACTGCACCACCACGTTAGGGCAAATGTTGATTGGTGCATTGTACAATAAGTCTTGCATAGGTTTGCCACGTGGTAAAGCTGACGTAGGCCAACGTCGCGCATTGTTGGACTGTTTCGTGGTCGTGCCGTCGGTAGGTCGACCTCGTACATACGAAGTTTTGTGGTCTAGCCGACGTTGCCGTTGGCAGTTTGCTAACGAACTCCCGACGTTGGGTCGACAAGCAAACTGTCGTTAAAGTGATGTGAATTTGCTACGTTGGTTCGATCAATTCAAGACGACGCGCCGTCGTCATTTCGACGCTTTAATGCAAGCTGGGAAAAAGTTCACGTTTTGTGCGCGACAAAAAAGCATTGACATGCAACATTTGATGTCTTATTTTTAAAGTAAGTGCTTTATTTTAAAATTACATGCGGAATGATCATCTTACCACAAGGTCTAATTTAACTAATCCTCTCCAGAATATCACTTCTTCAAAATTCGGAAAATGGTATTTCTTAAAAAGCTTGAAACTATTTCTTAAAAAGCAATCTTAAAAAATTCTTAAAAAGAAACTATTTCTTAAAAAGCAATTCTTGAATTTAAATTTTTCGGAAAAGAATTCATATTACACAACCGCTTGTGTAATATGAATCCCTCATGTGTATACGTTGAGACCTCCCTTGGGGTAGAATGCAAAAAATATATACCGGTAACTAACTTTTCAAAAGACCTACCTCAAGGATTAGCATCTGCTATATTTATAGCAAATAAAACAAAGGAACTTTATTTCTAATCAAAGCATCCGGTTACCTCATGGTAAAAATATTGCAACCCATGCTGAAACACCAAAATATTTTCAATCGCACAAAGCTTCAAAACTAAGGAAATTCTGTCACCACGATTTTTGGTTTATCTCTAACATTACTATCTTATTTCAAGCTGTTATCAATTGAAACGTAAAATTATCTCCTTAAAGCTGAATTGAGAAAGGGCTTATATTACACGGCTTTCCCCTACATACATACCAAATTGGCATAAAAAAAGTAATGAAACTTGGTACATGCAATGCGTCAAGTCATTTCTAGAAATTGTCCAACATAGGCCCTGTCTTTAGGTTCAGAAAGAGGTGAATTTTTATTCAAATTTTAGTTTTTAAAGCACTTTTAAACGCTTAAATCACTCATTTATTTGCCTTGTATTCAATTTTGCTCAAGTTAGATGTAAACCACACATTTCCAAACACTGAAAGATAGGCTACTACAAATGGTAAATTGCTAAACTCACCACAACAGAGGGTGAGGTAAAGATGGCTCTGTGTTATCGTTTGCAAAAAATGTATTACTGTCAGGCAACATTCCTTTTAAACTACAGATTATCAGAATCTTTAAGAAATTTACTTTCCAAAAATATATAGTGGCTTATCTTAATTTTAGCCTGGATCAAGCAACCCGAGGTAAATGAGCCATAAGCCATTTAAAAATCATTTCAAGGTAATTTATTCGTTTGGGGTCGATACCCGATTCTTGTAAATTTATTAAAACAGAAAAACTGCAAAGTATCATTTTTGTTTTGCTAAATTTGAAACAACGGGATCATCTTAAAAAGTCTTTGCTAGTGACTCACGGCTTCTCTATTTTGAGCTGCCTTGATCCAGGCTATCGTTTTTGTGACTTGAAACGTTTACATTTAGGTCTTCGTTTTTGTGTAGTGTCTCAAGTCACTACTTTCAAGCGTTATTTGAGTCACAGCTTCACATAGTCTCGGATAGAAAACGGAAAAAGAAACTATATTATGAGGCCAACGCCTTAAATTTCATGGGTATTATCCAGGCTCAATGTAGCTCTTATAAGCATTTTATCTATTTACTCACATGCAATCTGAAATCAGCTGAACACTTAATATCTTTATGACACCCAATAAAGAAATACGCTCAATATCATTTACAAGATATAGAGGTTGCTAGTCGCTAGGTAGCAATTTTTAAGGCGATCTCCTGTTAAGAGGGATCTGCCTCCAGCATCACACTGAGGTAAAATAGAAAATTTTGCTCAAAAATTATCACCAACATCATAAGGTACAACACAGCAATTTATTCCATCATGTCAATAACCTGCAACCGGTTTCGGTCTTATTGGGTCTCAACAGGCGGGTGTAAAAAACACTCAATAATAAAAATGCTACAAAAGAACAAATTTGCAATTGGGTGCAAAAGAAAGAACCAATATTAAAATAATATGAGACCTTCCAGTTTACTAATTAAACGTGTAATATTAGTAGAAGTTTTACTTCAAAAATTGTAAATCCTAATTAACGCTTAGACCGCATGGACTAACCGTTACAACTGTAGATGGTAATTATTTCAATTACCTTAATACCGCCCAAGTATTGTACATTTCACAATACCAGTACCCGGAGATTAGCTGTAATTAGAACTGAATCAGCAACTGACGTTTGCCCAGTAGCTTGCAATTGCACAATTTTGACCAACTTACACCAGCCAAAATAATTTGTATTAAAAAACGTGTTTTTCTTATTCTGGTTTGTGAGCTATTTTATAAAAGTGCGAGTCATAAAGTTGGAATGACATCATACAAAATTAAGATCAGGACTAGCTAGGGTCAGGAGTATGCTCAAAGCTAGCATATTAAAAAAATCTTTAAAAATTTAAGCACAAGTTTTTGACATGTTTTGATGTTTTGGTAAGAAGATTTATGAATTAATTTTTCAAATTTTAATGAATCACGGAAATAGTTTTGGAGAGCAGTGGTTAATTATCTTGGCCAGAAATATTCCTTGAAGCAGAAAGCAAAATTTTTGAAATCGATTCAAAATTTACGTCAAAAATTATATCACGTTTTTAATTAAGTCCACCAAATTTTTCCGTGATTGATTCTTGCACTACGACTTTAATTGAAAATAAAATTTGATGGGTAGGAGTTGATGGGCTTGTGCAAGACTTAAAAGAAAAGCGGAATTCAAGATGTAAAAATGTGAAACCTCGTAAAAATTTAAAAAGGTAATTTTGAGACTGCAGTTGGTTTTTGAAACTTATATAAACTATTTGTGAGTTTCAATTTATTCTAGCTAGCAACCAATGCTAAAAGTGATAGCAAAACTTTCTTTATTTTGGCAAAAAATGAAATGTCAACAGATTTCGAAAGCTGAAATTATGACAGTTCATTTTTTGTTGAAACTATAGCTGATGGATTGTTTGCTGTAACAAATTAAGTCTTTTTAGTTGGCAAACAATTCTGTAAAGTTGACTTAAGGCATGGATGAACAAGTTTGACTGTATAGAGCTTCGAAGCATAAGCTGTTTCATCAACATCCAAAACAAAAAGGTTTAAAAAGTTTTTTGTCAATACTTTTGAAAGTTTTGCAGTAAATTTGTATTGTAAAGTTTTTTTGACAGTGTTTTTACGAAGCTTTATAGAAATCCTTCCGAATTTTTACAAAAGTTTTATTGAGTAGCTCATTGACACAGAGTCATAAAATATGACTCGACATGAAAAACAAAATTGGAAAATAAGCTTTTTGTTTTGAATTTAATCAATTTACCAAGATCATATGATCAAAAAATAAATGTTTAACGTAAATAACTATTCATTATTGATCCAACTTTTTTAGTTTTTTCTAACTTTATGTTTTTGGAAAAGCGTTGACAGCGCAGACCATTTCTCTACAAAAAAGTAATTGGTTTAAAGGCTATCAATAATTCTTAAAATGTTGTTCGTTATTTGGGTGGTGATGTAAATGCAACTTCTTACTATCAATGACTCATTTCGCATAGATAGCCCTCCTTTCAAAGGAATCAATGAAATTTTAAAGCTCATTTTATACTACCGAGCCAAAATATTGGCCCAAAACTTTGGAATTTTTTTAATGCACTCACGAAGTAAGCTTTTTATGATAAACTGAGAGGACTGCATAAAAAACGGAAAGTCATGGAAATATTGAACATTTATTTCAACGCCAATAACTTTAAAAAGACTCATCTTTAGGTGCATGCATAGATTTACCTGATTATATCAAGAACAAACCCTTGTGAATATTTCTGTGGACAGTAACTTGTGCTTTTTCTGATATCTAGTTGATAGACATTGGTTAAACAAGATACCAAAAATTTCTCGTAAGTATATTTCCTTTAAATTTAACACTGCTTGTAGTAATTTTATAGGTGTGATTCTAGGTAAACTTGGAAGATTTTTTCAAACTCAATTTCATTTCTTGTGCATTGCAGTGAGGTGAAGAAAACTAATTCAACATTTCCAGGAGTCATATGCTGAAACATTACGATTAAGCGTTGAGGAAAGACCTCTTTTATTCTGGTTGTTGATATTAAACGTTAATATCATGTTTTTACATCTATTTGTTGTGATAAGCTTTGGGATCAAGACAAAACTAATCAACACCACAAAAAATCATGTACAACCATGGTTTGTGAACTTTTTATATAACCTAACAACAATATTTGAAAAAAACGAAAGAAATTATTATTTGTGTTGCCCAAAACAACAGGTTCTACATCTATTATGTCTGTTATGATGTTGAGATTGATTTTTGTTAGGAAAACCTCCAAAAACGGCCCTAAACTAATCGTTAACCCCGCCAAGTTTCTTCTAGTGATGGTATTGCTACAAGCGTCTGGGATTTTAAAAAAAGACATGCTTTGCCAAAATCCAGAATTACAAAAAATTTGCTGTCAATAAATATACCATGTGGCCTTTAAGGTGTACAACGCATGGAGATGCTGATCACACTCCAAATTTAACTGAAAATTGATTTTCAACGAAAATCGATTTTCAATAAAGTTTGTTTTTTGATCGATTTTGATGAAAATTGATTTTTAATAGTTTGATTTTTGATCGATTTTTAATAAAGATTGATTTTCAATAAAGTTTGATTTTTGATCGATTTTTAATGAAGATTGATTTGTAATTTTTTAATGACCCACTGTGCCTTGTTCTTAGAATACTCAAAACAAAAAATTTATTGCAGAAAAAATTATCATTTAAAATCACATTATTAACTTGAGAATGATCGTGTTTCGTTGAAACTGTTTATTATTTTGATTAAAAGTTAACATGCTACATTGACCTCACTAAAGCGAATGAAAAAGCACTAATTGTTGTTTCTAAAACTTTGCTAAAATTTCTCTTGCATTTACACTGGATCTACTTGTACTGGTGATAAGTCAATGCATGAAACGTGGCCCACTGCTTAAGATAAAAATTATATAAAATAGAAACGAATAAAAGGTTTTTGTGAACATACCTGATACAGCACAATAGCAGTGATACAAAAACAAACAATTACAAAAATTAAGATGGCTCTAGGCTAATGTGGTTGGCCACAATCGGATTCCAAATTTCTGACGAGAAGTAAATGTTTTGAGAACAAATCTTTTGCTAATTTGTTAAGTTGTTGCTATGTAAAAGAAGGTCTTCCATTTTGTTTCCAGCCTGCGACAAAACAAAACTAACTGAGTGATGCAGTGTCCCACAAGATTGTTGAAAATTTTCTCAGGCCTTTGCCCAGTCGTGGCGAATTTCAAGTCATCACACATACCACTAGCCAATAAAATGGCATAACTAAATGTTGTAGTACAGGGATGTGCAACTTGCGGTCTTGTGACCAAATACGGCTCGTGATGTAAAATTCTATGCCTATGGAAGAATTTTGTGGCACAAAGTGGATGCCAAATTTATCAATTTGATCTTCAAAAAATCGATCTACAAAGCAAACAAACTTTAAATATAATATTTGGATGAATGATAAGTAAAAGCTCGCTTTGAAAGTAATGATTTCCATAAAACGGTCTTCGCCTTCTTTTTGAGTACAATATGCAACCAGCCAGTGCTTCAAAGCTTAAGCGATAGTTTTGATTGAAAATCCTGCCGGCCCCAAAATTTTCGACTAATTTGAATTTACCTCGCTTGCAGAAAAGCTCGCACACCCTGCATTAGTGTTTTACAAGAGCAGTTATTGACTGGTTGTAAAAAGCTGCAAGTTATGAAAGACTACAATAATTTGCAATAAAAAACAAAAAACTGTAGCCTGAACACTAGGAAAATTCTTAAAAAATTTTTTTTAAATATATTTGGTGCGAAGAGTTCATAGCTTTCCATTCGGGAAAAAAACAACATGAAAAATATTTTGTTAAAATTTTTACATTTATGGTAGTTCAAGCCTTTACTTATTACGCAGGGGTCCAAATAGCTCAAACAGCCATATTTCCCATACCCTTACGCTTAAAACTTTATTCTTACACCAAAAGTTGTGGAAAGTGTGGTTTCCTACCCAGCTTTAAATGTTTCATAGCCCCAGCTGGTCTATATTTTAAGTTAGATATAAGTAAATAAGCTTTTTTAATAAAATTAATGTTTGAACTAGTCAAACATTTTCGAGTTGCTACACTGTAATAATCTTATTAAATACATGGTTTAATTGCAACTACACACTACTCGTGCAAGCAATAAAATCGGATTAACATCAAGAAATGTCCAAAACATAAAAACTAATTTGAGAGTGACAAAGAACATTGCCCATCAAGCTATCTCTAAACAAAATTTTTCTGTACGCCTATGTACAAAACCGAAATTGTTTGGTGTTCATTTAGGCAGTTATTTGATACCGAAAAATTTTTTGTGTTCTCGGAAAATATTTTTCTGTGCTGCTGAAGGCCTTGCGCGAGGTACTAGAGCTGAACATATCTTTTGTCAATTCTTGTAATTCGCAGTACTCATCATGCATCGTGTATAGTGCCACAGTGGATGTTTATCATGGATCTTAACCACTTTTATTTCCCCACAATTGATGCTAGAAAGAAATCGTTACCATCATTGCTAAACGTTACCGAAAGGTTATTGAACATTTTTACGATGACCTCAATGCAACCATTACTCCAAGTCATCTTTAATGAACCTGTTTCATGCATGATGGGCCCCAACTGATACCGCGAAAAGCACCACTGCATATCTACATCAACTCTTTAAAAGTGGAACCACTTTTTTGAAAACTAATTATGAATGGGCCGCACAAAATTCAATTTGTATCGGTTGCATTTTTAACTGTGTGAAATTATTGGTGTCTTTTCTTGTTGGCAGTCCTTCAACAGTGGAGGGGAAACACTGAGAAAGGTGAGGCAATCTTTGTCATCCGCGTCAAGGCTTATCTCAACCGCAATACCTTTGCCATTGAAAATATAAACTACATAGAGTTTGTTTAAAAGGTTGACATGCAAAACGGAGCACCACGTATTTTGTTTATTTGAAATAGTGTAATGCTGCTTTCAATAGCTATTCATATCTGGGAAATATAATTTTTTATAGTTTTTTCAGAGGCCATTACAACTATAGTACTTTTATTGAAACAACTGTATTGCAATTACCAATCAAATCACGTCTCGTCTACTCATGAAAGCAAGATTTTTCAAACAGAAGCTGCGATATTTTGGTCACACAAAATGAGAAACAAATCATCGGAAAAGGATTGGCTCGATTGCTTGGCATAGTCAGAAGAAAAAATTAGATGCCCACCCATGCTTAGATGGCTGAGTCAGCAAAGGATGGCTCTGAGATCAATGTTGCTGAACTGAAAGTTGTGGTGAAAGATAAAAAGTTGTGAAAAGGGATGACTCATACGTGTCAAAACAAAAAAATAGCGTTTTAGATATTGCTGCCTTTTCTGTGTTATCATATAATAAAGGTGGCCAAACTGCGGTCCTTTATGTTCTTGACTGCGGGTCTTTTAACTCATGTTGTATTTGTTTACAGTCATGTAGCGTAGGGGTGCCCAAGCTGCTGTGGGCAACATCAAGTTTTGTGGCCGATGATCGGCGATGAATCCCTAACTTTGTGCTGTGGAAACGATAGTCTCCGAAAGAAAATTGTGTAGTAGCTCTTTCAATGATGACCTCTATCGTTTTTGGCTCTTTATTACAATATATATGGCCACCTCTGTTACATTCAGTAGAATAATGTAAATTATTTCTAAACGGTATATAGTAGAGCTAATTTTGCTAAATTGGGTCTGCTATCTATTTCATTTTTAGTCGTGTAAAAATAACTTTATTGCTGTAAATAAGATTTTGATATTTTCAACATTCCGCTTGCTAAACAGCTGATTGGCTGTTTCTTTATGGTAAAACTGTCTTATTATTTGTATTTAATTTAAAGTCTTTTCACTGCGAACAGTTTTTGAATGATAAAATTAGTGCTTTGTTGTTAGTTATTTTAATTTTTTTTTAAATATTTGTTGTTTTTGCATTGCAAAATTTTACCTTTTTTTCATGAGCCAATGGCCACGTGATTTAATCTGTTATAAATTAGTTTTTGACCAAAGTTCTGAGCACATTTTTCGAAGTTAGCTGTCGCGAAGTGAAGTTGATTTTGAGAGCTGCGCCTCTACACTTAATTAGGGTAGCTAAATTTCATTTTTGCGAATGGATCTGCCTTCGCTTTTTTGAATGGCACTTTGATGAGACATATGATCAATAATTAAGAATTGAATTTGGCTGCTACAACCCCAAAAGTTATTCTAAACTGCATTTTAATTGTTTTTCAATATTGTTTTCAATCTAATATTCTGACAATTGTTGCTGCACATTGGTGACAGAAGATTGGAGAAGGTTTAAAAGAGCTTCTTTGCTAGAATTGGGCGTGACAATAGTGGTGAATGCGATAAATTTTTTGAGCACTCTGAAAAAGTTTAGGATTTTGCATAGCTTTTTTGAAGGTAAAAATAAAACGAATGAAGTTGGGAGTCGACTAAACGTATAATACACATGTCATATACTGTTACTAAATAGAAAAAAATGTAATGCAGTAGTTTGCTCAGCCGTTGAGATTCTGATTCGGTCCGGTACCAAATTTTTGAGGGTCAGAGCCAGTGGCGCGTGGAGATGAATTTGATGTGGAGGCTTGGGTAGGCAGTAGGTCAACCCAATTTCGAGTTGAAGACTTTTGTTTGGAAATCAACTTTTTGAAAACAAATTTCTACAATATGTTGAATTAAGAACCATTTTTGTGGGAGATGAAAAAACTTTTTAAAAGCAAATTAGTTTTCGAAATTTTTCAACTGAGAACCTTTTTCTAATAATTGACTTGATTGTCCGTGGCATAAATTTTTTAGAAAAACAACGTTAGCTTTTTAAACCAGCACCTATTCCCTTTGCGCAAATGATTTAAAGTATGATGTAAATTTAAGCTTTCTTTAGTAAAATTTGTGTATGCCATCAAAAAACAATGCACATTTAGACCAATTGTTTATTTTCATTTCAATTAGAAAAGATTGTGAATGGCAGGTTCAGTTAGGTTACTTTATTTGCGTGAGGCTGGTCTGGGGTTGAGAATAACACACTGCTAGATATAAGCATTTGTCCAAAGTCATGCTTTTATTTTTGGAAGACTGTACAACACCAATAATCGGCGTTTGCAGCAAAAAAAAATGAACTAAAATTAAGCAGAGAAACGATTGGCTAACTAACGCGCAATTTAAAGTCGCTGCACATGAACACCAAAAATTGCGCTTAATTTGACAAATATAGTCTTATTGGCCAGTAACTTTTCCATAACTACAACAGCACAGTAAAAAATAACCGCTTTTTAGCCAGATACATTAACACGACTATAATTCAACTAGCAAATTGGGCTATGATTCATTTAGTCTACTGGTACTTACAATCCTGTGCTAAACCAGACTACCAAACATTTGGATGCAGGAAATAATTTTTGCAGTAAGTTTAGCTTTCTTATTTAGCTGAAACACAAACACAAAATAAATGTCGATTTGACAATAAAACATTCGGCACTAACTATTGAATTTGGCTTGCTGTATCTTAGCAAACACGATAAACAACGTGACAGATGTCTCATAGAAGTAACGTCAAAATTATGAAATATAAAAGGAAAACAGGGCCAAACAAAAAAATTAGACTTAACTTACAAAGATCTTCACTTTTACTTCAACAAGAAGAGATCATCACGTCATTAGCAACAGCAAAATCGGGTGCAAGTTTTTGAAATTTGACATTTTTCAAATTTGGCATTTGATTAATATGAATGTTTTCATGGTGCGATTGACAAGGTCTTTTACATCACTTCATAAATCTCCCTTGTTCAATAGAAAATATTCGTTGGCTGTTGATACTTCATTAGATGCAAAACTGTAGTTAGCGCAATTAACATTTAGTGTATTCCCCTATGCCTCTGCTAATTGCGTCGAAATGGAATCGCCAATATATCTTCCCTTATGTGCCTAAAAGATATTTTTTTTAATGTAATTCTTTTTATAATTTTGTTTATTTAGATGTGTTCAAATATATTGTAAGATTTTTTGTGGCTCCCCTGTAGAACCCTCAAACTGGATGTGCTATTTTTGGCACACTGGGCAGATTGCAATTATATTTGTTGATCTTTTCACAATATACAATACATCATGCACAATATACAATACAACATTACCATTGACATTGACATTGATATGATGTAATAGATTGCTCTATGGTACCGTATGATGTTGGTGATCATTTTTGAGCAAAATTTTCTATATTATCTCAGTTTGATGCTGGAGACAAATTCCTTTTAATAGGAGATGGCCTTGAAAATTGCTACCTAGTTACTAGCAACCTCTATGTTTTATAAAATGATAAGTTTTAACAATGATCCTACACCTCTATTAGCGGTTACCAATTTGACTTGTTGTCCTTGTTATGTGGGTGTGGATGTGTCTTTAAATGAGACCCATGATATGAGTATTGCTGTATTATAAGGTTTTGTACAGTATCTTTTTTTTCATTCAATGGAAAATTTGTTCTTTTTTAACATTTTTATTATTGAGTGTGCTTTACACCCGCCTGAAGCAATCCAATAAGGTCCAAACCAGTCGCCGGTTATTGACGTGATGTAATAGATTGCTGTATGGTGTCGTATGACGTTGATGATCATTTCTGAGAAAAATTTTCTATTTTATTTACTTGAATAATTTTATTTTCTGCTACTTCTAGTTTGCTTGAATATATTAACTAGGATGTCACGCTACTTGAGTAGTTGTGACTTTTACTTAAGTAAATGATGAAAATTTGAATTTTGTACAATTGAAATACATTATGCTAGCGTAAAAGCAACTTTGTACTTCAGTTATATTTTGTTAAAATCCTTCGATTAAAGTAAGCCATTTGTGGTTTAAATTTTAAAAACCGACTGGTAAACCAGCCATTGCTTTTATGATAGCTTGACAAGATGCACCAAATTAGTTTTAGTGCATTATTTCTCATATCTTTTGATTTTGAAAGGTCTTTAGACCAGAAGTAAATTTAAATACTCTACAGTTTTATTTTTGAATAGTTGTTTACTGGTACATAATTTCAAAATAGCCCTGAACAAACCTTCAGAAAACGAATTCATTGCACTCTTTTCAAACTCTTTCGCGCCCGCGATCATCACACGATGATCTTTTATTTTAGGATTTTCCTCAAAAGTTTTTCCTCCAAAGTTACAAAATCTGTTTACTAAAAAATGGATTTCAGACTTTATTTCTTAACCGATTTTTATAAAATTTAAAAAAGATCACGCTTAATTCCTCAGGCATCGAAAGATGTAAAATTTGTGTGTTAATTCTTTAATTTTCTCACGCAAACAGGCTAAAAAGACTAAGAACCCAGTTGCAGACGAGAAAAATTGCCAAATGTTTAGCAGACAGGTGGAAAAGTCAACTAACTTAAAGTTAAATTAAGATACATACAGTGCTGTTCATAATTCAGGGGCCACCTTGCAAAATTTGTTGATATTCTTGTTTCAAGCCATATTTATTCATTTATATGAATTGTTTATCTACATGTTATATATTTTTGTTAAGGGTATGTTGCAGGTAATTTAATAACAGCAATATTTTTTTCTAAAATTTTTTTGAAAGCCAAGATGCATCTCATAATGTGACGTCATACCGAAAACTGATTTTGTCATTAGTAACAAAACAGCATAACAATATTATTGTGAATAGCAATAAATGGATAACGATAATTTTTTTGGCAATAAAATACGTTAAAGTCATTTGACACTTAGTTTGTGATTTTTTCAGTGATTCCATCACGCTGCTCTATTTATGACGTCATAATTTATACCATATTTTGATTTTGCCAAAAAATTTTTTTAAATGCATTCTGTTGTAAAACTAGGATATGTAACAGCCTTGTCAAATTATTAGCACTCTTTATAAAGATTATGGGGCCCTAAAAAGGGCCGTTTGAATTGAGAAGACTTGGATTAACATTTTGTTGGTCATCCATGGTTATCGATGACTAGTTTGCAGCGGCGAGGAAGTAAATCAACAAGCTTTTTGAGTTCTTCGGGTGTAATTACTCGAAACCAAGCAGCAATAACCTGTTCGATAAGCTCTCTTCTAGTCTTAGGTTTATTTTTACCGACAATACAGCTAACTCGGTTCCACAAATTTTCAATTGGGTTTAAATCAGGAGATTGGGCTGGCCAGTCCATTTGTTCAACTTTGTGGGTTCCATACCAATGTTGCACTTTCTTAGCACGATGGCATGGTGCATTATCGTCCTGGAATATCCAATCATCGTCGGAAAACAAAGAGCGTACACTGAGTAGCATTTGGTTTTCCAGCACATCAATGCATTTTGTTCCGTTCATCATTCCAGAGACTAGTTTGAGCCTGCCAATACCACTTGCAGCCATGCAACTCCATACCATTATTATCGATTGCGGATGCTTGATGGTCGGTACTCTTCCTCAGGTCTTCTTCTCACATAATTATTTCCAGCATGGTTATTTAGGGTAAATGTTGATTCATCGCTGAAGAGAACTTTCCTCCTCTTCTCGACAGACCATTTAACGTGAGAACGTGCCCACTCTAAACGATGTTTTTTCTGCTTTTCTGTCAACAGCGGCTTCTTTCTAGCTTTGCCCCCTTAAAGACCATTTTCTAGCAACCTTCTCCTCACTGTTGGAGCAAACAATTCAACTCCACTGCTCTCCTTCAACTCCCTGGACAACTCTTTCGAAGTCAGTTTTCTGTTTCTCAATGAAATCCTAACCAGAGTTCTATCATACCTGGCTACTGACTTTCGCTTTCTTCCTGATCGAGGCTGACATCTCGAATCTCCTGTCTCCATCCTCCGCTTTAACACTCCTTGCACTCTTTTTCGAGATACACCAGTCTTATTTGTGATGAATCTCTGTGATTTTCCTTCATTTTGAAGAAAAATGACAACTCCTCTTGTTTCTGCACTAACCTGTTTGAAGCCCATGATAATTGACTAAAATATAATGCCAAACCTACCTAAAATAACCAAAAATAATCTCCTATTATGACGTCACAAGTACCAAATCGTGGTGTGGTCATGATGTGACCAGAGTCATGACCCCAGGTTATTACAATGGAGGAAAGACTAATATCGGCAAATTTCGTAGGGTGGCTCCTGAATTATGAACAGCACTGTATGTTTACCAGGAAACCAAAGCAATTACACTTATCATTTACACTGTCTGAAAACTACTATTTTGTTGTATCTCCTGACAAAATTTCAAACGATACTAAAAAACTTATCTATTAACATTTTTTGATATTTTAGTAGTCTCAAAACACCCCCAAAAGTTTGTTTGGTAAGTAAAAGGATATATTTGGTTTGTAAAAAACATATATTTATAAATACTTGTCTCATTTGAAGGCTCAGGAAATTTTTTTCCAGTAATATATAACTTTAAATAGCTTAGGCTAAGCAGTATGTAAAATTTACTGATTAACAGTGGGTACTGTACATCATATCAGTTCAAAAACTCCAAACGCTCTCTAACTACCCTTATTAAATTAGAAGTTTTAGGAAAGCTAGCCACTTAAAAAAAACAAAATAAGTTGCAAACATTTTACCACTAAAGTTGTTGTTTTGGAACAAGTTGCCAAGGAGATAGAACGTAAAACATTAGTTAAAAAGCTCGAAAAAATTTGCTGTACGGTATCCTCCTGGTTTCACAACAAAAAAAGGGGTGTAAAATAGCTTCAGTTTTATGTTTGGTTACAAAATATTCTATTTAAACTTGTTATCTTTTGCATCTTTAAGAAATCTACTTTTTAAAAATACATATTGTTACGTGGTTTAGGCTAAACTCAAGCAGATAATAACTGATGATGTTTTAAGTACTAGTCTAATTAATAGTATTTAGTACCGGTAACCTAAAAGGTCATGCACCTCAGAAGGTTGCAAATTGTAGAAAAACTTGAGTTTTAGCAGTCTGTGTCAGTGGCATAATCGTAAATAGGTTGGAGGTATGGAAAAAACAGAGGAAAATGGCTTCTGGATCTCAGCTGTGTTGTTACATTATAGTTTCAGCAAATGTGAACGAATCTTTGGTGCAACGACTGAAATAAATATCTAGATTGGGACTGGTTGCAGGAGAATTGTAAGGTATTTTGCCAAATCATGATGGCAGATCCGATCATTCTGATGATAATTTCTGGTAAGAGACCGACAAAATGATGTAGTTTTCACTTAATGCTTTAAAAAAATGCTTTAAAAAAAGAATCCGTCTTATAAAACGTTATTTAAAGTTATTTTTTAAATTTTTGCATTTTGTTTTACCTTTATAAGTATACATTAGTTTGTTTACATACAAGCTGCTGCTTTTGTCAAGCCAGTAGCCGTAAAAGCAAACGGGGCAATCAAACGGGGCAACCATTCAAAAGACATATCGAGGTTCTGTTCTGACTGAATTTTTTACGCCCTCCGAAAAATAGTTTGTGTGTAAACTTATAATCTCAGCAAATATTTTTAAAATTTTCTCCATTACACTGATTCTTACCAAAATCTGTGAGGTCTAGATTTCAGATAGAGGAAACTTTTCTTTCATGTTTTTATCAGCCAAACCAATACAATAAGCAGTACTTTATTTAACGCAATAAAGCTAACATAACAAAACTAACTGTTAGAAATTTCGAATTTTGGTCCTATTGATACCACTTTTTAATTTCTATTTAATTTTCTCTGTTTTGCGTTTAGTAAGCTATATTGAATATCAAACCCTCGTCGTTAGCTTTGCAGTTAAGTTGCGTTAGTAGTGTTATGTAATCTTTGTTGTGTACTTGCAATGCACACCTTTTTCACTTTGCACTTTGACCCTGATTTGTACATTTACCACTAGAAATCTAGAACGGTTTCGCTCTACCTTGGCAGTTGATGCAGTTAGCAGATGGTAATATTATTGCAAAATACTGTATTTGAAGTTGAAGAAAGATTAAGGGAAGAAGAAGCAATAGCTGCTGCTGCTGAAGCTGAATTAAATTGCAAGAGAGCTGAGCTATATTGTCTGAAAGTTAAAGCAGAAGACGACCATTGCATTGAGGCTGCAGAGTTGGGGGCTGCTCTTTATCGCTCACAAATGGATATTGAAGATGATCTATCTTTTGATGATGGCAAATCTGTAGCTCCGCAATGGCAAACCGATGATAAAGCAAATTGTGTAACTTAACTCTTTAAGCGATTAAGTTTGATTTAAGGATCAAACATAGAAAGTTTGCATAAATTCTGATATAGTGACTTTTTTCGCTGCTTCACATACGATCGATTTTGGTAGGTTAAGAGTAGAAGACAGATATCAGGGAACTTTTGTTGAAGAAACCACCAGTCAAAAACCTGCCTCTCATTCTGAGCCAAGGATCTCTGAGTTGACTTACGGTTCCTACTCGACCTATCCCATTACAGATTTACGAAAGACTTTCAGTCTTTTTCAGTTAAGTAGTCAACACCCAAGTGTCCATGCTGCATATGACGCATTGAGAAGCAATACAGATCAGCTTCCCACACCAAATATTCGCAAATTTGATGGAAATCCTCTTGACCACTGGGCTTTCTTTAATCAATTTAGATATCATGTAGCTAACCAATTATCTTCTAGGAAAAAGTTGTCTTACTTATTGCACCGCTGAAGTGTCGCAAAACATATACAACACTTTGCGGATGCCCACGAAAGTAGTAGTCATTTATATTTATGATTTGGCATGGGATGAATTGAGACGATAATATGGCCAACCGTATATTATTGTTCAATCTTGTCAGGAAAAGCTTTTCAGTTTTCCCAAGATTGACCGAGACGTAGCTCAGAGACTAAACATGTTAGAATTTTTTGGTAAAAAAGACTTGATTTTCCTTGGATAATAAAAATGTTTTTTCGAGTTTAAATTCAGTGCAGTTCCTCATAGCCCTAGCCACTAAATTTTCTCTGAATCTTTCAAACAAAAATGGGTTGGGAACATTGTGCAGATTAGCGAAAGACATGGACATATTGCTTCATTTGAAGATTTTTTCGCTTTCGTAGAAGAACAAGCCCGCGTGGCTAATTCAGTTTTTGGCTTACAGTTGTTTCAATCTAGTAGTGGAAATGATATCAGTAATAAACTAAAAGCTTCTGCATTTCATACGGGGTAAACAAAGCTTATGTAGATGTAAAATTCCGATGTTGTTCAGAGCCTTACAACGTATTTCATTGCAGAAAGTTTTGTTCATCGTCTGTTGAAAAAAGTTGCCAATTAAATTTGCATTATGCACAGGAATAATTTAAGCCACTGGCACATCTGCAGAGGCGGTCAATAACGAAGTTGTGTTACTTAATAAACTACTTAGTTAGGTTTTTCAGTAACCAGCTACTTTTTGAGTAGTTTCTTTTTCAGCTACTTCTGCTTTACTTGAATATATTAACTAGGAAGTAACGATACTTGAGTAGTTGTGCCTTTCACTTAAGTAAATGATGAAAATTTAATTTTTGTACAATTGAAAAGCATTATGCCAACGTAAAAACAACTTTGTACTTCAGTTATATTTTGTTTAAAGCCTTCATTGAAGTAAGCCATTTTTGGTTTGAATTTTGAAGCAATTGCTTTTGGGCTAACTTGGCAAGGTGCTCTAAATTAGTATCAGTGGTTCGGTTTTTCATACATTTTATTTTGAAAGGTTTTTAGATCAGAAATAAATTCAAATATTCTTCAGAGATTTGTTTTGAACAGTTGTGTTGTAGTAGTACAAAATTCAAAATAGCTCTGAACAAACTTTTAGAGGACGGAGTCATTGCACTCTTTTAAAAGAGAAAGCAGACACTTTAATGATTTCGTTTGAGTCTTATCAGGAGTTATCGCCAGAATGAAGTAGAGAAGAAAACGCATTGCTTATTACACTAGACAGGACTATCATTAAAGTGTTAATGAGTGGAATGTGTTTTGCAGCCTCTGTAATCCAAGCTGCTAATGAACCAATTGCTGTGCATAGTAGACAATTTTTTTAGCTGTCACCGTATGGGTTATTTGTTTTTGATAAAATTGCTTTGAGAGTGGCTGCATGGAAGTAGAATCTAGCTGTTTTCAACATTGAAAGTTGTCATTGGAGCCGTCAGCAGGTCCTGATTTTCAAGTAAATGCTGTTTAATTGCTCAATCACAATCGGAGGAAAGGAGTCTGCTGTGTTTTTGTATAGATACCTGTCTTCTTTCTTTTATGTCAATTATTATCGTTTTTCATGGAAGTTGATTGTTCTTATTCTGTAGTCTTTGAGGTGTGCGGCCAATGGGTTACAGTCACAGCAGCACATATTTAAATACCTCATTGCTTTGCTGAAGGAAGGGCATGGTGATTTGTTAATTGCAGCTGTACATTACATTTGGTGGAAAATAAACATCCAAAGCTCGCTTGCTCGGCACAATTACTTACTGTAATTGTAATTTACTTTCGAAATCTAAGAGAAGTGTTATCAATTTATACAAGTTTTAGGTAGACCGAGAATTTTGGGGGATCTTGTTCTTTGGAGGGCTTACATTGGTCGATGGTTTTGAACATACTTGAGACATGCTTATCTTTTGTTTGTGTGGTTACATGCTCAGGCCATTTTTAACCCATACACTTCCATAACACAAGGGTAAGAAAGTTCTGTAAGCTCATAGCACTCTTTTTTAATCACTGGGAGCGAACTCAGGGTAATAATTTATGGCAATAATAATAATAACAATAATAATAATCAAAATAACCCATAAGCTCACGATTCGTCCGCCAGGCTATCAGTGACATTGGGCGACCACGACGAGTAGAGTGTTTGGCCCTGCGTCTTCCACGTAAAAATGGTAGCATCCTGTTAAGTGCCTTGTCCAAGAACCAAACAAGCAATCCTGCCGGCTTGTTTTCCGTAGTATTCCTTTTGGCTGAGCACCAGGCAGGGAAGCTACGAATGCCGTTTTTTAATGTCCTTTGGTATGACTCGACAACAAAGATGAACCCAGGTCTACCAACTGTGAGGTGGACGGTCTAACCACTACATCATCCCACCGTTTAAACATTAACTGAATATCACTGTCAAAGTTGCCATTTTTGCAATAAACTACTTTGATGTTGTCCAACTGTTGTTGTAAACTGGGTTTGGAGTAGACAGACAACGCCCAGTACAATAGAGTTCAAATTAGACTAGTCTTTAGTTTTGGGGGTTAAAAAGATTCCAACGTGTATGTTGTCCAGTAAAAGTTGATTTTTGATGTACGCTCGTGAAGTATTTTGAGACAGTTTTTTTTACTAAAACGTCTAGAAAAGGAATTTGCAATTACCTTTCTTTTTAAAAAGTAAAAGGCAATCAAAAATTAGAATTAGAATTAAAGTTAGACTTTGATTTTCTGTTCGGAAAAATACTAATAATAAGACAGCAAAAATCACTCAGGTAAGAAAAGAATATATCGCACTAAAGAATATAAACCAGTTTGCAATTAGTTGTTTTTTTCCAGTGAAAAAACGGGAAAGACCATACGTCTTAGTCCAGAAACCTGGCACGGTCGTCGTGTCTGTATTCTCCTGCTGAGTAATAAAGTAAATAAACAAAATAAAATTATTTTAATTTATAATATATTTAATGCAAGGTAACGTTAGTTGCGAACTACTTGAAAAGTGATACAAAATATAACGTAGCAAAGAAACTCAGATAAATATTAGATCTAACAAAAAATTTTAATGAGATGGCAAAGAACTTATGGTGAAAAGAAATTTTGCGCAGATTCAGTATTGAAAATGGCAAAAGTGTCATCAACGTGGCGGAAATACAGGTTTGCTAGGTTGCTGGTTTGTCAAAACAATTCCTTCTCGTGGTATTCAACAAAAATATTGGCAAGTGGTGAGTCCATAGCAGCACTATCAGTTTGTTTGTACGATGTATCGTTGAAACTGAATTCAACTAACGCAGCACCTGCGGTTGCCAACTCAATAAAGAGTACATTAGAAATAGCAGGTGGAACCAATTCATTGTTGTATAAAGCATCAATACACATCTGCATTGTCTTTGTCAGTGGCATCATTGTAAATAGATTAAAGGTATCGCAGGAACGGTATAAGATGACTTCTGGATTTCAGTTGAGTTTTTGCATAGTTTCAGCAAAAGTGAAAGAATCCTTGATAAAATTATTGAGAAAATGAGCTTGACTGGGACAGGTTTCAGAAGAGTTTCAAGGCATTTTTCCAATTCATAATAGCAGATCCGATTATTCTGACAATAATTGCTGGTAAGAGACAGACAAAAACGTGGTAGTTTTCACTTAATGCTTTAAAGAATGCAATGAATTCGTTCTCTAAACTTTATTCAAAGCTATTTTTTAAAACTTTTTGAATTTTGTTTTACCTTTAAAATATACATTAGTTTGTTCACATACAGGCTGCTGCTGTTGACAAGGCAGTAGCCGGAAGAACAAAAGGGGCGATTACTCTTTCAAAACATAAAAAAATGTTTTTTTTCGGGCTGAATTCTTTAATGCCCTCCGAAAAACAGTTACCCTTTAAACTTATAATCTCAGCAAACTATTTGCCAAACCAATTCTACTAGCAACACTTTATTAAAACTAACAAAAAAATACGGAGGTTTTTCTTTCGTTATGGGACACTTTGTCGGGACAACATAAATCTGAAATTTTGAAGGTAAATTGAAATTTTACAGATCTGAACACTTGTAACGAGAGTAGTAGCGTTTTAACACTAAACCTTTCAATAAAACACGTGCAGAAGCGAATTCCCTTTACGTGAATAACAGAGTTTTGTACATAAGAATGGCTGAAAGGCGTTTGATTAGCAGCGCTTCTACTAGCTCGGTTTCGGTGTGATAACGGTACTTTTTTGACAATATAAAGCTTTGCTCTGCTGGCATTGTTTCTCTGGAGAAATTGCGCTGATGACAATGGGATTTGATGACGGATTTAGATGAACTTTGGTTAATGAAAAAATGAGTTTTAGTTGTTATAGTTATCTAGTCGTCATAATGATGTATGACGCGTTGCTGTAACACGAACGTGTATACTGATAGACATCATTCGAGAAGAAAAGAGCGGGTAGAGGATATTAAAGATTAAAATACGAAATTATTTAAAAAATTTGGTAGGCTATTTTTACATCAGTGCCCGTTCATCAGTCTGTAGCGAATTAATGCAGCAATGCGTTTGCTTAGTTTAACAGATCGGATACCACAATGTACGAGGGACTTAAGCATAAGCAAAGATTTAAACTAGGGGTATTGTTAGGGAAGTCAATGGGAAGTTGTTGATTATGTTTGTTAAATTTATTCGCAAACTGGTCTTTTAAAATATAAAATGTTTGATATCCGTACCGCTTAAATAAAGAGATAATGAAGTTGATTTTTTGGGTTTGAGTAATTAGTCGATTGATGTATACGAATAAGCACCATGCATTAAACAAGTGATAAGGTCTCGCTTCCATAGCAAGGCGACATGCTTTTGAAATGCGAGAGCTCACCGATAAAAGTTGGATTGCGGTACAAACTGATATCAAAATCACCGCCGCGAATGGTTATTTCAACATCAAGAAACGATAGTGAGGTGCTTGGGGCCTCCTCGTTATGTGAAACAAAGGTTGGGTCTGGTTGTTAAGCACATTTGCTTCTTCGCGTGTTTCATTGAGAGATGCAGTGTTAAGACGTTACTACTCTCGTTATTAGTGTTCAGGTCTGTGAAATTTGACTTTACCTCCAAAATTTCAGATTTAAATTGCCTTGACAAAGCCCACAGGAGAATACGAATAGCTTCGGTGTTCTTTTAATTAGCTTTGTTATGTTAGCTGTAATGTGTTAAATAAAGTGCCTCTTATGATTTTGGTTTGACTGATGAAAATCTATAAGATCTCAAAAATAATCAAAACAGATCAAGATTATGACTAAAAATGTGAACAAAGAAAAACTTTGCCCCAACACCCTTAGAATACTTGGCAGATTACATCATTTGGCTCTTGTTTTTTACGCTAAATTTTAGATATTATCAGATTTATGTTTTTTGCTTTGAAATAAAGAACATTGGTCTCATCAAATGATTTAAGTTTTAACGACTTTAAACTATTAACGAACGTTGCATCGAAAGCATAAGACACCAATCAAAAAATGTTGTTAAATAGAAGTAAAAAATTGCAGAAAGTAGAGTATTCATTCTCGAAGCTTTTCGTCTGACACTTTTCAAGACGAAAAGCTTCGAGAATGAATACTCTACTTTCTGCAATTTTCAAATTCTGTACCACAGAAGTAAAAAAACAATACAACGAGTCAATGGCAAAAGTTTCCAAAAACTGAAATGAAAACAGTTTTTGAATTTAGTCTAAATTGTAGATTTGGTCATAAAAGTGTTCTGCAATGCGGGAAAACGTGCCACCCTTTTGAAGTAGAAAACTATGGGGCGTGATTAATTATTATTGCCACCTGACGGAAGGGTTGACTTCATTTACTCGTATTGCAAAGAGCACATGAACAAACAAGGTTTTTGCAAAAGTCTGACATTGCAGCAAATTTTTTTACCGCAGATTTTTTTTACTATGGCAGCGGTTTCCAAACTATGAGAAACTACCCATTGATGAATTGCGGACGCAAGGAAACTTGCTTCCAAAGATCTTTGTAAGCAAGTGGTTCCCAGTTTAAAATGCTCGCAATCCATAAGATGGGGGAAAAAATTTTTGAAGTAGCCAACTTTTCTGTTAATGAGTAACTGAAGTAACATTTGGTACTGTTCACAATCATAGGACGCTTTTTGTTTGATTTTTGATCTCCCTCTCCCACCCTGCGATGTATTATGACGTTTTTGTAAAACTCCTCCCCTCTCATGTGACGAGTCATATTAAAAAGGTAGGCTACTCCAGAAAACTTTTATTATTTGGATTTGCCACAAAATTCTGTTCAAATAAACAATTAAAGACTTTGATTTTTTTAAATTTCATTGCAAGTTTGTCATATAACGATGCTATCCTTCTCTCCCAATATAACATCAATTTGATGCTTTTCCTCCCCTGCTCGCCCCATTCTGGAGACATTATGTATTATTTCAACGGCACCTTGCGGACCAAGTTAAAAATTTACGTGTATGGTGTAGGCAATGGCGTCTCCATAAACAAGGGCTCTTTCCGGGAGAAAGTATGTCAGAATGTTGTATAATATTTAGAGTTTAGCAAAATATTTAGAGTTTAAGTTAGCGAATTTTTTCATCGGAAGAAAATTTGTGAAGTTAAGTTAATTATTTTAGTAGTTACTACTTTTATGACCAAATCTACAATTTTGACTGAATTCAAAAACTGTTTTCATTTCAATTTTTGGAAACTTTTGCCATTGACTCGCTGTATTGTTTTTCTGTATTTCTATCAACTGGACCTTCTACTTGGGAAAATAGTTTTCTCTTTCTCTTTTATTATTATAATTAGGTCATCACTTTACTTGGGTTTTTATACATGAACATGCTTTTTTTAAGTAGTTCAAATATATAGAAAGCAAAAACATACCAAATTTCAAAATATTATCAAAAATATTCAAATTGTAACATTGACAACATACAAGATCGTTGGGACAGTATCTTTGCAACTGTCAACATCTTAATAACAAGCTTGAGTGGCCACCATTAATTTGCAGCTTTTTTACATGCTTTTATGTTCAGTGTGATATCTATTTTATGGCTAGCCGACGTGAAACGGCGGGAATACCGACTAGTTATGTCAGGTTAATAAATATTGATTAAACCACCTGCGCCGGCTTTATCCTGAGAACATCTGTGAGAGCAGCAAAAAATTATTGCAAAAAAACATTTTTGAGCCTGTCGGCTTTAACTGTGATCATCCTGCTCTTTAACCGAAACTTGTCTATTTCTTACTTAATACAACTTACAGCTGCCTGAAAACAAAGGAAAAATATTAGTTTGAATGAGCGTAATAGACGTATTAGAATTGAGTGCAAAACATTTGGGGTTGACATTGCTATATTCTCCCAAAGCAGGATCCATGGTACATAGATGCGGCCAAGGATTTTGATGTCATAGAAACATAACTACAAAAGGTTTTTCACCAAGGTGTCAAACATGTAAACTACACAGTAGTTTCTCTCTATATTCCGAAAAACAAACGCCATTTTGGCGCACACCCATAAAGGTTGGCTGCCCTTTCTTTTTGATTGAAAAGAACGGGTAAAAGTTTAGAAAATGGTATTTTGTTAATGAGTTAAACTAGTTTGAAAAAAAGTGTATTATGATCATGATTAAGGTTACAAAACCTTACTAGTAACAACCCTTTGTTACTGTCTTTACAAATGTTTTGTGGGTGCACCCGGCGCAGTTGTTTAAATCAGTACTTTTTAATCTAATCTGACCAACGAGCAGCCTGCCGGTCAACGCCCGCTGAGCCAGCAAGGAGGCTTATAAATTTGAAAAGATTAGCAAAAGAAAAAATTGCAAAACTTGTTAAAGAAGTAAAGTTATTAAGAATATTAGTCTTTAGAATTCTGCTGGCTTATGGTTGAAAATTACTGCTTTAGGTAATAGATGTCAAATCTGTTTGACTTTTGTTGAACCCCTCCTCCTCAGTTTTGGTAAAAACACCCAGGCCAATTGATCTCCCTTTTTCTCATGAAAAAAGAAGATAATACAACTTTCAGTTTGGATATATTCTACTCCATTGTGTTTGCAAAGCTGCATTGAACCACCATCGCAATATTGCTGTATTACTTTAGATATGAAAGTTTTAAATACGGACGAAGTCAAAATTTTTATTTGGTGCTGAAATTAGCAAAATTAATTTTTACCATATTTTTAAACAAAATGCCAAAACTTTCTGTGTTTAACAAATTTTCTCTGAGAAAAGTCTTCAAAAAGAATTTGGTGAGAGTATCATGTCCCCTTGCCTTCTTAATTTCACTCCTCTGCTTGTTTTAAACCCAGTCTAGAAGTTGCAAGATAACATGAAGCAAACCGTTTCAAAATAGATTGCCACTAATGGGTAAGATTCGGATCCTCATAAATTCTTCTTTTTAAGCAACCATCAAGCATTCAAAACACAGGAGCAGCATTTCTTTTTTATCAAAATCAAACTGCTAAGTAATTACGCTTTCTAAAAACAAAAGATATCTCATTGGCAATGTTTATGGTAGAACCTTCATTGCATATCTAATAAAAGTCTTTAGTATTTGTAATCACTACGAACATGCTGAACACGTGCGTTGTGGCGATGCTTTTCTTTGCTCCTTTGGCGTTTTCCCAACAATGTCGACAAGTGACTGTTTGCAACGAAGAATCTTTAAATTTGCTTAAGGGTGATAAGGGCGATGCTGGATCACCTGGGCTGCGCGGCCAAGTCGGAAGGAGAGGTCGAAAGGGAGAAGTTGGTGAAAAAGGAATGCAAGTGGAGTCCTGTGCTTTGTGCTCCTTCGAAAGCACATTGATGACAAGACTTGCAGGTAAATTTGTTTGGCCGAAAAATATGTAAACAAAACTTCAAATTAAATTGAGTGCAACATGACAGTTTTCATGAGTTTAAAATGTAGATCAACTATACATGCTTTTCAAGAGTAATGCCATAACGTTTTGGCCACAAGATGCTCACCATCATTTTCAACAATTGACTAGGGTTGTTTTGTTTTTTAAGTTTGTGACGTATTAAAAAATATAGTTCGTTGCATTTCCAGTCATCAAAAAATGACTTAACTAATGTTCAATTTTAGCGTTGGAAGCAATATTGATTCCATCTTGTCGTTTTTCGTCAGTTTCCGGGAGACAGACACTAGGAACAGGCGAGGAAGCATTTTGCGACAACGGTTGGACTGTGAGTAGTTTTTTGATTTTGTCGAATTCTGTAGTAGCGGTTTTAATTATCAAGTTTTCTTTTGAAAAATTAAATATATCGGTGAGCATATACAGCATGCATTTTATTATTAGCTGGTTATTTTTTACGTAATTTTACTTTAACTTGTCAACAATATTACATTAGCATGTCAACGCATCCTATACATACCAATCAACCAGAAGTCACAAATGAAGCTGTAAATGCTCACACATTCATCTTGATCTATTGCTCGTGATTAATGCTCGACCTTCAAAATATAACCACATCTATTCTCTTTCAAACATTGATATCACGTGTTACATCATTCTTGGCTGAGAAGAATAAAGCTTTCCCACATCGTATTAAAGAAAATACACAATTAATGATTTTTACATATCTCTTTTTTTCTTATATCCAAAACTATTTATACTATAAAACGCCATACTGCCTGTTACATACGTTTGCTTTAACTTCTGTAAAACTACTCGGCGTGAAAGCATCAAATCTAGCTCGATGGACAACCACCCGGGAGTAAGTGTCATAGAGGGTTGGTGACATTATTACGAGGGGTATGACATCATAATGAGAAATAATTGTTTTAATTTTACATTTTTTAAAAGAGTAAATTGTTTTTAGTCAGAAGAAAGCCAGAAATTGATTTATCAACTCACAAAATACTTCATTCCTTTGGCATCTATAATAACGTCAGAGTTATCACTTGATTGCAAAATTTTTTCCTTGTGTTTTCTCAAAAAATACCGATCGTAGAAATACGATTAAACGCTTTTTCTAGAGATATTGGCAAGGTGGTTTTGTTAAAATAAACTCGACCGCAATAAATTTGATTTTAAAGATGCAGCAACAGACTCTTGTTTAAGCATTTCACGTATTCTTAGCAAGCTTTTGTTTTTTGTGCAGGCTTTAAACTGGTTCCATTATGTCATAATGTTATCTAGTGCAATCAACACAGGCTTTTGCTAACGCAGATCATTATCTCATAATTTTTTCAAAAATTTTACAAATTTTTTTTAGTTTACATGAAAACTAATTTGTGACCTCATTTCTCAACCAATTTTCAAAATTGTTTAATAATTTGAAGATTATTCAACGCGATTCCGATAAAATATGACAAGAACTTTGCTATTTGTTTTTATACTAAGCAAAGTTGAACTTTAACATGAATAATTTTTCTACTTCTCATTCCCTCCAAAAAGTGTTCAACTCAGTAAAAATATGTATGTTCAATATACAAAGATTATGCTAAAGCGATAACATTTAGCTTTGTTTAAAGCTTAGGAATTTGGTTTTCAGCAATATGTACAGTAATTCTAATTACTTAGTTTATAATGGCTGGTCAAAACTTTATTGCCATAAATCATTTTTCATTTTTAATTGACAAATTTTCCTACTACACCTAAAAAATGTACAACTTTAATATAAGTTAGTTCTTTGGCACATTTTCACTATTTTTCCACGTAAGCATGGTTCTTTGGCATTATCTATCAAAATTTTCAAAACGATTCAGCAACATGTAAACATGAAATTGCTGAAAATTTTAAAATTTAGTCTACTCCAAGCAAAATAAGTGGTAATCTCCCAACAAAAAGAAAAGGGGCAAAGATTGCCCGGTGTTATATTTTGCAACAACATATTAGTGTCCAGCTACATATTATCTGGATGTTGAAGCAATTTTTTTCGTAATTTGGTAAAACCGATGTATTCTGCTGATTTGCTATTTTTGACCTTGTCCTTACTGATGGGGGCTAGGTTATTGTAATTACTTGACTGTTAGTGCATCACATCGTGTTAGTTTGCTCTTTGCCTGGCTGCTCGTATGCCATGATCAAGTAACATACCCACCGTTAGAGACTTTAGGTCTTACAAACAGGGAAACATTTACAAAAAAATCATAAGTAGTGATCCTTATATTTGACAGGTTATTCTTGAAAATGCATATGAATCACTTTGAATCCTCTCCTTCCCATGACTTTCAATTATGCTTCCATGTACTTCATAAAATAAGCAAATAAAACTTTTTGAAATTGTTGGCTGTTTCAATTGTGAACAAGTACAGTTCCTAAGAACCAAACAGGGCAAGCAAGAGGTTACCAGGATCTCGAGAAACTTTAGAAGAAATATAGCGGCTAAGCGCATCTCTCTTAATGCTTTTTTAGGCTGAAACGATTTCTATTAAAAAACGATATTTATGATTTTGGAATGAGAATCGGTGATGTCAACAGCACATTAACTTGTTATTAGTGTTCTCACAAATACCAATTGGATGAAGCCGGCTAAACCGAGATTGTTAACCTCCACATTACTAATGGGAGCACTGCTGTTGTAATAAGTAAACAGCGAGTGTTTGATTTTGGGTTGGTTTGCTCTTTGACTGGCTGCGTTTATGTCAAGACCAAGCAACATAAGCGCAGCCAGAGGCGTTAGCAAATACGCCTACAGTCACGATATAGTGGTAAGTAGTGGCCCGAATATTTAATAACGTAATTTTGAAAATACGTATCAGTCACTTTGGAGTACTTTCACGACTTTGTTATGCTTTTAATTTAAGCATTGGCTGAATTTAAAGACTAGATGTTTGTTAAGTTCAGGGAAGCCTGTGTTGATAACAGGGAAAATGAGAGGGACTCAATTGCCGTGGACTCAATAAACTTAGCAGACATTTAGTGGCTATGAACAACCCTTTATTTTTTTTATTCAATTGCATTTCAAAATCAATAGTTTTGTTTAATAACGAGATTTGGTATGTCAAAAAACTTGATTATTTATGACTTTTTTCACAACAATACATTTGGTGAAGCCGGCTTGATCTCTACGATAATGATGGAGACTTATTGGGCAATGTTGGCAGAGCTGGTTAGTGAAATATATTTTGCAGTTGGGACACAAATCTACACGAAAAGTAATCACGATATTTTGACTCGAAAAAAGTTGAGTCTAATTTTTGGTAGAAACTAAGGCTTAGACAGGGGGGGGGAGGTAAGGCAAAGGGCCTGTCCATTTGACGTCCTAACCTATTGAATGTAGCAGGGCTTGCCATTGCTTAATAAATTAATTCAAAACTCATTTTTTTCAAGATTTAAATATTAAAAAATAATAAACATTTATAAACACACAGACTGTATGAATAGTCGGAAACAGCCTACCTTGCATGTTGGTTTAGTACGTACTTGTAAATATGGGAATCCGGAGTATGTTTATGGTAATATTCCAGTTTGTGTGTTCCTATTTTAATCGTTAAATTACAAGCAACACATCAGATTGTCATTGGATGCTTAATAACTTCTTGTTCTAAGGTTTTTCAAAGACGCTTCAGTGGAGATGTTGACTTCAGTCGGAATTGGACTGAATACAAACAAGGCTTCGGTGACTTGGATGGGGATTTTTGGCTGGGTGAGTTGTCGCTATCACGTCGTTGACGTGACTGAGTAAGCTCGTATGGCGACAATGATTGTCAGCTTGGTCCTCGCAAAAATTTGTTAATATGTTTTTGTAAAAGAACTGTAACATAACAGCCATTCTAGCATCGGTGGTTCAACTAATTTCATTAGCTGAGTTTATTGTGGTTGCATCAAGTTAGGGCTCAATTTCAACTTCCTTCCTCAGGTAACGGAAGTAGGGAATAGACCTAAAGATGCAAGAAATAATTTACGAAAAACTAAAAGGTGGCCAACAATTGGCCTAAGGCTTTAAATAAGATGTGTCTAGAACTTTCGACACGTAGGATCTAAACTGGGTCCACGAAAGTAAAGTTTTACAAGTCCTCTTTGCTGTGGAGTCACTTGTGAATGATGATGCAGGCGCACTGCGTCTAGCAGACTGCTATAACAATAGTGTTGTCATCTAGTTTAGGATTGCTGTTAACACTGAAGCGCCCAAGTCCACCGTTGCATAGTGACTAGCGAAAGATACTCGTGCGTTTCCACGTGTTTGAAAAAAAGCAACAATTACAAAAAAGTGTAAAATTTGGTATATCTGTATTTTAACTCTTTTCTTTACTACTACAGGTTTCTGTGGTCTTTTCTTGTTGAATTACGCTGTGCAAGACTAATTTGACCTGTTGATTTGACATACAATGCATCAATTTGGTAGCTGAATAGAATTCTGCGAGATACATATATGCTCACATATGGAAACAATTGCGAGTTGTCTTTAAAAAAAATCAAATGCTCAAAGTTTATTTAGTAATTAATGTCTGGTGAAAACGTTTGTATTCTGCCAGAGCTCAAATGGTGTACGCCAAAGTAATTTAATACACTGTTATAGAGACAATTAAAATTGCAAAACAGTAATGAAACCCTATCAGGACGATTCTAGGACAAATACCCCCGGACAAATACCCACCGGACAAATACCCACCGGACATATACCCACCGGACAATTACCCCCCTTGCAAAATACCCCCTGGACATATACCCACCACAAGATGAAATGTGAGGAAAAACCCTAACCCTAACCCTAACCCTAACCTTAACCCTAACCCTAACCCTAACCCTAATCCTAACCCTAACCCTAACCCTAACCCTAACCTTAACCCTAACCCTAACCCTAACCCTAACCCTAATCCTAACCCTAACCCTAACCCTAACCCTAACCTTAACCCTAACCCTAACCCTAACCCTAACCCTAACCCTAACCCTAACCCTAACCCTTAAACAAAACAAAAAAAACTGGTGGGTATATGTCCAGGGGGTATTTTGCAAGGGGGGTAATTGTCCGGTGGGTATTTGTCCGGGGGTATATGTCCGGTGGGTATTTGTCCGGTGGGTATTTGTCCTGATACCTATCAGGACACGGAATGGTATGTTTTGGCGCAGCCGTTTAGGCGCGGCCGCTTGGGCGCCAGCTGAGAGGAGTTAGGCACAGCCTTTTTGGACGCCATGCAATTTGGCGTTAGGGTTAGAGTTAGGGTTAGAATTAGGGTTAGGGTTAGAAATTTATAAAACATATAAAACATAAAAACCAGTTTTCTTATTAGAGAAAACGGCACCCAAACGGCTGCGCCAAAACGTACCATACCCATGAGGATAGTCTATCCAAGCGACTTTACTCCATATCAGTTAATGTTGGAAAAGAGTCTGCTATAAATAAACAGTAATAAAGTCAGCTTAGACATTTACTTGCTATAAGAAAAATTAATTTCGCTAACGCATTCTCAATTTTTGCAAAAAAATAAAAATCGCACAAAAAACATTGAATATTTTTTAGACAAAATAATGGTAAAACTAGAAAAAAGGCTGCACTAAGATAATAAAATCTTCAAAACTTTACAAGGAGCAAACAATATTTATCTGCACAGGGTCTACAATAATAAACAGCTATCAAAACTAGCTCCGACTCCTTTCAAATTAAATTCAAACCAATATGATAGGTAAAGTTATATAGAAACAGGTGTAAGATAAATGAGACGTCCAATTACTAAATAAACAAAGGGCAGTATTTTATAATAATTAGTAAAAGGGCATGAGTAGTAGTAGTAGTATTTATTCCAAATCAGCGCTAAAGTACAAGTGAATACAATTACATTGGATTGATAATAATAAAACACAACCTAACGTTGCCTAATCAATTATTACGAAATGCTTTATATTACAATTCCTACTGAGTTGTATCCATTTCAACACAGACACCTAGTTATGAAGGCTATTTGGTGCACACTGATTGGAAAGGAGCAGGAAAAGTCACACGAGCAGCCATCTAGTCAACTACTCCCTTGTTTATAATTGTCTATAATTGGTAAAATGGCATTTGTGCCACTATTAACATAAATAAAACGTTCTTGCGTTCAATTAAATATTTTTTTGTATTCGAAATAATGTTTTAGTTTTATTTCCTCTCATATTCAAATGCGTTATTTTTACCACTTATGTCACGGCTTCTATAGGTCATGCCCTTTTTTTCCCATTATTATAAAATACTGCCCTTTGTTTATTTAGTAATTGGACGTCTCATTTATCTCACACCTATTTCTATATAACTTTACCTATCATATTGGTTTGAATTTAATTTGAAAGGAGTCGGAGCTAGTTTTGATAGCTGTTTATTATTGTAGACCCTGTGCAGATAAATATTGTTTGCTCCTTGTAAAGTTTTGAAGATTTTTTAGTTTTACCATTATTTTGTCTAAAAAATATTCAATGTTTTTTGTGCGATTTTTAATTTTTTCAGAAACTGAGAATGCGATGACAAAATTAATTTTTCTTATAGCAAGTAAATGTCTAAGCTGACTTTATTACTGTTTATTAATAGCAGACTCTTTTCCAACATGCACTGTTATAGCCAAAACAAAGTTTTTGTTCGAGGGGAAATTGGGGGTCAATAATATATTTTGGATCTCTACTGTTCCAATATTTTATTTGATGGCCTTGTTTGGAGATTGATTTTTTAACTACCAATTTTGTTAATCTGTATTTTAAACATGCTTTAAAACCTTGTTTTGGATATGGAGGCTTTTTGACTCGTATATTAAAAAATCTTTTTTTCCTAATCGGTTTCAAAAAATTTGGGGGTCATGGACCCTACCTATTTTTATGATTCAGATTGTTGACCTAGTAGTGTTGATGACAATCAGTTGAATGATACCGGGGGAAATTCATCAACATCTTTGGTTTCTCTATACCATAGATCGTCAACCTTTTATGATCGAAGGGCCATTTAGGCCCATTTTTCACTTTAACACTAGAATTACCGATTTTTCGACCTACCTAAAATTACCGCGAGCGGTCAAAACAACTGTTTGCCTAATTACTAAAAGATGCTTAATAGTTAGGCGTTATTTTGTGTCCCAAGCTTCTTTTAACAGTTGTGTTAAACCTAGTAATGTCTTGAATTATCGTTAGTGGGACTTTAACGAGTCGTAAACTCCGCTATGTGTTGGAATAAACTGCATAGATTCTAATTTAGGGGTGGACACACTACGGCCCACCAGAGAATTTTGTGCTACCAGCCAACACCTATAGAAACTTTCATGTATTTAATTAATATGACAGGGATCGCCGCACTTTCCATACTAAAGAGCCGAAAACGCTAGAAGCCATCATTGAAAGAGCCGCTGCGCAATTCTTTGTTTGAATTTACTCCTTTTCTATCCAAATAGATGGTGATGACCTTTTTTATGAGGTTTTTGCAAGATTTTGAGCTCATGCATCGTATGCAGCTGTTGCAAAATTTGAAGCACTGGCCTTTGGCCAACTCTTGAATGGTCAATGCAGAACTCCGACTAAAAAGTTTGCCCACCTCTGTCCTAATCTACAAAATGAATTGCAGGCTTTCAACTTTTTTCAGCATTGTTCCTGTTAGTACCTTTGGAGCTTGTGATCTACCTCTCGATTTTGAAGGAAATTTCAATCATGTTTCGTCATTAGCAACCAATACAAATCAAATTTTGCGGTGTTAGATATAGAATGCATAAAAATTATCACCTAGCGCTTGCGCTGTAATAGCTTACTTGTATCATCGCTGACACTGCCTAACTGCCAAAGTCAACAAATTTACATGGTACTGGATCAGTTTTTTGCGCGTTATTAGTAGCAGTCGGTCAATTCGCTTCATTTGAAAAAAAACATTTTCCATGTAGGCCTACGTCGAACCGAGTCTGAATATGCCAACCCCTGGTGAGAGCGTAACATTGCAACGTAAGCGTAATTTTCTTTAGCATGGGTAGAGGGCTGAAAACATTTCTGTCTCAAAGTAAAGTTGAGGACCTATGTCTTTTGGAGATCAATATTTTCTGAGAAGTGTTTTTCTATTTTCTACTCCAAATAAAGGGAAGAACTTTTTTTTCCGGAAATATACTTTTCCAAAGTATTTACCCAGTTTTGAAATTTCTATAACGATGCTGAAAACAATCTGGAGGCTTCAGCCACCAGTCTCCGTGCTTTTCCCCCTATGTTGACAAGCATAGTTATCTTTTGCTCCGGCACTTAATTTTTACCTGTTAGTGCAGATATTGTTGCAAGATTGTTTCGATGCAATAGATTCTTAATTGCAAAGACAATTTTAATGATGAAAAATTTAGTGGTTTCGGCGTGGTCAAATGACCGTTTTCGATAATTTAAGGTAAATCCATTCCCATCCCACACTGTCTCACTGCGATGAAATGAAAATTAGCATGCTAAAAGTTATTCACAATTTAGGAAAAGTCAGGAAATTTCAGCGTTATTGCACGTTCCTAATTAGAGATATAAACAATTAAAAATCAAAAACGGTCAAAATGACCGCTCCGGTAATTCTAGTGTTAAAGAGAGCAACAGAGCCGCAGTAAGTCTACCTAATATAGGCGTTCTTCAAAAAAAATGTCTTTACCTCTAATTAGTGGCAATGAGCTGGGTTTCAACCCAAGCTCGCCTGTTTTTAACAGGAGCAAAAGCGCCGTAGGTGAAAGACAACAAAGCCGCAGGTTGCCGGCTTAGGCTCTATATCGTTAATCCATGCAGTTTCATCTCATTCGCTTCTTTGAAGCTCGGTTTTTTCTCTCAGTAATCTAATCGTTGTGGTTGCCAAAAACAAATTTTGGGAGTGCGGTACAAAAATATTTTTGGGCCTTGCTGTAACCTTGTAAACCTAGCTCGGTTTTTTGTTTCAGGCATTAATTGCATTTTATCATCGTCATGAATTACATTTTCTTTTACTTGAATCCGTTAGCCTAGCCTAAAAAAAATTGAGAGGGGTCCGTAATATACTTTTTGGGGTTTTTGACTCTTAATTTTGTTCAATGAATTTTTTTGGAGACATTTTACTAGTTTTTTCTCGAGTAAGTTTTTCTGCGTTCCAAAAAAGCTAAGCTTTTTTGATGCATCAACCTGTAGCTGCCATTTTACTTCAAAATAGAATATTACCTTGATTGGGTCTATTATATTTGTGGAACCAAAGACCCCTTGGCGCCCTTTGGTCATGCCTCTGCCTCGAGCTCACCAGCCAGTTTAAAAGCAATTTTTTAGTCTTGAGAAACTTTTTATTATCACATACGTCACCAGAAGCTGACGAAAGCACAATGGTAACATAATTCTTCATTTTACCACTGCCTCTACTATATTTCTCGCTTCTAACATAGTAGGAACATATGCACTTACCACACCACATAGCCTATGTTATTACTGGACGAACTGCCTAAGGGCCTATAAGCTAAAGAAACAAACTAGACCACAACTGGTAGCCATTGTAGCTGCAAATCAAAATCATTTGTCACAAATTACAAATGACAAATTAACTATCCCACACTCTTTAAATTGTATCTCAAGCAATAAGGCTATACTTTTCTTCAAAAAGTAACTTGCTGCACGAAACCGCCAATGCTTCCGTATGAAAACAATAAAAATATTGCTGTATAAATTGTAACTAACAAGCAAATTTTGAACACCAATCAACATGTTTGGTCAAAGAATGTCAGAATTTTAGCAATAAACTTTTATTAACTTCCAAAACATTGTCTGACTGGTTTATTGAGCCTCAAGCTGGCCACGTGACAAAAGCTCATTAATCATTCTTTTTGACCTTTAAAATACACTAGCTTAAAAACAATTAAAAAAATAAAGAACAATCTTTCCTAATAAAGTTTTTGCCTCTTCTCGTTGTAGAAGTGAGATACTTAAGTAAGAAAAAATAATAAATAGTATGTTCCAACGAGGAAACATTGGTAAGAAATGGATTACTGATATTCCAGGACACATCAAGCTGTGGCATGATAATAAAAGCTTAAATTCCAGACGGCAGTTGGTAGGCGATTCAGGTTTTTAAACCAGTGATAATCTGATGATACAATCAACTCCAATTTATCGGCCAAGTTTAATTAAATTACCGCCATAATTGAACTACAAATAACTGCTACCAAATCAAAATTTCTTTTTCTGTAAAATTGTACCCCCTTGTTCCTATCACTACTTTGTTTAGATGGATTATGCCACTTCAACTGCTTTTATTCTAACGTTTTCTTGTTTTTTGTGCTTTTCCTTTTGTAATATGGAATACGATGCATTAACTGAAAATCCTAGCAATCTACTAGGTTATTGCTAAGCCACCTTATAATGTAGGCTAAAGAAATACGAACGCTTTAATACGTTATCAGATCTAATGATAACACAGGCCAATTAAAAATTTTTTGTCAAAAGGCAAAGAATGCTGACTCGTTATGGGGTTAAATCGGGGGCCCTAAGTCTGAAAATGCACTTAGTTTTGCCGAGTTGGCTTTAATTTTGGAGATATTTTTACTTTTATGTTTTTATAATTTTGCTTGATCACGGTGCATTCTTAAGCATGCAAAGCTTCTTTAATCCAATATTACTGGTTTCCCATTCAAAGTTTGGTGTCCATTTACTCCATACAACCTATATGTATATCGATTAGTATAAAAACAAGTCATAATGTTGATGATTCATGAAAGTTTGATGCGGTTTAGAGCATTACTATCAGCTAACAATAGAAATGAGAAAGTAGTAGAGATGAGCACTAAGCAAAGGCAATGCCGAAACAATCCAAACGTATTCTGCTAATTTTGTGGTGAATTTATGATGGCAAAGTACCAATTCAATGTGAGAGATTTTACCAAGGAGCTTATGAAGTTTACTATGGCATGAAGTTAGGGGACTAAGACAAGTTTTGGACAACCTACAAGTTGTGCAAACATTGTACAGAAGGGCTGCGCTTTTGGACCCAAGGCAAGGTCAGTTCGATGTGGTTTGTTATGATGGGGTTCCTATGGTGTAGCGTGAGTCCAAAAATCATCACGACGATTGCTATTTTTGCATGGTGAATATGTCTGGATGGAGTCAGTGAAAGAAGAAAGATTGATATTATCCTGATATTGAGTCTGCTCGACGACCAATACCACATTGCTCTGGAGTTCCAGTTCCAGTTTTCACTTCCTTACCTAACCTTACTGCAGATGAAATGCTACTGAAAGCGATGGATAAAACTGATAGCATCGACAGTAGTATTAGTAGCTGTTCCAGCATGGCTGTTGCAGCATCTTCACTTAGTGCAAAACCAAATCCCTTTAGTCAAGGCCAACTGGATGACCTGGTTCGTGGTCTCGGCCTATGCAAGGAATCGTCTGAGATTTTGGCATCTCGTCTTGATGAATATAGTATACTGGATTCGGGAACTAAAATTACATTCTACCGTGATAGGGATGATTTGTTGATTCGTTTCGTCGCTATGGAAGATGACTTTCTTTATTGCAATAACATCCAATGCCTCCTTTCAGAAATGGGTCTTCCAGAGTACAACCCAAATGAATCGAGATTGTTTATAGACAGCTCTAAACGGAGTTTGAAATGTGTGTTGCATTATAATGGCAACAAGTTAGCATGTTTTTCAATCGGACATTCCGTGATTGTTAAAGAACACTATCTGAATATGAAGATGGTTTTGCAGAAACTGCGCTACAGTTAGCACAACAGGGCCATATGCGTAGACTTTAAAATGGTCAATTTTTTGTTAGAGCAGCAAGGTGGGTACACCAAACATTCTTGTTTTCTTTGTTACTGGGACAGTCGCGCTACTGATCAGCACTGGGTAAACAAAGACTGGCCAGCACGAGAAGGTCCTGCAGTAGGCAATAAAAATATCATAAATGAGCTACTGGTCAATCGGGATCGCATTATCCTGTCTCTACTTCACATAAAGTTGGGTCTAATGAAATAATTTGTGAAGGCTCTTGATAAAGATAGTGATTGTTTCAATTATATAACCAAAATCTTTCCAGATCTCAGCATGGAAAAACTTAAAACAAGTATTTTTAATGGACTCTGAATTCGCAAACTGATGCAAAATTGAACCTTGACTACTCGTATGACAGTGGCTTAGAGAACTTCCTGGTGCTCATATGTCTCAGTGATATAAGAGTTTCTAAGTAACACAAAAGCTAGCAACTACCGAGACCTCGTGGATGTAATGCTTCAAAACTTTCAAGCTCTTGGTTCAAAGATAAGCATCAAACTTCAAAATCTATTTACCCATCTAGACTATTTCTCAGAGAATCTTGATGATGTTAGCGAGGAACAAAGGGAGAGGTTCCATCAAGACGTTAGGACGATGGAAGAAAGATACCAGGGTCGTTGGGACTCTCACATGACGGCAGATTAGTACTGGATATTGATCTGTGATTGTACTGAACAAAGCCATGGCTGGAAATCATACAAGCGAGCTTTTTTCAAATGAACAGTTAATATCCAATGTGACATACTAGTTAATGTGTTTTTAAGTCTATGAACATTTCCATGTAACTGTTTGTTACAGAGGCTGTGTTCTGCAAATGATGGACCAATACAATTCTTTGTAGTTTTTATGATGTTGAACATTGCGCGTTTAGCATGCTTTGTTCATTCCTGAATTAAGAGCTTTGCCCGTTTTGGCTCAGTAATCATTAATTTCAGATCAACATGGATCAGTTACACTGAAAACACATTTTATTCACTGACCAGCCCTATATAAATGTCCATTTAAAAGTAGCCCAATTACAGTAAAAAATAAATAAAAAATTCAAAATATCTCAAAAACTAAAGCCTATCTGCAAAAGATAATGTCATTATCGAACTCAGTACCCCCGATTTAGCCTTAATCTGCTTTCACATTATATGCCAAAAACTTTTTGGTCGGCCAGTGTAATAATAATCACAGTGATAACTGCTTTCAAATCTTAAAGAAATTTTCCATGCATCTTCCAAATGATTGCTTTGCAAGAGTCCTTCTAAAGAGCCTCTCCAAGTTTTAAGGTCACCAGCCAGATTTTCCCGCTGGCTGATATCAAAATGAAATAGTTTTATAAGCTGTTTTGCAACATCCCGAAAAAGCAGTAAAGGTGGTCAAAGTGAACTCTTCATACAAGATACCTGATATCTTCATACTCTGTACAGGTCCAAGAGAACTGTCCATACAGCCATAGGGAAGCTTGTGTACATGTCCAAACGACTTGAAATAACACAAGATCAACTGTCATTTATAGAAATAAACTAAGATGCAGCTACAAAGAATCTACTGCACAATAAACAAATGCAATTTGGTATTGTTTTAGTTTTGTTTGTAATCTCAGTTGCAACTGTTTTAGCCAATATCAAAAACAAACCTATTAAAGATTTTGAACATTTCCTACCTCATTTTGTTGGTACACAAACCAAATGTGATTATTTTGCCTTGTTTCGAAAATGGTTTAATTAAGCAGGATCAGCTACATTTACAAACCTCCGGAGTTAAACAATAAAGATGACGTTGATTACTCAAAGTTTTCAGCAAATGAAAACGTGATCGAAGTAGATAATTTTGTCATTCTCCTTGTGAAGCAAAAATTTCAATGCAACTCTACAGAGTCTGCATTGATAAAATGGAAGAAAACGAACTTTCAGCAAAGTCTCATAGAAAAGGAATTAGCCTAAAAGTTTAGGATTTCTCTTACGTTGTACTTAAAACAGAATCAATATTACTTATTTATCAAAAATGACATGATAAAAAAGCTTCCAGCTGCATTGAATCTTGAAGGCACTGCTATAGAAAAGATAAAATGTCTGTATTTGCACGTATTTTTAGTAAATTAGTCGATTGAGTTCTCCGATGACTTTCCGGAAGCTTTCTTTTGACTAAAAAAGCAGTTTGTTTAAATTTGTTTAAATGTTCTTTTTAATTCTGAATTATGCAAAGCACTTATTAAACACTATTTTTTTGGACTACAATTAGCGCTGTGTGACAGGCTTATACCGCATGAAAACACACTTGTTTAAAATGATTGCTACTTTATTTATTCAAGCATTACAAACACTCTTCTCAGCAAAACACAAGTAGTTTTGTGCAATGATTATACTTTAGATATTTGTAGAGATATCTTTTACCACAGGGGAGTTCAAAGTTTTACGTTTCGGGCCGGTTTGACAAGCAGGAAAAGAGCTATTTTTCTGAAGTTCAACTGGCCTAATTTAGGGTTACCATATTGCCCGGGTTTAATTCATAAGTTTTGAAAAAATTAAGTAATTGATGGTTCACAATTTGATCATTTTGGTTTTGTGTATTGTATCACAAAGGAGCTGCTTGGTATGTTTTCAAAATTAAGAAAGTTTAAAATGAAAAAATTTAGTATCTTGAAAATAAGTATACAAATAATATAAAAACAGATAATGTTTATATGATTCAAGATTATAACAATTTGAGCAATTTTTTTTAATTTTCTTACATTTTTTTTATGTAAAGTTACACGATGAGAGCAAAGTGTGGCTGATAACATTTGAGCAAATTGTTATATAAATTATTTTTAAAAATCAAAAGATTTTAATCATGACATATGGACCATCTGAAACTAAGTACACAAGTGATAAAAAACGGACCATGATTTATTTGATTTAAAATTATGAAAACATAAGTAATTATTTTTAGGTTTCTTACATTTCATTTTTGCAGAGATAGCCGAAGAGAGGAAAACGTGTCGCTAAAAATGTTTGTGTAAATTGTGACCACTGAGCTTGACAGCACTATTGTTCTAGCAGTTGTTAGACCTTGTGCACCTGCGACAACCGCCATTTATTTACAAGTGATACGGCTTTGCAGAGTACTGGCATACCACCCACAACAGTGGACCCAGTATAGGTCCTTGAAGTGTAACGGTATATAAGGTATGCTTTGTTTAAAGCCTCTAGCTACTTGTCAGTCACCAACTGCACTGAAGAGACTTGATAGCTTGGAACAGTATCACTGTCTGCAGTTTGCATAAATTGTTTTGTAGATTACTTTTAAAGTAATAAAAATTGCGATTATAATAAATGGAGTTGCGCTTTTAGCAATTATATGCTAATCAATAAATAACAATTATATGTTTATTTACAGAAAGTTTATCTTCATTAGTAGAAGAACCAACAACTTCTTGTTGAGCTCTAAATCAACTACTAGCTGTATTTTACATCATTCATGCCTCCTCTTTCTTCAGCGCTTTTATTTGGCATTAAATAAACAATTATAGTAATGATTTTCTTGCAATATTAAAGGTCTTGACAAGATTCACAATCTTACCAAAGGCCGAGGATGCAAACTGCGAGTTGATATATGGAGAACAGAAGACGTTTACACATATGCTACATACAGGTACCAACTCACAACAAATATCCTAGGCTTTATTCAATGACATGTACGAGGTGCGTCTTAAGTAACTATATAATTCAATTTCAAAATTATAAATGCAACATAAAACAAATAAGCAATTGCAATATAGGAACTTACAAAGGGTACTGTTATTTTTGCACAACATAAAACTTGCTGTTTAATGAAGTTCCACCTGCTTTCCATGGAGTTCAATGCACTTTGCTAATCTTTCAGAGAATGCTACATCAAAAAATATTGGCCAATAAAACTTTCTGCTGAAATGGCCTGCCAAACAAATGCGTGCAAGGTTTATGTGAGTAACAATACTAACTTTCAAATTTTCAGACACCCAGGAAACAGTTATACTGACTCATGCCGCCGTTAAGCTTAAAAATTGCCTCATCAAACCACAAAACGCATTCGATAGCCAGCTCTCCCCATTTGACCATCTAAAAGACCATCTAAAAGTTTCTACGACAACTCGACCGCGGCTCGTCTTTACTTCCTCACGTATTGATTTCCCAGGAATTCCAAAAGAATTGATTCTCCTCCGAAATCAATTTTCATCAATCAAATTTATCAAAAGTTACAAAAAACCTTATTCAAATAGAATACAAAATAAAAAACAGCGATTAGTATACAAACAATAAGAATTATAAAATACAATTCCTAGAGTTGTTCCTAACACACTATTTACTCGATAACTAAGTGGGATTGCGGTCAAATTAATTAATTAAATTAGACTGAAAATTTTGTATTATTTTTTACATTCTATTCGATAAAAAAATTTTATATGACAACAATAATAGTGAGGGGGGTAGCGCAGGCAGTTACGTTAGTGACCTACGCTACTTCTCAACTATTATGGCAAAACTTTAGGTTGAAAATGATGTGACTATACATGATTATACGTGAGCAAAATATCAAGTCATCGTGGCAATCACGAAAAGCATTTAACCACACATAACATATACAACACTGACATTGGATCATATCACATAAAACACATTATACATTTGGATGCAGTTTTACGTCATACCCAGGACGCTTATTCATGACATGATACACTTACAGACGCTTGAGAGGTAAGTGAATCTCAAAGAACTCTGTCTATAGACAGAAACAAACTTTTCAATTCCTTAAAATTTTTTTCAAATAAGAATTTCTTTGCTGTTTGTATACGGGGATTGTTCAATTCCTCCGTCAAATAGTCGGAAAATATTTTTTCCATTCCGTCGCCTATTTTTTTAACAATTTTGTGGAGGAGGAGATCAATTTCTCCTCTATATAATTGCAGTTCTGTTGTTTTACTTGTTGTTTCGTTTTGTAGAGAAGGGATGTCGTCGGCTAGGTCTATTCCCACCTCGTAGCGTAATTCTATGCATTTATTGGTCATTGTTTGCAATACGTCAAGTTCTACATTACTCGGTAGGAGGGCGCTTTTTACATACATAATTTCTTCTTCATATCGGTTTGTCTCCATGCTTTTTATTACAATTTGTTCTTATTACAACAGAATAAAAAGATATTAAAATACTAAAGGATAGGATTTCACATAGAATATGTCATATATTTGGACAGCTGGATGTAGTTTTACGTCATACCCAGGACGTTAAGGTTACAACGTAAAGGATTTTCATTCAAGCAACAGTTCCATTTGCTGGACAAACTGTATGGTTCGAGACACATATACCTCAAGCTTTGCCTTCCATGATGCGTCAGCCCATTCCTCCTCCCTCTGTTCTGAACGATAATATGCTAATCTTTTCTTATGCTGATTTCGCATTAATCTTAGATTTATCATGAGGTATGAATGGATAGTTTTTAATTCTTTATTTATTTTCTTTGAGGCGTCGTGGGCTGACTCATTGGGCATTCTCGCATATCGGATACCATGATACAAGTCATGCAGTCTACTAAAAATATTCATGTCATTTTCCAAAGTAGCCACTTGTTTTTGTTGTAAAGACAAAATATCATTCAGTCGTATCAGCAATCGTTGTGATATAACATCTAATTCGCAATTTATGTCTAGCTTATTATTCATTTCAAATATTTTTTAAAGTCCTTTTATGAAACTGTAAAGGTTCACAATCTTTTTTGACAAAGGGACAAAACATCATGACAAAAAGTTAAGTGTACAACTTGAAAACAATATTAATTCAAAAACACATTTAAGAATATGGATGTAGTTTTACGTCATACCCAGGACGTTTCTATACAAATTTTGTCTTCAAAGGGTGACATGTAAATTAATTTTATACAAGCAACACTACTGAATAAAAAGTAGTCACATGAGAAAAGTGATTTTTTTTTTTTTTACTCAAATTGTTACTTTTAGGCGTGTTATCTGGCCAAAAGTGTCCATAAGGGTAATTTTCGCTTCTTTACCCCATTTTTTTAGATAGGGCAATAGTGAAGGCCTTATCTCGTTGTTCCAATTGGGATTCCGATCTTCAATACTCCACATTTTTAGTACCAAAGTGTTCAGTACTTCTGTCGTGGTAGTGGGTTCTTTTATTAAGTCTTTTTTTAGGTTGTGCAAAGTGCACCATTCCATGACATCCCAGATTGGTGTGGGAGGTATTTCTATTATGATTTTTTGAGGTTTTTTACTCATTATTAGTTGAAAAATCTCTTTTAGCAACTGTGAAGAATTTTTGCAATTTGTTTTAATAAAAGGGACAAAGCATTATAATAGGACACTACAACAAGACAGTTTCTTATATACAATTTTAAAAAGAAGTACATTACATGCTTGAACATCTGGATGTAGTTTTACGTCATACCCAGGACGTTAGCGGGAATATTGGTATTCGCATTATACAAATAATGTTTCTATACGCTGAATAAACAATGTTATACGAGAAAAGTAGGTTTTTAACTTTAATTTTTGTGGGGTTTCAATTCGAGGGTGCTTTAATTCTTCCGTCCTCTGTTTTTGATAGACATTTTGCAATAACCTTTTCTGTCTATCATGCATTTGCTTAAGGGTAATCATCAAGTATGCATAGATGACTTTTGTTTCCTTCTTTATTTTATCAGAAGGATTCATAGACGATTTATTTGATGCTCTAGCGTATATAATGTCATGGTATAAATCGTGTAATTTCTGGAAGTTTTTAATTTCATTGTCCAATGTTTGTTCTTGTGTTTGTATGCATACGATAATATCGTTAAGACAAATTAGCAATTGATTAGATACAATGTCCAGTTCACTATTCATTCTTTTATGTACACAGATTCTATGCGTCAGCAAATTATTTCTAAACATATAATGACAACATTCGTAGGTCATTTAACAATTCGGTTAGTTCGTGATGGTATTTTCTTAATTCATGATTCAAAGCGGGCATATTAGCAGAGCTGGAGAGTGCGTTCAAACAGTCTATAATTTGTCTATTTAAAGTCATCTCCATTTGTCTGCAAATAACTTGTATCCATCTACGAGTGGGTTCATCAGGGTCTTGATTATGAATTTCCATTCCCATACTATAGAGTCGACGAAAAATGGCATAATAGTTGTCATAAGTGTCGTCGATTAAATCTCGGACAATTTCTTCAAAGAGGGCCATTATTAGAAATATTTTGTTTAATTATCAAAAAGTTATCTATCATGTATTAATGGATCGGTAATTATCATATTCATTTTGTTAAGGTGCAACACAACGGTGGGGTATTGATTTTATGAAAGTATTAATGATTTGTAACAAGGGGATAAGTTTTCAATGATTAAATTTTGAATGCGCGATGTCAAGGGATGTTTTAATTATTTCTTTATTTATTTATTTTTGCCTTTAAGAATAAATGAATTGCTCTCCAAAGGAGAGGCCTTTGTATCAAGCGTGAACAATGTGCATAAGTCCAGGCGAACATCAGCACTGGTACACATGTCCTTCTTAAAATACAAAGTATTCACCATTCTTTTCTGTCTAAAAGCTGTCTTTTGATTTTATTTTAAAGTTGACTATCCCTCAACATTTCACATTCTATCTCTTAAACTTTCATACATCTTTACTCAACACATGACTTTCTGCATTTGAAGCACACCAGACATTGATTTCCCATATGTATCTACTTGAAATCTTTTTTTATCAGAATGGGAGGTTCAAGTGTCTCCTTTTTTGGAAATCAGGAAATCACAAGCTTTGTACAAGTCTGTTATTGATAAGAAGTGGGAGTGCAATGTCCGGTGTTTTTCCATTGCAAAGTGCAATCAGGTGCAATCAGCGCAATTAAAGCATTCAATTTTGTTTTTGCAAGTCTGCTGCAGTTTGCAATGAATTTCCTGCGAAACAAATAGCAAAGATAAGGTTGCAATGAACATTCTCAAATCAAACTTTACACTTTACAATTCTTAGTTCATAGTTCTTTTGGTTGCAGCAAAACTAGATAGCAAAAGACAAAAGTATAGCAATACATAGCGCATAAAAGCAAAGTCTATTACTTTTTATCAGTTCATTGTCTCAAATTGGTGGGGTTCATCATTCTTTGTAGAGATTCATTGTTAAAGGTTTCTGGCGGGCTTCTTTTCTTGCACTTTGGGTGGTATTTGCAGATACATGTTTCTCCGAATATCAAAATGAGAACAGCCAGAGCCGGTAACAGGTATGGCAAAAGGGGTTTTAAAATGTCTTTTCCAACGGTAGTGACAACATCTCCCACAGTATCAACAACAGTTTTTGGTATTACTCCAAGTCCTTTTTTTAGGCTGTTTATAAATTCTGAGGGGGTAACGTCGTCAATTGAGAAATTTACGGATATGTTCGATGGATGCCATTTTTTAAGGGTGATATTAATGTAGGCAGGGATGCTATCATTTGTAATTTTTATTAATTTTTTTATAGATTCTGTTTGATTTCGCCAGCTTCTCGTTTTATTCATTTGTTCTTGAAATTTTTTATCATCTAGTGTTATTTGTTCGCCTAATTCGGTTGTTTCATTAGCGATTTGTTGTGCCAAAACTTTTAAGTATAAGTTTCCTTGCGATATTTTCGTTAGGTAGATTTTGGAGGGGTCAAATAAATTGACTCCTTTGGCATTATATATTTGTTTTAATATTAGGCGGTCAAGTTCTGCTTCAGCCGTAGAGATTTCGCGAAAGGTTTGTATGGATTTAAGATAAGCGCCCAAATTGCTTAACAAAAGTCTTCGATTCGCATCAATTTCTCACTGTAAAAAGTTGTCAGTCGTGGACTGTAAAGTTTGCAAGGTAAGGGTTTGAGTGAGTGATCTTACGATGGCTTGATTTTGCACTGTGTTTACAGCTTCCAACGAATTTATATGGTCAGAGAGATCTTGTATATTTCGTTCGTCTTGTTCAAATCTATCATTAATTCGAGATTCTAATTCCATTAATTTATCATTGATTTCTTCTTGTAGGGTTAATCCCGTTGTTACTCCAGTAATGGCGTTACTGATGAGACTAGTGAGGAATACGAATAGGACTACTCCTCCTGTTATTTGTCTCTTATGTATTCTCTTTTTTGTAGCTTCAGGCGGGTTTCCCATTTGTCCATTAGAACCGAAGATTTTTAGGGGGAGTCCTGGGAATTTAGTTAAATTATGTGCTGGGTCGTATTTGACTTGTTGGTAAAAAGCTAACTTAGGGTAGATACCTCCAACAAGGACGTGGCATTTTGGTTTACTTTTAATTCTTTGAACACATTTGACGTCGTTTGTTACCATGCTAGGAAATGTTTCGTAGTAATATTTTTGGACTTTAGACAAGAGAGGGGGTCCATCTCTATAAGCTTTGGCTTTGTCATTTGTTGTGGGGAGGAGCAATTTTATTCGTTCGGGAAGTGGTATCATCATTTTTTGGTCGTTATTTATTTTTTGAAGATGTTTTTGTATGAGGTTCATAGCAGTGGAATTATCATATTGTTCTTGGATTACGATATCCGTAAGAATAGGTTCAAAGGGGAATTCTTTTCCTTTTATGTTACATGTTATTTTTCGTTTATACCAAAGAGTCTGTGCGTCCCAGTTGTGACATTTTTCTCCATTCTGACAGCAAGGGGACCAGTATGCTGACCGGTATTCCCATGATTCCTTTCCATAGGAAAGGGCATAGGAAATGTCACAGCATTGGAGATTTTTATCTGTAGGATTTACTTCGAGACACCCTTTATCATCCGATGTACATACTGATATCCATCGATGATTGGCAGTCAGAGTACAGTTTTTCGAGAACCAATATTGCTGCCAAAAGATTCCGGTTATAAACGCGTAATTTTTTACATTGATCAAAGGCTCATCTTTATTTGGTTCGTAAGTTATGTCTCCAAGGCAATCATAATTATAAATGCCACATGTTGCTTGTTTTGTCTCTGTTTTACAATTTGCTTGTACTACGGCGTATTGATCCAACAAGGATATCACTCACTGTTTGTACATTGCCAATAAGGCAAAGGTTCTTTCGTCGGGAAGGATAAAATCCCATGTTTCTTTCACAAACACGTCTGGTTGTCTATTCATTTGTATCTTCCAGCGGTGTCGGGCAAGATGACCCGTTTGACGCGTGATTGGGATGCTTACTGCTAAAGCGTCTTTGGTTAAATGAGGAACAATATCTCTTATTTCCCGTGCACATAGACAGGTTCGTTCCATGACATCTATTTTTTCCCAATACTTGGATTTGGGATAGTATTTCTGTGTGAAAGTTTTTCCTTCAGCTACGGCGTATCCAAAGATTTTGGAATACATTGGTATTGGATTTGTCCATGCATAATCTTCCTGGGTTCGTTCCCAGAGTTGATCAAAGGATATGTGTTCCCAGGTTGCGTTTGGTGTATGTTGCATGTTTTTTGGAATGGGAGTGGATGGATGGAGGAACGTGCCTTGTGTTATTGGGGCGAGGGCAGCTTCTGCACCCGTTCCACAATATCCGAGTGTGATCAAAGATATTTGTGATAAGCTTTTACGAAGGGTAGATGATTTGGGACGTTTCATCGACGAGTTGGTAGACGAGGGCGATTTCCCCCCGCTTTTTGAAGGAAAGCAATGGGAATAAATGCATGGATAGAGTGCCACTATGAACGTACCTATGAGAAAAACAAGAGCCATGGATTGAAAGAGTGCTTCAGATTCTCGATATTGTAGAAAAGGAAAAAGAACACCATGGTCGTGTTCCCATTGAGTCTGTTTCCATAATTCCAAAAGCATATTTTCGGGAGGGGGTATAGGCTTTGCGTAAGTCGGCAAGGTTAATGCAAGCATTATAATATGTTGCATGGTACGAGCATATTTTCCTGGTTGATAACGTGGTGATTCGTGGGTAGAAGTTTTAAGTTGATCTTTATCAGAAATGAGGTAAAAATGATATAGTCGTCGCGAAAGGCAGCAAGTAAGGAAGGCGAAGAAAACAGAAAAAAGAATAGATATACCGGCTAAAGAGAGCATAACATGTTCATAATAAGGAAAAGGAGGGGTATAAGCTGTAAGGTTATAATTTCTGGCTGCATAAGATGTATTGGCAACGTTTTTGACATGGGTGTTTAATTGATAAGAAAACTCTTCCAATCTGTCATTAAGTTGAGACTGGACATATTCAAGTTGATTCGCTGTAAGCAAATTTCCAGCTATGACCGTATCTAATTGATGGAATACTTTCGAAAAGGAGGTGGTATTGGGGGACAATACTAAGGAAATTTGTTTTTCAAGGTTAGAAAGCGATGCTAATTGTCCATACACAGTGTTTGGGGAGGGATGTTCCCGATAGACAATTTGAAATCCTTGTTCGACTTCTGGACTGCGCGCGGTGAAGCGCAAATAAACTATTGGGCAAAAAAGAGGAAGTATAATGGGAGGGATATGGTTAGTGCCATTAAAAATTAGTGGGTTTTGATCTCCACTTTCTATTACCAAATTATCCTGAGCTTTACCACGGAATTTCACCATTGTTGCATGTATACAATAGTTTCGTCGTGCTGCTATTGTCCACGTACACGCTACATTATTGGGGTATGGGTAAGGAGCGAGTGGAGAATAGAGATTTTGGTCTTGAGAGGTGGCCATTTGTTGGTAGCCACAGCGTCCTAAGGGATAATATGGTATTTCCGAAGTTCGCTCGAAGGTCAACTGGAATCCGCGGAAGTTGTGTTCCGAATTTGTACGAAAGATTAATAGCAAGCGCGAGGAAGTAAAATAGAAGGGTGTTCTGAAGGACATGATACCGCAGAAAGTATATATCGGACGATTAAATTCAATAATTTGGAGATAGTCATCACATGTCGTGTCAAGGTGAAGATTTTCAATTATCATTTTAAGGGCGGTATTAACAGGTGTGATTGTACTAATTTTATATTGTCTATTTAAATTTGGAGGGTAATTATGGGTAGGGAAGCCAGGAGAGGTAAGGTTAATGGGTTGGTTTCCAACCTTGACATGTATTATAGTTGGGTCAGATATTTGAGCGTGTACAGAATATCCAAAGGTCAGAAGAAGCAAAATCCACATCCTGTAAACAAAGACATACTTCAGTCGATGGGAGTAAACAGGTGATATGGAATAGTAGTCGATACAAGATATATATTCATAGATAGTGTCTGAAAAATGTTAATATTATGTTCAAGCAAAAGACGTGTACTGATCGATAACACTTTGGGGATTCCTTTACGGAGTGCTCGTTGGTAAATATGTGTATCATAGAGCTGTGGGGGAGCAATGGAAGTAAAATGAATGTACCAACGTGTCATGGGAGACAAACCTCGTAATTTGATAGAGGGCAATGCTTCAAGTGTAGTGACGTGATAAAGAGTGAGGGGAGGACCATCGTAAAGGTCCGGAGGGAGAGGGTCTCCACCATGACTGTGGCCATATTTAGCCATTATCCATTGTCCAGAGAAATTCAATCGTGGTTCATTTTGCAATTCTCGAAGAAGGAGTTGAAATTGTGGATTGCTTAGGCCAGCACACAGGGGGCGCAAGCATTTGTCAACAGGGTGTTTGCCTTGTTTGCTGTATTTACATTTGGAATGGCGCAAATGGCGCGTGATTTGACGAGAAATTGCCTCCATCAAAGAGGGGGCAATGAATAGCGCGGGCCATGCAATAGGGTCATCAGAAGAAATGGCTAATTGTTGCCATGCCATTCGCGATAGTGCATCTGAAGTGAATACCTGTCGCGAGGGTTTGTGCATTATCCCCAAAATGGGATGAAGACAAATTGACTGCAAATATCTGACCAAGATGAGGTCAGTGGGAGGCTTTCCTTGTGCGAAATTTTGCACCAAATGGAAGACGCCCATATTATCCGTTATTATCATGAAGGGGTAAATGCGCAAGAGATAGTGATATTTAAGAATCACTCGTTTTAAAGCATCAAGTTCTTTGCGACAAGGGTGTGCGGCACGTTCGGATGTAGTCCTCCATGCCTGTGAAGAATAGGCCAAAGGAAAAACTTGAGCTGTTTCCAGGGGTTCCTTGTCTATTTGGAAAAGAACTGCACCATAACCGGTATTAGATGCATCCGTCTCCAAATATAAAGGTCGCGTGGGCACAAAATGTGAAAGCACAGAGGGATTTTGTAGAATTTGTTTTACAGCATCGAATGTTTGCAGCAGTGCAGGCGTCCATTTGATATATACACGGGGAGCCTGGGAGGCTGATACACCTCCAGTATGAGCATCGAACGGATGCAGAAGTTCATTTAGTCGTGGGATGTGCTCGGCAACATAACGTAAGGCTCCTAGAAAGGAGCGAACCTGGAAGACTGTTTGTGGAGGAGCCAAGAGAGTTAACGCTCGTAGTCTCTCAGGTTGGATGAGGCGTTGGTGGGGTGAAATCACTTCTCCCAACAAAAAAACAGATCGTTTGCCGATAAAGCTTTTGCCGATTGAAAGAGTCAAGGAGTATTTGGTGAGATGCTCAAAGAGGATGTGAAGAAGGTACAAATGTTGCTCCACCGTCCTATATATCCATATAAATGGCTAAATGAGAGGATGATTTTTCATCAGGGTACTGTTTGTGGAAAAGTTGCTGTACAGGTTCCCAAATAGCTGCATTCATGTTTTTCTGCCAAATAGAGGGGGAGTTGATAAATCCCATTGGCATACATCGCATGCGAATCTCTTTAGTCGGATGCGATATGCCAAAAAATTGTCGATCGTCTTCAGCCACTTTGCAGTGAAAGAACGCCTTACTCAAATCTAATAAGGAGAAAATTTCCTTTTCAGAGGCGATCTGAAAGACGTCGGCAATCAATGGTAGGGTGTTTTCGATTTATTGTACTTTTGTGTTCAAAGGAATGAAGTCTTGGACAACTCGCCATTGCTGTGAAGGATGATAGGTAGGTAGTTGTCGCTGTTCCTCATTAACTTTCTGAGGGACAACAAAAAGTGAAGTTTTCCACGAAGATGGGCCGTATTCAATAATGCCCATATCAAGATACTTAGCAATGTTATCTTCCAACGCTTTTTTCTGTTCAGGATGACGCATAGGATATGCGGGACAAGTAAATGGAGGGGTTTTAGGATCCACGAGGTTGACTGTACAAAGATAAGGAAGGGTCTGCGGCCCGCGCAGATGGCCTTTCAAATCAGTAAGTTGAGAATGAAAAGGTTCGTAAACAGCATACCACTGTTCACGGGGGATAATTGTGTTAGTTGGGGAGTGTAAATCCATTTTAGAGGGTTCTTGACTTGACAAAATCTCGACGTTTTTCTTTCGTGAGATCAAGTCTTGCAATAAGGTGTCAGCTTGAGATGCTGGGAGTTTTTCATCAGTTACAAAGAAATATCGTTCATCACATTCATCACACTTTATCCTACCCCCCTGCTCGCATTGGGTAACCTCTACGTTCCCTTTGGAGACTTGTGCGTCTTGGACGCAGGATGGACTGACTACAACAATTCCATCCTCTTCGGAGGGGATATACTCCGGAAATTGCGTGCGTACGTTACAAACTGGCACGTCTTTTGCCCCATCGGTAGGTTGTCCGGCTCCCACCGGGTCCTCCGTAATGTGCACATCTTCAGGAAGCGGCGTGTTCCTGGTAATAACTTTCCCTTTTTCACAACATTCACACATCACATTCATGCAATTAGAAAAAGAGGGAGGAGTGATCAGGTCCATCCCGTGTAATACAGTCAAGGCCGTGGAAACTTCAGAAGGTCGTTGGTAGGAAACAACAAAATTAGGCAAATTAGCAATTACTGGAATCCAATCGATTCCAATAATGTTGAAAGGGACATCTTCACTTACACAAAATGGTACAACTACGTCACAAAATGATATATAAACAAAAGATGACAATGTTTTTTTGCCACCTACCCCCTGTATAGGGAGAGAGATGGTAGTTTTGTTAGCAAAAGCGCGAAGCCAGAACTTCTTAAGGGTTTTTAATTTAATAAGGTTGGGAACGCTGCCGGTATCAGCAAGAAATGTTACTCCAGTCGGCGTATGCGTAAAATAGCAAAGTTTTCCTGAAAAAGCATCATAAAAGAGATGTCGTGTGACTTTATTTACATATGTGGAGACTAGAGTATGTGTAGGAGTGAGGAATTGGGTTACCGGGTTATCCAATTCCTCTTCTAGTTTTCCGGAGGAACTTCTGGAGAAGGATTGGGGTTCGTGGTGTGCCTCGGGAATGAATATGGATATTCGGGCACTTGGTGAAAGATCGGAGCAGAGGTTCCTGTCGAATTTGAAGACAGAGAGGTGTTGGAGGTTTGGGGGGTCAATGAGTGAGCATCATCAGGGTGACTTGCCACTTGGGCATTGCGATTTTGGCCAGGAACGACCCATGCATGGTCTCTAACTTTTTGTTTTGTTCTCTGCCACGAATTGTTACTAGGGCGTTGGTAAGGTTGGCGTTTTTCGCGATAAGATTTTTCACTGTATTGCCTCATCAAAGCATCCAAGTCTCTCAGAGACATGATTCTCTTTTTTAGAGCATTTTGTCCCCTCAAGAAAGGGAGCCATTCATTGTCATGCCTTAACTTGTAGGTCGTGGTCATAGGAAGCCGATCTATAATTGTCACATAGCCTGTATTGGGGTCAACTTCCAGTCTCTTCCCACACTGGTCGAGAACAGCCTTTACCAAACATTCTGAACTCTTGTGTCCAGGTCTACCACAGGTATAGCATTGGTAGATCTGCCCTGTAGGCAACTGCAACGCTTTTTCCATTGCAGTTTCATTGTTCTGGAGGGTAGACTGAAAGGAGGGGGATTGAGAAGAGGTGTTGTTCAATCGGAACATAGATGTGGATGACGTTCTCGGTTGTCGCGAGTGGTTATATCCTACGTTTTGGCCATATCAATTAGGTGGCTGGACGTTTCGCGTGCTCTTTCTTGGTTGGGGTTGAACAGGAAAAGAAATAGGTGGGGGATTTGGATCTTGGAGATAGCGTTGTTTATCACCGCGTATCATGTTCTGGTATTTCTGGAGCCTATTGAAAAAACCATTCCAGGAGCCTTGTTCCGCTCCTAGAAGATTTACCTGTATCGCTTCAGGCAATCGTCGGCGTATTCGTGACAGATAATCGAGGCCGTGGTCTGTTTTTGAAATCATTTTGTCCTTCATGGGGATGCCTGCCTCCATGAAGACAGGTGTAAAGTGGAGGGTGGCGTTATCCTTTTCCCAGTCGAACTTGTGTATGCAAGAGATGATCTGGTCGGACAATTCAACTATCCCGCTAGGGAAAGATTGCGAAATCATTTTAAGAACATTTTGCCATGAGGGGTTATCTGTTTGCAAGAGGGTAGCCAGAGCCTCTGCCACTTCTTTTCCTTTAGGCAGACCCGACTTCTTTAAGAGCTGAATCATTTTATTGCACAACAGTCGATCATGGGGAGTGCTTCCATCACCGTGTGGAACCATCTGCAGAATACGGTTGATCCACTTCGTGACAGTGGTGCCTTTTGAAAAGGGAGGAAGGGCAGCCAAATATTCAGAGTATTCTCGTAGGGGAATAGGTTTTTGGTTTGGTTCCCTTGGTGGTATTTCTGTCATTAGGGAGTCTGAAAGGGAACTTAGATCGTCTACTTCCTCTGGAATAGAGTCCTCAAATAATCCCAATCGTGGTTTTGCACTCGGTGGCGTCTTTCTTGGTGGGTTGTATGAATAGGGTGATGAGGTAAGAGGGCCTGACAATCTGGCACCCGATGCATTTGGTGCTTCTGCCAAAGTAGCTGAAAGTTGTTGTACCTCTTTCGTCAATTTTTGAAGGGCCTCATATTTGTTTTTTGAGCGGGTGTGGGCAGCGGGTCCGAGACCTTTAGGTCGCACCTCTTCATCATTGTCATTTTCAATAACATAGGAGGGGACGGGTGCGATTTCCTCTTGTCCTATCCCGTCCATTATTACAAAAGAAGGGGTGGGTTGTAGAAGAGAGGGATAAAGAGATGTTGCTTTTTCATAAGGAGGTAAAGAAGAAGTGTCATCAACATTTGAGGGTGCAGTTGGCTCGGTATCGTGGTATGCCTGATGTATTTCTTGTAACTCAGGAGGCGTTACTTTAGTGGTTAGTTTGTCAAAGGTCTTTTCTAAGGCCTTTTGATCTTTTTCAAGTTGTTTCGAGCCCTTTTCTAAAATTTTGAGGTCAGTTTGCAATTTAGGTTTCAATTTTTGAATTACGTCTTCATCATGTCGCATTTGTTCTATTTGATTTTTTAAGGTATTTCGTAACTCGGTATGTTCCTTAAGGCTGTTAGTTAGCTCGCGATTATCATCTAAAATTTTTGTAATTAGGCTGGCACGTTTTGCCTTTTCTTTATTAGTATTTTTCTTTTTAAATAGTGGCATATTAACGATCTGACCTGTATTGATGGTTGATTTTATGTGATAGATTTTGTTTTGAACTCGGAAGAAGTCCGTTCAGATGGATATCCGTTGTCAACTGGAAGTCCCGGGTCTGGGCACCAGTTTGGAAATTGTGTAGCAGGGTGAAGTTTCTACGACAACTCCGACGCGTTGCCATTATTTTTGTAACTGGCTGAGCTGAGCGCGGCAAATCTTTCAAAGGCAAAGAGCAATCGCTCTCTCCCTTCTTCCTTTTGATATTTTTAAGCACTGGCTTATAAAAGTGTTTTTAAAAGACATTTTTAAGTCTTTTCAACATAAAAGTGCCGTTGTTTTAGAATTTTTACGCCCAAACAGAAAATGTTTGCAGCGCCCCTGCCCCAGCCCCTGTCAGGTCAAACTTTTTAACCAGACTTATAATCGCTGGATAGGTGGATAGCTCAGGCTGATATTGCTTTCAAAATTTTTTTTGGACGAATGTCAAGATTTGGCTATCCAGAACCAATTCAAAAGTGCCATCTTTTGCTCTGTTGTCAATCATGGTATTGATATATCTGATAAGTACATCTAATATGTCTTTGAAAATAAACAATATATCTAGAAAAGAAATGGAAATGAAATAAAATTTAAAGCAAATCAAAACCAAAATGCAAATGTCAGTAAACACTACGACATCTATACCACAGCTTTTACAATTAGGATAACAGCAAATAAATTTCTAAATTGTTTCTGTTTCACTCTTCAAGGATTAGAATTGATTGTTGCTTATTTTTTGTGCTGACAGGCTCGTTACTACCGGCCTATCTGGAAAGGGGCTCAGTTGGAGCGGCCCTTCTGCAAATCTTTGATTCTATATTTGCCTTAGGACACAATTACATTAAAAAATAAACAGTCAAAAATATTTTTCAAACATATTTGATTCCTAACTCTTTGATTTAATTCTGCATTTGTGTAACTATTCAAGTCAAACAATACGTATTTATATTATACAGACTGTTCATTGAAATTACAATAGAAAAAAAGACTTGTCTAAGCAACGTGTGCAATAAATTTGAGCAGCAAATATAATGCAATTCAAAAGCAGCTCATGTTAGAGACCGTTCTAACTGCAGCCCTACTGATTGCTTTGCTCTGCTTACTAATTTAAAGATTAATCTGATATTCTTGAAGTTGAGATAGGCTTGTTCAAACTAGGCGTTTAAAAGCATCATTTAAACATGCAAAAGACAGTTTATTTTTGTTGTTGCTCGATTATCATAGTTATGACCTAGAATGCATTACAGAAAAGAAATGAGTTTTGAAATCTTTTTGTTTAAGACAGCTTTTTAGTAGCATTTGATTTAAAAAATAAGAGTCAAAGAAGGTCAATAACAAATTTAAAATGAAAGTTTGGATGTGTAACAAGAGTTTACGATAATCAGTTGGCATACTGATTTAAATTGAGTTTAATTTACCTTCTAGCGTTAATTTTTTATTTAATTAAGGTTGTATTTGAACAAGAGCACCTGAAAAAGCTGTACTTGTAACGAAAAAAGCTCGTCTTTATTAATTAATATACTGCATAAATTTAGCCTTAAGAGTGACACCGTGAGCTGATTTCAGATTTATTGTATAATGTGAAAAACTAACATGGCTAACCATTTTACTCGATAAATTACTACTTGATCTTTAGCATAAAATATCTGTCTTTTTGACTTAAAAATCCAAACAAACTTTGGGCCACCTTTTCATGATTAAAATCAAAAGAATCAATACTTAATAATAGAAGCGATTAGTCAACTTTCTTGAGAATTTCAAATATAATTTAAAATATTTTTTTCAATATGCAAATTTTATGCTAATTACTTCCCCCCAATAGATGTTAAGCTGTCTTCAAAATTAGAGTACCCTTACCTCAAAGATAACTACAGCTTTTTTTCTACCAATTTTTTAGGAGTGGTTGCTAGATGACGCCAAGGAACTATGCTTTTTAGGTATATTAGTCAAAACTTACCAAAAGGCCTAGTTTTTTTACAATTTGCAACTTTTTGAGGGTCATGAGCTTAATATTAATCGGAACTAAATTTTGTTAGCTAGATCAGGGTGGTCCGAGATTGCAAGCATAAAGGGTCACATTTAGGTTTGAGACAAACTTTGTGGGTCTCACAAGGAGAATTGTTATAGTGATGAAAAAGCTGATTTTGCTTTTTACATCGATGTATTTTTTTGCTGCGCTACCGACGCACATTTTAATGCTTTGTGATTGTTTGCCACTAAAAAAATGGTTTTCAGCTTAGATAACTAGGGAGATACATAACTCATCGACTAATCAGCAAAATCTTTTATCAGCTTTTTGTTTTTGTCATGATATCAGGGTTTGCATTAATTTTCGTAATCCGCTATCTGCAGTAAGCAGCATTTAATGTTTGACCGGCCATTTTGATTTGTGTGTCGATTTTAAATCGCTTCAATAATTAAAAAGTTTTTTTCGCAAATGCATGCTTTGCTAAACACGACGCACACTCTTGATGAAAAATCACTTAGAGGTAAAAACTACCCATTGCTTATAAGATTTTTTCCACACTGCCCATTAGGCTATACAAGAAAGGTGCATAGGGGCATCCGCTAAATTTTTTAATCTGTATTAAGGATGAAAACTATTTTTAAATTTAACTGCTTCAAAACGCCTATAATTTTCACATAAAACCACAAACACATTTTACGCACAAATCTGAAAAAATGGGGGAAACAATATTTGACAATGTCATCTTACAAAACTGACAAACACAAAGATCAAATAGTGTATTTTCCTTTCTCGCCTCCACATTTGCTTCAGGCAACGCTAATATCAAACACATCTGCTAACTTGCAGTTGAATCCAACTAGAGCAGTGGCTCCCGACTGCGAATCTACAAAAGGAGATTTTGGGGGCCAGCAAAAGATTTTTTAAGTTTCCAAAAAGGTTTTCCACTTTGTTTTAAGAGCAAATGTTATCAGCCCTTCCATAGTAAACATAGTGTTCAATTTGCGATTGAGTTGGAGGTCTACACCATGTCAGCAAAGTTTTCAAAAGCTCCATGGCATCGAAAGACTTTTTCGCACTAAAAATATAACATGCACTAATTGTTTGCGGGCCACACAAAAGCCGTCGGTGGGCCGCATGCTGCCGCGTGCTAGAGTTTGGACCACCCTGAGCTAGATTTAGAACTCAAATATAACCAGTAATTTTCTGCTAGAGTTTAACCTAAACCATGTAACCTAATTCTGAAAAGAAAATTTCGTCAAGATTTAGAAAATATCAAGTTTAAAGAGAATGTTTGTCACCAAACAGCAAACAAAATGTATTTTACACCCCTCTCAAATGTTTTGAAACAAGGGAGATAGAGGAAAATTTTGATTTAGAAAAGCCGAACTTCTGCTAGCTTTTATACTTGTATTTTGGACTCTATCTCCTTGGAAACTTGTTATAAAGCAACAACTTTGGTGATGAAATGTTTGAAATTTATTTTATTTTTTTAAAGGTTATAATTTTTTTTTTAATTTTAATTTAGTGAAGGCTAGTTGATAAATTTCGGGGTTTTTGAACTGATATGATGTACCGTACCCACATTTGATCAGTAAATATCACACGCCACTTAGTTTAAACTATTTAATGTTAGACATTGCTGGAAAGAAAATTTCAATATAGTTTGAAGTCTTGTCAGAAGACAAAACAGAAAAGTAGTTTTCAAACAGTGTTAATGTTGAAGACTGGTTTTCGGTTGAACATATAAATCTTAATTTGATTTCAAGGTAGTTGGCTTTTGCTCAAATCTGCTGAACATTTGGCAATTTTTATTGTCTGCAACTGGGTTCTTGGTCTTTTCAACATTTTTGGGTTAGAAAATAAAAAATGAGAGCACAAACTTTACATCTTTTGATGTGCCAGGATGTCACAAATAAGGAAATTTGCATTGTAAGCGTAGTTTTCATATGTGTTTAAAGTGCTGTGTCATTTGTTCGCTCGGCTACTGATTGAGAAAAAAAGACCTTTTTTCCTCACAATTAGATTTGCTGTAAATACGCCTTTATTACGTCACAATCGTTTATGACACAATAAAATTCCAGATTAATCTAGTGATTCTAGCTTCTTCGAAGAATTTCGTTAACCAATTACATAACTTTTATTATGTAACTTAATGCTTGTTTTCTTTTTTACGTGATTTTGTTCTAGCGACTTCTGGATTGCTTTTTTTCAATCTATATACAAGATGATGGGATTTTTTGAGAGTAGTAGTGGAGAGAAGCGTTGTAGTGGGGAGAGAGAGAGATTGATTAATGGAGTAAAGAAGAGCTATTGTTTTTTAGTGATAATTTATTGCGGATTCTGTTGACGTGGCGAATATTGAACAGTTATTGGTGGAATTAGTTTTGGTGGTTTTCTGATTGTGTAGTAAAGTGATTAGTTCTGAGATCGTTGAGTAAAGAAGCTTGAAGTCGTGAAGTATTATTTCTGCAAATACATTATTCTCTTCTTAACGTGGTTTAAGATGTTTTTAGTGGAAGGCAATCTTTTGCAAGTTTATTAAGTTGCAGTCATACCTAATTTTCCGAGTGATTATTATACGTCACCTCAGTTTTAAAAGAAATTTAAGATTGAGATAGAACCAAAAATTCTATGATATTATTAAAACGCAACACAGGAATTAAGCGTGATCTTTTGAAAACTTTATAAAAATTGGTTGAAAAATGAAGTCAAAAATCAATTTTTTTATAAAATGATTTTGTTACTATGGCAGAAAAAGTTTTGAGGGAAATCCTAAAACAAAAAATCATCATATGATAATTGTGAAAGCGAAAAAGTTGAGCGACACTATGCGTCGCTATTTCACTACATAATTATCAGCAATTGGTCAGGGGGGGAGGGGAAGCACTAAGTCCATATGTCCTCATCCCCCATTTAACAAAGAAAGCACGAGACTTGTTTGAATCTAACGTAATCGTCGAATCTTCGAAGATGGATAATACGGCAGCCAAAATACGATGTTCTAATATGAGGCGTAGTTGCACGAACACAGTTTTGAGAATTAACACAGACAACATTCGCATAGTAACAGCTTCATCAACACATTGAGCATTACCATCAAAATTAGCAGTAGGTTTTGCTCTGAATAGATGACATCTGTTTTGCCGAACTAAACTATGTTGGCTTTGCAGTAATCTTGAACGAGGGTTAGCATCGTGGTTTACAACAATGGCTTGATCTCTGCGATTATGCTGTTTGCAATACTTTTACTCCCTTTTTTTTTGAGAGCAGATAACGGCTTAGTGACTCGATTATAATAATACTGTTGGCGAGACCGTACAGCACTGAGAAAATCAATGACAGCAACAGCACAAGGTTCAAGCAGCTTGTGAGCACAAGGAAGTTTGCTGGGCAATCGCTTACTCATCAATATCAGAGCAGGAGTGTACGGTATACCAGATACAGGAGTGTTGCAAAACTCAAGCAATGACAAATAGAGATCTTTGTTTTCACAGTCAGCTTTTTTTTGAAAACATGTTTAGCGTTTAAATAGTACATTCAACTCGGCCATTGCTTTGCAGGTAATTGGGACTAGATGTTATGGATTTAAAACCATACTCGTAAGAAAACGTTAAAAATTTTTGTTTCTGAAATGGCATGTTATCGGACATTACCTCATTAGGAATACCAAATTGGGAAGAAACACATATTAAATTTTCGACGACAGGTATTGCGGTTTTGTCTGGCAAAACAATCATTTCAGAAAATTTAGATAAAATAATCAACAACAACCAAATTTAAAAAGTCATAATGTTAACACCAACTTTATGTAAGCAAGCATTCGGTATTTCGTGCAAAATTAATAATTCTTGTTGGTGCTCATTTTGGAACTTACAGCAAACATTACATGCACTTGCTAATGATTCAATGTCGTGTGACATTTGTGGCCAATACAGCAATTTACGCGAACGCGTGTTGCACTTTTCACTGCCCAAATGACTTTTATGAATGAGCGTAAGTATTTCAGTTTGCAGTTTGATTGCTTTTTCCAGTGTGATTCTAGGATCAAGTAGAAGCTTGTCTCAGACTAATTGATTTTGATGTCTAAAACTACTTTCATACATATGAAATGATCTTCTAGTTTTCCGAGATCTCATTTTTTGCTTTAGTTCTCAAGAATTTGTCAAGCATTTAAAGGATTTTTCAGGGAGTTGCCTTCTTTATAAGAAGAAATGGGTATTATAGAGAATATTCTTTTTTGTCTCACATAAGGATTGGAATTTGCCCAAGATAATTTCGATATTGTCTTTTTTTGTGCTGACCCACCTGTGAAAAGTGAAACTTGTGGAATCGAGCTGCAGCATCTTTACCAGCACAATAACGTAGGATGGAAACTTGGGTTGACATTTATTTCTTATGTAGTTCTGCTGCCTCATAGTTCGTACGGAACAGTATTTCTCATCTATTCCAGCAATCAGCAAGGTTCTTTGTATTAAAATTTATCAGTGTGGGTGGTTGCAATGACCCTATTCTGTATTCGAGAAAGATTGCACTTTTTGGGCAACTTTAAAATAAAGTTAGGCTTGTGGTAAATTCACGGTGCTTTCGCTATTAAGTCCACCGTGTTTTGCTAATGGAAGTCTTATTTGAATGTGCTGTGCGACATGGTGTTTTACCTGTTATTCTCATGCATCAGTGTCATGACGATAACTTAAGCGACACTATGTGTCGCTATTTCGTTACAGAGCTATTAGTTGTTGGTCGGCAGGGGAACACTAAATCCATATGTCACACAATGTTTTTCTGTGGTAGGTCTACATAAAACATAAAGAAAGATAATAGAGTTTTACTGCGGGGTATTTCTTGAAATGATATGTAGGTAACAGTAAGCACAAAAAATTATCCGTTGTTAATTCCGATAAATATCTGCAAAATGCTACGTTTAGTGAATATCACTTTCAAAAACTATAATATGATACGACAAAGGAATCAACTCAAATCTACCGACAGCAAAATGAATGTATACGCTCCACAATACGCAACAGCGCCAGTACATAAAGGATTTATAATTGATCCATTGTTGCAACGTAGCAAGAAATAACTAAACTGTAGACGCTACAAATTAAAAGTAGAAACTTATTCCAGCTTATTCTGCTACTGTATGATATAACGTTCTTTTCTGAAGCAGCAACTAAAAAATTATATAATAGTATCTGCGTGAGATTGTTCGTTGCTACTATTGATTTTAGTAAAGAAAGTTGTGATTCAATTCTTGATTTGACTGAATTTCATTTGAATCCAAAGACTTTTATAGCAATTTATGATCTTGTCACAATGCTTCCGCTGCGATATTCTGCATTTTACGACAGACAGTTGACATGCGACATGAGTGATAATTGTTACGAAGTGAGAGTTGGAGCGTTGTTTTTAATTACGGAAAAATGATAAGAACGTAGCCACACCGGGTTTATTGCCTTGCCTAGTCGAAGTTGACAATGGCATAGAAAAACAAAGTCAATAAATAATCAAAGATTTTAAAAGCTCTATTGCTTTTATGGGCTCTTTCTTAGAATTACATGCAATATGGCTCACTCTATTGAAACGATGTTTGAATTGTAAATCATAATGCCTGGAAAAGTAAATAACAAGTGCCTTGAAAAGTAATACCAATAAACAATTGAATTAATCGCATGCTATTTGCAAATATTGTACTAGTACTTGCAGTCCGTTTAAAATCTGACCTTCATTATGCGTTTTATTTGTTTTCGTCTGGTTGTGTAAAAACTGGGATCAAAGTAAGCATACAAGGAACCGAGTAATTTTATCTTTAAAACATCAGATCAAAAGCACTAAGCTTTAAATTAATCTTGCATTACTTGAGCGGTTTTCCAAATGCCTTTTGCCAGGTCCTGATGCATTTTTAAAAATTTTGATAAGCGTTTAGTGATAAGTACAACTTTTGGCCAAGCAGTAGAGTTGACTTTCATAAAATAATATCAACAAACTTTTCATTTGATTAAAATCCTCCTCTGGCAAATAACAACTTTTCCCATATTTACTGCATGCTGTTTAAGCAAAGTTAAATTTTCTGCATTGACTTCACTGTAGGAAAAATGAAAAGTGCTCCCTCGATTAATAACTTAACGCAACGCTTCTCAAAATAAAAACCTATGGATTTCTTGAAAGACTTGGTATTTTTTGCAAGCTTCTAAAAATTTAATTCGTGAAGCAAATACAAATCAGAGTGGAATTTCATTTAATACTTCAAATTTTTCTTTGCTAAATACTGTGATAGATTTATTGTTCAGGCAAGTAATCCAATTAAAGAGTAAATGGTGCATCAATAGCGTTATTGCATCATAAATGTAAATTGTTCAACATTATTACAGCAAGGGTTGCAACAAAGAAAAGCAGTTAGCAATTTTCAAAGTGAGTCTTCTTTCAAAGTATTTTTACTCTCCAATTACGCAAAGATGTGACATTGTTTTAAGACTAATCATTAATGTAAATGAATTAAATATTTTACTTCTGTAGATAAAGGAAAAGGCTACAGGAACTTTTATATACAACACCTGGAACATATCTCACCTAGCCACGTTTGAAAAACATTAATTTAGCAGATTCGTTTCTAAAAAAGCAATCATTGGATGAAAATATCCAGTTATTTTGCATAAAATACTTTTGTTATAATCATATGTATAAGCAATTGTTTTTTGAGATCAACTCAGGCTATTTATAACAAAATAACCGAATTGAGCAAGTAAATTGCCACATCCAAATAATGAAATGTTAGTACTAAAATTAATCCAACCATTCTTAGATATCATTAAAAAAAGTGTTGTAACTACACCACACACACACACACACACACACACAGATTGAGAAACTTTGATGAGGCTCGACAACAAAAAAGATTCTTTGCGTTAATTTCAGTGATTTTTACGTCGAAGATGAAAGCGACAACTACAGACTTCAAATGAGCGGATACAACGGCACAGCTGGAGACTGGCTGAACTATCACAATGGCATGCAATTTTCAACAACAGAACGTGATAGTGACCTTTCCTCTTAGTAAGAAATTATGTTGAACTGTTGTCAAGTTTTTCATTTAAGCTCTTGTAATATTACTTTTAAAATTCAAATATTCTAAAGCTTATTTGGTGAACAAATCTGACAATATATTGTCACTAATATTTCTGTTGCACTAAAAGCATAAACGAGCAGCTTATACGACTGCAATGTAGTGAATTCCTTGAAACTGCTTCCGAGAAATACACTACTAGTTAGAATCCATCAATCAGAGGATACCATAAGAACCTAATCTTCCTCTTTTATCATTTTATAGGAGCGACATTGTCACACAAAACGGTCAATTATTTGAGTGGGGTCACTATAAAAAGATGTTACCATCGCGAACTCACTTAACTACGTTGCAGAACAAAACATTTTGCTCAAAAAACTTTGCATTTAACTGAAATGTAAATTCCGCTATTTTGCAGCAATTGCGCGGCTCGTTATGAAGGAGGATGGTGGTATAACAGTTGTCACTATGCAAATTTAAACCGACCACTGCCGATGTATTGGAATCCATCACAAAACGTTGTAAAATCAATCATGAAAGTTCGTTGTGACTAGCTTGCACACTGTAGTGCTTGCTTACATTGACCCTTAGCAAGACGTTGTGAAAATAAACTTTCTAGCACAATTATATCTGTTTTTATTGTGAATGTTCCACAACATTCCAATGCAGCTTAGAGAAAAGCAAAAAACTTGTGATGTGTTGTTGAAGAAACATCAGTTTTGAGATCACCTGGGTTTTTAACAAATTGTTTTGGAAAGAAAATTAGGATGAAGCCTAAATTTTATTTTAAATATTTAATTGGTTGGCACCGTCTCCATAAAGCTATTTTTCTTAAAATCTTTACCTGTGCCCATTGATATTCCCCTATATTTCCTTAACTTTATTATTTTTTTTAAACCATTCCGAATTGTTTTTCGTATTGTTGTCTGTAACATAATAATGAAAACAGCAGCTGGCACACCTCCGATTATTATCCACTGACGCTTTGAAAGCAAAGGTAAACAATCAAACTTAAGTATTACAGATATGCAACGTATTGAAGTAGAATAATGCAGCAGGCCTACTCTAAAAATATACCAGTGGGCCGAAATCCCTGACTTTTTGCCTGGGCTCTGAAAACCGCATTTTTCCAAAAATTTTTTTGACTAGGTTTTTGGCGGTGTATTATTTTCCAATGTAAAAGTGCTTTAGCTGTTTTTTTCCCAAAAAGTGCTACTTTAATGGCGGATGGCATAGGCGCTTGCTGACTAATTTGTGATCTTGGCTGTCTAAAATTAGCTTTTGCATTCCATCGCTATCCAAATCGCTGGCTGTCCAGCAGTTTTTCAATTGCACAAGCGCTGTTTTTTCACAAAAAGATTTGGATTTTTAACACTTTTCTTGTCCTAAAACACTTTTGCCCTCTTTTGATCCTCGCTTTCTGTAGCGCGTTGAGCAGTTATAAACCACAAATAAAAAAATTAGTTTAAAAAGATATTATTAGTGTTTATGTCTTGTAATTGAATTGATATTGTAAAGCAAAATCTGACTAACCTGCAATGCATGACCCAATTATCAGAGTAGTATGGGTAGATAATTCGGTGATCAGTACGCAACGAGAAAAAGGAAATAAGATAGAGATTGGAGTTAACCATGTCAACGAGTACCAGAGAAAATAAACTTCTGTAGTGTACTGAATTGGATAACTTATGATGCAATCGCAACTTAACGAGCCACGCCTACTCCATTAGCCTATTAACTAAAACTTTTGTGCTGTTTCATTAGCAAATACAACAAAAGTTTTAAATAAACACATTCCTGTTAATGCTGCTTCAAAATGGGTGGTCTTTTGGTGATTTATTGTTATCTTTCTACTATGCTAAATAGAAGATCGTTTTGTTTCAACCAGCTTGGGGGTTGATTATACGATTAAGTCAATGCATTTATGCCACAAGCTGTGCAAACAGCGAAAGAGAATCACCCTAAAAGCCGCGAAATACTTAATGCACAACAATCTACGGTAATCATCGTGACGGTTGCGGTACTTTCATTATTGTCACCGCAGGCAGCGCTGCAAGTCTCTTGAACTTGTTGATATTGGTGATCACGCTTTTCGTTGCTTCATCTAATATATAAAGTGCAATTCTGTCCATCTGTCTGTGTGTCTGTCAGTCTGTTTTAACTCCTCTGAAACTGCTATGGGTACACACATCAAACTTGGCACAATTGATCACCACCCCTTGGTGAGTATCATAAGGCTATTCATGACGTCATGATGACGTCATAACCAAAAATCATTGTTTTAGCATTTGCATTACTTGACAGAGGACAACCGCTGTTTGCTCAAACAAAAACCAGCTTCCGACTTACCACATTTCAAAAACTTTTGTTTGTTTGTGGTCTAAAATGACGTCACAATTAACGATTTATTGAACAATCATTGTTTTGTTCTTTCTCAAAAAGTACTCATTGCAGAAACGCTATTAAACGTTTTTTTAAGATATATTAATAAGCTGCTGTTGATAAAAACAACTTTACAACAATTAATGTTTATTTGGTTATGCTACGAGCAATTCTTTATTTAAGCACTTCAAGCCCTCTAAGCATTTTTTTTCTGTATTTCTTTTGTACGCTTAAACAGGGTCTATGACGCCATAATATGTCTCGTGCGATTAACACAAATGCTCGCTACCGCAGATCATAATATCAAAATGTTTTCAAAAATTGCAACCTTTTTGCAAAATTAGTTTATTAAAAAACTGATCTGTGGCCTTATTTCGCGACTAATTTTTACTCTATTTTTTAACAAATTAAAGTTTATTTTCAGGGCAACGCCGGTAGTGTATAATATGTACAATTAATATTAGTTTCTATACTGAAAAAACTGAACCCTAAAACCTGTGGTGTAACTTTTTACCCCTCCCAAAATTGGTGAGCTCAGTGAAAACAGGTGACTTAAATACAAAAACTTTTTAATAAAGTACTAACAATTACTGTCCTTTGAAAGCTTAGGAAATTTCCTTTCTAGCAATATGTGACCCCAATTACTTGAGCCTAAGAATTAGTTTATAATGGCTGATCAATATACCGGCGCGGTGGTGTAGTGGTTAGAGCGTCCGCTTCGCAGTCGGTAGATTAAGGGTTCATTCCCCTTGTTGAGTCATACCAAAAGACTTTAAAAAATGGTATCCACAGCTTCCCTGCTTGGCGCTCGGCATTTATGCGAGGTTGTAGAGAACAATCCGGCAAGTTCGCTTGTTGTGTCCTTGGGCAAGGCACTTAACGGGAGGCCTCCGCCTTTATGTGGAAGACAGGTGGTCCAGGCACCTCAAAAAATGGCAACTCCCAAGCGAGTGCGGACGTCCCGTCCAAAATATAGCGATACAATTCGCTTTCTCGTGAATGGAGGATAAATATGAACAAATACAAATACAAAATCAAAACTTAGTTGCCATACATGATGTTTCATTTTTAGTTGTACAATTATCCTACAAGAGCTATCAAACTTGCAATTTTGAGACAAAGTTAGTTTTTTGGTACAGTTTGACTACTTTTCCTCACAAACGTGGTTCTTTTGCATTGTTTGATGACGTTTTCAAAAAGATCAATCAAAATCGAAGCCTCCATCAAAAATGTTTATGAAATGTAGTCTACCGGTTAGAAACACACGAAATTTTAGTGCGTACAGTTCACAAAATTTCAATTTCTAGAAAAACTAAGTCCTTTGGTACATTTTGTCAATTCTTTCTTAATAGCATGAATCTTTGGCATTATCCATCAAATTATTCAAAAGACTCAAAGTCTACAAATTTTAATATGTAGCCTACTCCAAGCAAAACACTTGGTGATCATCCAAGAAAAAGACGATGAGATAAACATGGTCCTTTCTTATCGTTTGCAACAACATGTAGAGGTCGAGCTATATTTGATCCAAATATTGAAGCAATTTCCTTTGCAATTAGCAAGGCTGTCGCAGCACCAAGCAAGGCTGTCGCAGCACCCAGCTGATTTGATGTCCTTAACCTCGACATTGTTGATGGAGGCTCCCGCTACTGCTATAACTAAATGTGAGTGCTTCATTTTGGGATAGCTTGCTCTTTGCATGGCGGCGTTTATGCCAGGGCCAAGGAACACGCACGCAGTCAGAGACATTTGTTCATATTAATTCGCCTACAGTAACGAAAAAGTGGTAGGAGCAATCCTAATAATAATGGCTCAAAACGCATTGTAAGGTCAAAATGTTAAATGCCATCGCAATGCTTGCCACTATTTACTGAAAACAGCAGGTGGCAGCAAATTTATCTACTATCATTTTGATAGCAAACATAAATGGTAAAGCCCATTACTAATATTTGTAATTGCAAGGATATCGATAAAAAACACTAATCTTCATCTAACAGTAGAGAGGTATGGATTAAGGGCAAAGTTAAATGTAATAAAATCCTAAGTGGAAGAAAAGATCAAAATTAAACAATAATAGCAAACAACTGAACCATAAGATTGAAAATTGAATGTCGCTCTGGGTTGTTTTTGCAATCTTTTCTAGAGATCAAAGAGCAATGGTTTGTTCTGTTATTCCTTATTGTAACACAAGCTCCAACATTTTCTCCAAAAAGATTGGTGAGCAGCGTATGGCTAGTAAAAAAATTATCAAAAAAGACCACGTGCTGACTTGGGTTTGTTACAGGGCTCAACATTTTTTCTACAACATAAGTTCCTAAAGGGTTTGTTTTGCTTTCATCTTTGCCACAATATATTTCGAAGTTGTATGGATATCCATCACTGTTGCAAAGCATCCATAGCTTGTAGCCAAATTTCACTGGCTTACCCTTGATATACTGCTTTGCACTACGCAGACCGCGATATGGCACCATGGATTTGTTTATACTGAGGTTTTTGTGAAACACACCAAACTGCTGGCAATCAGTTCGCAAAAGTTCCAATAGGGGCAATGCCTTTGCTACTTTAGATTGTGCAAGGCTGTGGTTGTCAGCAATATGCAAACATGATTTTATAACACGAAAACGATTTCTTGCCATGATATTTGAAAAATAGGAGCTTCCAGATCTTCAGCTGTGCTCCAGTAGTCTGCTTCTGAAGGAAGATTGTGGCACCCACTTATTGGCAATAGACCCAAAAATTTTCTCATCTCTGCATCATTAGTTTTGAAAGTCTGCATATTTGTGTCTCTGGTAGCATATAAGTTTGTTTGTTCTACTAGTAGAGAAATCATAGAATCAGAAAAAACAGAGAAAAAGTTTGGAACATACTCTCTCCTCCATGCATCATAACTTCATCTAATTTCTGCAGTTCGTTTGCATCAGAAAGACTTTCTTCATCACTTTTACGCCATACACTGTGCCTGGATTCTTTTTCTGTAATTTCGTCTTCGAAAGCTTCTCAGTGTATTTCAACTTCTCCGGAAACTTCATCTGGTAAGCATTCTTCATTCAAAATGTTATCGCTACCTTCCTCATCACTTTCAATTCCCTGATTAGCCAATTCTAGAGGAAGCAGCACTATTTCTAAATCATCAAATTCTTGAGATTCAACAATGTCTTTAGCGGATGCTAGAAATCTCATTTGAGGCCTAGACCGACCAGCTCCGTAAAAAGAACTTGCTTTCATGACTGCAGGCTTACTCGACTTCACCAAATGCAAAGCTACTGTTTTATACTGTAGTATGAAAACCTAATGAACTTTCTGCTTGCCATACAAGTGTTGAGAAGATGGATTGTTGTGAAACTTAGACATTTAAATAGCACTTTTGAAACCGCTAATTATAAAACAAAAGCCAGACAATCAATTGATAGAAGAGTGTTTATCTTTGTGCTTACGTGTTTGTTTCACACGCTGTTGCGCTACCAACGTGATTTCAAATATTAGGTGGGAGTAGTTACCAACGTTCCCATTTTGGCAACATAAGAGAAAACATAAAAAATGAGCAAAAATTTTGTTTTCAAGGGTTGACAAGTCTTAGTTAAGACTAAAAGAGTAACATATCTAAATCTCATGTTTTATTAATGTCTAGAAGTACTTCCCATAATTAAAGGGTTAAAGCAAACAGCGCAGGCAAAAATCTTAATGTCACCAATATTATTACCAAAGCGAGCCCACCAAATCGTCAAACACGCCTACCACCACACAGCTGATTTCTTTATGGATTGAAACGATCACCATTCCGGCTACGCCATCAATTTTGACTATGTTTCATCTCCCCCCTCCCTTTTACTCTTTTAAAAATTACAAATGGTTGTTTGTGTCACTGTTCTTTTTTTTTAATATTTTCAGTCTTTATTAATAAGCCAACATGATCACCATTACATCTACAGGAGCTATGGCTTATATTTAGTAAACCATTTTGTTGTGACTCTAACAAATGTTTGTACGGTGAAGCTGACGCAGCTGTATTAATTGATACATTTTAAATGGGCGCGGGTGATAGTATGAATGCCGAGTTTAAATCGCACCATACTTAGGAGAAGCATGTTTTCTATTTTGCTTAGTAATAGCTTTATAGAGCTACCGGAATCCAACCTGAAAATTTGGGAAAAGCAAGAACTTATTTAACTTTTACGAGCATACTTAAGAAAGGAAAAACAATTATGAATCATAATGTGTAGCCACCAGCGACTTCAGAAAGTTTGAGGAGAAATCAAAATTAGCAACGTCACTGTGTTAAATCGCACCACATATTATTATTGATATTTTGAACCTCAAATCGCATCACATATTATGAAAATATTATTGGTATTTTGTTTTATAATAGCTTTATAGAGCTACCGGGGTCAAACCAAATATTTGAAGAAAAGCAAGACCACTTATCACTCCTCAGGGCACGTCAGGCAGGGAGAAAAGAGCATGCTACAAAATGCGTAGCCCGCGGGAACTTGAGAAAGTTTAAGGGGAAATCAAAAGAAAACAGCGTCATTGTGTGAAATCGCACCACACAAAAGACGTTTTGGCTCTTTTGATTTAGAATAGCTTAATATCAGTAATGCAATTCCCACTTCCAAACTACGGGAAAAGCAAGGCTTCCTTGGGTTTGTATCAGCAATGAACAGAGCACATAGACTTAAGGCATAGCCACGATCTTGAAATGAGATATTCTATTAGGAAAAAGAGCACGAAAAGTCGTAAACATCTTATGGGCAGAAAACACATAAACGTTTGGTAACTCTTCGCACAAGAACCTGATAGGTAAAACCGGCCTGGCCGGCTAAACCGATCCTGTCAATCCCGACGTTACTGACGGGGTCTCTGCGGGTGACGCCGTCATGTTTAAAAAAAATTAACATAAAACCATAACAATAACAATTTGTAAAACTGTATATAGAGAGAACAATAGCCGCTTTTGTCGCTATGCCGGAAACAAGACCAATAGCGCAGCCAAATTAGGAACTTAGCATCACAAATATTAATAGGAAAGCGGAGCACCAATTGGCAAAATAGGCTTACCATTAAATAGTTTTTTCTTTAATAGTGAAAGCAACCACCATTTTTCCGCTACAATCAGTTTTGATTATGTACAATCTGTGCTCTCTCACAAGTATTAACGATAATTTGTGACAAGATTCTTTGTGAGCATTACCAGTCATGATTAAGAGAATATGATAATCACAATTTTGTGTAAAAGAATTGTCAAAGTGCATAAAATTTATTAACTTTTCGCTACTTTTTACAAAAGAGCCAGATATGTGAAGCCGGCTTGGCCGGTTGAACCGAAATACTAAACCCGGATATTAATTATGGAAGGCCTCTGCCGAGCGACGCTGGCAAAGCCGGCTAATTACCTATTGTACTCTTGGGATTGATGTAACCCATTCACACATACTTTTTTTGTGAAATGCTCGTAAAAATGCTTTCTACTTCTCAGCTTTTGTTTGAAAACCAAGTTTCGTTTTGTAAGAACACGTGCAATATTAAGTTCGTGAAAGTTTTACCGTTTCTTATCGGCCATCTTATTTTTGCACGAAGTTTCAAGGATGAAAAAATTCTAGCCGAGTGGTTCTCATCCAATGCTACTAGGCCTCGTAAAAAAGGAGTTGTTTTTAAGGAGGGGAAGTTTGGTTTAGGGAGGAATTGGGGAGGGAAATCCTGGTTTTTGTTATGGTTTAGCGAAGAGCAGATGGTGATAAATTTGACTTTTAATGGTTACGCTGTTTGTAATCATAAAGCTGTAATTATCCGCGCGTGGCTATTGCAGTCTTTTACATCCGCCTGTAGTCAGTGGCGCCGACTAAAGTAAGCGGGCTCCCCCGAAAAGAGCAGCCTCCTTACAAATGCTGTGAAACTATGTGGTTTAAATGAAGAATGGATTTCACTTTTTTTTGCAGTAAGCGCCTTTAGTAGGTAAGACTGTGTAGTTTTAAGTGCAGTTGCAAATATCAGTTTTTCAATTTTTTGCACGATTAAAATGCTGCGTTTACCAAACTTGGGCATATACGCGTCCGTGAATTTCTCCGTTTCCTTTTCTTCGGTCAAGTTTCGAATGCTTTTCACAAAGGTAGAATTCTTTTCAGACATTCGTTCAATGGTAAACTAAAACTTATCTAAAGCGAAGAAACATTTAGCCAGCTATGTTACCGCAATTATCATCAAGGATCCCGTAAAAATGCTTCGGCAGTATCTCAAAACTACCGTTACTTTCGTCTCCCCACACCTAGCCAAAAAACAACGTTTTGCTATTTTTTGAATTTGGGACAAAACTTAACTCGTTTGTTTTCATGCTTGATTTGTGAAATTAGTTTACAAGACTGGTGAAATTTGTTATCGCTTGTCAATATTATTGCTACCGGCGTGATGGCGTAGTGGTTAGAGCGTCCGCTTTGCGGTCTGTAGACCTGGGGCTCATTTTACAAGTCGAGTCATACCAAAAGACTTTAAAACATGGTATTCACTGCTTCCCCGCTTGGCGTTCAGCACAATAGAGATAGTGTGGAAAACAAGCCGGCAAGCTTGCTGGTTGTGTCCTAGGGCAAGGAACTTAATGGGCTGCCTCCATTTTCATGTGGCAGACAGGTGGTGGGGCCAAGCAGTTTAGTCATCGTGGTGGCCCAGTTTAACTGAAGACTGGCAAACCGAGCCTGAGCGCACACGCAGTGTATGTACATCTTCCTGTACAATGCTCAGAACAAACAGCTCAAACGACAAAGATCAATAATATTGCTTTCTGAGATAGGTTTAAAGAAAAAAGCAAGATACACAGTATGACTACTGAATCGTACGAAAATACTAATTTTCTCTTTTCAAGTTACGCGGCTTTGGTCATTATTAATTCCAATTTTAGATAAAAGTTTACTTGCAATTGCAAAACCCTGCCGTTTAAGTGATTACGTTTGAGAATTGTAACTAGTTTAATTTATTGAAGGTAAAGCGTCTTAAAAGCTAACTGCAATCAGTTGATTCATTAGTTTATTTGCTTTACCAAAATCAAGCAAAAACTGAAGTTCGCCAGTAATTTTTGTTGTGCTATCATAGCCGTGATAATCTACCTAGCGTTCCATAAGTTCAAAAAAGTCATATTTTTTATGCTCATGTTGGGCGTAGAATTAGGCTAATTTTATTTACATGCTCTGCTAACCTGGCACTCTGAAACGTTTACGAACTACTGTTGCACAGGTCGCATGGTTTCAGGGACCACATTTAGCTTAATAAACATAAATAACCAGGTAATTTGCCGGGGCCGATTGGTAACCGATTGGCTGCTTGTTTGTGAATCTTTTTTAGGGCTGACAAAATCAAGCAAATTATTACACCACCAAAATGTAACGTCACAGTTTTGCCTCTTCTCCCCCCAGCCCACCGGAAATTTTGATAACTCTACGCTTTCGCCCATACTATTGTTGTTCGGACTTGTTTTACTCCATCTTTAAAGATTTTTTACACGCAGCGAACTCCAGTTTCTGCTGCGAAAGACGTAGCAGAGTAAACAAGCTACGACTCGCAGGCTGGCATCTTAATCGAATTTAGAAATAAAGATCATTCGCGACAGATAATGATGACCTAGATTAGAGGTGTTTGATCGGCGAATAAAGATCTTTACTGGACCAGTATTTTATTTACCCTTCAAATCGAGTGAAATTGAATAACTTTTTTGACAATTTGCTTTTTTATTTTATTTGGACATCCTTAAAGTTTACTTTGATAACTTTTTGAGGTCGCCTATGAAATTGAGAAAAATATGTAATCGTGCCACGTGCCTCTGAGCAACGTCTAACATGATTGTTCTAAGTCAATAGAAGTTTAGAACAACGGCGTGAAACAACTTAACCTGCCATTGGAAAACAAAAATTAAAAACTGTAAAGATGTGATGTTAAATTCTATTGAAAATAGCTACAAGTAACAGGACATTTGTTTCTGCAGTTGCCAGATTGCAGACGTATCTAAGTCGATTTATCAGTAACTTTTTTTTTAAATAGCCTAGCTTCTTCTACCGATAATTTTTAAAACGAGTTTTTCAGTAGTTTCGTTGATAGAAAAACCTGTTTTATCTCGCCGATTTCATTAAAACCTTTTAATTATCTAAACGGGCAAACCAAAACCTGACGTGGTGAGTATGATAACTGGTTACCTTCAAAGGACGAAAGCAACCACCCGTACATTTTTAAATGTTAACTTTGATAAAATTCCTTGATTAACAGGCACTGCTACTCCTTGATTAACAGGCACTAAGTTGTATTGCTGGCCTTGTGTTTTGCTTAATTCCAAGTTGAATTTTCCAGTTTAGATGTAGGAAGGTTATTCAGATCTTAACCATCTATCAGCTAGAATTTCAAAACATGAAAAATATAAAAACTGCATTGAAGTTTCATTTTCATTGAATGTTTTTGGATGCCAAAGGATTGATATTGCTTTAAGTAATCGAAGACAAAAAGTGGTGTCCCGTCATAATGAAAATGTAAGAGCCAATACGGAATTGTTAAGGGCATTTATTAATGCAACTTGTTTTTTGGCATGGCAAGAGCTTCCTGTTAGAAGGCATGATGAATGTGTATCATCTTACAATTGTGGAAACTGTGTTGGACTTCTGGAATATGTCCGAGAATATGATACGTAGCTAAATTTCAGTTTCCAGACTTATACAGTATTTAAAGGAATATTTCGGTCAGTTCAAAGACGACAAAATCCCAGCTTTCAACAGTGATCGCATACGTATACAAAAAAAGTGCTTGAAAGATTTATAGGCTGCACTGATGTAAGCTTTGATCGTACTGCAGCTGGATTAATGAGCCATGTGGAAAAAGTACTTGAACAATACATGAAGAAAAAATAACTGGTTGGAAAAATATATGATGGAGCAGATGCAATGTGTGGGCAAATTACTGGGTTACAAAAGCGAGTGTTAGATAAATACCCAAAAGCTCTGTTTGTTCATTGCTCGGCACATACTCGTAATTTAAATTTAGTGCTTCAGTAAGAATTGCAGAGCATTCGGCAGTGCCGAACTTTCTTCCAAACTCTTTCGGACTTGGCAGCAGTTTTTTTCCAAATTTTTAAACGCATTCATGCTTTAAAAGAATTTGTAAATTGCAGAGTATACTCTGTTACTCGCAATATGGCCTTTTTCTTCATCCTTGTTAAGCCCTGTACATGAAAATGGATTCGGGCCAGTAGCATTTTTCAGCAATATTTTAAACGCTCACTCCTTTTGGTAATTAGTCTACTGCAGTATCTTAGGTTTTATCTCAATCGTTATAACATTCCATTTTCTTTTTATGGAAAGCATAGCAAGTAGATTAGTTTGAAACTTAAAAAGCTTTTGCACTTAAATACAGTCCATTATGAAGTGCTTTTTGCTTTTGGCACGTCACGCCAGATAGCGATGGCTTACAATAAGAATGTGCACGCCTCTCTATGGCGTTTGTCAGAGTAGCATTTGTATAATCGGCGTTTCACTGTAGTTAGTTTGGTTTCGTTGCTTGCCTATTTTGTTGAGTTTGGAGTAGCCCACTTGTTCTCAAACTATACGTCGCTCTAATTTTCCAAGAGCGTTTCACATTGATTTTGTTTCGTTCATCTCTTCTATTCATATCAACAAATTTGTTCTGAACGTAGCGTCCTTGTTTATTGTACTCCAACATGAAGCCTATATTCAGTGGCATTTTTACGGCACAATCAATGTAATTGCAATGTTGTAGTACAGTAGCATAATCAACTTGTCACGTAATGAATACATTGCACAAATTTAATTTACATTGGCGCAAATAAAATGAAGACAGTGGCAGTGTGTTAAAAACACGAAAACAAGAAGTTGATGTTGCATCTTCGTTAAATAAGCAAAAATTTGCACGAAAATGACAGATCTAAAATCATTTCTCAAGTATGTCTACAGTTGTATAGATTTTGGGTCGCATTTGTCTTGCAGAACAACTAGCAGAAACATCAGATTGTTATGTAGTTTGTTGCAAAGTCATCAAGTTTTTCTTAAATGAGTCGCCTCGAAAAACGTTTGAGAATCGCTGGTGCAGCCAGTAGCAGTTGTGCCCCAGAGATATTGACCCTTTTACTTGCTTACGAAGCTGACCATGTGTTTACAGAAAACTTACAATGTATAGAAAAAGCCAGTTAATCAAAATAGAGTGCTCAATGCCAACAGCAGAGCATTAGCCATAATTATGTCTTGATTCTTTGGTCTATAAAGACATTGTGTTCTAAACACTCTGTTTCACCCAAAAATGCAATCATCAGGAGATTTCATTCAAATAGAATCTGTGTTTATGCCATATAGGTCTCATGTCAAATAGATGCCCTTATGTTGAAGTGTATAAATTCTATTTGAGTAAGATCTCCTGATAATTGCATTTTCGCGTGATACTGATTGTTGAGAATAAATAGTTTTAATAAGCATTGAGTGATAATTTTGCAGAATAACTTCAAAATGATATTAACAGGTCCTTGGCGTGAATCTTATGTGATTGAAGTTATGTACATAAATAAAAACTTGAGCATATATCATCACGTATTTTTAGTCTCGAGCATGTATCGCACATGTTTTAAAAAATTCTATTTTTTGTGTAGAAAGAGCAAGTAGTGACTCAGGTGAAGATATTCCGTCCACCTGATATGCAAAATGTGCCAGGCGCCATTGTGACAATGAAAATGAAACAGATAGAGCAATTCATTTACTGATGTAGAAAGATATATTGGGCAGTATCTGCTTAGTGATAATTTAAGCAATTTAATTCTGAGACTAAATTTGAATTTTTTTGATTTCTTTGCAATGATAGATTTTTAGAGCACAAAAATAACTTTCCAAACCAATTGCTAAAAAAGTTACAAAACACCTGTGGAAATCTGTTTGATTAATCTCGACTGAAATTTGAACTTGAAGTTGTGTATTCTCCAACTAAATTTTCTAAAAAAACACTCAACACGTTTTTAAATACATTTATGAAACCCCTTTAGAATCGGCTTTCAAAGAAGCTTTCAAACTTTCACAATTAATTTTAATCCTTTCCAGCAACAAAGCATCAGCTGAACGTAGCTTCTCAGCATTAAAAAAATACATACTTGCCTTTGTGCAACGCAATGTCAAGAAAGATTGAGCTTGCCCCATTTATTTGCTATGGAAAAAGAACTTCATCGCTGAAACGCTTGTTATGTTGACATTACTAAACAATTCATCGCACAAAAGCAAAGAATAGAATTACGTTATCAATGATTTAAGTTTGTTTCACAGTACTCGTTAAACTGCTATCTTTTGGTATACCCGGAACTACATTACCGACCTCATCATAAATGTATTAAATTGTAATCATGATGTGTTATTCGTAATTAATCACGACTTTTTCGTCTAATCACAATCGAGCTCGATTATAAGTGGCGTAATTATATTGTATTAAACGTGAAGAAGTGTAATGATACATCTTTGTTTTTTATATAAAAAGACTACTGTTCTTGTTTCTAAGAAACGTCTTTATTTTTTAAATGCATTCTTGTTTGTACTGAAAGCGACTAATTTTTCCTCATACAAATTGATAACATAATATTCCCCACTCCAGTCAGCAATACATTAGAAAAGTGGATATTTTTTCTTGTTTGAACCGAGCGGACAAAGGAAAAGAACAGCTTTAGTGAAAAGACAATCCAGCCTATTCTGTAAGTATACGTAAATCTAGACATGAAATGCCATGCTATGCGAGAGATAGTTTCTAGCAACAGAGATTGCTGGAACAGATCGTTTCTGGTAATACATGTAACTCATTTGACACTGGTCATATAAATACAGTTCAAACACTTCTGTTTCTTTTAAATCTTACGTTGTTTCCTTGTTGTCCTTTTGTTGGGGTTTAGATTGATGGCCGCCCTGAATACACCACTGTTTTTAATGCCATCTGCCAAAATCAAGTATTTGGCCTGCTGTCATACCAAAACGTTTTTATTAAATGCATGCTGCCCAAAGTAGGTGGTTAATATATGTATATTTCCTGTTAATATTTTGTTTTATATGTATATTATTTCTTCTGTCAAAGGCAAGTACTTTATATATTTCCTGCTTCTACATGCAAGTGTTGAATTGTGTTATATTTAATTACTGTTGCCCAATTGCTTTATGTTCAATCCCTGATGTCAAAGGCAAATATTCGATATGGAGTGTCTGTTGCTGTACCACGTGTTTTAGAGTTAATACTTTTTTGCCAAACCTAAGTATTATACCGGTTTTCACTTAACCTAGTTTTGTGCCTGCTGCTAAAGCCAGTGTTTTTATGCTTTTAAATCAGCAGGCATCAAAAGATTTATTTAACTAATATTTCCTGCCAGCAGGAAACGTTATTCAAGGTGAAGTTGTTGTTTTATGAAATGGTTGCAGCAAAAACCTTATGTGTTTTTTAAAGCCATTCCTACTAATGCAAATTTTTTATTTTATGTTATATCTGTTGCTGAACTCCAATGTTGTTTTTTTATTTTGATTTTGTCTAAGTAAAGTTTTATTTATTTTGTCCTTCTGTTTGACGTGAGTGTACCCCAAATATTATTTGACTAGCCGACTCTGACGGTATCGCCCTTAGGGCCTCCATTAGCAATGTAGAGATTAGAATATAGCTTCAGCCAATTGACAATTGTGAGAACAGAAATAAAAATTTAATGTTTTTTGATACAGCCAATCTTCGTTTCAAAATTAAATCAATTAAAACAAACACAATAATGAGCTGCGCATAGACGACATATTTTTCCAAAATTTCTGGCTACGCCTTGCCTGCACTGTTCCCAGCATAGGCGTACTTACAAACTGGAACAGCTCACACTTGAAACAGTCAACGCTATCAAAAACTTTTATTCGTTCGTTTTATGAAGCTCATGGAACAATAATTTCAAATTCGTGGCGTAGTGGAGGAGCGGCAAATCAAAGTGATTAATATGTACTTTTACAAATAGCCTATGAAATATTAGAACCACTACTTACAACTTTTTTGGAATTGCAAGCCTATTTTAACAGCTTATATCCTTTATTTGCGCAGATGTTGTTTGGTCGTATCGTAAACGCAGCCATGCAAATAGCAAATTAAACCGAAATAAAGAGCTCGAGGATATGTAGCTCGACACCAATATTTTGTGGCAAAAGATAAAACAAAACCATCTTTATCCCCCTTTTTTTGTGGGGGTCATCCATCTTTTTGGAGTAGCCTACTTATTAAACTATTTAGGGACTTCATTTTTAGTTAAATTTGTTCAAAAGTTATGATAGATAATGCCAAATAACCATGCTTTTGAAGAAGAACAGTTAAATTGTACCAAAGCGCTTAGTTTTTTTAGAAATTACTTTTTCATGAAGCCAGCAACCAAAATGTATAGTGTTTTTGATTGATAGATTAATTATCTTTCACAATAATATTTGTAGAGACTTCATTTTTTGAAAAATATTTTTGAAATTTAGATAGATAATGCCAAGGAATTATGCTTGTGTGAAAAAATAGTCAAAATGTGTCAAAGAACTAACTTTTTCTAAATATTGGAAGTTTGTTAGGTGGAAGTTTGTTAGGTCTAGTAGGAAATTTGTCAAGTAAAAATAGGAAATGATGTATCGTAAGCAATTTTTGATCAGCGACTACAAATTAACCCTTATCCCAAACTAATTAGAATTACATATTTCTGAAAAGCTGATTTACTAAACTTCAAACGACACTAATTGTTGGTACGTTTTTCCAACCTTTATGTATTAAATTCACTTGTTCTCACTCTACTCACCATTTTTTAAGGAAATAAAAATTTACACTGCATGCATAAAAGTTTATTATTGTTGGCATAAAACACATTGTAAATATACATTGTAATTTCGGAATTGTCTTAAAATTACCTTTAATTGTAAAAAAAGTTCAAAATGAGATCACAAATTAGTTTTTAAGTAAACTAATTTTGTAAAAGTTTTGCAATGTTTGAGAAACTTTCTGTACAATAATCTCTGGTAGCGTGTAATTGTACCAATTAGCATTAGAACATCATAGGGCGAGTTAAAGCGTACAAAAAAAAGCAAGAAATATGCTTAGAAGGCTAAAAATGTTTCAATAAAAAGTCTGTAGTTGCATTTTCAATTGAGCTTAAATTGTTGTAGAATTGCTTTTATCAAAGGCACGTTGTTGACATCTCCCAAAAAAGCTTTTAATTGCGTTTCAACGCTTAATATTTTTTGAGAAAAATAAAAAAACGACGCACTTAGCAAACTGCACTGTTTCGACCTATCAGGCCTCTTCAGTGCAGTTGGTGACCAATAAGAAGCTAGAGGCTTTTAATAAAGTATAGTTTAGACCGTCACACTTGTGGGACCAAATACTAGGTCCACTGCAGTGGATGGTCTGTCTTGCATTACTATAAAAAAACGACTTTTACAATTTATTGTTAATTACGACGCCACATGTGACGCTAAAAAGTGAAACTTGTTAAAGTTGTCAAGTCGGGTATTGGTTTTGTTTAAGTCAAAAATCGCGTTCCTCCGTCAAAAAATGTAATTTTCAAAAGAATTATCTTTGATTTCGATGTCATGAAGAAGTCATAATCCCTCTTACGACACTCGCCCCAAGGTGTTTACCATTCCTACCAAATTTTGTTCTTTCTCTGTCCAGTAGTCTCCGAGGAATGATAGCACACACACACACACACACACACACACACACACACACACACACACACACACACACACACACACACACACACACACACACACACACACACACACACACACGCACACACGCACATGCATGCACGCACACAGACAGAATTGCACTTTATTGTATAGATGCTTGCTGCAAAAACCAAGTTCAGAGCAGAGCTATACTTAACCTTTCATTATGTTTGCTTATTGCGTTGAAGCATGTGGTGAATTTGCGCGGCCCATCTCTTCTACTAAGCACCAAGATAGCGCAGTTACCTGATTCAAAAATGCGGTATTTGTGACGAGTCTATGTTAATCTTGCTTTCGATTTGGTAAAATCAAAATAGTGAGCTCAAGTAGCCTGTTCCGAAAGCACTGGCGGCTACTACATAAGCCGCCGGTACCAGAACCTTGTGTGTTTGCCATTTGTTTATGCTACCACAGCCAATTGATTTTTATCTGCTGCTGCAAAATCCATTTGGTTTTTGTTCAATATTTGTGGTGCCCATGACATCGTAGTGTTCATTATTGCATTTATTTACTGCTTTTGGTGTGGTAGACATAAAAGCGATGTTCACCAAAAATATGTTAACTTACTGGGGTTTGCAAATGATGCTGGCTTGAATTGTAGTAGAAGCACACGACAACTCATTTACCAAAGGCAGTAACTTAGTTATTAATTATTAGGGATGCGTATACCGCTGCACACAATGCTTTAAAGGCGAATAAAACTTTTTGGATTAAAAAAGTATTCCAAATTAATGAACAATCTGTCAAAAAGATCACGGTTCACCATTCCTGCAGACAATCTTTGAATCCAAAAATAACAATTTATTGTCAGGTATTTACATTTTTATTAAAATACTTGTTGTCTTTGTATTGAAAAATCTAACTTTTTCTTTTATGAGTTAATTGCCACGTGATTGATGTGTTATAAAATTGTTGGTGGATAAAGTTCTGAATTCATCTTTTGAAGTTAGCTGTCGCGAAGAGAAGGTGGTTTTGAGAGTTGCTGCCTTACAGTTTTTAGTTTTGCGACTTTTCTGCTCTCGCTTTTTCTGGATGACACTTTGATAAGATATGTGAACAATAATAATTGAGAACTGAATTTGGTTGCAGCAATCCCAACATTTTTTCTAAATTTTATTTAAATTTTTTATAAACTTCTGATGCACTCTGTTGCGAAATGATTCGAGAGCGTTTGAAATAGCTTCTCTGCAAGAACTGAAGCTTGACAGTCGTGATGGTCAAGGGACGTTTTCAGAGAGCTTTGAAGAAGTGTAGAATTTAGCAAAGTCTTTCTGAAGGTAACAACATAGTGACTGATATTGTGAGTCAACTAAAAGGATGACACACCTATCATGTACTGTTGCTAAATGGAAAAGAAAATTTAATGCCGCTGCTCGCAAAGCCGTTGTGATTCTGATTCGATTCGGTACCAAAGATTTGAGGATCAGAGCCAGTGATGTATAGCGATGAATTTCATGTCGAGGCTTGTTGCAGGCAATAGGCTTGCCCCATTTTGAGTGAAGACCTTTTGATTGGAGATCAACTTTTTGAAAGCAAATTTTAGCCATTTTTTGAATTAAAGATCGTTTTTGTGGAAGGTAGATTGAACTTTTTAAAAGAAAATTAGTTCTTGAATTTTTCCAGTTCAAGACCTTTATTTATTTGTAATTGACTTTGTTAACCGTACCACAAATTACTTTAGAAAAATAACACATTGTATATCTGCAGAAATTTCATTTATACGTATGATTTGAAAGATGATGCTAATTTAAGCTCTCTTAAACACAATTTGTGTATGCCATCAAAAAACAAAGAACTTTTACACCAATTTTTTACTTCAATTAGAAGAGATCAGCAACAGCAAAATCAAACGCAAGTTTTAGAAATTTAATAGTTGTTTTGAAATTTGCATTTGATTGATACAATTGTTTTCACAATACGATTGACAAGGTCTTTGACAAGAATTCATAAATCTTTCTCATACAACAGAAAATATTCACTCGCTGCTTATACTTTACTACATTCAAAACTGTACTTATCAATATTAACATGAAGTGTATTCTCCTAAGCTTCTGCTAATTGCGACTAAATGCAATCGCCAATACACTAAAGTTATTGTCATTCAGAATAATTCCTATTATGCCCTCGAGTAAACTGATCCATTGGCTCATCTTCAGTGGTGGTCAGCAACGAAGTAGTTTTAGTTAAGTAAAGTAAGCTTTTCGGTAACGAGCTTTTGAAGGCAAATTTTAATTTCACTGACCTGAACTGCTATAATGAGAGCAGTATTGTTTTAACGCTGCACCTCTTAATGAGACATGTGCAGAAGCAATTTTCCTCCACGTGAATAACAGAGTTTTGTATACTGAAAGACGGCTGGAAGACGTTTGATTAGCAGCGCTTCCATTAGCTCGGTTCTAGGGCAAGGCAAGGATTTAAGTTAGGGGTATTGTCAAGGAAGTTGGCGGGAGATTGTTGTTTACGGTTGTTTAATTTATTAGTAAACTGGTCTTTTCAAAATAAAAAGTGCTGGGTGTCCGTACCGTTTAACCCTATTAAGGCCGGGCTTTTTTTGCTTTCTATGTCGGGGGGGGGGGTCGATTCGACCCGACACTTTGGCAGCTAATAACTTTTAAACCGCTCGCAATAGCGATTCCGTTTTTGCTCAGATAGATGCAAAATTTATTTTTCAATCTAATTATATACTTTTGGTTATGATCAAATTAATAGCGTTTGAGTTATTGCAAATTAAATGCACAGCATTAGTTTTTAGATTTTTGACTGAATTTAAAATAAAAAAACAGCCGGCGAATTTTCTTTTTTCGTAGTTTTACTCTTCGACGTCGTGGTTGTGCGATCGCCTAAGCCAAATTTATCAATGTCAGCTACCAGGTAAAAAGTTCAACAACTCATCATCAATTTGCCATTTTGCTTTTTACGGGAAAGTTACCAGCCGTGATGTTTGTATAACATTTCTTATGTTGGACAACTCGCCATATGCCATATCTCCAGCTAGATTTTTGTAATTTGAATTGACTGTTTGTAAATGTGAAACACGGTGTGAAATAGCGTTTCAACGACAAAAATTTCTTAGCTTTATGAAATTATTACTCTTTTCATTTAGACAAAAGATGCAAGCTATGCTTGTTCATTACGGATAAATATTTTTATTGATCAAGACATAAATCTCACTCAAATTAAGGAATGCTCACGAATCATATGACTCTTTTATTCTTTCCTCTCCCTTATGCGACGCAATACGACGTTTCTGTTAGCCCCTCCCATCCTTGTCTGCAGACTTAGACGATTAGAATTTTTTTAGCATTTTAGCATTAGCACGATTAGAAACTTAGAATTAGAGCATTAATGCTTTTCTCAAATTAGGGTAGAATAAAATGAGAGCTTTTCTGATTATCACAAATTGAGTGGAATCGGAATTAGAATTAGAGCTTTCCAGTTTTTCTGAAATTAGTTTGAAATTCTAATTACCAAGCGAATTTTTATGCCATTTGAACATCTTCGCAAAACCACTTTGTATTTGCGACAATTCTAAGACTTTTTTATTTTTGCCACTAAATCATTGTGAAGACCTTTTTTCATTTTGGAGATCACCTAATTTCGATTTTGATTTTCGGCCAAACTTTTCGCAAATAATAAAAAAAGTTCTTGTCATTTTTCAGATTTGACTCTTCAGTCAGGAACTTTTCTAAAATTAGATTAGAATTGAAATTAGGAATTTTTTATATTACACTACAATAAGAGACTTTTAGTTTTTTCAAATCAGAATTAGCGACTTTTTCCTGTAATTTACTGAGTTAAGGAGCTAGAATTAATCAGTTGTCTAAGTCTGCGTATGTGACGAGTTGCATCAAAAAGTCCTCAAGCAAACTTAAGTTTTGGATTTGCTACAAAACCTGTGACATCGAATGATTGTAAACTTTGATTCTTTTTAGTAGCAAGTTTGTCCTACAACGATATGTCTATATAGCCTATCATTTATCCCTCTTATCATGATAATACCAATACGGCAGTTTTGTTTCCCTCTGGAGGCGTTATATGATATTTATCCGGTCCTTACAATTTTATATTCCAGGGGGATTAATTATAATGTCACCAATTTGAGCTTTATCATCATAAGTTGTGCTTTGAGGCGATTGTGAATTTAGAGCTATTAATTAAAAAATCTCTTGCAATTAACAGAATACATTACTAAGGTGAAACAAAATAGGCTATTTCTGGATTAGCTAGTACGCAGTCATGCTGTTTCTGCTTATAATTTATCGTCTAATATGAAAATACGGGAACACTACATTAAATTTACGGGTAATATCAACAATACATATATCATCGTCAAAAGCAGCAATACGCTTGTATGCTTCAAAAACAACTATGGCAGTGCAATTTTATCCGTAGGTGTAAGCCTAACAACAGTTTAGTCTTGCAAGGAGAAATCTCAAATGCAAATAAGACGCTTATTGCACAAAGGCTTTGTGCATTTTTGGTACTGCTCAATTGCTTAGAAATTTTGTTTTTCTTTTCTTTTGATCGTTTTCCTTTAGTCTTATTGATACATGCATCGTATCGCCTTCGTTTTTGACTTTGATGAGGAAAAAAGCCACTTAACGTTTTTACATTTTGGAGGATATTTTTTTCCCCAGCACTATCTCAATTTTGCGAACCACAGAAGACTTTATACAAATTAAACTTGGTTGTTGTATATGTGGGCGAATCAAAGACATAGCTAGTTTAAATCCGAAATCTACAGATTTTATGTTTTGAGGCTGCAGATCATTGTTTATTGCATATATCGTGCTGGCGTTCACTCGACATGTGTTCAAAACGTATCAAAATGCATTCATAGTCCAGCGCTTTGATTTCGATGTACAGCTGTAGAACCCCATTTTTTGGTCAATGACGTCTGTTTCGCCTTTTGAAGAGTCGTATAGTTTGTAAATAGCGGGCTTGCTTTTGTTGTCATCTTTTGTAGTTGCAAGAAGCGGTGGAACTGTTCACAGTAATAAAGCAATTCGCTTTCCTGAACTTTTTGTTTTTACCACATACGAGTGCAGATTTAATATGCCGTTATTCTTTTCCCAATAAATCTCAGATAAGTTTGTTTCTCGGTCTTTGATTTCTCTAATTTCGGCTGGAATTGCTTTTCTATTTGATTGTAGAGTTCCTACAGAAGTTTTTCTGCAGTCAGGCAGCCACTGCCCAATTGGTATTAAAGTATACAATCTGTCATATAATATGTTTTTTGCCACTAAATTTGTGTGGCATTCCAAATTTTGAATTAGGTATTTTACTGTTTGTGACGTCCCAGGAGTGTAGTAAGATGTCGGCTCTGCTTTTGGCTTATCAGAATACACAGCAGTTGAAAGATAAATGGATAGCCAAAAGCATTGATTGATTTATACAGCATTCCATACTTGGCTGGTTTGCTCGGATTAAATTGTTTGAAACTGATTTGCGTTCTCGTATGATAAAGAGTATCATCCAGCGACAAATAATCATCAGGAATTAGAAATTTCCCACAGTTTTTGTTAAATTCTTCAAAAATTTTACGAAAAGCTGCAAATCTATCGTATTGCTAAGGAGTAGGACGCGTTGTATGATCATCAAGTGATATGTGGGCAATCAAAAATTTAAATCTATTCCTTGACTTAGCTGCACTAAAAACTGGATTGGAAAATATTTCATGAAACATCGCATTAGTGCTTTGATGTGCTTGTCGTAGTAAGCCTCGCATGTAAATCATTCCAATCAGTGTCAATACTTTCGAAGGTGGTTCTGATCCCTAACATAAAAGATCTTTTTATTTTTCACACCCGACTCTTCGTTCAGGAACTTTTTCGAAATGAGATTAGAATTGGAATTAGGAATTTTTCAAATTAGATTAGAATTAGAGACTTAGTTTTTCAAATTAGATTAGAATTAGCGACTTTGGGCTGCAATTCACCGAATCAGCCAACTAAAATTACGCATATTTTGTTGTCCAAGTCTGCGTGTGTATGTGACGAATTATATGAAAAAAGTCCTCAAGCAAACTTTAGTTTTGGATTTGCTACAAAAAGCCTGTTATATCAAACCATTGTAAACTTAAATTCGTTTTATTATCAAGTTTGTGCTACAATAATAGACCTACGTAGCCTATTTTTTATCCTCTCCCCCATAATAACACCAATACAGCAGTTTTGTTTCCTTCTGGGGGCGTCATGTGATATTTATACGGTTCTTACAATTTTATAGTTACCAGAAGCTAAAGAAGCTATGTTTTCAATGTCGTCGTTTTTTTCGTCAGATACTTCATTCAAAATTTTACTTAACACTTCTTCAGGTCATACATTGACATGGGCTATTTTTTACTACTTTTGTTTGCGACATTTATATGCCTGAAAGAAGAAAATTATTCGTTAAATATCATATAATCATCACTATCTTATACATCGGCAGAATATTTAAATTTTAGTGGAAACGAGCAATTTGAACATTTCAAACATAAAACTAAAATGTAGTGGCTGCATTCCCAATGTCATAAGAAACTTTTGATTTCTTAACTATTCCTGTATTGAAGTAAAACAATTAGAAATTTAACTTATCGTACGTAACATAAACGTAGTTTGGAGTAGGGGTGGGCAAACTACGAACCGCGGGCCGCATGCGGCCCGCCAGAGTATTTTGTGCGGCCCTCCAAACTTATACAAACTTCCATGAATTTAATTCAATAAGAAAGGGATGGCCGCACTTGCCGTACTGAAGAGCCAAAAACGATAGAAGCCATCATTGAAAGAGCCGCTACGCAATTCTTAGTTTGAACTGACGCGTTTTCCGTCCAAATAAAGAGTGATGATCTTTGTTTTTGGACGCCATCATTATCAAAGTCCTGTAATACGTCTTTGCAAGAAATTATTGCAAGATTTTAAGCTATTGCAAACTCTTGCATTGCATACAGCTATTACAAGATTTTACGCATTGGCCCTCGGCGAATTCTTGAATGGTCGATGTGGCCCTCGGCTAACTCTTGAATGGTCAATGCTACCCTCCGACTAAAAAGTTTGCCCATCTCTGGTTTAGAAGAATGGAAATGACAAGACGATATTTGAGTCAGCATTCAATCTTATAATGTTGTGACAGTTGACGCAAGCTGTAGTTTGAACTTTAAACGTCAACTTCAATGCAAATGCCTTTCTGCTCGGCCATGCAGTAGGAAACGTAATGCTTTTACCAGAGGCGTCTTTATAAAAGTGGATAAAAAAACACGGAAAAAATCTTCATTTGCTTTTGGAAGTGTGTAGATGTAAAATACAAACACATTGCTTTTGTCACGCGGTCAACAGAAAAAAATTTTGGTGTTGGTCACAAACTCAGATGTTCCACAGCTCCTTCTCCCCTTAAAAAAAATTTAATTTTGTGATTCACGATTGGCTTCTTGCGTTTTGGATTTGTATTTGCTGATAAAAATTCGGTATTCAATTAATTACTAACAGCTTACTCGTAAAGCAACGGAAATCAAGTTCTATAAAACTCCTAAACTAAATTTTGCTGTCTGTCGCCACTGCGTTCCTTAGTCTACCACTGCATATTTTCCATCCAATAAAAATTGCAAGTGCGCTCGTTGCTCTCCCACCAACCAATCCCCAATTTTAATTGGTAACAACATTACAAATCATTATGAAAAGCGCAAACTATATTATCACGCCGCCAAATTTATTTTCTGGCTTTGCGCTTAAAAACAATTCTTTTTGCTTTGTTGCATTTGTCAAGTATCAAAATTACGAAATTTTTTCTTGCATTACTTTATCGGTAAGTTATGGTCTAGCGTCAAGAAGGTATTATTTATTTAACTAAAAGTTACAAAATAGCCGTGTATCTGAAAACACTTTGATGTTTTTGGCTTGTCAAATTAAGAGTTGCTATTCACAGCGAAAAGGTTTTGAGAAGAAAGATTTCTGAGAAATCGTACAGTTTTACAGTCAGTGCGTCACTTCAAACAAGTTCTGTGGTTTACGTAGCTCGTCACGGTTTTGCCTGTGCCCTCTTTCTCCTTTTTTTTTCTTTATTATACAAAAGCAATCGATGAAGAAATTTGCCCGAGCAGGTTTCAAAATTGCTATGTTTAAGTCAAAACTACAAAGAATATCTTTGTCAGTTTATAACCAACCAAAAGCCAGATAAATTTTAGGAAAAGTCAAAAAATTTCAAGCATTTATCTCAAGCGGTCGCTAAGCTACAACAGTTTTAATTTGCTGTGGGTCGAATCGACCCCCCCCCCCTCCGGGCCAAATAGGGTTAAATAAAGAGATAACGAAGTTCACTTCAGTTTTCAAAGATAATGAAGTTGATTCCAGCTTTTAGTAATGAGTCGTGTGATGTATACGAATAAGCACAATGCACTAAACGAGTGATGAGGCCTCGTTTCCAGGACAAGACGCCATGCTGTTAAAACGCATGAGTACACCGGTAAAAGTTGATTTGCGATACACACTGATATCAAACTCTTCGTCGCGAACGGTTACTTCAACATCTAAAAATGATAATGAGGTTCCTTGGGATTCCTCGTCTGTAAAACAAAGGTTGAGGTGCTGGTTATTCAGCACATTCGTTTCTTCACGTGTTTCATTTAGAGATCCAGTGTTAAAACGATACTACTCTCGTTATAAGTGTTCCACTCTGTAAAATTTAAATTTTTCTTCAAAATTTCAGATTTATATTGCCTTGACGAAGTCCACAAGAGGGGAAGAATAGCTTTGGTGTTCTTTTTGTTAGTTTTATTATGTTATCTTTATTGTGTTAAACAAAATACTGCTTTATAGTATTGATTTGAATGATGAAAATTTGTGAGGTCTTTAAGATAATCAAAAAGATTATTAGGAGTAAAAATATGAACAAAGAAAAAACATTGCCCCAACACTCTCAAAATTTTCTGCTGACTATCTCATTTGGCTCTAGCTTTTTGCCTAATTTTTAGATATCATAAAATTAAAGTTTTTTGTTTAGAGATAAAAGAACATTGGTCTCATCAAGTCATTTAAGTTTATACGACTTTTGATTACAAACGAATATTCAAAAGTGTAAGACAATAATCAAAAAATGTGATCAAATAGATCTAAAAGAAAAAGGAGTAACTACTCAAATAATTAAGTTTACAATTTTTGTTCATCAGAAAAAACTGGTTACACTGAATTCATTTTGGGAGCCTTCTAAAAGTCGTAAAACGCTCCGACATAGTGTCTACTGGAAAGGAACTTTTCTTATGGAGACGCCATTGCCTACAACATACACGTAAACCTTTGACTTAGTCCGTGATGGTCCATTTGCATACCATAAAATACTTTCAAAGGTGAGAAGGGAGGAGTAAAACCGTCATATTAGTGTAATATTGAGGGCGAGGGGACAAGAGAATCATTTTATGACAAACTTGCTATTAAATTTAAAACAATTAAAATGTTCCACTGTTTGAATGAACAAGATTTGTCGTGAATCCGAATAATTGAGTTTCTCTAAAGCTCTTTTTTTACATGAATATAAGGCGTCACATGAGGAAGTTGGAGGTTTACAAAAATTTCAAAATTGTTGGGAGAAAAAAGGGCGTTAAAACTCTGACAAAAAAGGTCGTATATCTGTGATCAGCCCCTAACGTAAATATAGCTTCAAATTAGCAAAAAAGTTGGCCACCTCAAAAATCTTTTCTCGCATTTCGTGAAGCGCAATCACTTTAAACAGAGAGTCACTGATTTAGAAAAATACAGAAAAAAATTGTTCAAAATACTGGAACTACTATTAATGCTTGTGTTGTATAATTCGCGATTACTTTTTTACTTTTACTCAAGTAAAAATATCTGTTATTATACTTTCTACCTTTGGTTGAGATTTGTTTTGAGTAAGAAACAATGCTTTTACTCAGGTACATTATTAAGCTACCTTGACCATCTCTGCTCATCCTTAATTTCGTGCAATGGCTTAATCATCCCCATGGACGCAGTTGAAATATTTATTGAAATTTTTCTTCTGTCACAGTACTTGGAACCACCGAACTAGCATTAAACAGTATTTAAAATGAAGGGTGAGACTTCAAGTAGCGCAAAGTTATTTTTCAATTATCGTGTTGTTCCATAGTCCAGTGGTTCCCAAACTTTTCAAGTCATGATCCACTTTTCAAAACATAAATTTTAGAGTTCCATATAATTCTATATGTACGATACCTCGAAGTACTTGTAAAAGAGTACAGTAAAAAACAAACATGTATGCAAGATGTTAATTTTCATTTGAAATATTTGAGTTAAAACATAGATTAATTTAAATTTTGAATGAAATTACGTCCACGATTCACCAATACATCGCGACCCATAATTTGCGAGCTGCTGCCATAGTTACAAAATTTGCGGTAAAAAGTTTACTGCAGATTGTTTTTTTCTTCGATGTGATATCTATTTTATGACAAACCGAAGACAAATGTCAGAAATATCTATTAGTTATTTTAAGTCAAAAAATATTACTTTAATTTAATGTATCGGCTTTATCTTGATAACATTTGCGAGAGCAGTAAAAAAGAGCAGTATTATTTTCGGAAACATTGTCCGGTTGCCTTAAATGGTGATTATCCTACTCTTTAACCAAAACTCGTTTAACTCACAAACAACATATCATTTTAAAACATTTTATGTGCTCTTTTTAATTAACATAAAATTGGAAATACAAAGTCGGAGATGAGCATCAATATGCAAATGGTTTGCAGGATTTTGCCCAGTCTCGGCATAGCGAGAAACGAGGTCATGCCTCCAACAAATGTTTTGCACCTAATGCCAGTAGGCCAATTAACCCATTACCTCCCAATGTTCCCAAATGGGAAAATAATTTTGTTTGCGTTTTTTGATATCTATAATGAAGCATGTCCATTTCTATATACAATAAAGTGAGAAAGAAAGAGAGGCTTGGGCAACATAATCGACGTTTTTATTTTTTCTATATTTTGCATTTGACTCTGTGGAGGGGTCAAAGTTCAAGCCAAAATTGAATTTTGGGTTTTTTTTAGATTTTGTGTTCTTGTCATAAATCAGTCTATCTCATTAACACTTTCGTGGTTGATTTTTTTTGTTACCTTTTACTGTATTGCCATGCCAAACTTCAAATTGAAAAATAATTTTTAGTTTGTTTTTTAATAATTTATGTTGATGTTCCGATTTGGGAACATTTGGAGGTTGAGGTTAGGAAATATGTAGATGTTAGTTGACAAAATTAGGACGTTTGTTTTTTGCTATGGATACAAATGTGTTACATAGGAAATCCAATTAACTTTCAGATTTATGAGGAGAAGGGTATTAAACCCAAACCTGGGTTGCCCACTTTTTGTTTTGGGGTTTTTGACGTAATCACTAGAGTGGTCAATTCTAGGTTTGGACTTGACACCACTTTCACTCATAACATATTATTGTTCTCTCTGAGATCCATTGCCTTACAAGTATGGCTTGAAGGTGGAGTGCTACCAAGAGAAGTTATGTGTATATTTCACAGCCACATGTTGTCAAGATTTATAACAAACTCATGAGCGGGGTGGACTTCTTGGATCGCTTTCTCAGTGACTTTAGATTTCGGCTGCGCAGCAAGAAGTGGTGATGTTGTCTGTTTGAAAATTGTCTGTGGTGGCTAGATGGCGAATACATAAAGTTTTGGATGGTACTCTCAGCCATTTAGAATTTAGAAGACAAATCTTGCCTACCTTACTGGGAAAAGTTCCTGACAAATCAGCGAGACCAGGGCCAAGTCGAATGCCGGTGGATTCCATCCGTCTTTCAGAGACGCTACATGTTTGTATCCCTGCTGGCAAACAAGGCAGAAACAAGCAGTACAAAAGCAATACCAGAAGCAAGTGTCAGCTCTGCGACGAGTTGCTTCACCATAACTTCGCTGAAACCTTTCATGCCGACACTAACTGAAAACTTCTTCATGTCAGCCTTATGAATAGTTTTGCAAGATTAGGGTAAACTCTACTGTTATGCTACGCATATTTTTCTTTTATTCTTGTATCCTTTTAGTTTCTTTCATTATATTGTGTTACACTATGCTTGCTTTTCAAGCAGTTACAGTTCAACAAGTGATATTTTTGTATTACATCACAACAAAAGGTGATTATTTTGCTCGCTATTCGCTAGTAAACAATGCGTTTCCATCATACGAATATTTGACAAAAAGCTGAATCTCGACCTCCCAATGTTCCCAAATGGGAACATAATTTTTTAAATAAATAAATTCCAATTTTTTTTTCGCTAGCATTGTTATTTTAAAGGATATGAACTAATCACATTAAAAATTTACTTTAAAATCTTACGGCTCCAATGCTTGGGATTTATTGCGTTAAAATACTTTCAGGGAAAAACGTTTGTTTTATGTACATTTCACAGATTGGTAGGCCTATTGTTATCTTTACTTTTTTTAATTGACTAAGCCCTTGATTACGACCTCACCACTTCGAAATTAGAATTGGTCTTACTTGCAAATAGTAGCTTATTTCAAAAAAATGTATTCGTTGTTTTCTCTATGCTCGTGGAATGCGAAACTAATTCAAAGTTGTGGTTAACCTTCATAGGTGCAGCCAAGAAAAGTTTTTTGGACAGTCAAAATTTACTTATGGGTTTTTTGTGCCTCAACTTCAGTTTATACAATTTCCTAAAGAAGTAAAACAAGATGTTGTTGCTCTATCGTTTATATATAGTTATCGTAAAGTGTGATTCTGTCTGTGCGTGTGTTTTAATTATCATGAAATTACTGGACGTAAAAACACGAAGCTTACCACGATTGACCTTGGCTTCAAGGTTTCATAAAAGGGGTAGTGTCGTCATGATGACGTAGGAACTGAGCTCTTGATCAGATTACTGCAAGATATTCTTTACGCTAACATTGGTGTTCAGGAGTAGGCATTTCTTCTTTCCTCCTTCCATGGCTGCGCTACACCGGGACCAAAAACTTTGCACATCCTGAAGCGTAAGATTACAAAGAAGTTGTAAGGGGGTCTTATGCTTAATCATGTACTTCTGAAGAAGTATCAATTGCTCTGGTGCCTCCCCAAAACTTTAAATATACGCTCACTCTCCATCATACTTAGTTAACAAAATAAAAAGGTAAGTGAAATGATACAACTTTTTGAGTAAAACCATTTTTGATTTATGAATGGGGAGCTTTTTTTAAGGTCACTTTGGTGCTCACTTATGCTACCACGTTAAATTAGTTTACCGCGTCTTTTTGTAGCAGGAAAGAAACGGGGGAATACTTGTAAAATAATTGGCTATTTGTGAGTAAAATTCATCTTGATTTGAGAGTTTGAAGATTTGGGATTTCAGGGGAATACTTCAAGAAATACAAAATTTGAAAAATTCTCTAAATAATAGACCTTCAACTAAATAAAACTTGAGAAAGCATTTTTGTTTAAGATAGCGTAATATACGTACTGGGATCGAGAGCAAAACGTTCGAGGTAGGCGCGCTATTTTCTCTTGAACAGGACTCATGGCAGGTAGACGCAGCCAATGAAATACATGTCATGAAAATGTAATTACAAAAGTGCCTGAACCAATTCGAGAATATATCTGTGCTTCTTTTGTTGGAAGAAACGGATAAAAATTATAAAAATGGTATGTTGTTTATGATTTAGACCTGTTTGGGTAAAATGGTTGAATGATCAGGATAAGAGTCAGAGAAGCCTACCTTCTATTTGTAACAACTTTTTGTTACTGCTTTTATAATTATTGTTTGGGTAAACCCAGCATTGCTGGCTGAATCAGTACTTTTTAACCAACATACATGTAAGTAATAGCCAGTCAATGTTTGGTGAGATAGCTAGGAGGTTTATAAATTTATAATAATTAACAAAAGAAATTATCACTCAGCTTTTAGAAGAAGTAAAGTTATTAAGGCTGTTGTCTTCAGAATTCTGCGGACTTCTAACTGAAATTCATTGGTTTACATCATAAATGTGTAATATGTTTGACATTTTAATAAACCCTTTCGTCTCATTTCTGATAAAAGCGTTCAGGCTCATCGAGCATCACTTTTCTCTTGAAAAAAGGAGTAAACACAACAATGCGTCAATTGTTTTTATGTAAAAAGCGGACCGTCCTATGTTAGTACCAAAAAATCAAAAATATTTAGTTTATTGACTTTAATTTTAAAAATTTTACAAAATTCTTTTCCAAAACGAGGAATGGCATATTTACGATTCTGAAAACAGGCCTACAGACTACTCCCAAAAATGTAATTTGGTTGCGTTCAACACTATTTTGTTGCATAGTAGCATTAAACCACCATCGCCATACTGCTTTTGTTTCAAAATTTCAGATTTTGAACAGGGATGAAGCCAAAGTTTATGTTTGACAATGAAATGATCAAATATGATGTTTTGGAAATTTTTTAATAAAATGCCAAAATTTTTCGTGTTTAAAAGATTTTATTTGAAAAGATTATTTGAAGAGAATTTTGGGAGAAGCGACATGTTCTCCTTCTCTCCGAATTTCAAAAGATCCTAGTTTTAAACACAGTTTAGAAGTGGGGAGATATCATAAGATAAAACCATTCCAAAATAGCAGATAAAATCTCAAAAATAACTCTAGTTGTCAACTTAAATATTTATTATTGCAAACTTTTGCGACCAAATGCTCACTTCTTCATGCAAAATGAATGAGAGACTAAAAACCAAATTTATTGTTATTTAAGTCCTGTATTGGTATTAGCTTTGAGTTTTTATCTGCCACTTTAATAGTTGACAAGGCTATATATAACCCTTACCTTTTAAAACAGAATACATGTAGACTGTCATTTGTGGCTAACACGGGGATCCTCAGAACTTCTTTCTTTTAAGCAACAAGCAAGCATTTAGAACAGCGACGGCATTTCTTTTACTAAGAAGCTGCAAAGCACTTATGCCTTCTAAAAACGATAATATCTCATTGACACTGTTTATTGTAGAATCTGAATCGTATATTCGACAAAAATTTAAAATTTTTGTAATTATGATAAATATGCTGAGCACATGCATTGTGGCGATACTTTTGTTTGCTCCTTTGGTACTTTCCCAACAATGTCGTCAAGTGACTGTCTGCAACGAAGAATCCCCAAACTTGATGAAGGGTGATAAGGGAGATGTTGGATCGTCTGGTAAGGCCGGCCCAGTTGGAAGCAGAGGTCCAAAAGGAGAAGTTGGAGAAAAGGGAATGCCAGGGGAGTCCTGTGCTTTAGGCTCCTTCGAAAGTACATTGATGAATAAACTTGCAGGTATTGCAATTTTACAGGATCCAAAAAAGCGTGCTAGCTGACAGAAAAATTTGTAATATGCTTTGGATCTGAAAGCATTGCCTGCATTTATGATTAAAAAAATATATTAGATTAGCAATTTGCTTTGCTGTAATTTTCATTACAAATTGTCTTTCAAAGTTTCCAAGTGTAGCCGAACAAAGGCAGATGACTGGGGAAATTCCTAATCGTTACGTTCTGTTTATTAAGTTATGCTCCGACAAGTAATTTGATGCAAAATATGTTTAATAATTGCAAAACATCAAATAATAATCTGTTTAGAGTTGGAAGATCGATTGATTCCGAAATCTTGTCATTTGTCAATTTGTGGGAGACAGACGCTTCCAGCGAGCCATGAAGTTTTCAGCAAGAGTGGTTGGATTGTACGTAGATGTTTTAGATTGGTCAATTTTGCTATAATTGATTTTCTGGTAGATGTTCGCAAAAAGATTTATAAAGTATGCTTGGGCCAACTACCTTCAATATCCAGATGAATAACAGTAAGAGCTCTTACTGATTATGATCTTTATTATCATCACCTTTACTAAATACATATTTTCACATATTCGTATGGGAAGGATAAACTGTTCTGCATCACGTGAATGTTTATTTGACGTCGTATTTCTGCATGACTGGACAGCTTCTCTTTCGATGATTAACTTTTATTGATGTGTTCACCCGTTCCTGATTTTATTTAAGACTTGGATAGCAGCTGGCAATTTTTGTCAGTATTTTTAATATATTGACTGCACAGTCAATATTGCAAAAGTTCTCTGTGGGCCAAAGTCTACTTTATGAAAATTAGGCAACTCCCATGTTGGGAAACCATAGACTGTAACGTAACGTAAACTTTTGCAACATAAACTTTTGCCACCGTTTCGCTCCAGGAACCTCGGTTTCCAATATTTAAGAAAATTTAATAAACTGATTTATTTCTTACTAGTAAAAAAAAATTATTTAGAACTTCTGGCGTTTACCACAAAATTTTGCTTTACGATCAAATAGATGCAATGCTTACAGGAAGAGTGGGAAAACTGCATAGTAGCTGTTCAGCAAGTATTTAATCTAGTAATGTCACGAAACGGGTTTGAACTCTTTACATCCAGATCTTTCTCCAACAAAAAGAAAATATTTTACTAAAGAAAACTAAAATACAATTTATAACGTTTGCGAAGACGTTCTTAAACAAAATTTGATTATATTGTATTTAGTTTGAAACAGTACAAATATGGCCCTTTTGATTTTTGCAAAAAAGGTGATGGTAGCTTGACAATAACTGTAATTAGCTAATAAAACCGACTTCAAGTCTTGTTGACATCGGTGTTCTGAAGAGATTAAAACAGGTCTGTCGACATCTGTGATACGTTTAAATAACTGTCATTGTTGGAAAGAGGACACTAATGCTTTATTGGGCTATAAAGAAAGTAAAGTATGATCCACTTCAATGAAAACGAAGAGATATACAAAAATTACTCTTTGGCAAAAGTCCAGCTTTTGTTGGATCAGTAGAGAAAAACCTTTAAAGTCTTGCTTCGCCTGCATATGAATTGACATAAACAAAATTCTTTTTCTATGGGATAAAGGCTTGATTTTTTGTCAACACACCTTCAAAAAAGAACATTACCGTGATGTTAATTTATTTAAACTGCACTAATACTTTGCTGATTTCAACTCTTGGACCTTGCAAATCTACTTTGGTAAAACAGCATTACAAAAACGAAAAGTAAGCTAGGGAAAAAGAGTGCTTGGAATGATCGCAAAAACATCTTGGATAAGACAGAACCTACTATGTTTAAAATTTATACATCAGCCTTGATCTTTGAACTTCTTTTACTTCAAAGTCAAACTGATTTTGTTGAAACTCTGAAGTCAGCATGAAAGACATTTCAAAAGATGTGCTTGAAGCAAAAACACGCAGTAAAGAGCTAATAATACATAAGAAGGAGCATGATGTGATTGTCCCAAAATGGAAGGATATACTCAAATTGAGGTTGCTGACCACAACACATGCTTTGGAGTTGGTAAATAAACAAGACGCACGCAATCTAAGCTATCTTTCCACCAATAGCAGTTAGAATGAGCCGCCGAACAGCATCGATCAAACCAGCAATCAACAAGCAACAACTAAAATCAAAATATGCCCTCAACTAGATGACGCAGACGAGAACAACTACTGAAAAGCTATTGCCAGTCGACTAACAAGAATTTGTTCCATATTCTAAAAAACAAATTTCAGCGCATTAAATACTCAACAATAATCTAGATAATAATCACAACTGAGTTGGCGAATCGGATAGTGAAAATTTGGATGGATTATAGTAAGGATTTAAACATGTAATACGAAAATAAGACAATTTTATACAACAATCTATAATAAACACAGTATTTGCTCACTGGGCATTTTGGCAGTCAATTTGGTCGATTTGGCAATGTTGTATTACAAGTTAATATTTTACACAACTATTGATCTAAATAATCAAACAAAGACACTGTAAAATAAATCGTAATTAAATTTAAGAAGCTGCAACTAACACTTTGAAATTAAACACTGCCAAACTTAAACAAACTAAAAGCTGTTTGAACAAAAAGCACTGAAGCAAATTATTACGGCAGTGCAAATTAAAGTCAGAAAAAGAAAAGGCACGCTTTATTTGCAAGTAAGGTGTTTGATTAATTTGACTGTGCATATTGGTGACTGATTCATCAAAATAAGATTTATAGATGAAGGCTCAAATCCTGAGTAGTGAATATTTTATCAAAGCTTAATTTGGCGCTTACAGCGGGTGTCGATTATTCAAATCAAATGCCATCTTTCTTTACCACAATTAGGAGTGATATGATATCAAAAACTCGGTTTTAAACGTATTCTGAATTTGTTGTTGGTGCACGCTTGCATCGTGTGGAAGTATAAATTTCACACAAAAATAACTTATACCTGCATTTTAAGAGATATCGGCTGTCAAGTTTATTAACATCAATAAAACACAGCATCTAGTCTCCTACCGGCAAGCAAATCGTCTGGCAGGCTGCATTTGCTTTAAACAAAGTATAAAACAACGGCCCACCATTCCACCAATTTGCAGACCCTACATTTCATGCTTCAAGAAATTTACCAGGTAGTTAGAAAGATGCAAGTGCTTATCTGCAGCAAAAAGTTTTTTAAAAAATCGCAAATGTGTAAAGACTGCTTTAATGCTCATCAAAACTAAACTTCCACAAACATTGTACTTCAGACATTAAAAAACAAATTTGGCTATGTCACTTTTTTGGGCTAAGTGATGTTTTGTTGATATTTTAATAAAAATTTAATTTTTAAAATATAGAAATGTTATTTTTTATTTTTCATGTTCTGTTTAACTCAAGAGCTCTCAACTGAAATCCTTATAATATTAATGGGGATCCACAGGTCAAGTACAACAAATTGGGGGTCCACAGTTACATATTGGTGGTTAATATAGAAAACCAATTCAGAAGTGTTATTACCAAAAACAAAAATCTCTACTGTAATCTACAGTAAGGGTATGCACTCTACGGCTCGCGACGTCAACTTTTTGGCTTTAAATGGGGAAACTATTGCTTGCACCTTAGAAAACCGATCTCTAACGATAAATAAGTTCTCATTGGCAAAACTCGGAAAATTCAGCAAATATGTTGCTTTGAAAATAATTGATTTCCGAAAAAGAAGAAAAGTTCTTCGCGCATATAATTTGTCAAAAGTGTTGATCTCCAAAAAAGGTTTTACCTGCCATTTTGGATGGAAGCAAAAACACATCAAGATGAAAAATTTTCTATTCTTTCTCAAAAATTAAGCCTTGAGCTTTGAAGTTTATTTTTGGGGCAAATATTTGCCTACTTGTCTTTTGTCGAACGGTTACAAAAGGTTCCACCATAAAAATACAAGGAAAACGGGCCTATGGGTAAAAAAAGATTGAGAACCAGTGGTTTAAATCAAAAATATAGACTTGTTTGCAGGAAGTCAAAAGCTGGCTGTCAACTCTCCTTTTCAAAAATTCTGAAGTGGCTCCTATTTGTGGTAGCCACACGGGAGTGCATTAAAGATATGGGTGACTTTCAATTATTTCAGCCATGACTCCACAAAACATGACTGCTTTCCAAAACTGTCAGTCAAGCACGGCAGTTAAGGTGTCAATGCTTTTCTTGTCATTGTAGGCCTATTTAAAAATACAGCTGCGTAAAAGCTTAGAAGGTGAGACAAAACAAACATAAGATGTTTTACTACAACTGAAATTATAGGATATACTTGTATATTGCAAAAACAAATCTTTAACGGGGTCTGATTTTACATGCAAGTTTGATTTTAAGTGTGGCCGTTGCTTTATGATCAAAAAGCAATTAGAATCCAAATGATAAAATACAGTTATACTGCAAATAAATATGTATTCATATAATTGGTGATTTGGTATAGTTTTAAGGTCTTTCAAAGACGCTTCATTGGAGATGTCAATTTCACTCTCAACTGGGATGAATACAAACAAGGCTTCGGTGACTTAGATGGAGACTTTTGGTTGGGTGAGTTAATGTCATTTGTAATTTTAGCATCCTTTATGCGGTGATATATCTTTTATTCACAGCATTTTTGTTTGACATAAAAAAAATGAAAAAAGTTTTTAAAAACTAGCTTTGCAGAGCAAATAGTCGTTTACTGCGACTCAGCAGCGATTGTTTTACCCGCATCACATAATTTGATATTCTTCTGTTCATCTCAACTTTGCAGTTACTACTATACTGTTGCAATGGGCCTGCAAAAGTATGATGCAACCTGTCATGACAACATGGTCGATTGGTCATTACAAGGGCTGCAAACTCAATGTATTATCATTCGAGTTCACCAAAGCATCACAAATGGGAGCTTAAGTCCGAGTTCTTCATATTAAATATTTCGACTTTGAATTCTTAGTACAGAGTATTACGACCATAATACAAAATTATTTTTGTTTGTGTGTGTGTGCGTGTTTTTACTCCTCTGAAACTACTGATTTTACAAACAACAAACATGGTGCGTATGATTACTTCCCTGGGGAACGTCATGTTGACTTTATAATCAAAAATATTTTTATTAAATTTGTATTTCTTAAAATAGAAAGACGGTAATTTGCTCAAACAAAAGCCAGCTTCCATCTTACACACTTGTTCGTGCGTCACACATATTGCCTACCTCGAAGCAAGCTGAAGACGAAAATATAAGCAGCTTTGTCATTAGGCTAAAGCAATCAACCAAGTATTGTGAATTTAATTCTGTGACAGCCGAGTAATATCTAACCGAAATGCTGTTAAATGTGTTAGTAAGTGGTCTTAAAAGTTAGTCGATTAAACAACGAACACTGGAAACAATCAACATTTTATTTGACACAGCTCTTGCTGCTGCTAAATCCCTAGAATTAGTCTATGACCACAGCTGCAAATACAAAAACTAAAGTGGATCTCCATGCGTGGTTGCCCCAGTCGATAACTTTACCCAGGACGACGACGCAAAATCTTGTCTTGCCAAACATTCACCAGCTGTGACGAAAAGACAAAATTACATGTACCTTAAAAATTGTTCTTTCTGCAGTGGTAAAACATACATAAAACCTAAAGACTGCCCTGCATTCGGCGAAATTTGCTCTTATTGCAGGAAGCTAACTTATTTTGAATTTATGTGTTTTGCCAAGAAGAACAATCTCACAGCAGAAACAAATCAAACTTGGTCAACTATTTTGTCCCACAATAGATTATTATTTGGATTAGCATCTTTAAAAATAAATAATATGTTTTTTTATAACGTGTTTATTGCAGCGAAAATTAACGACGTTTTGATGACCGCCTTATAACGAATACTGGTTGCACTACAATTTTTGTGAGTGTGTGTTGTGCGTGACTTACTGGTTGCTCCTGCATCTAAGACTGTTCGAATGACTGATTGGTCTAAATTGTCCATAGTAACCTGCATAATTAACACCAGTATCACCTTGCATAATCAAATTATCAACGACATTTGCTTATTTGTATTAAAATCGTTGGAAGATAATTGAATAATCGAGACTGGTTTTGAAGATCCTTTTAAAACCGTTTGTTTTCGTTTTGGTAATGATCAACCAGCTTTGCATCTGAACGCAGAACTTCACGAGTTTGCAGCGTCTATAGTATTCAATAACATTAAGCGTTGCTACTACCCTGCTATTTTTAAATTTTTGAGAGAAGATTTTCAGCCCATCGCATCAAAGCAAAGATCTTGTTTAATAGACGATATCGACTTCACGCAAACTAAAGTTGCTCGACTGCTAGCTGAATGCAAAACTTCCAGAAGCATCACTCCATGGCAGGCACAAACTTTCGTGGTAAACATGGTTGGCAGCTTGTGAAAAAAATGTATGGCTATGGACTACTCCCTCACTATCTATAAATTCAGATTGCGAGACGGTTATCCACTGCCTAAAACAGGCAACATCGTCAACCAGGTTTTGAAGTTCAATTATTTGAGCAAAATCAATCTCAGGTCGATTTATCAGAAAATTTGGCTCCATTCAAAACATAGGCAATATACTGCTTACCATGTAGGCAACGAAATTTACGAGTGGAAAGTTTTGCTTTGTGTCATTAATGCCATATTTTGATTTCAATGCACCGCAAATGATTTTGTTTGTTGCAATGGATCAAAAAACCACCTCTTTTCATATCTAGACAACTGGGAAATCAGTGCTATGACAGAAAAGCAGCATGATCACTATTTGAACTTGGTGCTAACAGCTGCCAAAAACCAAGGTTCTCTGATAACGAACTGGATAACAAAAAGAAATATTAAGCGGATAAATTATAGAGTTTTGCAATGTTATACATTTCATGCTCTTCATCAAATGAAAGCTTAAACGCTAGTGTAATTGCTGCTTGTTTTAATTGTGAGCAAGTCCAGGGTCAAAGTAGGCTTACACTGGAAACAATCCAAACAAGACCTTTCCAGGAGTCAGGGACTGCAGAAACTTTGAAAAATAAGGCAGTGCTGCGCAACTCCATACAATGTTTTGTTTAATCAATTCCTATTCAAAAACGGCACTTTTGATTTAGCAAAGAGAATTGGCTATGTCAAAAAAACGGTACCCATTGGGCAAAGCTGGCCTAACCGATATTTTAAACCTCGACATTACTGATGGAGAGCCGGCAAGGCTGGTTATTTTTAAATAGATTAATAGCCTATTGTGTCTCTAAATCTTTGTTAATGTATTTTTTGCCTACCCTTTAATTTGATGCAAAACTTAGCTGCTGCTATAACATTTGTGATAATTTTTCTCTTGAAATATTAAAGGTCTTGACAAGATTCACAACCTCACCAAAGGCCGAGAATGCAAACTGCGAGTTGATATATGGAGAACAGAAGACGTTCATGAATATGCCATATACAGGTATCATTTTACAATAAATAACCTAGGCTTTATTTAATGACATGTACAGGGTCCGGCATAAGTAACTATATAATTTTATTTCAACAGTATGATTGCAACGTAAAAGAAATAACCAATTGAAATATAGAAACTTAAAAAAAAGTACAGTTAAGTTTTTTGCAATATAAAACTTGATGTTTAATGAAGCTCCCTGTGCTTTTGGATGACTTTAATGGACTTTGCTAATCTTTAAGGGACTACTTCGTCGAAAAATAGCAGGCCAACAAAGGCTTCTGATGCAATGGCCCACCAAACACATGCGCGCAGAGTTTACGTGGGCAACAATAGTAACTTCCAAATTCTCAGATGCCCAGTAAATAGTTATGCTGATTGATGCCACTGTGACATTTAAAAATTGCCTCATCAGACCACAAAACACAGTCGATGTCCAGCTCTCCTCATTTGACCATCTATAGGAACTGCTCGCAAAATTCGAACTGCCTATCCTGGTCCCCATCATCAAGGGCAAGGTTGATGTGCCAATGGTACGGCCAATGATGTCTTTGCCTTAGCATACGTCTTACGTTCATTTGTGACACGCCATTTTTGTGGACAGCTTTTGTAATGACTTCTGAGAACTGTGTACATACAAGACTGCCAATTCAGCCCAATGCTCAGCCTCTATTGCTGTAACTTGTCAAAATGAGCGTGGCAAATCTTCCAAAGACAAAGGGTAATTGCTTCCTCTCTTCTAACTTTTAATATTTTCAAGCACAGGCGCACAAAAGTGTTTTTAAAAGAAAGTTTTACATGAAAGTGACTTTTTCCCCAACCAAAATTATTTCCAGGTTGGATCGAAATGCCTGTTGGTCTTCCTGAGGGTCTCAGTTACTATGTGCACTCCCCTCAAACAAATCATTTTTTTGCCATGCTGCCCTCTGATTGACCGCAGAAGAGCAGCATGCAGCCTTTTTGAAATCGGTGGATTCTTTTTTCTCCTGCCTCTTTTGCCCGTCTTCTCATTTTTTTTCCTTCTCTTGATGAGCGGCAGCGTTCAATCGAACCCTGACCCCATCTTTTCCTGATCAGTGTGCAATGGAAATGTGACTTGGAGGAGTAGGTCGGTGCAAGGCTGCATCTGCTACAAATAGGTCTATTTAAGGTGCTCACAACTCTTCTTTTCTAGATTCAAAACTCTAGACAGCACGCACTCTTGGGTCTGTCCTCCCTGCTGCGTCCTTGCTTCTTTTGAAAGTCCCGCATTTACCAACACTGTTTTTACCTCTTCGGACTCCTCCAGCTTGTATGCCTCCACTGTTCAAGCTGGCCCATCTAGCCTTTCCTCTGCTAATGCAGTACTCCCGCACCACACTCACCTTCAAATCTTTTACCCTCCTTCTGCTCACTTCTTATCTCTTCCTTTTGCAGTCTTCCCACACCTCATGTTGCTGGTTGTTTTTCTTACCTCCTGCTTGCTCTTCGCCCTGATTTGCTCAATGTTCTTGAATGAAATGCTGGAGATTTCCGAGCCACGAGCATTAAACTACTACACTTCATCTCGTCTCATATTATGTTAACCTTATCTCTATCCAGAAATCCAACCTTAATTCATCTTCCTTTTTTCAGAATCACTTTCCCTCTTTCTCTGGTCTTTCACCTCAACGAACGTTTCCTTTTCTTCAATTTTCAGAAAGCTCTCTGGGATGACTTTGCTTTTTACTTTGACTCTTACTCTCCTTTTACAAAGGAATACTCCTCTCTTTCTCTTTCCTCTGCTGGTGCTTTCTTTACTTCTCTGACACTGAATAGGGCCAAAGATTCCATTCCTTTCTGCCATATCAAAGGTCAGTCCCAAGCCTGGTGGTCTGCTGAAGAGGGAAAAGCGGTTAGTGAAAGGCAAAAGGCTTTTGCTGACACTCATAAAAGTGATGAAGATCGTCAGGTTACTTCTCTGTTTCCTGATATGTCTCATCTGACATCGCCAAACCCAAGGCTGAGATATGGCAGACGACTTGCTCATCTCTCTTTCCAAAATCTATTCCTAAATCTGTGTATTCTTTCCTTCGTTCTGTCACTGGCTCTTCTTTCTCATTTTCCTCCTCTCCTTACTTCCCCTACTGTTCCTCTGCCATCGAGTCGGCTTCGGTCTTCGCCAATTACCTGAGATCCCACTTTTCCGTTTCCCAGCCAAAGATCTTGCATAATAGAGCCACAGGTTATCTTCCTAGCTCCCCCGAGCCACGTGCTCTGAGTAGTCTCCTTTGTCTTTCTGCCTCTCCTTCTCCCTCACTGAAATTTTTGCGGCTGCCACAAACTTCTCCCCGTCTACTGTCTCTGGCCCAGACAAAGTTGCTTATCCCATGCTAAAGCACCTTCCTCGCTTTGGCCTGGATTTTCTTCTACAGATTTTTGCTCTTTTCTGGTCTTTGCATTCCTTTCCTTCCATTTGGAAGACATATTTTATTATTTTCGTCGATAAGATGGAAAAGCCTCTCGACTCACCAGCTTTCTTCCGGTCTACCTCTTTCACTTTCCGCGTTTCAAAGCGTTTTGAACGCATCATTCTATCGCATCTACTTCCGTTCTCTTTTCCCACCAGGCCTGTTTGCCCTGGCTGGTCTACCCCTGATCAAATTTTTTATATTTCTCAGTCCATTTCGGATGGGTTTAACAAACCCAAGCCTGGCTCTCGGGCGATTCTTGCTTCTATCGACTTTTTCGAAGCTTTCGACTCTGTTTGGCACATTACTCTTTTTCAAAAACTGATTTTGGCAGGCCTCCCTCCTTGCTTTGCTCGTTGGCCTCAATCTTTCCTCTCTGATAGGCGCGCTTGCGTGGTTTTTCAAAATCACAAAAGTAGCTCTTTACGAGTCTGTCGAGGTGTTCTAAAAAGATCTGTTGTTGGCCCTGTACTTTTCTGTTTTTTCATCAATAATTTCCCTGCTACTCTGCCTTCTTCCGTCAGCTGCTCTCTTTATGCTGTCAACTCAGCCATTTGGTCCTTCTTCCACTTGGTCTCTGCTGCAGTGAAGGCTACACAAAGGAACTCTGATTTGACTGGCGCGCTGGTCTGACATTGGTGTCTTTTTCTCAATCTGAGAAAATGTGAGGCCTCTTTCTTCTTAGTGGATTCCTACCAAGAAAACATCCTGCCCCGTCTTTTCTTATTTAACGCCTCTATCCGTTTCAATCCCACTCCAACATTTCTTGAAATTACCTTCGACCGCACTCTTTCCTTGTCTAAACATGTTTCTTCGCCAAAGACCAAGTTCTCCCCTAGTCTCAAGGCCTTACGTTGTATCTCTGCTTGTTCATGTGGCCCTCTAAAGAGTCACTCTCTCTTCTATGTAAATCTTTTTTTTGGCCCCTTTTTACTAATCCTTCACTCGGATGGTTTCCTTTTCTAAGCGTTACCAATTTAACTGAATTGGAATGCCTTCACCGAACGGTTAGTCGCGCCATCCCCGACTGCCTCTCGTATTCCCCTATTTCACTTCTCCTCTCTGAGGCGTCTCTACCTTCTCTACGAGACACCCTGACTCATTTTGCCCGTCATCTCATGGGCGGGTCCTTCGTCTCCTAACTTCCTTACCCGTTTGAAGTTTGGCCAAACTTGGAGTAAAATCAAGACTTTGCAGATCGTCCTGAAGAGCTTTTGCGTCCACCCACCCGCTCATGCTTCCTTCCACTTCTCCTAGGGAAGTTGACTTTGCTTTCCCTCCTTCTTCTTCTCGGAGCCTGCCTTCCTTCACTGTAGAGTCCTCCCTTTTTTTCCCATGCTCCCACTCCGATCCCCCTCTCTCGCCAAGATGCGGCTCTCGCTCACCTTGACTCTCTCCCACCTCATGATATGGTGATCTGTACAGATGGCCCTGATCCTTTTCATTTTGGCAGAGGCAGCTCTGGCGTATTTGCAACTGCTCACTTCGTGGCAGTGAGGCCGCCCTTTTCTTTTAAGCAGGCCCAGCATGTTTAAGTTTTTCCGCTGAAGCCTGCGCCATTCTGCAAACTCTTTGCTGGTTTCGGCAGCACCAACAATTCAGCCATTTCTTTTCCCTTCTACTCCTTTCTGACTCTCGCTCTGCCTCACCACTCTCTCCTCTCCTCAGTCTTTCCTTTTACCTCAATCTCTCTGGCAGGAACTGTCTTCTTTCTCCTCCTGTACTATCAGGCTATAATGGGTCCCCAGACTCTCGTTTCTCCGGGGAAACGACACAGCTGATGAGCTGGCCAGTCGAAGAGCGCTACTCGTGCCGACTGTAGTCCTATGTAGCTTCTTTCCTCTTATCTCCTATATTCACTTTTGTTTTTCTCGGACTGGAGGCGTACTGCCTCATTTAAATTCTTTGACATACAGGTTTTCTCGGTTTCTACCGAGGAACTTGTGCTGCCTTATCTTTGCTGCAACGGATACAGCCTTCTGTTAAGCTCTTATCACACTAGGATTGACAGAATCGAGAATCCTTCTTGCAGCCCCTGGGGACACTCGTCTCAGGACATCTCTCATCTCATTCTACAGTGTCCAGCTGCGGACTTTTTGCACCACTCGTTCTTTGGCGACTCTCTGTCTCTCTACGACACTTGGTCCAGGTTTTGGGGAGTTTTCAGGTTTCTCGGGCTCCATGGTCTTCCGCCATGCCCTCAATCCATCGGAAGGGGTTTGGTAACAACAACAACAGACCTATACCGCACTTTTTACAACTAGAATAACGACAAATAAACTACTAAATTTTTTCTATTCCACAATACAAAGATACAATTGATTGTTGCTCACTTTATTGTGCGAACAGGCCCGTTACTGCCTTTGCGAAGAAGCACAGTTGGAGTGGCCCTTCTACAAACCTGTGATTCTATGTTTGCCATAGGAAAGAATTACTTTAAAAAATATACATTTAAAAGTATTTATTAAACACATTTAACTAATAAATCTTTAATTCCATTCTGTTTTTATTAAATTTTTCAAGTCAAACAAAACATATCACTCTTATATCGACTGTACATTAAAATCATAATAGAATGAAAAACTTACTTTAATCCAGGGATGTACTAGCTGCGGCCGTAAGGCCACATGCGGCCTTAGGTGATAGGCTGTGCGGCCGTGCACATACATTTATAGTTGTATCTCCCTCAGAAAAATCTTTGTTGTTTTTACAAACTTAATTTTTATACAAACTTTGATCAAGATGAGAAATGTTTACATTCTAAATTTTAGTCTCCTAAATCAGGGGTCGTCGAACTAGGCCCGCAGGCCAAACTCGGCCTTTTGTCCGGCCCGCGGAGCCCATTTTATTATAGCAAAACAAATGTATAGCGCAGTGTTTTCTTGTCAGAGCCACCTCAATCCAGTTAATTATTTGATCGCGAAAGGCATAATTTGTGACAGTGAGAGGGGTGATAACCTTTTCGTTTTTTGGAGATCACCTATTTTTCGGGCAACATAATATGATCTCCGGTGCTACTAACCGTTACTTCCTACCTACTTTGAGTTGACTTTCGCCCAGAGTTCTTTAAAATATCAGCAATGTGATCCATCATGAAAAAAAGTTTGTCTTAGGTGAGAAAAAGTCTTCTATTTCGCATGAACTAATAATTTTTCACATTTCATTTACTGGCGGCTGTAAGTTGAAACGAAGTCAGTAACGTGGCCTTCAACAATAAAAAGGTTGTGCACCCCTGCTTTAAGCGAAGCGTGCAATGAATGCAGGCAGAAAATATAATAAAGTTCAAAAGCAGCTTGTGTAAGAGACTGTTGTAACTGCAGCCCTACTGATTTTTTTGCTCTGCTTCACGTATTTGACCAGCAGAAACTGAACCTTCAAGATGTAGACCTTCTGTCTATGGTAGATACCACTCGACCACCTGGCTGGACGCCGTAGCAAATGTCATAGCTGCTTTTTTTGTGAGAGACCTGATTTCTTGGTTTTGCTACTTGTGTAGTGCATAGAATCCACTATGTTGTAACTCCACAGCGGCACTTCACGACCAAGACTTCACCACAACAAGACAAGCATTGCGCTATACCGGTCTGGTGCGGTCGATTGCGGTCTGGTGCTTCCTTATTGTTCGAGTGTGACTACTTAATTATCGTAAATCCACACTCTTTCATTGCTTGTTTGAAATTGAAGAAAGTTTTTTCAAACCAGGCATTTAAAGGCGTCATTTAAACATGCTTAACACTAGCTTTACGGAGGGGTCGTTTTCGACCCTGGTTGTTGTTTATTTGCTTTTTATCTTCTAAATGCGTGACCGAAAATCGATGAACTGCTTTGACTTTTCCTAAAATTTATTCTAGATTACCTTCCAGGTTTTGAAACTTTGAAAAAATAGCTTACTAGTTGAGTTTTCGCGTCTGGAAAAAAGCTACCCTTAGTTTTAAGGAGGGGTCGTTTTCGACCCTGGTTGTTGTTTATTTGCTTTATATCTTCTAAATGCGTGACCGAAAATCGATGAACTGCTTTGACTTTTCCTAAAATTTATTCTAGATTACCTTCCAGGTTTTAAAACTTTGAAAAAATAGCTTACTAGTTGAGTTTTCGCGTCTGGAAAAAAGCTACCCTTAGTTTTAAGGAGGGGTCGTTTTCGACCCTGGTTGTTGTTTATTTGCTTTATATCTTCTAAATGCGTGACCAAATATCAATGAACTGCTTTGAATTTTCCTAAAATTTATTCTAGATTCAATTCCAGGTTTTGAAACTTTGAAAAAATAGCTTACTAGTTGAGTTTTCGCGTCTGGAAAAAAGCTACCAAAAATTTTACGGAGGTGAACAATTTCAGAGTGACTAACGTAAAATGCTTAGCTTGCGTAAAACTGACTAATTAAATGCTTTTATATTTTGTACAAAACGTATTTTTTAAAAGTAAAATTATTTTATTATGCGTAATCATTGCAATACAGCATAGTAGCAGTTCAAAAACTAGTGCGAGAAAACCGCAATTAGCAAAACAAAATCGGGGTCGAAAACGACCCCTCCGTAAAACTAGGTGTAGAAAATTTCCCGTAAAGCTAGTGTTAAGTATATAACACGGTTTATTTTTGTTGTTTGTCGATTATCACAATTATGACTTAGGTTGAATCATAAGGAACGAAATGTGTTTGGCAAACTTTTTATTTAAGGCCGATTTTCAAAAGCATTTCATTTTAGAAATAGGGGGTCATAGAACGTCAATAGAAAACTAAAATAAAAGTATAGGTCTGTTACTGGAGTTCACACCTATCAGTTGGAATACTGATTTAAATTGAGTTTAATTCACCTTCTGGCGGTAATTTATTTATTTTATTTGAATAATATTGTCTACTTGAATATGGGCACCTGACAAAGCGATACTTTTAACCGCAAAACTCATCTTTAATAATTAAGATACTATTTAGCGTTAGAAGTGCCACTGTGAGCTGGTTTCAGATTTATTGTACTGTACAATGACAAAAGCTAACACAACTAACAATTCTACTTTATTAACTTCTTGTGGCTTTGTTTTTAGCATAAAATATCTCTTCCCTTATTTAATTTAAAAATCAAAATAAACTTAGGGCCAGTCACGGCCTTCCTTTTAAAAGTGGAAACCTACTCCAACCTATACTGCTAACGACAAAACGTTCTTTTCTAAAGCAGCAACTTTAAAAAACTGAAGTAGTATCAGCGTGAGATTTTTCGTTGCTACTTTTGACTTCAGTGAAGGAAGTCGCGATTCAATTCTTGATTTGGATAAATCTCATTTCAATCCAAAGACTTTGCACCTGCGACAATCGCCATTCATTCACGAGTGATACGGCTTTGCAGAGTACTGACAGACCATCCACCACAGTGGACCTAGAATAGGTCCCACAAATGTGGCGGTCTAAGCTATGCTTTATTAAAAGCTTCTAGCTTCTTGTCGGTCACCAACTGCACTGAAGAGACCTAATAGGTCAAAACAGTGTCACTTTTATATATCATTTTATCAATTCATGATCTTATCACAATGCTTTGCTGCGATATTCTGCATTTTACGAGACAATAGACATGTTACGAAGTGAAAATCGGAACGTTGTTTTTAATTACGGCAAAATGATAAGAATGTAGACACACCTGGTTTATCGTCTTCCCCAGCCGAAGTTGACAAAAGCATAGAAAATCTAAGTCAATTAATGATCAAAGTTATCAAAACTCCAATTCTTTTATGGGCTCTGTTGGAGACACATGCAACATGACTCACTCTATTGAAACGATGTTTGAATTATAGATCATAATGCATGAAAAAGTAGATCAAAAGTGCCTTGAAAAATAATGTTGTCAAACATTGCTTTTGCAAATAATGTAGTAATTGCAGCCCGTTGAAATTCTGACCTCCAACTTGCATTTTATTTGTTTTCGTCTGGTTGTGTAAAAACTGGGATCAACGTAAGCATAGAGAAAACCGAGCATATTACCATTATAAAACCTAATCAGGCGAACCTACAGGTTTGGCAGAAATGTTAATGCAGTTAAGAAAGTTCTTGGGATTATATTCGTCGGTGATTTTAGGCGGAACAAAGAATTCAACGTTTGAATTGGTATAGCGAGTACAATACTCTAAGGCGTCAGTTTCTACTTTTAGTTTTCATAAAACTATAGCTGTTTACAAAAAGCATGACAAGCTTACAATTTTTAAATCGTTTTTTTTTAGTTGCTTTTTTAACCTATTTTTTAAATACTGTAATAAAGTTCACTGTTCAGGCAAGTTAACCTATTGAAGAGTAAATGGTCCATCAATAGCGTTATTGCATCACAAATATTCATTGTTCGATATTATTTCAGCTGAGACTACAACAAAGAAATGCAGCTAGCGAATTTCGAGACGAGATTTTTTTCAAATTATTGATGTAAATGGATTAAATATTTTATTTTTGTTGAAAAAGGAAAAGACTAGGGGAACCCTTAAACATCTGTCACACAGCCAAGTTTGAAAAACACTGATAGAGTGGATTCGTTTCTAAGTTCTAAAACAAAAAAATAATAAGCAATTATTGGATGAAAATAACTAGTTATTTTGCAAAAAATACCTTTGTAAAAATTATATGTATGAACAATTGTCCTTTGTTGATCAACACAAATTATTTATGACAAAATAACTGGATTAAGCGAATAAACTGCTACATCCAAAATGAAAACCGCAGATATAATCAAATGTTAGTACTAAAATTTAGCCAATCATCATGGGATATAAATGAAAGCAATTGTTGCAAATGAGATTGAGACACAGATTGAGACACTTTGATGCAGCTTGACAAAAAAAGACTCTTCCTGTTAATTTTAGCGAATTTAAAGTCGAAGATGAAAGCGACAACTACAGACTTCAAGTGAGAGGACACATCGGCACAGCTGCAGACTGGCTCAACTATCACAATGGCATGCAGTTTTCTACAACAGATCGTGACAATGACGAGTCGTCTGGGTAAGAAATAATGTTGAACTGTTGTCAAGTTTTTCATTCAAACTCATATAATAATACTTTTAAAATTCAAATACTATAAAGCTCATTGACTGAACAAACTGACAAAATTTTGTCACTATTATTACGGTTGAAGAAAAAGCGACATTGTCACACAAAACGCTCGATTGTTTTAGCGTTCAGACCAAAACATTTTGCTTAGAAAACTTTGAAGTTGACTGAAATATAAATTCCGATATTTTGCAGTGGGAATTGTGCGGCTAGTTATAGAGGAGGATGGTGGTATAACAATTGTTATCGAGCAAATTTAAACCTTCCAACATCGATGGATTGGTATCCAAAACATGACGTTGTAAAATCGCTGATGAAAGTTCGTTGTGACTAGCTTGCATACTGTAGTACTTGCTTGCATTCATCCTTATGACGATGTTGTGTAAATAAAAAATACGTAACACAATCATATCTGTTGTTGTTATTGTGAATGCTCTAAAACATTCCAAGGCAGCTGAAAGAAAAGTAAATAATTTGTGATGTGTTGCTGAAGAAACAACATTTTTGAAATCACCTGGGTTTTTAACAAATTGTTTTGGGAAGCAAACTAGGATGAAGCCTAAATTATATTTTCAATATTTAATTGGTAGGCGGCGTCTTTATAAAGCTATTCTTTTAAAAAATCTCAATCTGTGTCCGTCGATATTTCTCTATTACTCTTTTATTTTTTTGAATCATTCCAAAATATTCTGTGTTTTTTCGTGTAGCTGTCTGTAACGTTATAATGAAATCAGCAGCTGGAACATCTTCGATTATTATCAAAATACTTTAAGATAGGCTCATCAAAATCTTCGTTTAAAATTTGCTGTTGACCAGTGTTATTATCCACTGTCGCTTTGAAAGCAAACGTAAATAATTAAACTTATTTAGATTTAGATCATATAAATAGACCTTCAATTACGAAAGGTTTGCAAGGAGTGAGCCTACAATTTCACTGCTCATTTCTGTATATAAGCTACATATCAATCATTTGGCACCCTCCCACAATTTTCAATTTGTGTTCACGACTTCCCATTTATACTCGTATGCTCTTTATAAAATAAACGTATAAAAGTGTGCAAATTTATCGCCTGTTTCAATAGTGAGCAAACCAAGTCATAAATTACGCATATGCTGGAAACAGGGCACAAATTTATAGCCACAAACTTTACAGACACTCGGGGAAAGCACACATCAACTCATCTGCATGAAACTGCACTGCACGCAGGAAAACTTTTGCTATTTTGCTTAAAGATACCTTGGTAGTTCAAACGAAGTCAAGGATAAACTTTTAAAACGAGATGTGGCTTCTACTAGTGCCTTTCACTACGCTTGAGCGGGGAGCAGAGCACGAAAGACGTAGCAGGAAATTGAGAACAGCAATATAAATATGAAAAAATCAACACCATGTTTTTGATTCAGTTCCCATTTCAAAAACGGTAGTTTTGATTTGACAACAAGAATTGGCTACAGCCAAAACACAATAACTTAGTATTAATTTTTTTGCAACTACCCAATGGGTGAAACCGGCACAGCTGGCTGAACCGCTATTCTTAACCCTGACGTTACTGCTGGGGCTCTGCGAGCCACGCTGGCAAAGACGGCTAGTTTTCTGTGAAATCTTTTGAGTTTCTTTATTTTCATCAAATATTTTACGTATGACGGTAAAGTACTGAATTTATTATTTCACCAATATATTATCCTACCTCACTGCATACTATATACTGGTAGATGGTAATAATTAATTTCTCACGCATTGGAAAAGGTAAAGTTTTTTCCCTAACTTATGGATTTTGTTACCCAAAAAAGATTAAAACAACCAAGAGCCAGTTGCAGACGACAAAAATTGCCAAATTCTCAGCAAGAGCCAACTACCTTAAAATCAAATTGAGGTTACATGTTTCCCACAAAACCGAAGTCTTTGTCATTAACACAGTCTAAAAACTACTCATTTGGAGTATCATTTGACAAAATTTCAAGCAAAAATGATAAAATTTACCAATACAAATTTTCAAATTTTTTAGAGATCTCAAAACCCCCCAAACAATTTTGTATGGTAAGTAGAAAAAAGTACACTTGATTTTAAAAAAATATGATATGTTGCTAAATACCGGTCTGATTTGAAAGCTTGGGAAATTTGTTTTGACTTTAAATAGTTTAGGCTGAGCAGTATATGATATTTATTGATCAAAAATGGGTGCTGTACATCATGTCAGTTCAAAACTCTCTAAAATTTTTTGACTTATCTTCACTAAATTATAATTTTTAGAAAAACTACAACCTATAAAAAAGTAAAATAAACTGCAAATATTTCACCACTAAAGTCTTTGTTTTGTATCAAGTTTCCAAAGAGACAGAAACTAAAATACAAGTTCAAAAGCTATCACAAGTTTGGCTTCTCTAAATCAAAGTTTACTGTATCCCTCTTGTTTCTCAACAAATGTGAGGAGTGTAAATAATCTTATGTTTCATTGTTAGTGACTACATATTCTATTTAAACTTGATATTTTATGAATCTTGAAAAAATTCTCGTTTCAAAAATACTTAATGTTACATGATTTAGGCTAACCTCTAGCAGATAATGAAAGATCATATTTTACGTACTACCTTTAACTAACAAAATTTGGTACCAGTCAGTACTGGTTAACAAAAAGGTCATGGGCCTTAGAATGTTGTAAATTGTAAAAACCTAGGCTTTCAGGTAAGTTTTGACTTATGTATCTTGAAAGCTTATTTCCTTAGCATCATCTAGCGATCATTTCTAAAAAATTTGGTAGAAAATAAAAATGTAGTGATCGTTGAGGTAAGGATACATTAACTTCGAAGACAACTCAGCACCTTTTTTTTTCCGGAGGAGGAAGGTAAATTTGCATATTCAAAAAAAAACAAAATTTTTTTTTAAATCTTGGCCTGGGTCCGTCGATAATCATCTATACCCCTTAACTACTTCTTTTCTTTGAATCATTTTAAACCGTTCTGTCTTCTGTCGGTAACGTTTTATTGAAAACAGCTACTAGCGCATCTTCGATTTTTATCCACTGTCGCTTTGAAAGCAAACGTAAGTAATCAAACTTACCTAATACAGATAGGCTGCGTGTTAAGTATCAATAGAACGATGCAGTACTGTACTAATACATCATTGGACCGGAATCCCTGGTATTTAGCGGCAAGTTTGAATAACTTTCTACAGTCGTGCCGTGCTCGTACTCGTACTGTCCTGTCGTGCGTTCGATTAATCTTAATCTCAAAGACATATTAGACTAATCAAGTGTAGCAAAATCAAACAAATTATCTATTTTTTGTTGTGAAATCTTGCGGGAATTGTAGAAAGAATCCTTCACTTTGATACAAAAACTTGTTCAATATATTTATACCCTTTAGCCATAACCTAATTTATCGAAGTATTTTAACTCTAAGTGCTTGAATTCAGGCTATTTGGCTTGTTATGCCAGTATCAAACTCATGTGGCAGCCAGAGGATTCAGATCATATAAATTGGTCTACAATTAGGAAAAGTTTGCCAGGAGTAAGCCTACAATTTCACTGCTCATTTCTACAAGCAAGCCAGGTATCAATCATTTGGCACCCTCCCACAATTTTCAATTTATGTTGACATCTTCTCAGTTTATACCCTCATGTTCTTAGTGAAATGAAGGTATAAAGCTGTGCGAATTTATCGCCTGTTTCAATAGTGAGCAAACCAAGCCATAAATTACGCATATGCTGGAAACAGGGCACAAATTTATAGCCATAACTTCTACAGACTCTCGGGGAAAACAAAAATCAACATCCCTACATGAAACTGCACTGCATCCAGGGAAACTTTTGTTATGTTGCTTAGAAACACCTTGGTAGTTTTAACGAGGTCAGAGATGAAGATTGAAAACAAGATGTAGCTTCTATTAGCAACTTTTGTCACGTTAGAGCGGGAAACAGAGCACATAAGGCGTAGTAGGGACTTGAGAACAGCAATATAAATATGAAAGAATTTTCCCTGCAGTGAACAATCCTACCGCTTCATATCCTATTTTTGTAACAACGGCAACCCTTTTGGCGCTACCCTTACTTTAATTTCCGGCCTTGCACCCATTTAAAGAGGCAATAGAAGGATCACCACGAGGAAAATATAGCGGAGATGAGTAACTCACCATTATGTTTTTGATTCAATTCCCATTTTAAAAACGGTAGTTTTGACTTACCAATGATAGGTTTATACGAAAATGAGTTATATCCGTTAAAATTATCTTCCATTTTCTTCTTCCAGTCTTAACGACTTACTTTTTGCAACGACTATCTTTTCTTGAAACCCTACTGCATCGTTTTTGATTTTTTATTGTGTCCAGATTAGGGCTACTCAACTGGCGAATCGCGGCCCGGATTGAGACCTTTTGACTGTTGGGCCTGGACCTCACGCTTCAGCATGAGTTACCATAAGTGCAGCTACGGAGGCTAAAAAGTCATCTCTCTACTGTCAAATGTCGTTGATATGTTTTCAGCAATGCTATTTTTAAACAAAATAGGAAATTTTTCCTGTGCAAATTGAACATTCTAAACATTGACAAAAGGTACCTTTCAAAAAAGATAAATAAACAACATGATCAGCATTTAAAAAAAAGAAATGCCTTTTATTTAGAAATTTCCCAGTGTTTGGTGCAAAGATACTGACCAAAATTTGTGCAAACTCTCTCATACTCTATGCCCTGCCGTATCGAAAATGTCATCAAAAAACGATGGTTACCATACTAAATATTAGTAATGGTGTTATAATATTGAAAGTGTACGAAGGGAGACAAAATTTGTTTAAGTTCCTACGATACAAACATCAAAATAAAATTAGTTCGCATTTTACACTTTTTGAAAAAGTTTTTAAACTTTTTGCTGCCACTGTATATTGAGACGTTTTTGGTTCAACGCCTGCAAAGTCATGCAAGGCTGTGCACTGGCGGAAACACTTCACAACTTTGCTGCCTAATAATGACAATGTTTGTTGTAACAAAGCACTATGTTGGCAGTACAGGTAATTTCTAAACGATTGCACGCATTTTGTAGCCCTGAAAATACTATAACTATTTCAAGCAACTACTGAAAAAGTTTTTGCTGACTGCTTACTTTGTCATTTAAGTTGAACAATTGTTTTATCCAGATAATTGTTTATCCAAACAAAGTTTCTGCATTGTACTGTGAAATACGGTCCGTTATCGCTCTCTACCGTTAATGCGATTCTATCAACGTTCGTTAAAAAACTTTATATGCGCGATCGTCACTACAGCAGCGATCGAGAATGAAAGGGTTTAGAAGCAATTAAATTTGTATAAATTCTGTGAGGATTAAACTCGATCAATATGTTATGAAACCAGTTGGGAATCTTTTCATTGACTCTTCTAAAAAAACTACGTGAGATATATAAAGATTCATAAAAGATTATGCGAGAAGATTGCGTCATTACAATAGTTTTTACGATTATTTCACATTTGCTTATTTTTAAATGTGAGATGAAAAGTAGACCTGTTATTTGTCATACAATCGTTAACTATCGTGACAGCTTCATTCACAAGATGAAATTTACTTCGCATATGAGTTCATCATGAAGGTGATGAATCAAGAAACAACTGTCGGAAGATTGAACGTTAAGATATAAAACCAACGCTTTATGTTATTTTCTTCTGCACAGATATACGAAGCTGATTGTTCATATGTCGATTAATAACCATTTGCTTTTACATTAGATTTACGGTACAACATCAACAAAAAACAGACTGCTATCGATGAATGCTCAAATGTAGGTGTTTTACAACATGGTGGGTGAACATCTTCATTATTTTATAATAGCAAATGGTGCTGCATATTGTCGATTTTGAGAAACGTGTTAATTTTACCCCTTCCCGTATTTTTGTTCCTCACATAAAACCTATTTAATCCACCTACCATAAACGATATTTGTTGTAAATTTCGTTGTTACTGCAGAAAACATTCTCTTCCGAGACCCTTCCACTCACGATAAACTTACCGACTCTCTAATTAAGGCAAAATTTAATAAATCTCCTGCTGCTAACTACAGCAAGAAAATTTTAAAAACACCTTGGAATAAATGCAGACATTTGGTTGATGAGATTCATCATTGTAGCCTTCTCATCAAGCACCGTTACCAAAATATGGGGCTGTGGCAAGGCAGTTGCTATATCAAAATCAGTCAAAAACGCCATCTACCACGAAACTACCAACAAATCTTCCTTTTTTTAATTTGTTTTTCAAATTCTTGGAAAAAAACGATATTCACAAAAACCTTTTCACTCTTCATATTGTATTTTGACAAGCAGTCATTGGCATCTTTTTTGATGATTTTTACCAGAGTATGAAAAAATTGGTTTCACTGAAAAATTTATTTTGATTGCCACTCATGACATAATATCATACTTTTATCAAGTGATCTCTCATTGAGCATTGCAGCCAATTCTTCAGAAGACCCCATTTACCCAGTAGTTTACTTATCCACTACCAACATATTGCCAGCAAAACCAGAGCAAGAATCACTGCAGAATACACAAAAAAAGCAGTGGCTATTTTGCCGTCAACAACATTTTACCATTGAAAGCTATTACGTTGGAATTTCTGATCTGTCAATTTTAATGACATATCAAACCTGTGACTTTTGGTCATCTTTGATTGGTCAATTTCAATGACAAATTAATAAACTGTATCCCCAGTGTGGCACTATTCCCTGGCACTGCTTGGCACTATACAATGCCCATTAGTGTACACTCTCCTAAATATTTACATACCAAGCCCCTCCAGCATAAACTGACTTTGCCAAAAGTACCCTGCCAGTGAAGATTTCAACCCATATTCATCACATTGCAAGACAGCTGCATCACCATTGCATCATAGTATCACTGCCACAATTATAGCTATGATGGCTATTCGAACACACATACACGGTGACGGCAAAATAGCCTACAAGAGTAAAATGTCATTGATAGCAAAACACCTACACTTGCTAAAAAAAGTAGATGGCTGGTAGCTTCTGGTGTACTTAGGTGTAATTTATGGTGTACTGATGGAGCTGAGTTTAAGTCAATGAAAATCTGTGAATGTTACGTAGTTTACATTGATACTGCAGAGTAACATTTTCATAACATTTTATTTTCAATTTTTTGTTGCTATTGTGTCACATGTAAACCAACAGTAAATATAACCAGACTTTCTCAGATGACTTAGTGGTAGGGGATAACACGTCTCGTGCTCATAACTAGTCCAGAAACAGCTGCCAACAGAGCTGTCCAAACTAGTGTCTGACAGAAAATGCACTGTAATCAGGTAACAGGCTCTACAATACAACAGATGCCAACAGGCCTGTTTTAAACTACAACACCACTTCAGGAAAACTAAATTATGTAAAGACAACACATGTACGCTACATTTGTAATCTTGGAAACATTTTTACCTTTGGTATCTTACCAAAGCAGCACAAAAAATGTTTTCCAACTCATCATTTATTTCTTATTGCGAGCAGTGGGAGCACATGGTAAACTGCTGAAAGGTACCAGCTAATCGTAAGCAGTAAGTAGTGATTCAGTTTTTATGCGGTGTTGTCCACTCCTTGAATCTTACCCAACCGATTCTTACCCTTGCTGTAAGTGTAACTGCAGCTTCACAACCACCACTAGCATTTAGTCTGTCTCCCAAGTAACAAAATCCATTCACTGTCTCCACTTCATCACACAACTTCTTGATCAAATCTATTGTCCCTTCCATTATTCCTTTACATTTTGAGCAAACAAAATGCATTGCCAACCTAGCGGTAACTCTCTTTATTTTTGCACATTTGCCATGAACCCAACTTCCACATTTTGAGCACAACACTGAATTCGCCATGACTCTCTTCCCACAAACTCCACATGGATCTATCTTGCTTTTGTATAGTTTGCCTTCTGACCCGCTTACCATCAATTTTGTTTTTTTGGTGTTGACCTTCAAACCTTTACTTTCCAGTGCATCCTTCCAATTCCAAAACCTTTCCTTCAAGTCTTCCATGTCTTCACTTATGATAACAAGGTCATTTGCATATAGCAATTCATTAACCACATCCCTTCTTGCATTTCTGTAATAACATCCACCACTATTGCAAACAATAGTGGTGACAGCACAGATGTTTGATGTACACCAACTTTTACTTTGAATTCCTCTGAATATGCAGATCCCACCCTCGCTGTTGCCTTTGCACCATCATACAGGCTCATAGCTGCCCGAACTATTACTTCTGATAAACCCTGCTTTCTCATGGCCTACTCCATCACTTTTCTTGGCACTCTATCAAAAGCTTTTTCCATGTCAACAAAACACATATACAACTTCTTGTCCTTCTTTTGATATTCCTCCTGTGTTCTTCTCACAATAAATATTGCATCCACTGTTCCTTTTCCTGGCGTAAATCCAAACTGCATTTCATTTAAATTGACTAGTGTTCGTATTTGCCTCTCTAGTACTGTAGTACCCTTTCAACAATTTTCATGGCATGTTCTAGCAGTTTCACTCCTCTGTATGATCCACAGCTCATCACATCACCCTTTCCTTTAAAAATAGGTACAATCACACTTGTTTTCCACTTATCTGGCATTCCTCTACCATCCAATACACCTGGCATAGTTCCATCATCACTTTAACCATGATTTCACCACTTCTAACTATTATCTCCAACTTACTTCAGATGTTCCAGTTGCCTTTCCTGATTTCATACTTTGAATTGCTTCCACGATTTCATTACGAGTCACTTTTTCTACTGGTCCTTCTACTAAATCAGTTTCCACCATGCAGTCCCATTCGTTCTCTTTATTCATGATCTTTTCCATGTGTTTCTTCCAAATTCTTGCCCTATCTTCTTCAATAAAACCCAATCATCCATCTCCTCCTCTCAAGCACCTTCCTCCTTACACATCCTTTCCTTCCTTTTTTATTCTTCTAAGGAAGTAGAAAACACTATTAGAATTCTGTTAT